>CM044013.1:37903317-38640817 GCA_024085815.1 Flaveria linearis
CAAAGGTCTTAGAAGTGAACTCCCCACCCCTGTCTGTCCTCAGGGCCTTCAAAGTGAAGCCAGTTTCCATTTGAGCTTGTTGCTTGAACTTCTCAAAGTACCCAGCTGCTTCATCCTTGGTCTTCAACATGTATACCCACATGTACCTTGAAAAATCATCAACAAGTAACATAAAGTACTTGTTCCCTGCTGATGTGGGTGGATCAAGAGGTCCACACAAATCAGCATATACAAGTTCCAAGGGTTGTTTTGCCCTATAACAACTGATCTTGGGAAAGGAATGTCTCCTTTGTTTTCCCACTAGGCAACTCTCACAAATCTGTGCTTTGTGGGAGATCCTAGGCAGTCCCTTAGCCATGCTATGCTTAACCATGTTGTTCATGGACTCAAAGCCCAAATGGCCAAGTCTAGCATGTCATCTCCAGGCATCATCTTCAACAACTGACAACAGGTTCTCAGGCTGTGTTACTTGAAGATTGACAGTGTACAGCCTGTTCTCCCCTTTCTTGACCTTTAGCAAAGTCTTTCCACTTTTCTCAAACACCCAAAGATACCCCCCTTTCATTTCTATCCTGCAGCCTACCTCATCTAACTGGCCTAGGCTCAGGATGTTACTTTTTAGAGCAGGTATGTAGTACACCTGGGTCACCACTCTATGTTCTCCATTCTTACACTGGAGACACATAGATCCTCTGCCCTTTATGGTCACCACAGAACCATCTCCAAACTTTACTTTCCCACTTATGGCCTCATTCAATTCACAGAAATGAGCCTTCACTCCAGTCATGTGATTGCTAGCACCATTGTCTAAGTACCAGGTGCTGGCATCACCACCATTTTCACTGGACATCTCAGATGGGAACACTTCATTTTCTTCAAGAAGGCCTAGATCCTCCTGAACCATGAGAAGAGTTGAATCATGATCTTCTTGTGACTGTGACAAGTGAGCCTCATGACCTTCTCTCTTGGGTGCCCTGCACTCATTTGAGAAGTGGCCAAGCTTGTCACAATTAAAGCATCTCATGTTCTTCTTATCTTTCTTGCCTCCAACACCCTTCTCACTGCCTTTTGGCAATGGTCTAGAGGTGGAGTTCTTCCCACTCTTCCCCCTTCCTCTGCTGCTCGCCTTGCCGTCTCCATAAGAGGATCTTGATCCTCTTGATTCACTCTTCGCCCTCTCCTGCCACTCAGCCTTTGTCAACAAGAGTTGGCCCGATGAATTCTTGCCCTGAGTCACTGGTTTGACTCTCTCCTCATAGGCTTTTAGCCTACCAATTAGTTCCTCGAATGACATAGTGTCAAGCTTCGAGAACTGCTCAATGGCAGCCACAATTGGGAGGAGTCTCTCAGGGGCTGCCTTCAAAACCTTCATAACCTGTTTCGATGGCTCAATTGTAGTTCCCAAAGCCCTATATCTGGACACTAATTCCCCCATCTTCCCAGCAAACTCATCAATGGAATCTTGGTCACTCATGGACAGCATCTCAAACTCTCTGTCAAGAGTTTGAATCCGGGCTTGTTTGACCCGATCTTCCCCAACAAACCTTTCTTTCAAGGCTCCCCATACATCTTTTGCATCCTTATGTGTAGCAAACTGCAACAAGACATCCTCGGGCAACGCTTGAAATATGAAGGCACGTGCCTTCTTGCCAAGTCGCACATCGACTGTGGCTCCTATCTCAGGTTGGATGGCATCCCATAGGCCCTGCGCATCCATGAAGGCTTCCATCTTAATTGCCCAAGAGGTGTAGGTGGTGGGGGTGAGTATCGGGATCTTGAAAGAGATCGGATCGTTGGGTGAATCTTTGACAGCCAATTGTCGGTTGGGATCGGCCATCGGTCGGATGAGGATTCAAATTGGGATCGAATTAGGACTGAATTAGGTGTGGACTAGTGGAATTAACACCGAATTGACTCGAATTGACACCAAATTGGGTCGAATTGAAACCAAATTGGGTCGAATTGAAACCAAATTGGGTCGAATTGCTACCTGCGCACGTGAGTCGCGATTGAATTGGGCCGGATCTTGATCGAATTGGAGTGAATCGGATTTCCTGCGCACTTTGCGATGGGGAGCGAGAGAGGAGGAACTCAATTGCGGTCGAGATGGAGTGGTGGTGGCCGTTAATCGTGCCGCCGGTGTAAGCGCAGTCGTCGGAGGGCAGTATCCGAGATCGAGCCTATCAGGCTCTGATACCAAATGTTACAACTTAAAATTCCAGTAGTATTATTATTGAAGGGTGTTAAAACCCAAAATACACACACTAACACTTTATATAGCTGTTAGAGCTAACTAACCAACTAACCAACTTTACATTTTTACACAACTAGCCCCTATACTTTGCACCTAGGACTTTTAAGCATAAAAGTCTATACAAACATTCAAACATGTAACTAAACAAAAGAATTAACTAACACCAACTATGGTTTCTGGAAAACAATGATCCAACCATTCCTAATTACCAATGATCTTTTTGGCTATATCGATGGATCCCTTCTCTGTCCATCCAAAACCATTGCTGTCCAACCATCTACTACTGACATCAATCAGCCTACCACTAACCCCAACCCAGAATTCTCAGCATGGATCTCCAATGATGCCCATATCCGTATGCTGCTTCTTTCCACGATTTCCGAAGCCTCTTTCAAGTATGTACACGGTGATACTTCTCGCGAACTCTGGCTTGCTTTGGAACGTGCTTATGCACCACACACGTCTTCACGCGAATACACTTTGAAAACCCAATTGCTCAAGATAGAGATGAAACCAGAAGAAACGTCTTCTGATTACCTTACACGTGTACAAGAGTATTCGGATGCTTTAACCAATATCGGTGAACCCATGAAAGAAAAGGATGTCGTGATGCTAGCTATTTCAGGACTTCGGGAGGAATACAATTCTCTGAAACCAACCTTAATCTCTCGACAACCTTCTGTTACTCTTCTGGAGCTTCCTAGTCTACTTGCTGATCACGAATACATGGTTAAAAAGACTGAACCCATTGCGTCGGCAGCCCAAGCCTTCATGGCTACAAGCAACCGTGAGTCACCAGGCCCGCAACTCTCAACCGACACCGTTCAGTCCCTTCAACAATTACTGTCCCAGTTAGGCCTTACTTTACAGCCTACACAACAAAATCAGGCCCTACACACCACTCGTGCAGCTCCTACCCGTGGTTCCTACAACAGACGTGGGCGTGCACGATACACCAACAACAATCAAAACAGTCGCCCGATTGCTGCTACCACAGGTAATACTTCTAGATTTGCTTGGGCATCTAATCAAAATATAGTATACGGTTCTTGCAACAGGTGTGGCATTGGACACATTCCTTCCCTATGCCCAAACCGTAATCCAGCAACAATTCGTGCACCAAGACAGGACCCTCAAGCCAATTTTGCTGACCAACGCTCACAAAGTTCATCATCATGGCTGCCGGACACGGGTGCAAGCAGTCACGTGTCGCCCGATCTCTATGGCTTTGATGAATCTGAACCATATCATGGTAAGGATTCCCTAATTGTTGGCAATGGCAAAAGTTTACCCATTATTCATATTGCTTCTACCACCTTTCATTCAAAAAATAAAAATCTCTCTCTTAACAAAATTCTTCATGTTCCCCAAATTAAAAGAAACCTTCTTTCTGTACAACGCTTTTGTCAAGACAATAATGTATTCTTTGAATTTCACTTGACTTTTTTTTTGTGTGAAGGATACGGCTACCCGCAATATCCTCCTCATTGTTCCACAAAAACCAAATCATTGGTGTTTACTTCAAAAATCCTTATATGGTCTCAAACAGGCTCCCAGGGCTTGGTTCAATCGCCTCTCGGGAGTACTACTACAACTTGGGTTTCACGAATCTAAAACGGATCCCTCTTTGTTTATCTACTCAAACAATGGCTCCATAATGTATATGCTTGTTTATGTCGATGATATAATTCTAACCGGCAACAATCCCGGACTCATTGATCATACTATTCAGCAGTTAAGCAGCACCTTTGCCATCCAAGACATGGGTCGGCTCTCATACTTTCTGGGGATCGAAGTTCTACCAAAGGGAACTGATCTGCTTCTTTCTCAACAAAAATACATTACTGATCTTATTGCAAAGGCAGGCCTTTCTCAATCCAAACCTGTTGACTCTCCGATGAATACCAGTGGCAACTTGGCCCTTGGTGACAGTCCACAGTTTGATGATCCTGTCAAATTCAGACAAACCGTTGGAGCTCTACAATATCTCACTCTTTCCAGACCGGACATCACCTTTGCGGTTAACAAAGTTTGTCAATTTATGCATTCACCAACCGAAAATCACTGGTCTGCAGTGAAAAGAATTCTACGGTACCTACATGGAACATCTCAATACGGCTTGCTGATCAAACAAAATTCAGCCCCTACTCTCCATGCATACACAGATGCCCAAGTCCCGTCTATCACAGCCTTTTCCGATGCAGATTGGGCTGGCTCTCTTGATGACCGTCGATCCACCGGGGGCTACGCGATCTACCTTGGATCCAATCTCATTTCATGGCGTGCTCGCAAACAACGCACTGTCTCTCGGTCATCAACAGAGGCCGAATACAAAGCCTTAGCTGATACTGTTGCTGAGCTAACATGGCTTGAAGCTCTTCTGAAAGAACTTCACATTCCTATGACATCTACTCCTGTCTTATGGTGTGACAATCTAGGAGCTACTTATCTCTCAGCCAACCCAGTATTCCATGCTCGGACAAAACACGTGGAGATAGACTTTCATTTTGTCAGAGAAAAAGTTGCTCAAAAACAGCTCTCCGTTCAGTTCATTAAAACAGATGATCAGATTGCAGATATATTCACAAAGCCTCTATCCTCACAACGGTTCCAACTTATCAGATCCAAGCTACAGGTCGCTCCCCGACCTTAGCTTGAGGGGGAATATTAGAACATAATTCTAGAGGTTATATATATGTAAATGATTATAATTATATGTCAAGGACTAAATAGCAATTTACCATAATTAGCTATATGTATTCTATTTAAGAGACCCTTGTACCTCATTGTAATTAATCAATACAATATACAATTTCATACCAAAGTTTATTTCTACTGATGTCCAAAAATCACCAAATTTTGTAGAACATAAGTTTGGACAGTTTGTAGCTTCCCATAATTTTCACAACATTAAATTCCCAACAGATTATTTTATATATATCCCACAATATTCCCAAAATTCATCAAAATATCTACTGTTGTTCAATAAATCATCAAAAATTAGTAGAATTTTGTCCCAAAAGTCAGTATCATCACATAATTTTTGTAGCATCCAAACCTTAACAGATTATTCTCTGTAAATTTCATAATATTCCCATAAATAGTTAAAAATAGCTTCTGTTCACGAAAAATTCCCAAAATTTTACAGAAGATTTCTTCTATAAAATCAATCATCATATAATTATCTCAAAGTCCAGATCATAACATATTAGTTTCTGAAATTTTCATAATAATTGCAATATTTAGTAAAAATACTTATACTATTCCAAAAATTATGAAAATTATATATTCTGTAGTAACTTATTTAATATTGCATCTATGATTTTATCAGAATTTATTATTTACTTTAAGTATTTATTATGATTTATGTACTGCAGAACATATAAAAATTCATATCTTTATTATAACAAGGAATAAAATTCTGAAATAATTTCAGGGGCTTTTATACCTCAAAAGAATCATTCTGTAAATTTATCAGAATTTTCCTGTATTTATTTCTATTTTTGATATTTTCTTCTATTTTCCATTATAAAATAATTTATATAAATTATTTCACTTATCAAAACTTTATCAAAATTTCCAGTTTAATATTTCAGTATAAAAACAAGAATTTTTCAATGTTTATTCCCACAATTGCTTTCATTTAATACTTATTTGATTTTTCTTAAATAATTATGATATATATTTTGTAAAATTAAAATATGTCTTTTTAAATCATAAGTTCCTGAGTTTTGGAAACTTATTACTCAAGATTCATGGATTAAAGTTTCCCAAAATTGGTTTTGGTGGTTAAGCCTTTTATATATATACATCTCAATATGTATGTATATATATATGTTTTGTAACATATTGTAACAAAACCTTTTTATCACCTTTTGAGGATGGACTTGATGATGTTTCAGCTTCTTGATCTCGAGACAAGGTGGTACAGGTCGTGGATGGTGGTGGTAGGTGTTGGTGGTACGTGGTTTGTGGGTGTTGGTGTTGTGGTTGTCGGGTTGTTGTTGTTGATGTTTTCTTGTTGTTGTTGTATTGTAACCGAGGGTGAGGGAGTTTGTGGGGCAGGTTGGTGGTGATGGTTAATGCTGGTATTCGAGAGCGAGGCAGAAGGTGGCTGAGGGTATGTGATGGCGATCGGGTGGGGATGATGGTTGTGCTTGCGGTGGAAGGTGGTTGTGGTTTGTTGAGAGAAAGGTGCAAGTGATTGCTTTGTGGTGTGTATGTTCCAAAATCCTGAGGTTTTAAAAGCAATGTGTGAGGTGATTCATCAAATGACAAGAGGATATGTGGCGGTTTTCTCAAGCCTCTCAACCGAGAGATTGCCACATCAAGGTTTCAATTCTAGCTAGGAGTCTTAGTAGGTATAGGTTTTGACTTTGGGGGAATATATTCCCTATTCTATAACCGAGGCCATGGATTTGAAAGCAAGGATTCAATGTATGCAAGAGAGGTGGCGGTTTGTGAGCATGCTTGGGTTTTTGCAAAGCTAGGTGGCATGGTTAGGAAGTTTTAAAGTGCATGAATGTATTCCTAGGAGTGTTATCTTGATGATTAGGAGCATAGGGTGGCAAGTGATGGTGAGTTGGTGTGAAAGCATGGTTGCCGAGGGAATACTTTAGGATTGCCTAAATTCCTTTGTAATTATGAGGTTTGAATTTGGAGATTAGGGTGGCGGTTTTAGGTGTACAAGCAACACAAAACCGGGGGGGGGGGGGGGTAGGGTAGTGGTTTGGTGGTTTCGAATGGTGTAAGGTGGTGGTTTAGGTCGGTATGTTTTAGGTTTTAGTTTATAGGTTTTAGTTAGGTTTTTATTTTTGTTAAGTTGAATTGTGTTTTTGATGTGTAGATATGTATATATACCCGAAACATATATATATATAGTGAGGTTATATGCATACAAATCAATATATATATATATTGGTTTTCCAAGCACTGTTCATGTACATATAGATGTATACGTCAAAACTTGTATATATATACCCGTATGTATGAATTTTGTGTATCTTACATACATGCATACATAACTAATTAATTTATGTGTATGCATGCAAACATGCATACGTCCAAACTTGTAGATATACATACATATGTGTGAGTTTTGGGTACACATATGCTTCCGTACGTACGTAATTTATTAATGTATAGACATGCATGTAGCATGCATACGTACAGTCATAGTCATATATGCTCAAACATACATCATACTAAAGACAATTTATATATATTTTTATAAGGTATATACATATATATATATAGGTGAATAATTTAATTATGTGTACCTTAATAATTAATTTGTATGCATGCAGCCATGAATATGTATTCTCATACTAAAAATAATATTACTATGGTTCGTGAAATAAAGTAAATTTTTGGGTTGTCAAATTCTCCCCCCGTTAAAAGAATTTCGTCCCGAAATTCAGTGGAGTGTGCTTTAGAAAACTTAATTAAGTATTACCTCTGAATAGGTGAGGGTACTTTTTCTTGATCTCATCTTCCCTTTCCCAGGTGTATTCTGGTCCTCTTCTTGCATTCCACTTAACTTTCACTATGGGAATTTTACTTCTTCTTAACTTCTTTATTTCTTTTCCCACAATAGCTATTGCTTCTTTCACAAAATGCAGTTTCTTATCTACCTGTATTTCTTGAATTGGCACTACTAGAGTTTCATTGGTTAAGCATTTTTTGAGGTTGGATACGTGAAAAGTGTTGTGTACTTCACTTAATTCTTGTGGTAATTCCAACTTATATGCTACAGAACCTATTCTTTCAATAATTTCAAATGGACCAATGTACCTAGGGTTCAGCTTACTGGATTTTCCAAATCGAAAGATACCTTTAGAGGGTGATATTTTTAAATAGACTCTGTCTCTAATTTGGAATTCTAATGGTTTTCTCCGTTTGTCTGCATAGCTTTTCTGTCGATCACGAGCTATTTTCAACCTGTTTTTAATCTCAGTGATCTTATCTGTAGTTTCTTGGATTAGTTCAGGACCTGTGAGTTGTCTATCACCTATTTCATTCCAACATAAAGGTGACCTACATTTTCTTCCGTATAGAGCCTCAAATGGTGCTAACCCAATACTAGAGTGATAACTATTATTGTATGAAAATTCTATTAAAGGCAAATGACTATCCCAATTTCCACCAAAGTCTATAGTACAAGCCCTTAACATGTCTTCTAAGGTTTGTATGGTTCTTTCACTCTGTCCATCAGTCTGTGGATGATAAGCTGTACTTAAGTTTACTTGGGTTCCTAAAGCTTTTTGTA
Source organism: Flaveria linearis (assembly GCA_024085815.1). Taxonomy (NCBI): domain Eukaryota; kingdom Viridiplantae; phylum Streptophyta; class Magnoliopsida; order Asterales; family Asteraceae; genus Flaveria; species Flaveria linearis. Next base: position 37,911,840 of record CM044013.1, read on the forward strand.
AAGTTTGCCAGAATCTAGAAGTAAATCTACTATCTTTATCTGATATTATGGATACAGGTATTCCATGTCTAGACACAATTTTCTTTAATGTAGATTCTTGCTAATCTCTCAATCTTGTAATCTTCGCGGATAGGTAAGAAATGAGCAGACTTAGTTAGTTTATCAACTACAACCCAAATTGTGTCGTCTCCATTTCTGGTTCTGGGTAAATTAGTTATGAAATCCATTGTAATTTGATCCCATTTCCATTCTGGGATCAAATTATATATATATATATATATATATTAATTATATATATATATATTAATTATATATATATATATATTAATTATATATATATATTAAATTATATATATATATATATATATATTAATTTTTATATATATTATATATATATATATATATATATATATATATATATATATATATATATATATATATATATAATTAGACCTGTTCATCACAGTATATGTATGGGCGCAGGGCTTTCCTATGATACAAATGAACCTGTGTTGAGAGGGGTTTTTGAGCAGCATGGAGAAATTATTGAAGGTATGTTATATCTCTGTGTGTGATTGTGTGAAACACTTAAAAGAATCACTAAAAATGGAACGGATCAAATGGCTTAAAGTTTCCAACAATGTATATTGAATGTAGAAAATCTTTTTATTCAAATAACTAGAACTTCTTTTAAATTATACTTTCATTATTATATATTTAAAAATATGCATTCATTATTATATATTTATATTTCACATACAAATGGTTTAACATAATTAAACATCTGTTTGGACAAAATAAGTTTTAGCCCGCACCGGACTTTTTTTTTTTTACCAAATTCTAAACAAACGAGTAACGTCAGCATTTTTGCAGTAAAACTTATATGCGATCACAAGAGTGGCAAATCAAAAGGATATGGATTTGTGCATTTCATTTCTGAGGATTGTGCCAGCAAAGCCTTAGCAGAAATGGATGGTCAGGTTATATTGATTTTTATACAATATATTTCTACAAAGTTCATATGTCGGGAGGATATATGATCATTGATAACGAGTATGTTATTAATTCTTTCTTTCAGGTACTTGATGGTAAGAATATCCGAATCCAGTATGCAAACAAGAAATAACCACAAGAAAGGATGAAATTTCCGGCCTATTCCTTTTATTATAGTTTGAACTTTACTTGAATATTGCTCAATAATTTTTTTTCTATATATATAATTCTGTTAGTCTCTAATTTTTAAATTTTAGCATTGATAATGTATTTGCTTGGCATTTCTTAGATAAATGGCATAGGTTTTAGTATATAACTAGTTATTTTACCCGTCGCGCATTGCCGCGACATCGTACGCGGCGTGATAATGTATAAAATACAATCGATCCGATTTGTTCCAGAACTAAATTTACGTCATACATGAAGTGACTCGAATTTATACAATTGAATTAAAACGTATCATATTTGACCGAATTTTTTCCAAACAAAATTTATGTGACATAGAGTAAACCAAAATGTATTATATTTCACCCGACGTGTTTTCAAACAAAATTTACATTGAAACATTTATGTATGACTCAACTAATATTTGTATTTATGTTAAAACGTAGACGTTTATCGAAGCGTATACGGTTGTAAAACATATATAAAGTTAAGCAACAAACATTTTATATTTAACCCGAGTCAAAGTGATATTTTCCAAAGTTTTAAAAGAAATTAGGGGTAAAAGTTGTCAATAATGAAATGTAAGGGGGTTTATTGGCCGGTGTCACTTACCTTTCAAAATGTGTATAAGTATAATGTTCAAACAGAAATGTAATTTACTCGATAGTTATATATTAAAACTTAAACAATGAAAAATAAGTAGTGATGTAGTTTTAATATGTGGCGGTTAGTAATGATCTTTGAATATGAAGTATTAGATTAACAAAATTATGAAACCTAAGATAGTTTGTTAATTTCAGTTCATATGAGTGACTTTTACAAAAGTATTTTTATATAACTCAAATAAACTTCGACTAAGACTGGAATTTAACTTGCAAATACACAAATTGATGTTTGAATGACTGTTGAATGATTGTATGATGAACAAATGAATAAAACTCTGGATTAAATCATAGATATGACTGATTTTGATATTTCAAAGCAGTTTGACTTTGAAAAAGTCAAACTTCATGTTTTTAAATGAACAAACTTTTGAATCTTGGGTTTCTGATAGAATTTGATAAATTCAAAGGTTATAGTTGTTGAATCTTATATGCCCAAGATACATACAGGACTGATGTGGTTAGTACGTTATGATCCAAGTCGGGTCATACCCAATAACAAGCTATACAAACACCAATTAATATTTATTTGTTGATAAGATCAAACAAATAAATATTGACACCAATTTAGAAAATGAGTTTTCTAAAACGTTGCTTTTATAAAAGAACAACATTATATGGATAATTTGTTCATTAGAGATTATTTGTTTCATTATTTAAATTGGTTAAATAATAACAAATAAAAGTGTCTTATTGTTATAAAATTAAAATAGGTTTTAATTTTATAAAACTAATGGTTGAAAGAATGAATTATATAAAAGTTCAAAATGGGGGGAAACCTTTTAAAACCCAAAATCTCGGCCGCCCAAGAGGCATGAGGAACTCAATTTTGTCTTGGCCTTTTCAAGACTTCATTCATTCATACACTCAACCATTATTCCACACTTTCTCTCATACACACAAAGCAACATAATTACACTTTCTCTTACACACACAAAGCAACATAATTCTCTCTTTGAACAAAGCATATTTCAGATTCAAGAAGCAAAATAGGGGTTGAAAATTCGGTTTTTGACAGCTCTCAAGGATCTTCTTGGCTGATTTGGTTTGTTTTACAAGGGGTTTTATCTTGGTTCTCTTCTTCCTAACAAGATTGGGTGTTTTGCTTAGGCTTGTGGGTATACAAGTTTGAGGTCTTCTCCTTTAAATACTAGCCACTCAAGAACATCATCTTCTTCAATCTTTTCATCTACAACATTGTGTTCAAGAAAGGTTGTTTCTATGAACACCCTATGGTTGTTATGTTTTGTTTGATAGCATATTATTTCACATATATTTTGATCCTCATTCTTGGGTTTTGTTTGTGGTTTAAAATGGTCAAATTTTCAAATTCATAACCACATTTTAAACTCTAATATCCGCTACGTTTTCATGGTTTAAATGGTTAAACTAGCTTTGATAAATGTGCTTCAAAACCCAACAATGGCATCTAGAGCCGGTTATGTGGAATATGTGCTTCAAAAGTTCTTAAAAAATTAGTTTTCATGGACTTCTTCGACCCATTAGGGGCTGATTTGTTGTGGATGATGGAATCCCTTATGTTTCAAGGTTTACTCTTGCATGCTTTAGTGTAAACCTTAAAAGATTTACATCAAATGGTTGATTGTGTTGTTTGGACAAACCCTAAAATTTGAGTTCATGTTGGCTGAAATTTTAGGGCTGAAATAAGGGATTCGTTGTTGTTCTTGGTTGTTGAATGTATTTCATATTTTGGTGCATAACATAGTCTTGGCCTTATGTGTTTGGTTTTGGTTGATTGTAATTTGTCATGTTGGTTTTATTTCTTGTAAGGGTTGTAATTTTGTGTTTTGTATTTTGGGTTATAATTTGTTTATTCATTTGGTTATGTAATAAATAGATTAGGTGCATTTCTTTTATTAGAAAATTGTATTAGGATAGGATTTTGTAAAAGAAGATGCACAAGATGAAGACCCAAAGATGGACATAAAAGGCATGGACACTTGAAGCTTTGGATGTGGATTCAAGTGGGAGTTCATAGACACATATGATGTGTCATTATTTACCCTTAAGAAAGACCTTATGACAACACTTGTGATGACAAACAAGTGTGGTCAACTTAGTGGCTATGGTTATGCACTCATGTTTGTATTTTTATACTTGTTTGGATGATTGTTGTTTGATTGTTTGGTTGATATTTGGATATGCATTACAAACTAATTAACAACTTAACAAGCTGAAAATTTGATGGTTCTTTATTATTAAGTGGTTAATAAAAGGTTATTAAAAGGATTAATGTTTTAATAAAAGAGGTTTTATTAAAAGTGAACCATAAGGTACCTTGTATTTCAAAGCATGCAAATATAAGGTACATAGAGTTTTCTAAACTAAGATTATGAAAACTTTAAATTCTTTACAAACAAGTTTAACACCGTCCTTTTGCACAACACTTGAGTCATTTGGAAACTCTTAATGGGATAAAGGTCACCTAGCCATTTAGAGGGAACTTGTGACTTAAGGTGGGGATACCATATTTGTGGGATAAAGATCACCTAACCACTTATGTTAGAAAACTCACATGTGTGTGCAAGTAGTGTAACTTGATTTGCAAACCATGTTAAATGGATCACCTACAATATGGTTTACAAAGGTGTTGATGGGATAAACGTGCCGACCACACATATGATGTGTAAGTCGATCCCATACCCTAGAAGTTGTAAAGGGTTGTAATTGTCAAAACGTTGACTACCTTGTTAATTTAATAATGGGATAAAGGTCACCTAATCACTATTTAAATCTAACGTTGGATTTTAGAATTTTAAAATTGTGTAAGACACATAAAAGGGCTTCAATTATTAAAATATGGACAATATCGTAAATACTAAAATTGAACTTTGTTAAAATTTTGTAGATGGCCACCAACAATAATGAAAATGAAATCCCGTCCGGTCACTCACTATCACTAAGGACCATTCTCCAAAAGGAGCGTCTAAACCATAATAACTTTATTGATTGGTTTCGAAACTTGAGAATTGTTCTCCAGCAAGAGAAACGATTCCCGATCAACCTAATGAGGAAGATGAGGAGGCCTTTATGAATTGGGTAAAATACACTGAGGACTCAGTCCAAGTGTCTTGCCTCATGTTGGCAAGTATGACTCCTGATCTCCAAAAGGAGTATGGACATCATGGAGCGTACGACATGATTACCCAGTTGAAGGAAACGTTCCAACAACAAGCAAGGGTAGAGCGCTTCGAAAGTGTTCGAGCACTCCATGCATGTCGTATGGATGACACCCAATCTGTTTCATCTTATGTACTTAAGATGAAAAGCCACATCGACCGCCTCGAAAGGCTGAATTGTCCCGTCTCGAAAGGGTTGGCTATGGATTTGATCCTCAACTCTTTGTTAAAGAGGTTTGATAACTTTGTCATGAATTATAACATGAACGGGTGGGACAAGAACATAAGTGAGCTTCACGCTATGCTCAAAACTGCCGAGGCGGCTATGGGTAAAAAGGTTTTACCCCTTCTCACCATCAATGAAGGTAGGAACAAAAAGAGGCCTCACCCCGCACCCAAGGCAAATGTTGCCAAGGGGAAAGGGTACGTTAGGGTAAAGGGAAGGGAGTGGTAAGAGCGCCACCACCAAAACAAGCGGAGAAGAAGCAAAAGGTTACTTCAAATGACCCATGCTTCAAGTGTGGGGAGATTGGACATTGGGCAAGGAATTGTCCAGTCCATCTCAAAGAGTTGCAAGCTAAGAGGGATGCTGGGCAAACCTCAGGTATAATTTACATGATTCATATTGATCTAAATTTAATATCCTCTAACACATGGGTATTGGATACCGGATGTGGGACTCACATTTGCAATTTATTGTAGGGGTTCAAAAGAAGTAAGGACTTCAAGAAAGGGGATGTTAGCCTCTACATGGGGAATGGGGCGAAAGTTCAAGTTGAAGGCCGAGGGGACTACATCTTGAAGCTTCCAAATGGTTTGAAAGCAATTTTGAACAATATTTTGTATGCTCCTAGTTTGACTAGGAACATTATTTCTGTTGCCCAATTAAGACAATATGGTTATGTTTTGTCATTTATTGAGAATGAAATTCATGTTTCTTTAAATGGCACGTTTTATTTTAAAGCTATTCCTGTTAATAGTATTTATGAATTGGTTCGTGAAAACACATTATGTGATAGCTCATTGTACCAAACCACCACTAAGAAACTCAAATTGGATTTGAGTGATATCTATCTTTGGCATTGCCGTCTTGGTCATATAAACAAGAACCGCATACAAACACCTCAAAAGAACGGTCTTTTAAAAGCAAATGAATATGATTCATTTGATGTATGTGAATCTTGTTTACAAGGTAAAATGACTAAGGCACCTTTTAAAGGCAAGACCGAAAGGGCAAAAGATTTATTAGGCATCATACATTCGGATGTATGTGATCCTTTTAAGCCAATGACTAGGTACCATGAAAGACACTTCATTACCTTTACCGACGACTATAGTCGATATGGTTATGTGAACTTACTAAGACATAAAGATGAAGCTTTTGAAATGTTCAAAATCTTCCAAAATGAAGTAGAAAATCAACTTAATAAAAAAATAAAAATTCTCCGTACCGATAGAGGAGGTGAATACCTAAGTGATGCTTTTAGAGATCATCTTAGAAGTTGTGGTATTATCTCACAACTATCTCCACTTGGAACACCACAATATAATGGTGTGTCCGAGTGGAGAAATCGAACTCTATTGGATATGGTTCGATCAATGATGTCTAGAAGCTCACTGCCTCTATCATTTTGGGGTTTCGCTTTGCTCTCAGCGGCCCATATTTTGAATATGGCCCCAACCAAGAAAGTGGAAACGACACTTTTGAAATATGGCATGGAAGGGTTCCATCGCTCTCATATTTAAAGGTATGGGGTTGTGAGACTTATGTTAAGACTCCCACCTCAAACAAGCTAGAAAGCCGTTCCACTAAGTGTATCTTCATTAGATATCCTAGAGATTCTATGGGATATTATTTCTATGATCCATTGGAACAAAAGGAGTTTGTTGGCAAGAAGGCTGAGTTCTTAGAAGCCAACTTCCTTACGAAGGAACTAGCAGTAGAACTGTGGATCTTGAGGAGGATCAAGAACCACAAACCGATACACGTTTGGTTGACCCTAGCACTCAACATGAGGATGTTAAGAATGATCAAGTAGAATTAGTAATCCACCTAAAAGATATGGATTTTTCGTAGATGGATCCTATGTGGTAGATTCCGATGAACCAACCACCTATCGTGATGCAATGTCCAATTTGGATTGTGACAAATGGCTTGAAGCCATGAATGTTGAGATGCAATCCATGTATGAAAACCAAGTATGGGACTTGGTTGAACCACCTCTTAACTCTAAGATAGTTGGAAGTAAGTGGGTTTTCAAGAAGAAAACCAATATGCATGGGAACTTGGATACTTATAAAGCTAGACTTGTAGCAAAAGGTTTCACTCAAACTCAAGGGGTTGATTATGATGAGACCTTCTCACCAGTAGCAATGCTAAAGTCTATTAGGATATTATTTGCCATAGTTGCTCATTTTGATTATGAGATTTGACAAATGGATGTCAAAACCGCTTTTCTAAATGGATATCTTGAGGAAGATGTCTATATGGTTCAGCCTGAAGGTTTTGTCGATCAAAAACATCCTAACAAAGTATGCAAGTTAAATAAATCAATCTATGGATTGAAGCAAGCATCAAGAAGTTGGAATCACCGTTTTGATGAAGAAATAGTCAAATTTGGGTTCATCAAAAACGCTGATGAAGCATGTGTATATAAGAAAGCTAGTGGGAGCATCATCACTTTTCTAGTATTATATGTCGATGACATTCTACTATTTGGAAATGACATTCCAACCATGGAAGGTGTAAAAGCCTGGCTTGGAAACTGTTTCTCCATTAAGGATCTTGGTGAAGCCGCCTATATTTTAGGAATAAAGATCTATAGGGATAGGTCAAGGCGGTTGATAGGTTTAAATCAAAGTGCATACATTGACAAGATCTTGAAAAGGTTCAAGATGGAAAACTCTAAGAAAGGTACTGTACCTATTCAAAGAGGAATGATATTGAGTAAGACTCAATATCCAAGCTCAAAGGATGAGCAAGACAAAATGAAGGGAATCCCATATGCGTCTGCTATAGGATCCATCATTTATGCAATGATATGCACTAGACCGGACGTGTCATGCGCTTTAAGCATGACAAGCCGAAACTAGCAAAATCCTGGAAACAGTAATTGGATGGCTGTTAAGAACATACTTAAGTACCTAAGGAGGACTAAAGATATGTTCCTAATCTATGGATCTAGTGATGAGGAACTCGTTGTAAAAGGTTACACGGATGCGAGTTTCCAAACTGATCGGGATGATTCACGATCACAATCGGGGTACATTTTCATCTTGAATGGAGGAGCGATCTCTTGGAAGAGCTCTAAGCAAGATGTGGTGGCATTATCAACTACAGAATCAGAATACATCGTCGCTTCATTAGCAGCTCAGGAAGCTGCATGGTTAAAGAAGTTCATTGCCGATCTAGGGGTGGTCCCTTCCATTCAGGACCCCCTAGAAATTCTTTATGATAACGAGGGTACGAGTGCTCAAATCAAGGAACCCCGTGCACATCAAAAGACTAGGCACATTGAATGAAGATTCAACTACATAAGAGATGAAGTTGAAAAGGGAAATATATGTATTCGCAAAGTTCACACGGATCAAAACATTGCGGATCCACTCATGAAACTTCTTGAAAAGGCAAAGCATGAAAGTCATGTTTGTGCATGGGACTGCAATTTTCTAGTGACTGGTTTTGATTTTAATTTCTGTAATCAGATATTGTAACCCTTTATTACTTGAATGAATTATTTGGTTATAATGATTCAATGAATATTTATATTTTGCATGTTTAAAATCCATGAGTAAATTGTTTACTCAGAACGTCCGTAGTTGTTCATGCTTGTGGGAACATGTGTGAAGTTAATGCTATTATGAACTTGGATTGGTAGATATTCATATGGATGAATATAGAGCAAAAGGATGCTGCCAAAGTTCATAGATATTTGTGGGATGCAAATATTGGACTGACCTGCATCTCAAACATTACTACATGGAATCTTCTTGATTGATCATAAGTAATTTTGAGTAAAGGCGAACATCATTTGGTATCCTCTGACCTGAGATACATACTGGGTCTTGATATTTACCAAATATTATGCTTTGACTTAGTTCTTCGCTGTTCTGAAACATGACAGTACATAAGTCTGAGTTCAGGTATGATATAAGGTAATTGTGAGAGACGTATGTAGTCAAGATGGGATTTGTCCCTCTTATTCGTTGAGAGTAAGATGTCTAAGGCCTGATAAAGTTAAATCAATGGAGAATGATCACTCTGTGTCTCTGGGATTTAACATGACATCTGTGACAAAAAGGTAGATGATTGATTCACCTAAAACATTTCAAGTATGGTACTTGAAGAGAATGATGTTATTGAATGGCACTTAGTCATACGTATTAAGGTTAGTAAACCGTTGTTAGGCGGTATTTACTGCTTGCATCAATCTTCTATGAATCTTGTGTAAGTAGGAGATTGTTGGATCTTATATGCCCAAGACACATACAAGATTGATGTGGTTAGTACGTTATGATCCAAGTCGGGTCATACCCAATAACAAGCTATACAAACACCAATTAATATTTATTTGTTGATAAGATCAAACAAATAAATATTGACACCAATTTAGAAAATGGGTTTTCTAAAACGTTGCTTTTGTAAAAGAACAACATTATATGGATAATTTGTTCATGAGAGATTGTTTGTTTCATTATTTAAATTGGTTAAATAATAACAAATAAAAGTGTCTTATTGTTATAAAATTAAAATAGGTTTTAATTTTATAAAACTAACGGTTGAAAGAATGAATTATATAAAAGTTCAAAATGGGGGGAAACCTTTTAAAACCCAAAATCTCGGCCGCCCAAGGGGCATGGGGAACTCAATTTTGTCTTGGCCTTTTCAAGACTTTATTCATTCATACACTCAACTATTATTCTACACTTTCTCTCTCACACACAAAGCAACAAAATTCTCTCTTTGAACAAAGCATATTTCGGATTCAAGAAGCAAAATAGGGGCTGAAAATTCGGTTTTTGGCAGCTCTCAAGGATCTTCTTGGCTGATTTGGTTTGTTTTATAAGGGGTTTTATCTTGGTGCTCTTCTTCCTAACAAGATTGGGTGTTTTGCTTAGGCTTGTGGGTATACAAGTTTGAGGTCTTCTCCTTTGAAGACTAGCCACTCAAGAACATCATCTTCTTCAATCTTTTCATCTACAACATTGTGTTCAAGAAAGGTTGTTTCTATGAACACCCTATGGTTGTTATGTTTTGTTTGATAGCATATTATTTCACATATATTTTGATCCTTATTCCTGGGTTTTGTTTGTGGTTTAAAATGGTCAAATTTTCAGATTCATAACCACATTTTAAACTCTAATATCCGCTGCGTTTTCATGGTTTAAATGGTTAAACTAGCTTTGATAAATGTGCTTCAAAACCCAACAATAATAGTTGTAGATAAGTGATTTTAAGCTAAAACAACAATCAATTTCATATAATCATTACCTAAACTTGGATTTAGATGATAAACACATGAAGAACATAATGAAGAACAAAAACCTAGAAATGAGAATCAATGTTCAATAATGGATGATTTGGATGTTGAAAATGATAAACGAACATAAAATTTGATGTTTCTAAGATAAAACCACTATCAATTTTAGATAAACAACATCTGATTCGTGATTTTTGATGATTTTTTGTTAAGAACAGTGAACTTTTCTCAAGAACACAAAATTTTCAAAAATCTTCAAATTCAAGAGTTGTGGTTGTTCAGTTGTCATGAAACTTTGCAATTATGTTGGTTATCACAAACTAAATCTATTAGAATCTTAAATTCGATCAAACAACAACAAAATCAAAATTTCATGTTCATGAGCATTTGAAGACTTGAAGAACAAGTTTGCTTAAATATTCAAATTAATAGCTCAAATGAACTTCAATCGATGTGAAAACATACATGACGTTCATGAAATAATAAATCTAAGCTAATGGTATCTTGATTTCATCAAAAACAACAACAATTTACTGATCAAACTTATAGTTCAAATTTTTGAGAAAAATTTGAAGAACAAGGAATCAAGGCTCTGATACCAACTGTTGAAATCGATACTGATGGATCGAATATTGCAATCGTATTGTTGCTTTTTATCAGATCTGTGATGCGGAATCTCACAGAGCCGTTAATGATTTGAAATAAGATCTATTGCAAGATTTAATATATGATGATGAATGAATGATGAATAATCAAGAACACATATTCATAAATATTTCATTTATTCATATGTATGATTGCTAGGAGATTACAAGGGAGTTTGCAAGAGGTTTCTCTCTCACACACACTCAACCTAATTGTTTCTCTCACTAAACTAATTCTCTCTTTTTCTATTGTTAGTGCTTACAATGCTTGCTTGGAGTATAATGACTGCACTTAGTCTAATTATAATCTTTACATAAATGAACAGAATTACATTTTAGTCCTATTGATTACACAAATATTGTTCTAAGTCTGATAAGTTCTCTGTTGTTGATGCGTGACTGTCACGTGCTGATGTTATTCGGGACAAACGGTGATGTTAACTGTTGACTTTGACCACGGTTGACCAAGTTTGACTTTGGTCAATTTTCTTCGTTTTGGTCATATTTTAGCATAGCTTCACCGTGTCAGTTTTGGTAATTATTATGAGATTCGACACTTAGATTTTGTTAAGTATCATCTTCAAATAGTCCAACACTTTCACATAAGGATTATGCTCATTGAAGATCACATTAGCTGATTCTTCAACTACTCTAGTTCTGAGATTGTATACTATATAATCCTTAGCTTGGGAAGAGTATCCAATAAAGTGTCCATCATCTGATTTCTCAGTAAACTTGGCTAATTGATCTTTAGTATTCAAGATGGTGCAGGGACATCCAAATGATCTAAGAAAACCAAGTCTTCTTTTGTGCTACAGTTCATAAGGAGTCTTACCATGAGTCTTGACAACTAAAACTCTATTCTGCATATAGCAGGCAGTGTTAACTGCCTCTGCCCAGAAGGTAGTTGTAAGGTTATTAGTAAGGCTGATGCAACCCAAACACTCAAAGTCTTTCATGCATGCATGCACAAGTATACTGAAGTGGAATGCTTCGAAAGTTTCACACTGCCTTAGAAATTATTCTAAGTGTGAAATATTTCGAAGCTAAGACCAATATCTTCCGAAGCCAAAAGATGAAGTCTTACAAAGCTTCAAGGACAAAGTCTTCCGAAGCCAACCATTAAAGACATATTTCTTCCGAAGACTTTTATATTACATGCTTTATCTGGTGTTCTTTTTTACCTAAAGCTGAACCACTTTCCGCTACCACTCTGATAAGTCACCAACCTTTTATGAGTTGGCGAAAAAGTCCATGCTTTTGGTAAACTGTACATTGAGGTCTTGAGTCTGTAACTTTCCATTTATGTACTTTATCCTTTTTGTAATATATTAGGATGTAAGCTATGGCATGTCATAGTCACTAGTCAAAAGGCAATCTGCCTTTTGACTCTATATGGATTTTGTTGTTTAGTTTATGTATCCAGCTGGCCTTCAAAGTATGGCCAGCTGTAGGTTGTAGTATAAGTATTTTTTTGATCCTTGTAACTTTGTAAGTTTTAGTAGAACTTTGTAAACCATTTGTAGGGAACTAGAAGATCAATATACATCAACCTTGAAAACCAAATACTTGTGTGTGTTGTTCTAGTTTCTGTCTCATTTACATTTTTTGTTTCTTAGTTCTCTAAACTCATTTTTACAAGTTCCCTATTTGAATTGCTAAGTGTTATCCCTCACTCTCCTCTTTGTGTTATTGTGTTGTTGTGTTGTACAAGTGTATAAACCCTTCACCCGGTCCTGCAATTGGTATCAGAGCCTCCCAGGCTCTTGATATAAGATCTCACCATCTTAAGATCCCTCACACACACAAAAATACTTAACCCTTCAAATGACAGCTATCTCTAAAGCTGATATGGAAACTAGAACCATGAAAAAGTCTCCACTGATCACTCTTGATGACTTTGACACTTGGTGCCAAAGAATGGAAGGTTTCATCAAGTGTCAAGACTCAAGAATGTTGGAATATGTTGTCACTCATTCAGCTGCTGCTGGAGGTGGTATGATCCCCAAGTATGTGGCTGACTACTCAGAAGAAGATAGAAAAAGAGTAGAAATTGATCAAAAAGCCATAACAGCCTTCAGATTGCTCTTCCAAACTCTGTATACAGAGGTTTCAAGAAATGCAAAACAGATAAGAAGCTGTGGGATGCATTGAAACTAATGTATGAGGGTTCTACTGAAGCCAAGGAGAACAAGAAGGATATCCTGAAGCAGCAGTTTGAAAATTTCACCTTCAAAATAGGTGAGTTCATGACTCAACAATACTTCAGGTATGTTGAAGTTGTGGATACCCTAGTGGATGTTGGAGTAACTCTTGAGAGCAGGGACATTGTAAGGAAGTTCATGTCCTCTCTTCCTAGGCAATGGACACATTATTGTGTTGTAAACAAGAGAACTGAAAACCTTAAAACTCTTACTTTGACAGAGTTGTATGGCATTCTCAGTGGATACCAGATGGAGATGAACATGCAAGGTTCATTTGGTAACTCCAGCAATCAAATGGGCTCAGTCCTTCATGTGACCGAAAGGGATAGCATAGAACCCCAGCATCATCTCATATGCTACCGTGACATCTCACAAAAGGGTCCTTTCATCACCTTCTCGGAGACACCACGGGAGAACTATACTCAAGGAAGCCCATTCTAAGAGACAAGTTCTTCTCAAGCCTTTATGTCTTCTGATGAAAGTTGTGGCAGCTTCCTATTCACCCTTGAAGACTTGGACTGTATCCATCCAGATGACCTGGAGTACATGGAGATAGTCCAGTAAATGGCTCTTCTCACTCACAAAGCCAAGAGGTTCTACAAGAGGACAGGAAGGAAGTTTTCCAGCATTACAGCTAGTGGAAAGTTTGGATTGGACAAAAGCAAAGTTAAGTGTTACAACTGTAACTTGATGGGTCACTTTGCTAGGGAGTGCAAGGCACCAAGAATAAATGGTGGACAAGCACAATCCAGACCAAACTACACTGATAAAGCTACCCAGAATGAGAAGCCAAAGTAGTAAGCTACAGTTGCTGTTGAAGAAGGAGGCTTTGACTGGAGCTTTCAGGTGGAAGATGCATCTCCAAACCAAGCATTGATGGCTGACCATGATGAAACCAAGGCATTGGAACATCTTTGCACTCCTGAATGTATTGCTAAAGTCAACAGATACAGGTCCTATAACTTAGAGATGAGATATGATCTTGAGTCCTTAAACATCCTAAAATCTGATTTTAGAAAGACTGAAAATGATTATAAGTTAAAGATAGAGTACTTAGAGAAAACCATTTTAGTTTTAAACATGAGCATACAAATTACAGGACTTAGATCAAGGATCTCATAACTAAGTTAACTGAATGCCAGGCTGAGCTTGTAATCAGCAAGCCAGGATAGAAAAATGTGTTCTTGAAGAAGAGACCTTCAAGAACATCATATCCTCATCCTTGCATGCGAAAGTATGTTATCAAAATAGGCAGGGACTGGGATCTAGTGAGATAACTCCTCCACACACAATCTTTTCTGTATGATCACCTAGGTGTGGAACTTGTGAAGATGAGCTTTCTCACATAGACCCCTTGAGTGAAAAGGATGAAGAAGTCGCAGTGAAGAATTCCTTTGAGAAGAGTGAAGAAGAGGATTCTAAGAAGGGTCACTATCCTTCTGAGGAGAGTAGGAAGCCTGAGATGACCAAGTCTATGAGGAAGAACTTGATCAGAAAGAGCAAGAGAAAGGACAGGAGGGCTTAAGAGATCAAGGCCACTTTCAACTCTAAGCAGAAACAAGTCTTTATTTCTACAGGATTTGACATGGTTAAGACTAAAGACATAAACTTCAACTCTTCTACCAAGAGTTTTGGTTCATGTTCAAATCATCTCAGCATCAAGAAGAAGGCTGATCCGTTATGTACCACTGCTACATAGCCTGAACCATCCAACTCCAAGAACAGTCCTCAACCCAAAGGGAATGTCTCAGCATCTGCAAAGATGAAGGTGGAGAAGGGAAGTGATCAAATTCAGACTTGTTCTCACAAGAAAACTCTTGGGAATAAAAAGATAAGTTGTGTCATGTGCGAAAGTTCCTCTCATCTTGCTATGGATTGTCCATACAATCCAAAGAGTGCTCTTCATGTGACTAAGAAGAAGACTCCCAAGAGATCTAAGAAAAACTCAGCTTTGGAAGGAAAATCTGTTTCCTTCATAAGCTCCAAGGAAAGAAGAAGGCAAGTGGAAAATTTCCTTCGTAAAAAGATTTGGTCTCGGAAGAAAGGAATACTTCCGAAGCACTGAAGTCTGCTGCAGTGTTAGCAAGATCTTCCGAAGGTTCAGTCATCAAAACTTCCGAAGTCTCAAAAGCTTCCGAAGTGTTGAAGGTCAGGTCCAAACTTCCATAGGTGATGTGGAAGTCAAGGAAAGACTAAGTGACTAAAAGTTCTCCATCAACAATAGCAAGAGATCCTCAAAACACAACTATAGCATCTATTACTATTTCATTACCTTCTACTTCCTTTGATGAGCCCAAGACCAATAAAGCTTGAGTTTCTAAATGTAACTAATAATTTTCTTTGTGCAGGAACAACTCAAGACAAACAAAAATGTCTGTATCATTGATAGTGGCTGTTCCAGGCACATGACAAGCAATAGGTCACTACTCCAGAACTTTGAACGGATTGATGGAGGACCAGTTGCTTTTGGAGGAGATAAAGGAGGTTACATTTCTAGAAGGGGCAAGGTCACAAAGGGTAAGCTCAGCATTAAGAAGGTAAACTTTGTCAAGGAGCTAGGGTACAATCTTCTGAGTGTATCCCAATTTTGTGATCAGAGTCATAACATGCTCTTTACTAAGCATGAGTGCATTGTTCTCAAGCCCAGAGTGATTATTCCTCATGAGCATATCCTGCTTAGGGCCCCCAGGAAAGGGAACATGTATAAGATGGATTTACAAGAAACATCTCCCTCGGGAAAAGTTTCATTCTTTCTATCTAAAGCTAATATTGATGAGTTTTTTTCTTTGGCATAAAAGAATGTCCCATGTAAACTTTAAGAACATGAATAAGCTAATTAAGAATAATTTGGTAACTGGAATACCAAAGAAAGAGTTTACAAGTGATAACCATTGTGTTGCATGCCTGAAAGGGAAGCAACATAAGGTATCTCATAAGCCTAATGAAAGAAACTCCATCACTACACCCCTACACTTGTTACATATGGATCTCTTTGGCCCCACCAGTGTAATGAGTCTAGGAAGGACTTCTTACTGTCTGTTGATCACAGATGACTTTACAAGATTCACTTGGGTCTTCTTTCTTAGAACTAAGGATGAGACCCCTGAGATTCTGAAGAATTTCATCTTAAGAATTGAGAATCAATGTGATCACAAGGTCAAAACCATAAGATGTGATCAAGGAACTGAATTTAAGAACCAAATCGTTGACACATTTTGTGATGAAAAGGGTATTATAAGACAATACAGTGCTCCCAGGACTCCCCAACAAAATGGTGTTGCTGAGAGGAGAAACATGACACTGATTGAAGCTACTAGAACCATGTTGTCTGACTCTAAACTGCCCATCACCTTCTGGGTAGAGGCAGTCAACACTGCCTGCTATGTACAAAATAGGGTTTTAGTGGTTAAGATACATGGTAAGACTCCTTATAAACTTTGGCACAAGAGAAAACCTTTCATTGGTTTTCTCAGGTCATTTGGGTGTCCATGCAACATCTTGAATACCAAAGATCAAATTGCCAAATTTGCTAAGAAATCAGATGATGGACACTTTATTGGATACTCTTCTCAAGGTAAAGCTTATAAAGTATATAATCTCAGAACTAGAGTAGTTGAGGAGTCAGCCAATGTGACTTTCAATGAGCACACTCCCAGCGTGAATGGTTCTAGTCCAGATTGGCTATTTGATCTTAACTTAGTTACCAACTATTTTAACAAATCTTATGAGAATGTTTCAGGGTCTACAGACATTTTATCTCCAGGTGATCTTGATCCAAGATTTGAGCTGAGAAGACCTTCAAGTTACACATCTTCAGCTCCAGTTGTAAATACTTTAGCAAATGAAGTTTCTATCAGCAAAACAATGACAAATTCAGCTGATACATCTGAGATGCCTTCAAGTTCCAGCTCAGAGGCTCAACAGACAAACAAAGAAACTTCAAATGCAGAAGAAGATGATGGTGGTGGTGACAGTGATCAAGAATTTTTTAATACTGATAACCACCCTATAGATGAACATATCAATGATGTCACACACTCATTGGATCAAGGATCTCTTGATAAGTATGTTGAAGTGGTGGAAGAAACATCTATGCCAGATCAAAATTTCTCTAATTTAGATCTATCTTAACAACTTGCTGTGATCCCTCAGCTAAGGATCCACAAGTCTCATCCTACCACAAACATCATTGGAGATGTTGACACCGGGGTAAGAACAAGAGGACAAACCCATGAAACAAATGTTTGTCTTCACTCTTGTTTCTTGTCCCAGATAGAGCCTAAGAAAGTTGATGGGGCTCTGAAGAATGGAAGTTGGATTGAAGCCATGCAAGAGAAGCTACTTCAATTCAAGAGAAAGAAGGTTTGGAACCTATGTCCTCTTCCTCATGGGAAGACTACTATAGGAACCAAATGGGTATTTAGGAATATGAAAGATGATAGAGGTATTGTCATCAAGAACAAAGCTATACTAGTTGTTCAAGGATACACATAAGAAGAAGGAATTGACTACACTAATGTCTTTGCTCCTATAACAAGACTAGAAGCTGTTAGGATATTCTTAGCCTTTGCTGCATCCAAGAACTTTAAGGTCTATCAACTTGATGTCAAGTGTGTTTTTCTATATGGGGTGATTGATGAAGAGGTGTATGTCAAATAACCACCTGGTTTTGCAGATCCTGATTATGTCTGCAAGCTTGATAAGGCTCTCTATGGGTTACACCAAGCACCAAGAAAGTGGTATGAGACTCTATCTTAGTATCTCTGCAAGCATGGATACAGAAGGGGTACTATAGATAGAACTCTCTTCATCAAAGGACAGGGAAATGACTTACTGCTAGTTCAAGTGTATATAGATGACATCATCTTTGGTTCAACTAATCCAAGGCTCTGCAAAGACTTTGAGAATCTGATGAAAGACAGATTTGAAATGAGTGCCATGGGGGAACTCAAATTCTTTCTGGGAATTCAAGTGAATCAAGTTGAAGATGGAATCTTCATAAGTCAGTCTAAGTATGTTCAGGACATACTCAAAAGATTCAACATGACTGATTGTAAGATTGCTAAGACACCCATAGCAAGAAACCACTCCCTTGGGCCTGATCTTGAGGGGGAGTGTGTGGATGAACACCTTTATAGGGCTATGATTGGGTCTCTTATGTATCTTACAGCTAGCAGGCCTGATATCATGTTTGCCACATGCATTTTTGCAAGATATCAAGCCAACCCCAAGATGTATCACCTCATCACTGTCAAGAGAATTCTAAGATACCTCCAAGGTGCCTCAACACTTGGTCTTTGGTATCCCGAGAATTCTGACTTCAATCTGTATGCGTATACAGATAGTGATTATGGTGGTTGCAATATGACTGCAAAGTCTACATCTGGGGGATGTCAGTTCCTTGGTGGAAGGTTGTCTCATGGCAATGCAAGAAACAATTTTGTGTCTCTGCATCAACTGCTGAAGCTGAATACATTGCTGCTGCAAGCTGCTATGCTCAAGTGCTTTGGATTCAGAATCAGATGCTTGACTATGGTTTCAACTTCAAGAATACTTCCATTCACATAGACAATAATATCTCTATTATAGAGAATCCTATGCAGCACTCAAGGACAAAACGCATAAACATCAGGTATCATTTAATTAGAGATAACTTTGAAAAAAGATTAATTAAACTAGTTAAGGTTAACACAAATGAACAATATGTTGATCTGTTCACAAAAGCCCTTGATGAACAGAGATTTAAGTATCTTATATAAGCTATTAGGATGATTAACTTAGAGTAGCTTTTTCTTAAAACTAATTCATTTTATTTCTTAAAATCTGTGTGTCCTAAGTTGTCTAGTCTATCACCTTCATAAGCTCATGTTTTCTAAGGATAAAAACTTGTTGAAGAGTTTTTTCTTAGATTTTTCACAAATCTTGATCCTTCGGAAGAGATGATTTTTATCTTCGGAAGAAAATATACATTCAAAACAAATAACTGTCTAAGTAAAATTGACCTTCAGAAGAAATTTCTAAAATATCTTACGAAGCTTAAAACTCTCTTAGACACTTATACGTTTTTAAGGACCATTTTTCTTCTGAAGGATATCAACTCTCGGAAGCTTTGTTTTATGGAACAAAGCATCCAAGTTTAAAATTTTCTTCTGAAGCAAATTTGTCAAAACTCTTTGAGAAATTCTTCCGAAGTCATTTTGGCTTCAGAAGCTTTTTCATTAAAACTTCCGAAGACAATTTACCTTTGGAAGATTTTTTAATTCCAAGAAAACAACTTTTTGAGCAAAAAGCAAACTACTTTTTTAGAGGTGGGACCGCCTTTCGGATTTCAAAGTTTATCCTCTTTCATTAACTTTGACTCAAATCCTTTTCACACATAAACCCTGTCGGTCCCCCCTCTTTTTATCATCTTCATCTTCTCTCCAAACTTAAATTCTAAGATTTCTCTCTGAAACCGCCTTCGTTCATCCTTCCTTCACCTTTAAGCTTACTCAAAATGGCCAACCTTAACAGACGAAATGACCCAGATTTTTCTATGCAGTTACACAGGCAACATAATCAGGTTGCACTGTTAAACTCTGAGAAAGATCCACATTTCTCAGAGGTATGCCAATTCTTGGCTTTGTCTAACTAATTCACCTCCCTTACCATTGATCCTCCTCTCTATGAGGACCATTAACTTGAATTTCAGAAGACTTGCCAAGAGGTCATTATGGATGGGGAGAAGGCATTGTCTGCCACAGTGCAGGGGAGAATAGTCTTTATCACTCCAGCTATCATCAATACTCATCTTCAGCTGGATGATGAAGAAGGTGAGGTGTTTTTCTCAAAGGAAGCTGTAAATCATTCATTTGAGCAGATGGGCTATGAAGGAGATTTCTCTGTAAAGACCTTAAGGAAATGGAAGGTCTCATCTAAGTGGAAGTATCTACTTCATGTGGTCATCCACAGCTTGTCCAATAAGCATGGAGGATGGGACCAGATTCCTGAATATCTCTCCTTCATAGTACATGGAATAGTTCAGGGGGTCAAGTTCAGGTATTCTTAATTTGTCTATACAAATTTAATAGCAAACTTAGACTAGTTAGAGTATTACATGTTTCCTAGATATGTTCAATACATTCTCAACTGTGAACTGGCCTCACAGTTGAGGGAAACATGTAATATTTTTAAATTGGGACAGATGAAGCCCAACATCTTTAAAATCTTGAAGAAGCCAACTGTTGGCTTCTCAGGGTAGAAATATCCCTTGTCCTAAAAATGTTAGAGCTCATTGCTCAAGGTGACAACCTAGTAACACAAGCTAGTGTTGAACCCACACCTTCTATATCCCAACCACCAAAACAGCCACAAATCACCCTCACCTACCAAAGAAAACACAAACAAACCCCTGCATAAGCTATTGAGTCTGTGCAGGCCCCCATATACTCACCTACACAGGAGGAAGTGGACACTGGAGCTCCCACTTCCCCTGAGGAGCAAACCACTCCCATCACTTCAAGAATCAATGCTGAGGTTCCTCATGCTCTGCCTGATGAGCTCACAAGCCCAAAAGCCTTAAGCCTTCACTCTGAGTTTTAACACTCAAGTGAATAACCTTCAGGAGACAGCTACCATCCCCAGCCTTTAGATTTAAACCAACCAATTCCCAACCTTGACTTCTATACTGATGAGTACTTAGATGCCAGTGAGTACCATGAGTCTTCCTACTACACCACTCCTCAAAGGGAGATGAGTGCTCCTGAGTCACCTAGGTCTAGCCGATATCAGTCACCTATCACTAAGGTGGATACTTTTAAACATGTTCAGGATATCCATATGGAAAAGGCTCTAACTTCAGCAACTGATTACATCATTTAGACCTTAACCATGGCAACTCAGCCCATTAACACTTCAACTGAAGTTGTCACTGAGCAGAGGAAATCCAGCAGCCAAGAACACCATGCTGGTGATGAGGAAGAGGACCTTGGTCTAATTATCTCATCCCTCAGTGATTCTTCTGATGAAGATGATAGGAATATGAGACTAAAGGTGCAAAAACTGTAAAAAACATGCACCTATTTAGTCTCCAAGGTTAGTCATCATGAATTTCAAGTGACTACCTTGCAACACAGGGTCAATGATCAGTAACTTGAGATATCTTATCTCAAGGAACAACTAGCTAGGAGACCCTTAAAAGAAGCTCAACCAGGAACACAAGAACCTGTGGATGTAATTGACCTAACTCCTAGCTCCCCTGTGCAAGAGGGTGATGCTACCAAAAAGGGGGAGGAAGTCATTACAATCACAAAACCTGGGAGTTCCTCAGGGAGTATGGACACTATGGACTCACCATCCTCATTTGCAGTTGTGCATACTCAGCAACTTTTCTCAAGTTCACATTGATGTGGACAATATAGACTCAGTCATTAGGAGTTTATTTGATAAACACATCCCAAGAGCAGTATCATCCCCACCAACTCTAAGTCATATTTTTAGGTGGAGGTATGATACTGCTAGAAGAACTCTTATTCTTCAAAGAGTTCAAGATAGGAACACTGTAGAGTTTAGCCTTAGAGGAAGACAAAGGCAATCAGGCAATACCTTTGGTCAACTGGATGTTGAGGCAGACCCTGAGATTATCTTCAAAGGGAAAACCTTGACTGAAGGCCCAGTGGTAGAACCTGAGAGCTCTGTCTCACCACCAACTGCTACAGATGTTCAAACCCTTGATGAGACACCTGCTGGTGAAGGTGCATCTCAACCTCTCTCTTGCCAGAGCTTGGAAGCTACACCAAGCAATGAAGGCCAAAGCTCTCTCCACCCTGAGTCACAAAGGTCTGTGAGTGATAAAAGGAAAATGAAATTAAATTTTGAGGAGATTGAGGAGGAGGTGAGAGAGAGGAAAAGGAAGCTAAGGGGAGAAAGTTCCTCTACTGGGTCTGCAAGGCTCATAGAAAGTGCTATCAGGGCTGCCTCCAGACCAAATACTCAGGATGATGGGTTAAGGGCAGACATGATAAACTACTTACAGACTAGGAACTATGATATTGATAATATCATTTCTCTCCCCTTAGATGAGTTGAATGAACTGGCTGACATGGAACTATCAAAAGAGAGAAAGGAAGAAGAGCATGCAGAGCTCTTTTTGAAAATCAAAGAAGGAAGAATAAGGAAGAGACTTTATAAGCATATGCCTACTCTCTCACCAGTTCAAGAAACTCAGGAACAATAGGATGTGATACCACAAGAACCACAGGTAGACAAAGAAAAGGATATGCAGGATTGGTTTTGTCAATTAAACCTGGGTTTTCTCTCAACTCACTTATATTACACTCGGATAAGATGAAGCAGAGTCTCTTCTAAGAGTTGATGATAATATATTAAGTAACAAAGGCCACACAGATATAATTTTCAAGGTACTTGTATATATTACTTCTCAACTCAAAGTATCACAAGACTCTTACAAGCATGCGTTCATGAGTTACAATGAGAAACTATATATACTACTACCTACAGGCGGATATACTTTGATACCAGCTGGGAACCTATGACTAAAGCATATACTACAATGCTAGAGTTAAGGTATCATATATAAAGTATTATCTAAGATATGGTAGTCATGACATGTCCATGAATTACCTTTTGTTACTAACTAAAGTTGGTAACTTTACTACCTAATAAAGGTGTTGGACCAAAAGAACCAATGAGCCAGATCAGAAAAACCTCTAAGTCCCACAAGACATCACAACAACTGCTGAAGAGGCTTGAGAACTTCAGGAAAGATGAGCTCAATCTGTTACTTGAGGGCATTCACCCAGATGAATTTGCCTACAGACAGATAACAACAGTTGAGCTCAAGAATGGTAAACAGGCCAAGTATGTCTCAGAGCTGTATAGGCGTGAAGGATTGTTTGATGGTGAGGCTGAGGAGCTTACTATGGAAGAACAGATTGTATTTCTGAAGCCTACACCAGAGAATCCTACAAGCTCATACATGGGAAGTAGGTCTCATGGATGGGAGAACAGCCCTGGGTCTAGTTCCCCAAGACAGGGTTCCCATCCATACTATGCCAACAAAATCTCAGAGACCTCTTCCCAGGCCAGTGCTTAATTGGGTTATCTTCTAAGCTGATCAATAAGGAAAAAGACCAATCATTCTGCCATCAATAAGTAGGACCAATAAATAGCTTAGAGGTTTTGGCTGCATTAGTTCAGGGGGAGTTTGTTGGACCAAAAGAACCAATGAGCCAGATCAGAAAAACCTCTAAGTCCCACAAGACATCACAACAACTGCTGAACACATCTTTAGCTGTTTGACAAAGGCTGAAGACCTCAACAGCTGAAGATCAAAGTACTGAAGACCATCAACTGAAGAACTGAAGTGCTGAAGACTTCAACTAGTGAAGCCTAAAGAACTGAAGAACATCAGCTGAAGATCAAAGTACTGAAGATCAATAGCTGAAGCACAAAGCCTGAAGACAAAGATTAAAGACATCAGCTGATGACAACTACTGAAGTCATCAGCTGATGAAACACCTGAAGTTAAAGACTGAAGATATCAGTTGATGACAACTACTGAAGTCATCAGCTAATGAAACAACTGAAGTCAAAGTCTGAAGACAAGTGCTGAAGCTTCAGAGTTTGTCACAACAGCTGAAGAAGTATTTTTTAGTTGTTGTGATGGTTTCCTTTTTAGTAGTTTCTTTTTATGTTTCAGTAGTTTGTAAAACGACTGAAGAGTTTGTTCTTCAGTCATTGTAGTTATCAGTAGTTTCTTTTCAGTTCTTGTTATCGTTTGACACTTAGCATTTTGTAAGAAGATGTCAGCTGTTGTGACATCTTCAGTAGTTTAGTTTGTTATCAGTAGTTTGTTAATAACGGTTGATGTCACTGTTAAGTGACATCAGCTGAGGTCATTCTTCCCTATATAAGGAAGATGACCTAATTGTAGCCGCTGTCAAAGCATGCATTGAATGAAATATTCTCTTTTGTGAAACTTCTATCTTTCTCTATAACTTAATGTTTTATTGCTAAATCTATTGTGTTCTTGCTTGTTTGTTCTAATTCTTGTGCTAAATCCGCTGCGAGTACAACCTAATTGATCAAACTAGAGGCTGAGATCCTGTCAAATGGTATCAGAGCTGGTTAATCATTGATCGATTTAACGATTGATCATTGAAACTGCTCTTTTGACATCTACGTTTGATCGAATTATCAATTTGCAAGAATTAGTTATAGAGATTGAGTTTCTGCTGCTTCTGGCCATTGAACTTGAGGTTCTCATGGTTTTGAGCTAGATTTGTTTTGTTTACCTTGAATTTACTTGAAATCTGAAATGGTGAAACCAACAACCGATCCTCACAATACTGGCTCCTCAACAAAGCCTCCGATGCTTGTGAGGAGTGAGTATAACATATGGCAACGTCGTATGCTCCACCACTTGTCTATCAATAGTGCTGGTTGTTGGAAGTCAATGGTGCATGGACCAACAAGCCTATGGTGAGCGCTTCTGAATCAAATGAGATGGTTCCGAAGAAACCTGATCAATATCCGGACGAAGATCTTAAGCTGTTCGAGATTGATGCAAAAGCCCATGGAATTCTGGCCATGGCACTGCCTAATGAAATCTATTCTAGGCTGATGCATCATGAGACTGCTCATGATCTCTGGGTTGCTCTGAAGGCACAATTTGGAGGAACCGATGAGGTCTTAGCAAACACAAGGGAAATCCTCGCCTAACAATATGAGACATTCTCTCATAGGAAGGGTGAGACTCTGACTCAACAGTTTGAGCGATTCTTATGTTTGATCTCTAAGTTGAAGATGGTCAAACAAGAGTATTCCAATAGTCAGATGAACAATCGATTCCTCAGATCCCTGCCTGAGAGATAGGACACTTATACCATTGTCCTACGCTCTAGTGCAAATCTGAGCACTCTATCTCTCACTCAACTTCATGGGAAACTGCTTACATTTGAGAGAGAGATAGAATAGAAAAGGAAGTTGTCATCATCTGGCAAGCTCACTGATGACTTTGTATCAGGACTTGAAGAACATTCCAGATGATGATCTGGAAGAGATGGATATTTTGAGTCAAATGGCTATGATAAATATCAGATCTCAAAAGTTCTACAAGAGAACTGGGAGGAAATTTCCTGGTCTCTCTGGCAAAACCAAAGTTGGTTTTGACAAGAGCAAGTTGAGGTGTCACAAGTGCCAGAGGCTTGGAAACTTTGCTAGGGAATGTAGATCATCTGGATCTAACACCTCTGCACCCTTTGTAACTTTTCCTAGCAATATCTCACAGCACAAAGGGCAACACTCCACCAGTTCTAGTCATCCATCACCAGCACAGGCATCAGCTGTATACTTTGTGCCTCAGGGTCATATGCCATACCCATACCCCTGCTACTACATGCCTCAGCCAAGTCAAGTTCAAGCACCTCCTGCTCAGCAACCACATGCTCTCCCTGAGCCTCAACCTTCCCAATCTCATCATCAAACCCAACCTCAACAACACAGCTTCTTCACCCCAGGAGTTGTTGACTGGAGTAGTTTACCAGATGATTTATCTGGTCAAGAACAACTATTCCAAGGTGTTGGTCAACATGGTGGTGACCATCCTTTTGGGAATCTTGCTCTCATGGCCCTGGAGTCTGTTGATGGTTCATCCTCTAATGCTTCATCACAGGTATCTTCTGAGGCTAAAGCCAAGATTTGTTCTGATTCATGCATAGCAGCATTTGCTTCTATTAGAGAAGTAAATGTAACTTTAATTGATAAAAATCTTGAGCTAGAGCAAACCATTTCCAAAAGAAAAGCTGAATATGAGACTATGCTTAATGACAAAAATGATGAGATTTATAAGCTTAAATGCCAAATCAAAGATGATAAAGCTAGGGAAGAGGTACTTCTAGAGAAGTACAGAGACCTCAAGGAAATACTTGCAGCTACCCAGGTAGAGTGTGATCGATGGGTACAATCCTGCAAGGGTTTTTAAATGCTTCTTAGTAAGCAATCTGCTTTAAATGTGAAGTTTGGCATTGGTTATAATCACACTGCTCCTCCTACAGATTTTACTTCAAGAGCAGAAGTTGAATCTGATGGAGAGAGCAATAAACAATCCTTCTCATCATGTGACCTACTATCTGATACAGCATCATCAGAAGTAGAAGTCAGCATTCATTCCTCACAAAATCAATCAGCTGATGCTAAAACAGCTGATGGTTCAAATGCTGACTGTCACATGATCAAAGAGTTGATCAACTCAGGTGTTGTCTCTAGAAGTACTGAAAGTACTGGAGAGCAAGTGATAACATCTGAAGTTCAAACCTCAACTACTGACAGTACTGAATAGAAAAACTGCCAGTAGAAAGGGTTTGAAGACTACTGAAGAGGATGTCAGGAAAGCAAGTACTGCAAGGAAGAAAAATGCAAGTACTGACAGCAAACAGCTAAAGAACAAGTCTTTAGCAGTTTCATCTTCTTCAGTAGATGATCAACATAAGATGAAGAAGAAGCCAAGTGAGATATGTGGCTTGTTCAATCATCTTACTGATGATTGCTGGTACAAAAGGGGTTCCAAACTCAAACAAAAGGAGAAAATTAAAGAGAAAATGAATAAAATGAAAAATGAGTTTGAGACCAAGTTTGTACTAGCAACATCAAAACCTGAAACCCCTAAGCCCAAAAAGAAATCCAAAAAGAAGGTAGGGGTTAATTTAGCAACAACTGAGGTTGCTCAAAAGAAGATGGTGCAACACAGGAATCCATCACCAGCAAGCACTAATGTGTCTGAAGAGCTGAAAGCTTTATCACAAAGTCAGACACAACTTGTAATGATGGTTCAACATCTAATGGGAAGAGTCAACCAATTAGAGGCTCCTGTGTTGAAACCACAGAAAAGGAAATCCAAGCCAAAGGATTCCTCTTCTACACCATCTACTTCACCTCAGGCTGTCACACATCACCAATTAGTTAGTGTTGCCTTTATTGATGAGAACAGACCCAAAACCAAAAAGGTTTGGGTCTCTAAAACTAACTAACTTGTTGTGATGATTGCAGGGTTCTTCAACATGCCAAAGAAGCATCTGGTATGTAGACAGTGGAGGATCCATGCACATGACAGGAAGCAGCTCTCTTCTTAATGACTACTCTCAAGGAAAGAAGGGATTTGTTTCCATTGGCAATGATGCAAAAGGTTACATCATCGGAAAAGGTTTTGTGTCCAATAGGGAAATAAGGTTTGATGATGTTAATCATGTGGAGAATCTCGAGTACAATCTCTTGAGTATCAGTCAAATGTGTGATAAAGGCCATGTTGCCCTTTTCACAAGCCAGAACTGTCGGATTCTATCATCCAAAGCTCTAAGTTTGATTGACAAGGTGTTGGATGAATATACTCTCCTGAAGGCCAACAGGACAGGAAGAGTATAAGCCTTAGATCTTTCCAAGAAAATAGTTTTAAAAGGCCATCATTGCCTATTCTCCAAGGTTTCTTCTCAAGAATCTACTCTATGGCATAGAAGGCTGGGGCATGTTAACTTCAAAAACGTGAATCAGCTGATAAGCCATGGTTTAGTAAGAGGGTTGCCTTTGAAGGAGTTCAAGTGTGAAGACAACTGCACTGCTTGTTTAAAGGGAAAACAACACAAAGTCTCATTCCCTCCAATAGAAGAACCAAAGTCCACTGCCTGCTTACAACTCCTGCACATAGATCTCTTTGGTCCTGTCAGAGTAATGAGTATGGCAAAGAAGAAATACTGTCTGGTAATTGTGGATGATTACTCCAGATTTGTATGGACTTTCTTCTTGCACTCCAAAGATGAAGCTGCCAAGGCTATAATGAACTTTGTGTTATTTGTGGAGAAGCAGTATTCCCTTCAGGTCAAGTGTGTGAGGAGTGACAGTAGAACAGAGTTTAGAAATCACACACTTGATGACTTCTACTTGTCAAAGGGAATTAAAAGGCAGTTCAGTATTCCAAGAACTCCTAAATAGAATGGAGTGGTTGAGAGAAAGAACAGGACTCTCATTTAAGCTGCAAGGTCAATGCTGGCTGACTCAGGATTGCCACTGACCTTTTGGGCTGAAGCTGTCAACACAGCTTACTATGTGCAGAATAGAGCATTAGTGAATCAGAGGTTGATGAAGAATCCTTATCAAGTACTACATCATTTGGCTCCTTTGATTTCCTTATTTAGAGCCTTTGGGTGTCCTTGTTTCATTCTCAACATAAGCAATCCACTCCAGAAGTTTGCTTCAAAGGTGGATGCAGGGTATTTTATTGGTTATTCATCAACTTGCAAGGCATACAGAGTTTTCAACTGTAGGACAAAGATGGTTGAAGAGACTTTGCATGTGAAGTTTAATGAATCTCCAAAGGACAAGATTCCATAAAACCCTATGGAGTTGTTTGATTTGGACATACTGTAATATGTTCCTTATCAACCTTCAGCTGTTGTTCCTGTCAACAGTTCTCCACCTGGTGGTACTGATGATGATGTAGATGATGATGTAGCCAATACTCATCTTTTCAGGTTTAGTGATCACCTGCATGAGCCAACTAAACCTGATGCTCCTGTAGCTTCAGTAGCTCCATCCACAACAAATGCTGATGAGATTTTTGCATGCTCTACTTCATTTGAGCTGCCATCTCCTACATGGTTTCAAGAATCTTCATCACCATCTGTTGCTGCTGAAGATCCTACAAACACTTGCACTGATCTTATAGTCTATCAAGAGCTGAAGAATCACCCAACATCTCAAATCATTGGTGATATCAATGCTGGAGTTTCAACCAGAAGTCAATTGTCCAATTTTTGCTTCTATGCTCTCTTTATCAGTCAGCAAGAGCCTAAGAATTATCATGTTGCCTTAAGAGACAATGGATGGGTTGAAGCAATACAGCTTGAGCTTCTTCAGCTTAGAAAACAGCAAGTGTGGGAGCTTGTTCCTTTACCCCAAGGTAAGTGTGCAATAGGGAGTAAATGGGTGTTTAGGAACAAAACTAATGAAAAGGGCCAAATTGTTAAGAACAAGGCCAGGCTGGTTGTTAAGGGGTTTGCACAAGAGGAAGGCATCGATTATGATGAAACCTTTGTCCCTGTAGCCAGACTGGAGGCAATTAGATTATTTCTAGCCTATGCTGCCTTTCACAATCTTAAAGTTTATCAAATGGATGTCAAAAGTGCATTTTTATATGGTAAAATAAAAGAGGAAGTTTATGTATGTCAACCACCAGGTTTTGAGGACAATAAACATCCTGATTGGGTGTATAAGCTTGATAAGGCTCTTTATGGGCTGAAACAAGCTCCTAGAGCCTGGTATGAAACATTATCAACTTTTCTTCTACAAAATAAATTCACTAGAGGCACCATTGATAAAACTTTATTCATTAAGAATGTGGGACAATATAAGCTACTTGTTCAAATTTATGTTAATGATATAATTTTTGCATCCTTTGATCCACAGTTGTGTGAAGAATTCACAAAGCTCATGAAGCAAAAGTTTGAAATGAGTGCTGTGGGAGAATTACAGTTCTTTCTAGGTTTGCAAATAAAATAAAGGGCTGATGGAACCTTCATTGATCAGTCCAAATATACAAAAGATCTATTGAATAAGTTTGATTTACAAAACTGTAAGCCCTGTTCTACTCCCATGAGCAGCACCACACAACTGGATGTTGATCAAAAAGGTAAAGCGGTTGATGAAACCCTTTACAGATGTATGATTGGGTCCTTGATGTACCTTACAGCTTCTAGACCAGACATTATGTTTACAACATGTGCTTGTACTAGATTTCAGGCTGCACCTAAAGAATCCCATTTGATTGCAGTCAAAAGGATCTTTAGATATTTGCAAGGTACCCAATCACTAGGTCTTTGGTATTCAACTGGGCATTCTTGTAAATTAGTTGTTTCTCTGATAGTGACTATGCAGGATGTAAAGTCACCAGAAAATCCACTTCTGGTGGTTGCCAATTCCTAGACAATTGTTTAGTTTCTTGGCAGAGTAAGAAACAAACATCAATTGCTACATCCACTGCTGAAGCTGAGTACATTGCTGCTGCAAGTTGTACATCCTAGGTACTCTGGCTTCAGAACCAACTTTTGGATTATGGCATTACAGAGACTAAGACTCCATTACTAATGGATAGTGCTTCCACTCTTTGGATTGTTAAAATTCCAGTCCAGCACTCTAGGACCAAACATATAGAGATCATACATCATTTTTTTATGGATTGCTATGAAAAAGGTCTGATTGATCCAAAGTTTGTGCCTAGTACTAATGAGCTTGCAGACATATTTACTAAGCCTTTAGATAGTGCCACATTTCAAAATTTGGTACTAAGGCTTGGTATGATGCAGCTAGAATAATTTGACTAATACTGATGCTCTCAGTTCACAATACTAATGAGCATTAGTATGCAAAGGTCAAAAATAAGTACTGATGAGTAATTTAGTCTTCAGCATTTTCATAACTACTAAAGACTAAAATGCTTTAAAGTACTGAAGTACATTATTTGTTGAAAACAACTGATGTAGTTACAACTACTGATGTGGTTCTAACTACTGATGTCTAATTTTCAAACAAATAAGTATTGAAGAACAAATTTTGTTTACAAGTACTGATGTGCAATATTACACATAAGTACTAAAGGCAAAATTTGTTCACAAACTCTGAAGAATAATTTATTTCATCAGCACTTATGAACATCTAATCACAAGAGCTGAGGAATAAATATTCACAAGAGCTGAAGGCCAATGAAATAGCTGAAAGTCAGCCAAAGAGCTGATAAGTAAATGTGGAGGTCAGAATGGAACAACTGAATTGACGGCAACAGCTGATGAGTAACTTTACTCTTCAGCTGATACCAACATCTGCTGTTTCATATCCAAACAACTGAAGGACAAAACCATGTCTTCAGTAGTTTCATAACTACTGATGACTAACACCAAGTCCTCAGATGTAAACAACAAATGTTTGCCTAGCCCTGCTGAAGAAACATTTCCATGATCCTTCAGTTGTTTACAACCATATCAGGGTGACCTATCTGCCTCCACCCTGCTGAAGAAACATTTCCATGATCCCGAACGACTTATCATTCACATGGTAAATGTTTTGCTTAGCCCCGAAGACATCATCATGGGATCAAATGTCCACAAGGTGGCAGCAGTTATTATACTCTATCCTTAAGAAACAACCGCTAAACTTTTCTGAAATATTTTC
Organism: Flaveria linearis; assembly: GCA_024085815.1. Taxonomy (NCBI): domain Eukaryota; kingdom Viridiplantae; phylum Streptophyta; class Magnoliopsida; order Asterales; family Asteraceae; genus Flaveria; species Flaveria linearis. Next base: position 37,943,341 of record CM044013.1, read on the forward strand.
TTGGAGCTCAAGGACATGGCCACAAGACCTTTTGTAAACCGTTGGATTTTATATCCACGGTTCATAATGGCCATAATAGAGAACCAGCTACAAGCTGAGGGACTAGTTGGCACTGGAGTCCCTGCCATGGCTGTATTGCCTGAGGTATACTCCAGGCACAACACAGACCAAACGTTGAAAAAGGTTGCCAAGCTGTGAAAATCCACGCAGCTGGAACCCACAGCCTCCACCTCAAAGTCCAAAGTCCCCACCAAACCCAAACCCAAGAAAACCAAAAAGGCTACTCAGGGAGATGAGTCCCCTGAGGATGCCCCTGTACAACAAATGCAGGAAGTGATTGCTGGCAAGATTCTCCCAGCAATCACCATGACTCCACCTACCATACCGCACAGGCATCCTCTTTACAGGAGCCTGATGCAACCATTTCTGGGGCTGCCACACATCTGGAACCTTTATCAATTGAGGAGGTTGCCATTGAAAAGCACACTTCTCCCCATGTGCATACTGCTTCTACCCCATCTCCCACTGCAACCGCCCCTAAAAGCCCTACATTAATCATTGCAGAAGTGTTGACCCATCTTAACACTCCACCCTCTCCCCAGGCACCAATCATAACTGGGAAAACTCCAACCATAGATAGGGTGGAAACAAGTGTTGATAGGAGCCCACAACACAGAGAATCAAATGTCTCATCTCCAAGTGTGGCTACGGAGATAGGACAATCTGGTGAGGCTGCCACTTCCCCTGCATAAGCACATGAGCAGGAAGAAGCTGGTACCATCTATAAGACCTCAACAGAGGCAACTGCTGATGATGGATCTAATCCGGAGGCTGGAAGTCCCCAGAACCAAGAACAAGGGGCACATGCGAACACTGAGCCACACTCAGCGCATGTACATCCTGACTTAGTCAGGAGGTCAGGTGATTTAGTTACCACTGATGATGACCTGAGCTTCTTCTTTGATGTAGTTGCTCAAAACACCATTTTTGAGGAGGAGGTGAGTCGACTCAAAGAGTTACTTGCCAAATTCTCCCAAGAACAAAGTCCATCTGCCACCATAAACCCACAGATGACACATTCACCTGAATGTCTCACATACACACAACCACTCCCACAAACTCAGCCACCTGCCCCTGCTTCTGGCACTAGTTCTCAAGGACAAAACCCCCTGAGCAATTAGCTGCTATCTTTCAACAATCCTTGCCTCTCATCACACCCATGATCACTGATATTGTGATCAAAACCCTGGATGAGAGGCTTCCCTCTACAATACAACCCTTGGTGGAAACTACTGTGGTCAAATCGCTTTCTGATAGTCAAACCCTTGCAACCAATGCAACCAAAAAGGGGAGACATCAGTGAAAGCTAAGAGGAAGAGAGTAGAGGAGGAAGTGAAGGAGAAAGAAGTGGAGGTAGAGGTGGAAAACGAGAGGGAGTTGGTGGTGGAGACCAATAAGGGGAAGGAGAAGGAGAGGGAGGAGAGAGCTGAATTGATTAAAGTGGCTAAAAGTCAAAAAGACTTTCATGTCACTTACAAGAAAAAGAAGGCAGAGAAGGAGAGGGAGACTGATCTAGCTGTCCTTGTCAAGGAGGCTGATGCTGAACATAGCCGATCAATGGACAACATCATTGTTCAGTTGTTCAGCCAAGGCTTTGACACTGACACTGCTATGCTAGATCAGGAGATAAGAAAATTGGAGATCAAAGAGATTGATTACCGATAGGCCTGTTATAGCCAAGAGGAAAGAGAGAGACTTGAGGCTATGACAAGGTTCATTTCGAAGTACCTAGGGAGACCAGTCCTGGATGTTAAGTCATGGACCAGGGATAGCATCTTGGCTATAGCCACCAAGATCTGTTCGGCTGGGGAATTCACTAAGGGACTGGTCATAGAAGCCCTTTCTAAAACCGGTGCTGGGAACAGGACTTTGCTAGCAAAACAAACCAAACCTTCACTCATATCCAAACTGCTAGCACAGCCTGCCCAATCTCCCGCACCAACACAAACCCAAACACAACCCACAAAACCAACCCCCTCACCATCAAAACCCATAGCCGATGATGCACCCTTGAAGAAGAAGAGAAGGGTGTTGAGGCTACAAGAAGAAGAAGAAGAGGAGGATGAGGACCAAGATAGGCTGCCTCTCTCTGCAGTCATATCTTTACCCAAAGCCAAACCTATGCCCATCACTCCCACCTCACAAATGGAAACTGTGAGGGTAAAGATAGAAGAAGAACATCAGCAAAAGCTTCATGATGATGAGATGCTGAAAAGTATAGAATAAAGCTTATGCTGCTTCCTCATCAATAACTAATATGAGGAAAGAAGCTCTGAGACTGTACACCCTTGCTAACACATTTCAATATCATAAGGATAAGGTGAGAACTTGGCCTGATCCCAAGGTGGCTCACAGGATTATAAAGAAAGACATTCCATTGAGATACAAGGGCCAGGTAAAGAGGATTGTAGATGAAGTGATCACTGTGGCCCTTGTAGTATCACCCTGGGAAATTATTGAAGATTTCAAGAAGGCCTATGAGGCTAACCAGCCACCCCAAAAGATGTTAGAGAATAGGGTGTTCAGAAAAGGGTTAGTCTACAAGAGGCTTGAGAACTTCAGGAAAGATGAGCTCAATTTGTTACTTAAGGGCATTCACCCAGATGAATTTGCCTACAGACAGATAACAATAGTTGAGCTCAAGAATGGTAAACAGGCCAAGTATGTCTCAGAGCTGTATGGGCGTGAAGGATTGTTTGATGGTGAGGCTGAGAAGCTTACTATGGAAGAACAGATTGTATTTCTTGAAGCCTACACAAGAGAATCCTACAAGCTCATACATGGGAAGTAGGTCTCATGGATGGGAGAACAGCCCTGTGTCCAGTTCCCCAAGACAGGGTTCCCATCCATACTATGCCAACCAAATCTCAAAGACCTCTTCCCAGGCCAGTGCTTAATTGGGTCATCTTCTAAGCTGATCAATAAGGAAAAAGACCAATCATTCTACCATCAATAAGTGGGACTAATAAATAGCTTAGAGGTTTTGGCTGCATTGGTTCAGGGGGAGTTTGTTGGACCAAAAAACCAATAAGCCAAATCAGAAAAACCTCCAAGTCCCACAAGACATCACAACAACTGCTGAAGACATCTTCAGCTGTTTGACAAAGGCTGAAGACCTTAACAGCTGAAGATCAAAGTACTGAAGACCATCAACTGAAGAACTGAAGTGCTGAAGACTTCAACTACTGAAGCCTAAAGAACTGAAGAACATCAGCTGAAGATCAAAGTACCGAAGATCAACAGCTGAAGCACAAAGCCTGAAGACAAAGACTGAAGACATCAGCTGATGACAACTACTGAAGTCATCAGCTGATGAAACACCTAAAGTTAAAGACTGAAGACATCAGTTGATGACAACTACTGAAGTCATCAGCTGATAAAACAACTGAAGTCAAAGTCTGAAGACAAGTGCTGAAGCTTCAGAGTTTGTCATAACAGCTGAAGAAGTATTCTTCAGTTGTTGTGATGGTTTCCTTTTTAGTAGTTTCTTTTTATGTTTCAGTAGTTTGTAAAACGACTGAAGAGTTTGTTCTTCAGTCGTTGTAGTCATCAGTAGTTTCTTTTCAGTTCTTGTAATCATTTGACACTTAGCATTTTGTAAGAAGATGTCAGCTATTATGACATCTTCAGTAGTTTAGTTTGTTATCATTAGTTTGTTAATAACGGTTGATGTCACTATCATGTGACATCAGCTGAGGTCATTCTTCCCTATATAAGGAAGATGACCTAATTGTAGCCGCTGTCGAAGCATGCATTGAATGAAATATTCTCTTTTGCAGAACTTCTATCTTTCTCTATAACTTAATGTTTTATTGCTAAATCTATTGTGTTCTTGCTTGTTTGTTCTAATTCTTGTGCTAAATCCGCTGCGAATATAACCTAATTGATCAAACTAGAGGCTGAGATCCTGTCAAAAGGTGAACAGTGGAATAAAGTATGGTAAACTATATGGCTTCTGAGAAAACGCCATGCAGTGTATTAGAGGTCTATAGCGGAGTGTCAGGAAGACCATACTAATGTCCACTGGTTCATAGTAGTGTCTTCCGAAGGTTAGATGGCTTCGGAATAACAAGTTCTTCCGAACCCACTTATACTTCGGAAGAGGCTACTTCTTCCGATGCTTAAGAACTTCTTATATTCTTTTGGAAGTTGTCTTCTGATCTTTTCTTCTAAGTCTTGATCTTCGGAAGTGAATACTTTGTCTTCGGAAGAAGAGTGTGTCTTCGGAAGTTGATATTGCACTATCTTCAGAAGAACTCTCTTTCCTTTGGAAGTTCCACACTTACCTTCGGAAGTCCTTTATTAGACGCACCAAAATAGTCTAAGTGATTTGGTTTTGGTTGCACCAGCTTTCTTCTTGATCCAACAAACTCCCCCTAGGCTGATGCTACCAAAACTTCACTTGTTCCTGCTTCTCAAAACTTTCAGCACCAGGGAAAGCAGATACTAATCTGTTTCTTTGTTCTTCCCGAATGTGGTAGTAAGGAGCTTGTACAAATCATTCATGGATAGGAGATCTAGTCTGTCTCTTTGAATGATATGCACCCTCTGTTGGGTCCCTCTGAAAAGAGTTAGTTGATGGGATGTATAGTCATACTCCCATCTAACTATTGGTTCCAATTCAAGGCCTTCCACCATTTGTAGAAACACTTTGCCTATGGTGGTTGACATTTCCTTGACTTCCTTCTCTCTCAGCTTCAGCTCCTTTTCAATCTTTGCTTTTGCGGTTAGCTCAGCAAGATGAAGGGCGCTAAGATGACTTCTGATGTGAGCAGCAGTTTCGGAGCTGGAGGGATTGGAGAATGGTTTCTCTGTTAACTTAGCAATGTTGAATCTGCTGGAGTGTAGCAGAGAGGAAGCATTCAGCCTATTGTTTTCTCCATTCTCTCTCTCCACAACAAAGTTGTGAGAGGCTTTATCAAACCTCCACTGGATGATTTTCTTTCTAGGCACGAGGGGTTGACTAGGAATCTTGTCCCCTCTCCTTGTATTTAGTAGAATCACCAACTTTCTTCTTAGCTTCTTCTCTTTATCATTTAAGGAATCAGAGTTAAGACCAAGAAGTCTAGAGGCATGGTCTAGTGTTCCTCTAAGCAGATCAAGGAATTAATCTCTAGTGAGAGAACATGAAGATCCATCAACATAAGTTAGTTTGACAGAGTCTTCCTCACAAGAGATGTCACTCAGGGTTATGCAGTTGATGAGCTTCGTCTTGATTGCCTTGAATTCTTCTAAGGAGAGATGTTTGGAAGGCTGAGAGGATGGTTTGGAAGTTTGTTGGGTAGGTTGTGGTGTTGTGGTTCTGGTGAGTGTTTTGGGTTGGAGAACGGGTAGTTTGGGTGGTTATGGTGAGGAAGTTGGTGTGGATAATGGTGTAGGCTCAGGTGTGTAGGGTTTAGGTTTGATGATGAAAGGTGAGGGAATTGGTTCAGGTTAGGGTTGAGTGGTTGGTTTAAAGATCATCCCCTGTACCTTTCTATACATCTCTTTCCTTTTTCCCATACGAATGTCAGCCTTGATGTCGCTGACAATTCGTTGGAGTGTCTTTTTAGACATAGGTCCCACCTGCCTACCAGAGAAGCCATGAGCCCGGAGATAGTCTGTCATCCAGGCTTTTTCACCTGTCTTCTTGACAGCAGTGACCATAGCTTCTTCTTCTTTCTTCTTCTTCTCCTTTAACTTTTCTCTCGTAGCTTTCTTTCTCTCTTTCTCCATTTGATCCTTCTCCTTGTTGAAGAGCCATAGGATTGTATCAATATTATGTGGAGATAGTTCTTGTAAAGAGAAACCTCTGGAGGTTAGGAAAGATATCCTTTCCCTCTGAAGCTGCAGATCAGCTTCCCTCTGTTCTCTTTCTCTTTCCTCCTCTAAGGCCAACCGTGCTGCTTCTTTCTTTTATTCAATCTACAGCCTGGTTGCCTTTTCTAGCTCTACTAACTCGACTAATGGTAGTAGGAGTATGTCTTTATTGGCAGCTCTGAGCATGAAGAGCCTGTCAATGATCTCTACTCTCCTTTTGTTGTTGACTTCCTCCTGGTTGGCTGCAGCTGCTTTGGAACTGGCAGCTAGCAACTTCTCAGTTAGAAGTCTACCTTTTCTTTTAAGTTTTTCAATCTTCTCCTCCTACATAAGCTCTTCCGTAGTCATTTTCTTCTTTCCTTAATCATCTTTGGAAGTGCTTGCCTTTGGTGGTTCTTAGATGGAGGGTTCAGATTGAGATGGAGGTAATGAAGTTGTCTGAGCTAAGGGTTGGTTGAGAAGGTCCTCACTATTCACCTCAGATGCTAGCTCAAGAATTGCATCTGTAATGATTAGATCCTTGGACAAAGAAAACAGTCCTTCCACAGCTTCCATCTCATCTTCGGAAGACTCTGTTTGTTCTTCCGAGGCTTTGACTTCAGCTTCGGAAGTTTGAGGGAGTGCACTATCTGTCCCAACTGTTTCAGTTGTTGGGCCATCAGTCTTTATTTCCCCTTTGAATTTAATATCAGGTTCCATTTGGACCTTAGGTTGATCAACTTCTTCCTCAGTGGTAGAAGGTGCACTTAGCCTCTGAAGCTCTTCAGCTCCAAAGTATATCATAGCCATATCAGGGCTAGGCTGATCTAGAGAAGATCTCAATAGAAATTTGGAAAAGAGTCTATAGAGATCTCTGAGCATCATTGGGTCTATTTGCAGTATGACTTGAGATGGCTCAGGAAAGATAGTTGTAGTGGGAGCCGAATACTAGAAGTTGAAGTTTGGCTCTGTGGTTCCTTAATTGTTTGTCTCTTAACATTCTCCCCTTTTTGGTAGCATCATCTTGAGTGCTAGATGAGCTATACAAAGATCCCAAGGAGACCTGAACAGGTACATGCCTAACAGATCTCTCAATCTGTTTCTCAGCTAGTTGAGCCTTGAGACTGTCAATCTCAAGTTGCAGAGTGGAAGCCCTATCCTCTAAAGTCCTAAACATTGATTTAAGGATTGAGAATTTAGACAGTAGGTCTTTAAGGGTGAGTTATAGTTTTCCCTCATCTTCTTTTGAAAAATCATAGGGAGATGAGGTAACATGCCTAGTATGTTCAGCCTCACCACCAGATGTGGTTTCTTGGCACCCTGGTTCCCTTGCTTAAGGATGTCTCTTTCAGAGTCATCAATAGGCATGGTTGCCGCAGATTCAGTCTTAGAGATGTTACCACTGTCCTGAAGGTCCATTAAGGGACTTTCAATATTGGCAGTTGAATCTACATGAGTCCCCTCCACATCAGTGGGACTCATTTCAGTAAAGGCTTACTGATGGGGGCTAGAGAACAGATGTCTCTCTAGGCTCTGTTGATCCTTAAAAGAGTGTTGTAGATCAACTTCATTGCCATGAAGAGACGTAATTTGTTCATCAGTTTTCAGTAGAAGGTCAGTAAAGGATAGAGAAGTTAAACCTAGTGACTCGGGACCTTGGTCAATGTCTAAAGGCATTGAGCCTATGGTGGGACTGTCACTTTGTAGCTTCTTAAAGGAGTATAGAGACTCACCCTGAGCGCTGTCAGCTTGGGTGTCGGGTTCATGGGTTTGAGACTGAGGAGACTCAAACCCATATTGACGTCAATTGTGAAGGATGGTGAGACCTCAGACTGAGTGGGAGCCCATTATTCCACTTTAGTCTTTTTGGATTGAACATGAGGGGCTTGTTCAATCAGAGTAGCTTGAACAAGGGTTTGTTTGGGGCGTCTTTGATATGTGATGTGGATGGGGTGAGAAGGAAGTGTTGGCAGTGTGAGGGTAGTTGCTTGTGCGGGTTCATCACCTGTGGGGTTAACAGGGATGTCACCAAGAGCTATTTGCTCAATCATTCCTGGAAGTAAAGCCAGGTATGTCTTCCGGTGAAATTTGTGGACACTTTCTTCAAAATTTTGAAGATGGTTGACCTCATTTGAGGTACAGACAGAGCAGCTGCACAGACAAGCTGACTCCGTTCTAGCTCACAATTGATTATGTGCTGAAGAAACCTGGGATACATGAAGAACGTCTCCCGCTGAAGGTTTCCCATAAGATTGGTCAGCACAAATCTTGAGTAGTTGAAGCGAAGGCTTATCACCATTCCATGAACCAGGCATCCAAGTTCGTATGGGATTTGATCCCAACCCCTAGATTTGTTGGATAAGCAGTGAAGAATGACATGCAACAAGAACTTCCAATTGTAAGAGAAATTAAACTTGTAAACTTAGACCTGCCAACATCTCCACCATATCCCATTTGGATGCAAGTGTTGTCCAAATCTGTTTTGCGGAACTCTGTGGGTGCACCCTCATCATGAAGCTCGAGATGCTTTCTGATGAGTTGTTTAGTAATGACCAACTCCTGGCCACAGATGCCCGATCTTATTACTCGAGCCCTATTCAGGGTTTCAGTCTGACCAATTTCCCAAAGTTCCACCATATGATTTGAATAAACGGTAGGGTTAACAGTCAAAGCTGTATAATAAGATGATTGGGTAAGAAAGGAAATGATATCTGAGAAGTCAACATCTCTTGAAGAATCAAGAAATGCGACTTGATTGTGCTGAGGGTTAAGTGCCATTGAAGAAAGCTGTGGGAAGATGAGTTTGAACTTGGGTAAATTGAAGATGAGAGAAATTTTAGGGCAGTGAAATTTTGGTAAGGAGATGAAAATGAGTAGGCAGGATTAAATATTCCGACATCATTAACAAAATCTTTACTTTTTACAGAGTGGGGTCCAAAAGATTTACGTTACACAGTAAAGTCTTTCTTCCGAGTATAAATCATTTCCGAAGGTAATTTATCTTCCGAAGGCAACTTCTTACTTCCGATGATAAAATTCTATTTCTGAGAGTAAACACTACTTCCGAGAGTAAATTCTATTTCCGAGAGTAAAGATTGCTTTCCGAATAGAGAGTTTTAATAAGTTTCGGAAGTAGATCTGATATGTAATCAATCGCTTCTTCCGAGACTAAAAACTCTTCCGAGAAGAAAACTTATCCTGGGAGGAATTTGCTTTGGAAGATATGAAAACATCTTTCGAAGATTAATTCCTCTTCGGAAGAATTTAGACTCAGTGAAAATTTCAGAGAGAGACCTTTTGTAACAGGGCTTAGATTGCATTGACATATGACATTACATATTCTAAAAGGTTTTCCAAAAGAGGTAGACTACTCAATGTTTATCATCCCAATGGCTGTAATAAGATACTTAAATCTCTGTTCATCAAAAGCTTTGGTGAATAAGTCAGCATATTGTTCATTTGAGTCAACTTTGATTAGCTTAATTAGATTTTTCTCATGAATATCTCTAATGAAATGATACCTGATATCAATATGCTTTGTCTTGGAGTGCTTCATAGGATTTTCGGTGATGGAGATAGCACTGTTGTTATCAATATGGATAGGAGTGCTCATAAAGTTGAATCCATAGTCTAACATCTGGTTCTGAATCAACAGCAGCTGAGCACAGCAACTTGCAGTAGTAATGTATTCAGCTTCAGCAGTTGATGTAGAGACACAGGATTGCTTCTTGCATTGCCATGAAATGATCCTTCCACCAAGAAATTGACATCCCCCTGATGTTGATTTCTTGTCAATGTTGCATCCACCATAGTCACTGTCAGAGTATCCATAGAGATTGAAATTGTTGTTCCTTGGATACAAGAGACCTAGTTTAGGTGCTCCGTTAAGGTATCTGAGGATCCTCTTGGTACAAGCTAGGTGAGACACCTTTGGAGCAGCCTGATATCTTGCACAAATGCAAGTTGCAAACATGATATCAGGTCTACTTGCTGTGAGATACATTAGAGAACCAATAATTGCCCTATACTGATGTTGATCAGCATCCTCCCCCTTAGAGTATAGAAAGAGATTATGGTTTCTGGGTATGGGTGTCTTGGCTGGCTTATAGTCTTTCATGTCAAATCTTTCTAGGATGTCATTAACATACTTAGATTGATGGATGAAAAAACCTTCCTTCAATTGTTTCACCTGAATTTCAAGGAAAAAGTCCATTTTTCCCATGGAACTCATCTCAAACTTCTTGTTCATGATGCTTTAAAAGTCTTTACACATTTGGTCATTTGAGGAGCCAAATATGATGTCATCGACATACACTTGAACAATCAGGATATCCTTTCCAAACTTCTTTATAAAAAGAGTCTTATCAATGGTACCTATGGTGTAACCATTTTTCAGGAGAAATTGAGACAAAGTCTCATACCACAGCCTAGGTGCTTGGTGCGGCCCATATAGAGCTTTATCCAATCTGCACACATAGTTGGGGTGCTGTGGGTCTTCAAATCCTAAGGGCTGGCACACGTAGATTTCCCTATCTATATCCCCATATAGAAAAGCACACTTCACATCAAGTTGGTAGACAGTGAAATTCTTGGATGCAGCATAAGCAAGGAAGATCCTAACCGCCTCAAGTCTTGCACCAGGTGCAAAGACGTCAGTATAATCGATTCCTTCCTCTTGAGTGTTTCCTTGAACCACCAGTCTTGCCTTGTTTTTGATAATCAAGCCTCTATCATCTCTCTTGTTTCTGAAAACCCATTTAGTGCCTATAGGTACTTGACTAGATGGTAGCGGACATAGGTTCCAAACCTTTTGTCTTTTGAAATTAAGCAGCTCCTCTTGCATCGATTCAATCCAGCTGCTATCTTTCAAGACATCTTCTACCTTCTTGGGTTCTATTTTAGACAAGAAGCAAGAGTACAAGCAGACATTCCCATGATGAGTTTGTCCTCTTGTTCTTACGCCTTCAGAGACATCCCCTATGATGTTTTCAGCTAGATGAGTGTTATGAATCCTTAGTCGAGGAATCACTTCCAGTTGCAAAGATCAATCCAGATTAGACATATTTTGCTCAGGAGCTAGAACACTTCATCAAGTTGCTATTTCAAACTCATTCAATGAGGACTGATTGAATGAATGAGAAACATCATTATTTGTTGACTGTGAAGTAGCATCAACAGTTTCCTGTTCCTTCAAGATGCTACTTCTATCAGCTTGGTGTTGTACAATGTCACCTGATGAATTTTGAGGATCAGTAAGTGAATCACTGGTTGACGCTTCACTATTCAATAAGATGGTTATACTATCTGATCTGTCAATAGTGGAATCTTGATTATTTGTATCCCTTGGAGAATTTGGAAGAGGTCTGGGCAGCTCAAACAATTGGTTAGCATCAAATTCATTTTGAGCACCTGTTCCAGCTAAAACATTCTCACAAGATGGTTTAGAATAGTTTGGAAACAATTCTAAGTCAAAAATATGATCAGGGCCATTACCCCTAACACAAGGAGTGTGTTCATTTACAACTATATTGGACGACTCTTCAAATTGTTGATTCTTAATGTTGTATACTCTATAAGCTTTGGATCTTAAAGAGTATCCAACAAAGATAGCATCATCTGATTTTTTAGCAAACTTTGCTAAATTGTCTTTTATGTTAAGTATGGTACACCAGCTGCCAAAGGACTTTAGAAAGCCAATGAATAGTGGCCTCTTGTTCTATAACTAATAAGGGGTTTTTCCATGGGGATTGATAATGAGAACTCTGTTCTGCACATAACATGTAGTGTTGACTGCCTCTGCCCAGAAAGTTAGAGGCAGCATTAAATCAGCTAACATGGTTCTTGCAGCCTCAATAAGTGTCTTATTCCTCCTCTCAGCAACACCATTTTGTTGAGGAGTTCTAGGAGCACTTTATTGTCTGGCAATCCCTTTTGAGTTACAAAGTGAGTCAAGAACTTGATTCTTAAACTCAGTCCCTTGATCACTTTTGATTATTTTTACCTTATGGTCAACTTGATTTTCTATCTTAAGAATAAAAGATTTTAAAGTTTCAGCAGTTTCATATTTAGTTCTTTAGAAGAACACCCAAGTAAATCTAGTAAAATCATCAACTATCACAAGGCAATATGAATTCCTTCCAATGCTCATTATACTTGTGGGACCGAAAAGATCCATCTCCAATAAGTGTAATGGAGTAGTAATAGTGTTAACTTCTTTGGATTTGTGACATGGCCTATGTTGCTTTCGTTTCAGACAAGCAACACAGTTGTGTTTACAGAAAACTTCTTTTTAGGCATACCATGTACCAAGTTATTTTTAGCCAATTTATTCATTATCTTAAAATTTACATGACACATATGTTTATGCCAAAGAGTTGACTCATCACTATTTGCTTTGGAAAGAAAGCATGATACTTCACCCAGTAGGGAAGCATTGTTCATATCTAGCTTCTACATATCCCCTTTCCTGGGAGATCTAAGAAGCACCAATTCCTTAGGAATTGTCATCCCAGGTTTGAGGATAATGCACTCATGTTCTGTGAAAATCATTTGATGCTTTTGATCACAGAATTGAGAAACACTTAAAAGATTGTGTTCAAGCTGTTTGACAAATTGAACATTGTCAATGTTTAATTTTCCATTGGATATACTCCCTCTGCTAGAAATATATCCTCCGGCCTCACCCCCAAACTGGACAGGGCCTCCATCATAATATTGAAATTGTTGAAGGAGAGATCTGTTTCCTGTCATGTGTCTGGAGCATCCACTATCAACAATCCAAACATTGTTATTTTTGTCATATGGATGTTCCTGCACATAAGATGAGATAATTAGTTTTGATTGGAAACCCAAGCTATGTTGGTCTTGGGTTCATCTAATGATATTGACATGATTGAACCAAAAGTTAAGCATGAGGGTTCAATGGATGTTGTTGAAGAAGAGGTTTGGGCTACATTATCTTTCTTGATCTTCCAATCCATCCTTTGGTTGATCATGGAAGATGAGCTTGTTGAAGCTTTTGCAGCATGACATTCTTCTGAAGCTTCTTTCTTTTCAAAAGAAGCCTTCACCACCTTTTCTTCTGAATTAATCTTCTTCTGAGATGGTTTTAAGGAATTCTTTTGTTCTTTTGGTTTTTAGCAGCTTTAGCTTCCGAAGCCATTTTCGCTTCGAAAGAATGACTTTCTTCCGAAAGCAACCTTGCTTCGGAACACAACTTTCCCTTTTTCATTACTTGGACCATTTGATAAGGTCCAAATGAGAAACCTTCCCTGACTCCTTCTCTTTTGACATTATTTGCATAATGTGTGCTAGCAGGATTGTAGTAACAATCTTTGGCCATGTGGTTTTGCAGTCCACACATTATGCATGCAATGTTAATCTTTTGGGAACTTGAGTATTGCTGTTTCTTGTTCTTTTTCTCTTCATCAGCAACCTTTCCCTTTAACTTCTGATTCTTTGGTAGGACAGGAGTGCAGGATTTACACTCCTTTCCTGAATCAGAGTTACCTACCACCTGGAATCCAGCTGAGATTAATACACCCTTTTATTTTGGGTCAATCATCAGCTTAGACTCCACCACTTTATTTGCAGTTCTTCTTGCTGCTTTGGCTCTGCATCTTCTGGCTTTGGTGATCAGGATTTGATCATCACTAGTAGGAGTAGGTTGATTTACCTGTTCCTTCCCTATAGTGTTTTCTATTATTGCATCCTTCTTCAACTCAGGTGAAGAAGGATCAACAGCTGGGACCTCCTGCTTTTCATTACCACATCTTAGTTGTCTTATGGACTCATAAGAGTGTGGTGGAGCAATTTCATTGGTCCCCAATCCTCCTTTGTTTTAATAACAAACTTTGGAGTGGGAGGATGATGCAATAATAGCTTGGAAGTTCTGCTAAAAAATAGCATACTTCCTAGCTTGAGCCTTAGTAGTGACAAGCTGGGCTTGAGCCTCAGACAAATTGGATATTAAATCATTTATTTGAGTCCTATAGTTTGAATGTTCGTGTTTTAATAAGGACATAGTTTTCTCCAACTCCTCAATTTTTCTTTGATAGTCAGATTCAGCCCTTTTAAAATCAGATTTTAAAACATTTAGAGACTTAATATCGGATTTAATCTCCATATTGTAGTCCTGATACAATTTAACCTTAGCAATACATGCAGGAGTACAGAGATGTTCATATACCTTATTGTCATCTGTTCCAGCCATTAGTGCTTGAGCAAGAGTCACATCCTGCACCATAAATCTCCAGTCAACTTCTTGAGCCATTACGGCTATCTCTGTTGACTTTCCAGTGTGCTTTGATGCAGAAGGATGTGTGGAGGCTTGTGGGGTTCCCGGATTTGACTTGTGAGCCTTGCATTCTCTTGCAAAATGACCAAGTTGGTTACAGTTATAACATTTGGCCTTAGTTTTGTCAAACGCAAATTTCCTGTTGGTTGGGTTATGAGGGAATTGCCTTCCAGTTCTCTTGAAGAACTTCTTTGCTCTGTAGGTTAAAAGAGCCATTTGTTGGACTATGCCTACATATTCCACATCATCTGGACTGAAGCACTTTAGAACATCAAAACAATATTGATGGTCACATAAGTGTCCACTTCCTGAGACAAAGGCACAACTGTCCTAAAAAGAACTATACTGAGCCTGTTAAGACCATGGAGTCTTAGGAAATGTAATGTATGGTCCAAAAGAATAGGATGTCTTCTGGTTGTATGTCAGGAACTATTAAGGTTAGGAGGGTCCTGAGCCTTCAGCAACCATCAAAGCATTGCTAGCAGGAAGACTCGAGGATCTACTTGTCTGATGTCCCTTTTTGCTTTCCATCTCCAAATGGTATCCATCAAGAATCCCGTAGAGTTCGTTCATGGTGAGGGTGTTCAGATTTTCTGTTCTCTTGATAGAGACATAGTAGAACGTCCACTCACTAGGGAGTGCACTCATGAACTTTCTTGTGAGGTCTCTAAGTTTAGGAGTGATTACCACAGACTAAAGGGAAGAAATGAGATCCATGTACCTGAAATATTGCTGGCTGAGTGTCTCTCCAGTGATGTAGGTGAAGTTCTCAAACTGCTGCTTCAATGAGTCCTTCTTGGAGTCATTAGAACAAGAGTACATTTGAGCAAGTGCATTAAACAGTTCTTTGACTGACTTGCAATGCTCAAACCCCACTATAATGGAGTTTGGTATTGCAGTCATAAGAATAGTCATTGCATTGCTGTCAATGTCCATCTTCCTCCGGTCCTCATCAGAGTAATCTTCAACGACTTTCTCTACCATGGCACCGTTTCCACCGGGTGCAACCACCTTGGGTTTATACGGGCCATTGACAATAGACTGCCACATCTTGCTATCTTGATATCTGATGAAGCCTTCCATACGTCTGCTCCATGACCTAAAGTTTTCAGGGGTGATGTTGGGTGCTTTAGTCATCGTCCCTATTTCTACTTCAGACTTGTTGAGGGCCATATAGAGTGTGGTGTAATGAGGAGTGAAAAACAGGTTGATTAGGATGGTAAGATCTCACAATCAAGAGCCTAAGAAGCTCTGATACCAATTGTAGGATCGGTTTTGTCAATTAAACTTGCTTTTTCTCTCAAACTCACTTATACTACACTGGATCAGATGAAGCAGAGTCTCTTCTAAGAGTTGATGATAATATATTAAGTAACAAATATCACACAAATATAATTTTCAAGGTACTTGTATATATTACTTCTCAACTCAAAGTATTACAAGACTCTTACAAGCATGCATTCATGAGTTACAATGAGAAACTATATATACTACTACCTACAGCCGGATATACTTTGATACCAGCTGGGAACCTATGACTAAAGCATATACTACAATGCTAGAGTTAAGGTATCTTAGATAAAGTATTATCTAAGATATGGTAGTCATGACATGTCCATGACTTACCTTTTTTACTAACTAAAGTTGGTAACTTTACTACCTAATAAAGGTGAACAGTGGAATAAAGTATGGTCAACTACATGGCTTCTGAGAAAATGCCATGCAGTGTATCAGAGGTCTATAGCAGAGTGTCAGGAAGACCATACTTATGTCCACTGGTTCATAGTAGTGTCTTTCGAAGATTAGATGGCTTCGGAAGAAAAAGTTCTTCCAAATCCACTTATACTTCGGAAGAGGCTACTTCTTCCGAGGCTTGAGGACTTCTTATATTCTTCATACTTCGGAAGTTGTCTTCTGATCTTTTCTTCTAAGTCTTGATCTTCGGAAGTGAATACTTTGTCTTCGGAAGAAGAGTGTCTCTTTGGAAGTTGATATTGTACTGTCTTCGGAAGAACTCTCTTTCCTTTGGATGTTCCACACTTAGCTTCGGAAGTCCTTTATTAGATGCACCAAAATAGTCTAAGTTATTTGGTTTTGGTTACACCAGCCTTCTTCTTGATCTAACAGGATAGGATCAATATGATCAACTACCTGACTACATTGAGTTTGAGTACCTCAAACAACTTGAACTTGATGTAGCCGAAGAAAGAAAGATCACCAAAAGGAAGTTAAGGGAAGAAGATGTAAAATCAAGAGCGATCATCCATAAGAACTTGAAAAAGTCTGTTGACAGGCAGAAGATGATGAGCTTCTTGAAGATGTATGGATTCTCCAGAAGAAGACTTGGTCCCATGTCTCTATCCACCATGGATGAGCATATCAGGGTGACTAAGCAGAAGATCCAAAGAGGTGAACTTGTTGACTTACACTCCCCACCAAGTTAGGTCCCTCAGGAAGTGGAGGTTAAGGTTGAAACACCTAAGACAACACAACCTAAACTTCCAGCTGAACCTCAGCAAACTTCCACTTCTGATCCATAGCAGGGATCTGTCCCTTCTCAATCTGAACCTGTGAGAGAGGAAGACCTAACTGAGAAAGACAAAAAAGATCAATCAGGTGCTGCAGGTCAGTCTTCTCAGTTAAAGAGTTCAAAGAGGAGGAAGAGGATGGTTTCCAAACCAAAGTCAAAGAAGAAGAAGAAAACATCCACCTCCAAACCTCAGGATGAGTCAGAACATCATAAGGATGTGCAATAAAAGGATGCCCTACCAACTCCAATTCAAGCAGCTCCTCTAGCATCAGGAAGACCCATCTTATCTTGGACATACACCACAAATCCAGAAAGATGGCATGTCATATGAGATCAAGGTATTGAACATGTCTACATATGGCAGGATATGTTCAATCTACCTCTACATGATCTCTTTAACATGAGAAGATATTATGAGAGTCTGAGTGATCCTGACCATCTCATGAAGAAAGGGATGGTCATCATCATAATGAGGACTGTCAATATCTAAAGTCTTAAAGTGTTTTGGTAGCATCAGCCTAGGGGGAGTTTGTAAGGTTATTAGTAAGGCTGATGCAACCCAAACACTCAAAGTCCTTCCTGCATGAATGCACAACTATACTGAAGTGGAATGCTTTGAAAGTTTCTCACTGCCTTAGAAATTATTCTAAGTGTGAAATCTTCCGAAGCCAAGACCAATATCTTTCGAAGCCAAAAGATGAAGTCTTTCGAAGCTTCAAGGACAAAGTCTTCCAAAGCCTACCATTGAAGACAGATTTCTTCTGAAGACTTTTTATATTACATGCTTTATCTGGTGTACTTTTTACCTAAAGTTGAACCACTTTCTGCTGCCACTCTGATAAGTCACCAACCTTTTATGAGTTGATGAAAAGGTCCATGCTTTTAGTAAACTTTACATTGAGGTCTTGAGTCTATAACTTTCCACTTTATGTACTTTTTCCTTTTTGTAATATATTAGGATGTGAGATATGACATGTCATAGTCACTAGTCAAAAGGCTTTGACTCTACATGGATTTTGTTGTCTAGTTCATGTATCCAGCTGGCCTTCAAAGTATGGTCGGCTGTAGGATGTAGTATAAGTATTTTTTTTGATCCTTGTAACTTTGTAAGTTTGAGTAGAACTTTGTAAACCATTTGTACTAGAAGATCAATATACATCAACCTTGAAAACCAAATACTTGTGTGTGTTGTTCTAGTTTCTATCTCATTTACATTTTGTGTTTCTTAGTTCTCTAAACTCATTTTTACCAGTTCCCCATTTGAATTGTTAAGTGTTATCCCTCACTCTCCTCTTTGTGTTGTTGTGTTGTACAAGTGTATAAATCCTTCACCTGGTCTTGCAGTAATGGGTAGTTTAGAATCAGACATCATGGTTCTTGCAACTTCAATAAGTGTCCTATATCTATTCTCTGCAACACCATTTTGCTGAGAAGTCCTAGGAGCACTGTATTGTCTTGTAATACCCTTTTTATCACAAAATCTGTCAAGGATTTGGTTTTTGAATTTAGTTACTTTATTATTTTGACCCTGTGACCACTTTGATTCTCAATTTTCAGAATGAAGTTCTTCAAGATATCAGGAGTCTCATCTTTAGTTATAAGGAAGAAAACCCAAGTGAATCTTGTTAAATCATTTGTGATCACTAAACACTATGAGGTCCTTCCTAGACTCATTAAACTGGTAGGGCCAAATAGATTCATGTGTAACAAGTGTAGTAGTGATAGAGTTCTTTTTCTTTGGCCTGTGAGACATTAAGTGTTGTTTTCCTTTTGGACATGCAACACAATGATCATCACTTGTAAACTCTTTCTTTGGTATTTCAGTTACCAAATCATTCTTAATTAATTTGTTCATGTTCTTAAAGTTTACATGGCATATTCTTTTATGCAAAAGGAAATACTCATCACTATTAGCCTTAGATAGAAAGCAAGAAACTTCTCCTGAAGGGAATGTTTCAAACAAATCCATCTTGTACACATTCCCTTTCCGGGGTGCTCTAAGCAGGATATGCTCTTGAAGAATGATCACCCCGGGCTTGAGAATAATGCATTCATGCTCAGTAAAGAGCATGTTATGTCTCTGGTCATAAAATTAGGATACACTCGGTAAATTGTATCCAAGCTCCTTAACAAAATTTACTTTCTCAATACCGAGCTTTCCATTTATGATCGTGCCCCTTCCTGTAATATAACCTCCAGTATCTCCTCCAAAAGCAACAAGCCCTCCATCAATTCTTTCAAAGTTTTAGAGCAAAGAGTCATTGCATGTCATGTGCCTGGAACAACCAGTGTCAATAATCCATACATTCTTCTTGGTCCTCAACTATTCCTGCATAATAAAAGAGAGTTAGTTACATTTGGAAACCTAAGCCTCAGTGATCTTGGGTTATTCAAAATGAATTGAATACAATGCAACAGTAATTGATCCTATATTGAGGCTTTAGGGATTATTTGTTGTTGTTAATGAAGAATTCTCAGTCACATGGTCTTCTTTTATCTTCTACACCATCTTTAGAAGATTAGACTTAACCTTTAAAGTTTCAGAAGTTTTTACAACTTCAGAAGTTTTGGAGACTGACCCTTTGAAAGATCTTGCTTTCACTACAACAAGATTCAGTGCTTCGGAAGCATTCCTTTCTTCTAAGACCAAATTTCTTTTCGATGGCAATTTTTCGCTTGTATTCATTTTTATTTTGGAGCTTCCGAAAGAAACACTAATTTCTTCCGAAGCTTTCTTCGTCTTGCTCCTCTCAGAAGCCTTCTTCCTTATTATGTTGACAGTACTTTTGGGATTGTAGATGCAATCCTGAACCAGATGAGAAATACTACCACACATAATGCAGTCAATTTGCTTTCTTTTGATTGAAGACTGAGTTTGATCATTTTCCATCTCCATCCTCATCCTTTCAGATGTTATAGCAACCTTGCTAGGGTGAAGTTTACCTTCGGAGGTGGATGGTTCATGCTGTGTAGCGGTGTTACAGAACTGATCAGCCTTCATTCCTTCACAGGGATGAATTGGACATAAACTTAAACTCTTGGTACTATAGTTAAAAGTTGTATCCTCAGTATTCACCACTTCAAACCTCCAGAGATAAAAACTTTTTTCTGCTTGGAGTTGAATATGGCCTTGATCTCTTGAGCTGTCTTTGATCTTCTCTTCGCTGCTCGGATCAAGTTCTTTCTCTTGGACTTTGTCATCCCTCACTTCTTTCTCTCCTTAGGAGAATAGTGACCCTTGTTAGGATGATCTTCTTCATTCTTGTCAAACCCTCAATTTCCACAAACAGGGTATTACCGTTTGGCGTGTGACTTCCAGGATCTCAGCCACTAGTTACACCAAACGACATGTTAATTATAAAGCAAAATTAATTTTTTTAATGTTTGAAATTACCAAAGACTGAGTTATTAACATAAACATAATAGAAGTTGCGGAAGCATAATAAATCTCAATTCTTTAAATGGCGCAACACACGCAAATCAAATAAATGAAATTTATTGAAAAGCTTTAATTAAATCACGTGTGACGTTGAATGCATGAATGATATGATCCTAAGCGTGCGCGTCTTGTGAACCTGAAAGAAACATGCAAAAAGTGTCAACACAAGGTTGGTGGTGAGTCCACAGGTTTTGATAAACAGAACAAGTAATAACCGATACAGTAAACAAAGTAATATCCGTAGGTAGCTAACCTACTTAACAAGTTACATAGTGTATGAAGTTTGCAACCGACGCTGACAATGAACACAGTGCCTCGTCTGTGGCTACCAAACCACAGCAACAGAAAATTAGGTCAATTAAACACCCGTTCGACCACCGATCGTGCTAGCGCGACTAGCCCGGGTGGGGTTTGTCAAATCCAGTAGATCTACTCAGAGTTACCCCGCTGAAGAACATATATTAACGGTTCGAAACGTGAGAACTTAAATTGGCACAACACTAGTAAACATGCGATCATTACAGTAATACTGAATCAAATGAAAATACGTTTGAACACATGTTTCTTTCCCTCAATGAAAGTAGGAAAAGTAGGACTGAGAACTCACCTTGATTGCACAACAACACGTAAATGTAAGCACAAAGATTAGAGTTTCCGGTTAACCTGAACGTCATTTAATATATAACTATTATTAATTATTAATTATGACCATAAGAATTGTATGGTTTCGCATTTCACGACTCAGTTACAGTTTCGGTTGTCGTTTGCTTTATTTGCATGTAAATACATACGAGTTCTAATTCACTTCAATTACATAACGGCCCAATCATCACTTATAAATGTATTATATTCCTATTGTTACTATTATTATTATTACATCCTCTATTTACCACCCGAAGCATACCAAGTATACTTATATATATTATTATATAATAACGTTCACAAACAAGCACTCTTAAACACCAATTTCCCGCAGATGCATAAAACCCAGTTATTCCCTTTGTACACTTTAATCACTTGACTTACTATAACAAAACTCACATGATTCATAACATATCAATCACACGTCACCACCTCGTAACGACCCAACAAAACATGCACATATATTATATTACCCAACTATAATATATATTATATACACTCCACCTATACTATACATGTCCACACATCATGACGTATAACGAACCATATGTTAAACAATTCGTACCTCTATATATATATATATATATATATATATATATATATATATATATATATATATATATATATATATATATTACACACATATATATTATTCACACACCATATATATATATCATGCACATATACTTATCATATACCATGCATGAACCCATACGCCTAGTTCCTTTTCCATTAACTCACACATGTTTTACATTATACATATTTGCTGCATTCACATATTATTAATATGTACATTACACACATGCACCCACACTTAACCCATGCATTCATACATACATACAAAACTTAAAAGAAACACACGCATAACTACCACACACACGTATAGAACATAAAAGCATGCACAATCATCCTTGAACCCATTAATATATACATACCCTACCACAACATGTCCATTAACACACCCAATCATTCCTAAGCATACATACAAATCTACATACAAACACCACAGACAAGCAACAACATCAACAAGCCATTGTGCGACAGCCATTAAACTGCGCATACACCAGGCAGAATGCATACATACACAACATCACACCGTACATGACACATAGCATGCGCACCCGATCAAGACATTCAAGAACTCGATCACCCAAACCCATAAGCAACCCGAATACCGTACACGCACACAGAACACACAAATCCGAACACCTATATCACATAACACACACGTGTTAAATCGTAGCCACACACCCATGTTCAAAATCGCACACTAAGGCGCACACAAGAATATATATATATAAGCATGTATATATATACACACACACCCGCACAAGCGCAAGATCGAACAACCCGAACCCCAACCAAAACCAAACGCGAATAATGAACGGAGAATGGTCATACCCGAAACTTGACGAGAAGTGAATGTCAGAGATAAACGTCACGCGAGAGAGTAGGCTAACCACTTGTGATCGGAAGAGACGGCCGCCTCGAAGGGATCGATTGTGATTAGGGTTATGGGAAGTTATAAGGTGAGAGTTTGAGGGAGAAGGTCAACCAAGGCCAAGACTCGGTTATATACAAAACAAAATATAACTTTTGTCAATTGACAATTAGGTCCCTCACCTTTAAGTGGATTTCATATTAGTTAACTTATGTTTTTAGTAGTTTAATATTAAGTTAGAGTTTAGTAATAGTAATAATACAAATCACTTTCATTTAACAGAATGAGGCTAGATAACTAAAGCGGTATTAACCTAAAATTACGGGTTGTCACATCATCCCCTTGTTGAAGGAATTTTAATCCCGAAAATTAAAATCTCAGATTAGCAAACGACAAGTGTACAGGCTGATATGTTATTGGAACATATACAAGATAGGGTTTATGAGGATTTCTTGAACAATTCAAAAACAAAGAACGTAAGGTTTTATGAGAGTTGCGACATCATCCCCTTGCAGAAGGGAATTTCGTCACGAAATTTAGAACATACACGTCAACAAACTACTAGTAAGCAAGCTGGTCAGTGAGTAAGCTGATTAGTTATATGTAACATTCTGGTTTAACAATGATACCAATCTGTCACACCCTCAAAATCTGCTAACGGGGTCTTACCGTCAGGCGTGTGACATACCAGGATCTCAGATAGCACCAGTTACACACGAATCTATAATTATAAAACATCTCATTAAGAAATTAGAACTTTAAATTAACCATAAATGTTTCATACTTACGGAAATGATTTGAAAACAGTAAGTCAACAATAAATTATATCAACATGCGCTTATACCATAAAAGTTAATATTGTTTAACAAAATAAAATGTTTGAGATGTAATGTATGCCATGAATGCATCCTTAGCTGAGTCCTTAACTTTGTGCATTCCTGTGACCTGAGAAAACATGCTAAAGTGTGTCAATATAAAGTTGGTGAGTCCACAGGTTCAATCGACAAGTAATGTGTCAGAAAGCGTTTCATATGGGTTAGTATATAAAACATATCGATAGGTAGCTAGCCTATAAACAAGTTACTTATTGTTTCAAACCGAAGCTGACTGTGTGTCTTTTATGCCTTTCCACCACATCTATCATAGACCGTGGCAATTGTTAGGTCAATTACGCATCCGTTCGACCTCCAATCAAGCTAGCGCGACTAGCCCGGGCGAGGTTTGTCAAATCCAATAGTAGTACTCAGAATTACCTCACTAATCCCATTACTAATGGTTTGATACTGTAAGTGTTAGTACACATGTCCCTAGGTCTAGTCTAGTGAACTTCAATGTAATAGACTTTCATCTTGTAAAACATATGTAATGTTTTGTCAATGAAATGAAAAAAAAAACTCTTCTATGAATGTTTATTGGTTGTTTAATGTCATATCTATTAATATCATTCATTATTACACACATATATGAACATGTTATATAGGTTTACAGCTGTTAGACATAGTTCTGAATCATTAAAGGTTCATGAATGTGTTTAACTAAGTATTCTGATTCAGTCGCACGACTGGACCATGCGAATGGGCCAATTGCACGAATGAACCAGGTGATTGAGTCAATCGCAAGATTGAGTCATAAAACTGACTCAGTCGTACGAATGAATCAATCGTATGACTCAGTCGCACGACTGAGCCAGTCGCTTGGCTCAGTCGTACGAATGAAATCTGTAACCTATAAATACCACTTAATTCGTGGAAAAACGGAACACTCCGAGAATTATCAACCGTAACCGTTCCTGTTCGTCCAGAGAGTCCCTTCCAACTTCATAGAACGTTTCTGATCGATTCTAATCTATTCTTAACGTATTCTCATCGTTAGTTTTGATCAGATTAATGTTCTCCCTGATTGGATCGCCAATCAAATAGGATTCCGTACTATTTGATCTGGTTTCACGTTTGAATCAGTTAGTACTCCGTCCATACTCGGTCCTAACAAGTGGTATCAGAGCCTTGGCTCTTGATTCTTCGTGGATTCAATCGTTTTTATGAAAAAGTCAACGTTTTTAGTCTAAAGATCCGTGCTTTCTGCATAAAAAATCAAGTTTTTACGTGTGCATGTTATGAAAATTGAGTCTTTTTCGAGTTGCAGCCGACTAGGGTGTCAAAAATTGCGTTTTAGGTCAAGGTGTGTGAAAAATCTCGATTTCAGCAGTCTCAGTCGCACGATTATCTCAATCGCACGACTGAACTCCAATCGCTAAGTCCAATCGTACGACTGAACTCAATCGCTCATTCAATCGCATTATTGACTCAGTCGGTTTGTCCAGTCGCACAACAGCCTTAATCGCCAGCCCAGTCGTAAGACTTAGTTCAATCGCACAGTGATTGGGGTGAAGAGGATCTTTCGTTATCTGAAGGGTACTCCAACTTTGGGGTTGTGGTATCCTCATGATGATAACTTTGAGCTAACTACGTATAACGATTCAGACTATGGTGGTTGCAAGATGAACTTCAAGTCAACATCAGCAAGGTGTCAGTTCTTTGGAAGGCGGTTAGTCACGTGGCAATGCAAGAAGCAGACCTCGGTTGTATTATCAACCTGTGAAGCTGAATATGTTGCTGCTACAAGTTGCTGCTCTTAGATCATCTGGATCCAATAGCAAATGCGGGACTACGGTTTGCAATTTTCCAACACTCTTATTTATGTTGATAACTCTGCTGCCATAGCTATAACTAAAAATCCAGTTCAACACCCTAAAACAAAACACATCGGCATAAAGTATCATTTCATACGCGACTGCTATGAAAAACAATTAATTGATGTGGTTAAAATAAACATGGATTTTCAACGCGCTGACCTCTACACTAAACCATTTGATAAACCTAGATTTTTCTATCTGTTAGAGGTCAACGGTGTTAAAAAGAAAAGTGACGTTATCTCAGAAGACACAGACGCATAGTCCGACACATGTTCAATCTTTAAAGTCTATTTTATTTTTTTGTTTATTTCTTTTAATTTCCTTGTCATATAAAAATCCAAAAACACAAAAAAGATTTTCTGTTTTAGAATTTTAGGAGGAGATTAGGTTATGTTCAGTACTTATTTACTTTGCTTAAAAAAAACGGGGGGCGGTTAGTTTAGCTGAAAAGGCAAAGACAACAAAACTGGAATTCTGATTCAGCAAAATGGAAAGTGATAGTACATAGGCGTCACGTTACTTGGAACACCAAAAAGAGTTTCTGTTTGGCTAGGTTAAATTAAATCACAGAAAACTATAAATCAGAGAAGTCTAAGTCTAACAAATTGGGAAATGATAGTACGTTCGGTTGGTACTGTAACTACCCGGAGAAAGTAGATCTAGGGTGGTGCCAGTGCATTATACGATGTGTCGGTAGATTCAACACAATAGATCAGTAGACGTCATCGGTGATTTGGCTTAAACTTAAATAATTCAACGAGTTGTGGGTTTTCATGGTATCCCTGGTCTGCACAATCAATCAATTTCCAATAAGGGATGAGCAGCAAGCAAATGCCACAAATGTGAGCAAAGACCTGAAAAGCAGAGCAAAAGATGACAAATGTCACTGAAAATAATGTATATTCTAATATAGTGCTCTAAGAAGAAGATAGGTATTATGCCTCTCTACTGTGCGATGGCACTGACCTAAGGCTTAGCATAACCTATCCGTTCTAAGAATTCGTTGCTGTTTGCGCCTCTCTGCTGTGCGATGGCACTGACCTGAGGCTTAGCATCTCTTTGAAAATTCTTAGAACCAAATCTTCTAATTCCCTAGACCGCTCAAAAATCTCCTGAGGAAGATTGATTACCATATACCTGTGGAACACACAAACACTTGGTCACCTAATTCATCTAATTAATCACTGATGTGTGTCAAAAGTCTGTGTATGGATTTAAGTGGACAAGTATACTGACAATCGTCGTGGCTGCATCATCTGATGCTCAAAATCAATGGGTGTTACGTATCATATCAAGCATGATTCCCAGTTAGAACTTAGAAGTCTTAGATGAGTGAAAACTGTGATATGTAAAGTATGCAAGTGTTTAAGTTTAAATACAGATAAAAGGTTCCAAGTAATGGTGTATATGTCTGTCTGATTCCATATGAGTCTGTCCTTGATATAATGTCCATGCTAGTAGGCTATTCTAACCTGTCCTAACAAAATCACAAAAAGATGTTTATTTTGTTCGTAGTTTTAAAATTTTTAAGTCATATGTATAGTGTGTCAGTGTCGGACTGTGCAAATGGTTCTTTGTAAATGTCACCAAATGAGCTTAACGTGAATTCTAAACAAATTGTTTTTGAAAGTATAAATGGATCATGTCTGAGATGATCAGGTGGATAAATGGATCATGTCTGAGATGATAGGGTGGATAAATGGATCACGTCTGAGATGATCGGGTGGATAAATGGATCATGTATGAGATGATCGGGTGGATAAATGGATCACGTCTGAGGTGATCAACAGATTTTAATCTAAATGTGATCATGTATGATATGATAAATTGTTCTTAATGTTTTATCTATTGTTAAGTGAAACTAAGTGTCGGTTGGTAAAATAGTCAAAATGTCACAAGTCTGGCCCAGTCGCACGACTGAATCATCAGTATGAACCAGTCGCACGAATGGAGCATATGAATGAGTACAATCGTACGATTGGACCATGCGAATGAGCCCAATCGCCTGATTGAAAGTGACCGACTATGTCAGACGTCAGAATGAAGTTCAATCTTACGATTGGAGATGGACGATTGGGTGAACCGTACGACTCAAGCTCAGTCGTACGACTCAATCATGCGACTAGGCTTAGTCGCACGACTAAGTCAGGCGACTAGGATCAGTCGTACGACTGGAGATTGCCCTAGTATAAATACTAGATGAATCGCCCTCAGACGCTCATTCACCCAAATCACCCTTTCACTCGTACGATACGACGTTACTCTGCCAAATTTTATAAAATCCACATTTACCTTCGATTATTGCTCTCTGACATCTGATATCGATTATACAGGTAATTGTCAAGGTGCATCATCGTTTAAACTGGAGATAATCATCAAGAATCCTTTAAATTCTGACCTAACAGTAACCGGGACTTAAAAGGATCAAAACATCATCTAAATTGAACTTAATCATCAAATTAATGGTAAAATAGGGTTAGTCGGTCTAATATGAGCATAATGAGCCTAAGTTTGACGTTTAACATGAAGTATTGCTCAAAACATGATTTTGAATGGACACACAGTCGAATGAGAGACTGGACACTAGGATGAACTCCAATCGCACGACTGAGTGGACGATAGAGCCAATCGGCTGAACGACCGATACGAATGAAGTCAGTCGGTCAAATTCACATGCTTAGTCATCCGATTGAACTCATTCGTATGATTCAATCACCTGAATGTGTTCAATCGTATGGTAGGTCGACCGACTGAACTCAGTCGCATGGCTTAATTGCATGATTGAACTAGACTGAGTTCTATCAGGTTAATTAGAGCTGATTTGTGTTGTGTGTGATCTAATGTCTATATGTCTTGTGTTACAGATTGATGGCTGACAGGTGGACCATCAACCCTAAGCACAACATATGTGCACACTTAGATGCTACGACTCAGAATGGTGCCGAGTTTGCAAGGGTCATTGCTTTTCTCCAGCGCTCTAGGATCTACAGGGCTATTTCCACACCATGCACTCCCTACAGGTCTATTCAGCAGGCCTTCTGGGAGGGTGCATCTGTTGACTGCTCACGGGATCCCTACAGCATCAGAAGTTCCATCTTTGGCATCGATATAGAGATTACTGCTGAAGACATCAGAAGAGTACTTGGTATGGGTGATGATGCAGACCACCCCACCAGACTTTACCCACTGACAGTTAGAGGGTGCTTCTTGAGGATTAAGTCACTGGGGATATCAACACAGGTGTACTGAACAAGAGCCACCTGTGTCCCCAGTACAAGTACTTAGCACATGTCATCCTCAAGTGCATAGCTTCGAGGAGGGGTGGGTTTGATGATCTATCAGACCAGATTCAAAATGCCTACGTGGCACTGGTTCTGAACCACCCCTTCAGCTTCTCCAACATGATATTCTCATACCTGATAGAGAATCTAGAGGCTAAGGGTAAAGAAGGATTCTACATGTACCCTAGATTACTCCAAATGATCTTTGATGAGAAGTTGCCAACACTGCCCAAGGAGAGCCATGACGCGGTGCAGTTGGAAATCATGGATGATACGACACTGGGTCGTATGAGAGTATATAGAGGAAAGCAGGTCAAACCCCCAGTGAAGAGACTGATCGGGCATTTGGCAAATGCTGAGTACGTGGCGCCTGGGAGGCGAAAGTGGCGCCACGAGGATAGTGACTCAGATGTTGAGCAAATTGCTCTTCCATCCGACGACTCCGATGATGATGGTGATACGGGCGGAGACTTAGGGCCTGCTACTTCTAGGGGCCCCACTAGACAGTTCACTCAGTCACCACCCACACACCCAGATGCCACCACTACGAGTTTTCACCAAGATTTCTATCCTTCCGATGAGGAGGAGGAAAGTGATGAGGAGCCTTTGACGAGGACTTTGGGGAGCAAGGTGATTGCCACAGAGAGAGGCTTGAGGGCGGTTGGTGGATGCCCAGTGGAGTCCGGGGATGCTGTGCTGATTCAGATCCCTCATATGTTCCGGACCCACTCACTAGCCAAGGGGGAGCCACTGTATCTAGAGGCAAGAGGAGGAAGACAATGGCACACCCCTACGGCAAGAAGGGGAAGAGGTTGAGATTTACTCTGACATCATCCACCAGCACAACCACTACCTCAGCCACACCATCTACCACTACCACCACCACTGCTACTACACCTCCAGCCACCACCTCTACCACCTCACACACTACTCCCACACCTACTCCACCACCAACCTCATCTATACCACCCC
Source organism: Flaveria linearis (assembly GCA_024085815.1). Classification (NCBI taxonomy): domain Eukaryota; kingdom Viridiplantae; phylum Streptophyta; class Magnoliopsida; order Asterales; family Asteraceae; genus Flaveria; species Flaveria linearis. The sequence continues at coordinate 37,972,472 of CM044013.1, forward strand.
TAATCTTCACCACTACCACCACCACCACTCCCAGTCATCAAGCCGACCCATCCTCCTTCCCCATAGGATCATCCCTCCCTCCTATTGGAGTGGAGGAACAGCTTCCAGCACTTAATAGCATAGTGCTGAAGCTGCTAGATGCAGATGAGGAGAAAGTCGCTCGCCTTCGTCAGCTTGAGGAGCAAAACGCCTCTCAAGCTCAACAGATTGCTCAGCAAGCTGCGCAGATCTCCTAACTCTAGGCGCAAAACGTCCAGTCAAGAAAAAGGATAGAGGGGTTGGAGACGGCCAACAAGACCATAATGCTGAGGCTGAAAGGGTCTAAGGAGGATCCCCTAAAGATCCGAGAGGGAGATAGGGATGATGGAGATGATGGTGACAGTGATGATGATGATGACAGTGATGATCAAGGAGATGGTACTGATGCAGGTAATGATTCTGATGATGATGTTGATGATGATGATGATACATCTGCTACGGGTGCCACTTCTGCAAGTGAAAGGAGGACCAAGAAGGCACAAGATCGAGGTGCCTCCGTATCCGCTCCGTCAGCAGAGGTGCACATGATACAAGACAAGAGTAATGTCTAGTCGTTTATGTTATTTAAAATCATGTGTAACTGAATTTTGTATCACATTAATGTATAAAATGTTTATTTATTGGTTAATAGGTTTCTACATTGATAATTAACTAATGTTTGATGTGTTACATGTCTAATTCAAGGAGATCCAGCATTTCAGCAAGATGAGTACGATGCTACTCCCCTCCAACAGATCAAGTATCAGCTCACAATGATTCTTGATCTGCAGGGGATCGTCAGAAGGTCTGTGAGTTATACTCCTGAAGAAGGGGAAATAATCCATGACCTAACTGACGAGCAGATTGCTGAGATGTTCAGGCTGAATCCAGATGAGATCATAAAGGATGTGCCAACCTTTGATGATGCTAGTGATAACGAGCTCAACGATGTTGAAGAAATAGAGATTGAAGACATCACAGATCAGCATTATCCAGAATACACTGACCGAGAGGGAAATATGTTTCAAGATCTGGTTAACACTCTCGGCAGTGATGTTTTGGAGAATCTCAACAAGAAGGAGAAAGAAGCAGAAGCATCATCCAGTCAAGCCCAAGCCTCGGACGCTGATGTTGATATCAGAAAGGCTGAATGGGCGGCTTGCTTCGCCGAGATCCGAGCCCAGCGCGACACTGCTAAGCAAAGCTCCTACACCAAGCTCTACAAAGTAAAGAAGAACATTAAGATGTCAGGGAAGATTATAGCATGGGCTCACTTTAAGGATCTTGGAGTTTATGCCGTGAAGAGAGAGAGGGGAATAGAGTACTTCAGATTCCCTCACGATCTGAAGACTCTCCCCGGGTCTGAGCTTAACCAGCTGGCACGACTAAAGCTTCTTTATGCTGACCCTAAGAAGATGTCCGGCTGGTTTGAGGCTTCCCTGAAAAGGGAGTACAGGACTAGATGGGTGAACTTCAAACCTCAGTAGGCTACTAGGTACCTCGGGAGGTCTGAGGTGAGTCCCATCACAGGTCAACCGAAGATAGTCCTGAAGTGGCGACCTCCGCGCACAATGTCCCGAATTCCACTGAGGGAGATGCCACAGGACTTTACCCCACACTTTAAGTGGTGGTACTATGACTGGCGCTCGGGAGAGGTCGTCATCGTTTTGGATAGGGAAGGCACGGTGGACATAATAAGGGTGTTTGACCCCATGTGGCATATCAACTTGTCAGCGTCAGATGTTTATACGCTATACAAGTGGCCATTATTTTTTGACACGCAGGATATGGTGCAAGCACTACAGTTTCAACATATCATACGTCTATGCTTCGCACTGAATATCCATGTCTGGGTTTCGAAGGAAGAACAAGTGAAGAGATTTGAAGAGTTCAAGAAGGAAGTCAAAGTTTAGATAGATCTAGGTCCAAGGGGGAGTTTGTTAGTACACATGTCCCTAGGTCTAGTCTAGTGAACTTCAATGTAATAGACTTTCATCTTGTAACATATATGTAATGTTTTGTCAATGAAATGAAAAAAAACTCTTCTATGAACGTTTATTGGTTGTTTAATGTCATATCTATTAATATCATTCATTATTACACGCATATATGAACATGTTATATAGGTTTACAGCTGTTAGACATAGTTCTGAATCATTAAAGGTTCACGAATGTGTTTAACTAAGTATTCTGATTCAGTCGCATGACTGGACCATGCGAATGGGCCAATTGCACGACTGAACCAGGTGATTGAGTCAATCGCACGATTGACTCATAAGACTGACTCAGTCGTACGAATGAATCAATCGTATAACTCAGTCGCACGACTGAGCCAGTCGCTTGGCTCAGTCGTACAAATGAAATCTGTAACCTATAAATACCACAGTGGAAAAACAGAACACTTCGAGAATTATCAACCCTAGCCGTTCCTGTTCGTCCAGAGAGTCCCTTCCAACTTCATAGAACGTTTCTGATCGATTCTAATCTATTCTTAACGTATTCTCATCGTTAGTTTTGATCAGATTAACGTTCTCCCTGATTGGGTCCCGACTCAGTTCACCAACTGACTCAGTCGCCTACACAGTTTGTTTTTCAAGTTAAAGACTAAGACAAAATGGACTCAGAGAACTTCGCATTCTCAGCAGGAAAGGACTCAAGGATCCAGAACCTTTTGCTACTGGAAAATGAGATTGGGAACCATAATAAACCTCCTAAGCTACTGTCTATTGATGAATTTCCTCAGTGGAAGCAAAGATTTGAAGTTCATCTAAATGGAGTGGATACCAATCTCTGGAACGCTATTGAAACTGGCTACAATATGCCAGTTGGTGCTGATGGAATACCCCTGACTTTAAGTGGTCTAAGTGATGCACAAAAGGTTGCTTATAATGCAGAGAAGAAAGCTTACGCAATGTTGACCCAGTCAATTCCCAAAGACATCTTCCATCAATATTCAGAACACAAGCAGAGTAAAAAATTATGGAATGCTCTTGAGAAGAGATACGAGGGTAATTCAACACTTAAGTCACTAAAGGCAAAAGCGTTGAAGAAAGAATTTGACAACTTCTCTTCTATTGGCAATGAAAGCTTGGATGATATCATCGATTGCTTCTACCATTTAATGAGTAAACTTCACACTCATGGTGTTACAACGTCTAAGGAAGAAAAAGTGACAAGCTTGGCTGATGGGCTACCAGTGAAATGGGATTCGTTCATTTCCACTCTTTGATATAACTCAGTGCTGGAAACTTTAGATATAAATGATTTCATCCTGAAACTGAGAGAAGAAGAAGTGAGGCACAAGTACAGGACAAAGAAAGGAGCATACACTCAAGATCCATCTCTTTACAACGTTACCCCTACTTCAACTGCTAAATCCTCTAGCGCTCCTCTGCAAACTGATTTTGTGTCCCATGCATCATATGCAACTCAACAAAGCTCATCGTCTGGTGGTGAGTCACATGTGTCATCAGGGGTTCAACAAGGCTCTACAGTTACTCAATCAACGAAGTTAGTGACAGAAAATTTGGGAAAAGTAACTATGGAAGTGGCTAAGGAGCAGATGGACCTACTTGCTTCCGTGGTTCATTCCTATGATGGTTTAGTAGCAGGGAAAATTGGAAATTGTCACCTGGCTGATGAAGAATACGAGCAGGTGGATGAAAATGAACTGGAGAGGATGGACATAATGTGGGCTCTCGCAAGTGCTGTGCGACGAGCAAAGAGCAAAGAAGTTTGTGAAGAAGACAGGACAGAATCTGGTGGCTATCAAAGATACTACTTTTGGATTTGACAAGTCCAAAGTCACCTATTTCAACTGTGGAGAAAAGGGTCACTTCAAGCGGGAAAGTGTTAAACCGAAGAAGACCGGCAATGGGAACCTGTTCTCGTCTTTCAACAAACAAGAGAAAGAGAAAAAGACAGCCTCAACAAGCAGCGACTCAAAGGCAATGGTAGCTCAAGGTGACGAAGGACAGGACTGGTCCATCTGATTTTTATCTGATAGTGAAGCCAACATTGCATCTGTTGAAGATCTGAATGAAGACTCAGCGAGTGAGGGGGAGAACTCAGTTGAGAATGATACTGCTGATATGGATGAGACCTTAGCTGCTGTAAATCGTTGAAAATGAGTTGAATGCTGAATCTGAAGCACAACCAAAGTCTCAAAATGCTTTCATGGCCGGAACGTCTACATCGGCACAGGTAGCATCAAAGGATGAACTTTTTGCTAAACATTCTTGTGTTGAATGTGATACATTTAGGGAAAGCATTGATCTGAAATTTGCTAGGTTATTAGATCACAATGATAACTTAGTAAATGACTTAAAATTGTGCACAGAGGCAAACAGAGTTTTAAAACAAAATGAAAGTAGCTATAAGGAAAAGATTGATGCATTAAAGAAACAGTTAAAAGAAACTGAAGTTGTTGCATTCAACCAAGAAAATGACATTAAGTTCTATTTAAAGAGTATTGAAGAAACTAAAAAGGACAAAGCAATTTTACAAGTTGAAAATGAGTCTTTAAAACAAAAACTTTACAGTCTTGCTAGTTCTTCACATATTTTGAAAAACTTGGTTAAGGAACGCAACAACGGGGAGGGTTTGTGCCTGGGGCCTAGGTGCTGCCGGATGAGAGGGGAGATCATGCTTGATCTCCCCTTGCCAAAAGTCTTGATTCTTAAGTTGTAGCGAGCTTAAAATCGTTAGGTTTTATCAATGAAATCATTCGATTATTGTTCGTGTTATTGATTGACTTTTGGTTTATGCTGTTATTTATCCTTCCATCAAGAACATGCTCGGATGTTTACCGATCAAGTGACTTCACAATTGATATCAGAGCCAGGTTACTGCTAGAATGATCTAATAATCACTCTAGCAACCCGAGCTCTTGATCTCTGGATCTATTTCAGGTTCTTTGACGTTAAACATACTTCGTGTTCTTCGTGTTATTCGTGTTTTGCTCAGATCTCGTGGCGTGTGTTGTTTCTATGTTAAAATCGAACTCGAAACCACGTTCTGATCACCCTTGCGAATCTGATGATGTCTATGTTGGTTCGAATCATGTAAAATTCGTCGGATTAGGGTTTTTGGCAGCCTTGGCGGCTGTAGATCTGAAAATCTGCGTGCAGAACCGTTCATGCGACTGGACCATGCGAATGGACCAGTCGTGCGACTGGACCATGCGAATGGACCAGTCGTGCGACTGGACCATGAGGATGGACCATTCGTGTGACTGGACCATGCTAATGGACCATTCGTACGACTGGACCATGCGAATGGACCAGTCGTGCGATTGGACCGTGCGACTGGACCAGTCTTATGTGAGTCGTGCGACTAGACCAGTCTTATGTCCAGTCTTATGTTCAGTCGCATGAAGATATCATTCGTATAATTCATTCACACGACTGTGATCAGTGTACTCCATGTCATAAGAATGAAAGGTGTTCCAGACCAAAAAAAAAAGAGTCTGGAACAGCTTCTTGCACGAATTTTTCCCTAAACCATTTCTATCAGTCGGGAAGCCTTCTGAAAAAGTTTGGTAAAATAAAATTTTCCGGGAAAATTATCGGGTCATTTTCGATTCATTTTCGGGTCAATAGTGAAGATTTTCCTGGAGAGTCTATGCAATAGTTGAGGATGAGCAAAGTACATTCACCCTGAGGTTCTTATGTCAAACAAGTTCGATGGATACCTCATTATTCGTTGGACTTCCAGAATAGGTGAATGTCGTTAGAACACGAAAGAGAGAAGAGAAGATATCAGCTGTCGGTGCTGATTTTATGGGGTAGTCAGGAGCATCTGACTATTTATGGGCCAATCAAGTTATATTTATCCGCACAGAGAGGATTCTCATTCTTAGGGGGAATCCATGTATAGAGAAATTGAAGACGCAATCAGAAAGTGATGATGTGAGCAGGTTTCTGATGATGAATCTACGTGCATGCTGATTTGTTTGATATTGTCAGCTGTGGATTGGAACCTTCAACCTTTTGCCCAATACACTGTATGAAGACGACAGGAGAGCACAATGTTTATATATTAGGATATGCTGAATGTGAAGGGGAATTTCTACAGGTGTTAATGTTAATCAGGTTAGCCTGTGTGAAGATTAAAGCAATGGAAAACTGTTCATGTCATTATCTGGAAAAATCAGTCATATGGGGAATCTTGCTGCTATGATGGTGTTCTGCAAAGTAAACGAAAGCTATTGAGCCTAAATTCATTTTCAGGGATACTGTAGCAACCTGACGGATCGGCAACGTTGGCTAATATGGTTTTTCGTTTGATTTTATTGGAAACCAGAGCAAATATTGACTGAAGATTGTAAGAGGTGTTATCTACTATTCACAAGCAACGTCCAAGGGGGAATTTGTTGGAGCATATATTGTCATATATAGTGTGTCCGTTGCTTGACGAATAGTCTACGCTTAATGTATTACACCTGATATGTTGTAAACACATGAAACTGGGTCATTCGCAGGAGCATATGCGAATGAGACTCAGTCGTACGACTGAGCCATGCTAATGGACCAGTCGTGCGACTGAGAGATGCGATTGGGGCATTCGTAAGACTGAACCATAAGAATGGTCCAGTCGCACGATTGAACCATACGCATGGTCCAGTCGTACGATTGAACCATACGCATGGTCCAATCGCACGAATGGGCCCAGTCACATCTAATATGGGCCGATGCCTATATATACCAGTTTCATTGTGTAGAAACCTAAGGGTTTTAGAGGTTTGTGCCCGGGGCCTAGGTGCTGTCGGATGAGAGGGGAGATCATGCTCGATATCCCCTTGCCAAAAGTATTGATTCTTAATTTGTAACGAGCTTAAAATCATTAGGTTTTATCAATGAAATCATTCGATTATTGTTCGTGTTATTGATTGACTTTTGGTTTATGCTGTTATTTATCCTTCCGTCAAGAATATGCTCGGATGTTTACCGATCAAGTGACTTCACAGTAAGGACTTTCAAATTGTGTCTACTATAATATAATAGGCTATATCAATAATACTGACAGTCATAACAAAATTAGTGTTTGCATGTTTTCTCCCCCAAAAAGGAAAGAATATAAAACGGGGCCGTAAAAACTCACCTTAAGGTGCACGGCGGACAATGAAACCAATACCACAACAGTAACCTCAACCTATTACACAAATAGGTTTATAAGTTTGTGCACAAAATATCCTTGCAATATCCAAGTCATATCACACAATATTCAACACAATCAACACATAAAATCAAGTCTTGACAACACTTTACACAAGAATTCATTATAAATCTTGTATACATTATTTTGAGTTGAATCTACTTGGAGGTGTTACAAGACTCATGGGGTTACTTCCCAAATCATTTATTTTAACCATAACTTCATCAAAATAAAAACCTTGTATCAAAACACTTGACCCTTTGTTTGCTGTCGAAAAGAAAAGTTTTGACCTACCTTTACTAAAAAGACAATAACTTGAGTTTTACATATCCAATTTAAGTGTGGTTGAACTTTCTAGAAACTAGATTTGAAAATAAACAATTTGGATCTAAGAAAAGTAGTGATTGAGTTTATTATCATTAAGTTTTAATGTACACAAATTGGCTAAAAGAATCTGCCAGGATAAGAAAACATCAAGTTCTAGACTTAACGTGCATCCTAACAACATTCAATGATTTCACAAGACCATGTTATCAACTAACAAAAGTCTGAAAACTCATCCAAGTGTTTTTATAAATTCATAATTTTTAGAGAAACCCAAACCACACGAATTATACCCAAACCCTTTTTCTATGATCATTACCCAAATTGGACTAAATATGAATGGATGTCGAAACTATATGAAAAAACTTGGAATTGAGTGATTCAAGCGGCCACGTGTCCGTATCTAATAGATCTATGATTACCTGCACTTGTCGCCGCCGGTTGCTGCCGTATCCGCCTCCGGAAAGCTTAGCAGTCGCTAGAAAACATCCCAGGCACACTACTCTGTTCGGAAATATAAAAATCAGGCCTACTGGACTTAAAATAAAAATCCCAACGGTGAAAACCTTATCCTCTATGTGTAGAAGCTCCTGTAAAAGTTTGGGATTGATTCAACGGTTAGATCTCCAGAGATCTTCGGATCTCGGCTACAATGTTCTTGAAAACGGGAATAGAGGTTGTCGGGGATGATTTTTGGATGAGTGGGGGTTAGGGTTGGGTTTTGCATGGTGTGTATGTATTATTTTACATGATAAAAGTCGTTAGTGGGCTTTCTGGTTAGGCTGGATGCATATGTGATGATTACAAACATTAACATCAACTATCAACACTAGGAGTCTCTCGATGTTATTTTTAAATTTTGTTTAGTTGGTGATTACAATGACGATTATCTATTTATAATAATAATTATTATTATGTAACAAAATCATAATGAGGGAAATGTTAAGTTAAAGGAACAAAGTTAACCTGAAATTTAAGGTTGTCACATCATCCCCTTGTTGAAGGAATTTTCATCCCGAAAATAGAACATCCGGTTCACGAAGAACACAAGGTTTAGCAATGATAACAGAAGAGTTGAGTGTTCATAAACTTGCTCAGGATGGAGTTTCTGAAATTTCTAAAACAAACCCAAAACAAAGAAAACTTAAGGTTTCTACCATTGGTTCACACGATGGTTCTTGAAGGTGTGGCCAAGTTTCCCCACAACGCTCTCAAATGTTCTTATTGTACGGACCATGGCGAATATAGTTGCACTTGTTGTTTATAATGGAAAGGTAGAGATGTAATGGACGAGGTCATCATAATATCTTGCTATTCAGTCCTACGCTAAACGTAGTCAGCCAGAAAAAAATCCAAGTGGATCCCACCACGGGGGAACAAACAAATGTAACATACGCCTAAACATGATAAATATCAAATGAAATAAATGTTAGAACGCTTATAAAGTTGCAATAAAGTGATGATACTCTCTGCGCATGTAGTCCTTGTTCATTGGATTTCATCACAAAACTTCCTCGGACTCCCAGCGGATGCGATACCATTTGGGTGATTATAGATCGCTTGACGAAATCTGTACATTTCCGGGCAATTCGGGAGACTGACCGAATGGAAAAGTTGACTCATATCTACCTAATGGAAATAGTCTCTCGGCATGGTATGCCAATTTCCATTATCTCTGATCGTGACGCTCGATTCACTTCACACTTCTGGCAATCCTTGTAGAGTCATTGGGGACACGACTAGATATGAGCACTGCATATCATCCTCAAACTGATGGTCAGAGCGAGCGTACAATCCAGACCTTGGAAAACATGTTACGTGCTTGCGTGATTAATTTTGGCAGCAGGTGGGAAACTCACTTACCATTAGTTGAGTTTTCTTACAATAACAGTTATCACACCTCAATCAAGGCCTCTCTATTTGAGGCATTGTATGGACGCAAGTGTCGATCACCTATCTGTTGGGCAGAAATTGGAGAAAGCCAACTTACAAGACCAGAACCTGTGCATAAGACTGTAGGATTCTTTATGCCTAAGACACATAGAATATTGATGCAGTTAGTACGTTATGATCCCAGTCGGGTTATATCCAATAACAAGCTTATCAAACACAAATTGATATTTAATTGATGATATGATCATGCAATTAAATATAAACACCAATTTAGAAAATGGCTTTTCTAAATTAGTTGCATATGAGATAGAACAACTTATTAGGATACTTTGTTCAAATATTATTATTTGAAGTGTTATTTAACCTTTTTAGATAACATCAAATAATAAAAAGGGTGTATGAGTTATACAATTAAGTGTTAATTGTACAACTTATTTATAGACTAGTTAAATATTGGAGTTGTATAAAAATTTGAGAGGGAAAAACCCTCCTAACTTAAAAATCGGCCGCCCCCCCTCTCATGTAATTGGTCCTTTGTTTTCTTGAGAAGCTCCATTATTTAATAGTTGAACACACCACCCAAAATCCTCTCTCATACATGCAAAAACAAAGCAAAAGAAACTCTCTTCTTCTCCTAAAAAACCTCACGGCAGTAGCAGCTAAAGAAGAGGGTTTTGGAGTTGCTTTTGGGTGTTATTCTTCCTAACAAGAGTTGTTTTCCATCAAGCATGGGGTATACTAACTTGAGAGGACCTCCCTTGGTGCCTTGGTCAGATTTCTTGCTACATATCATCCTCTTTTCTTCACTTTTGGCAGCTCAAAGGTAGATTATGGCAGCTTCTATATGGTTGTCCATAATGTTCGGTTTTATGTTTCATAGCCAGTGACGGAACCAGCAATTTTTTCTATTGGGGTCACCTTTTTTCGGTGCTAGAATTTCTATCAACTTGACATTACAGTTTTCGGGTCGGATCGGATTTTTTACACTAAAGTTCCAATCACGATTAAAATCACTAAACCCGTGTTTAGTTCACAAAATCTTTAATGTTAATTTCCATTTTAAAACCTAATACAACAAAAATTGTAGGTCAAAAAAGTCAAAACAAATAAAACTCATCGAGGAGTTCTCATTTGTCAAAACTAAAAATCATCCACCAAACTAAAAATCTTTAACTTAACATAAACTTATTCACTAAGCTAAAAGGCTCTTAGATGAAGAATATTAGAACTAGAAACTCCCTACTAAACTAAAAACAATCTATTTAAATCGAGACCTTCAAATCAACGAATCATGACCTTTAAATCGAGATTTCAAATCAAATATTACAAAATCAAGTTATGAACTTACGAAGAAAATCAAGTATAATATGACCCTCTTAATCACTATAGTAATCGAGAAAGAACTCAAATCAGACGTGAACCACCTTGAAATCGAGATTATCCTTCCTAACTAGATATAGACGTCACCAAGCAAAATATTCTTTGTTTTATCTTTTTCAGTAGTCAACATACCAAAGCAAAAAAATTAATTAGAATAGTAGAGTGGCAATTAAGGGAGGGTTAGGGTTAAATAAAAATATAAATAAAGCTTTAAAAAACCCAATCAAGGGTTGAACTTGCAAACTAAACCAAATTAATGACATTGCCAAAGAAGAAGCAACCAATAAACCATGACTCTTCCTTGTGTGAAGTTTAAAACTAATAATAGTTATGGTCAAACGCGCCACCAAGGGAAAAAAAGGTAGAAAATAAACCTTTTAGGTTTCGAACTAGAGACCTAAAGAAAGCTAATACTCGCGTGTAAGGGGTGGAAACCAGTAAACCATGCTCCTTTCATGTGTTGTTTTTAAAGTTCATAATACTAATGGGTTCACTTCAAAAAAAAACTATGGGTTCACTCGAATTTCCGGTATTATAGTGTTCACTACTCGTTCGAAATTCAATGGGGTCGCTTGACCCCGTACCCCGAAGGGTAGTTCCGCCCCTGTTCATAGCTAGCATCATTCACATATATAAGATCCCCTTTGTTCTTGGGTTTGATTGAAACTTATAATATCAAAACATTAACCTGAAATTTCAGTTTATAAACATATTATAAAGTTCAATTTCCGCTGCGTTTTTACAAAGTTTAAATGGTTAAACAATGTTTCAAGTTCTAACAAACCCAACAATGGCATCTAGAGCCAGTTATGTGGATATCTAGCTTGTATTGTCCTTTAAAAATTCGTTTTATGGACTTTAAAACCCCTTTTGGGGCTTCTATGTTCATATATAATGAATCCCCAAACTTTCAAAGTTATATCACACATGCTTGTGATTAAACTTTGAAAGACATGCATGTTGTATTGGTTGATTGTTTAGACAAAAATAAGACCCGAAATTTCAGTTTATGTTGGCTGAAATTTCGTGTTTTTAGTGGGGTTTCATTATAGTTTTTGTATGATATGATCATTGGTTATTAGTGTGCATAACCTAGCCTTTGGCCTTATGTTATTTGGATGATTGGAATGGTTGTTTTATTCATTCAATTGGGTTGTAATGTTTATGTTTATTATTTGGGTTGTAATTATTTATTCATTTGGTTATGTAATAAATAGATTAGGTGCATTTCTTTTATTAGAAAAAAATTTATTAGGATATAATTTTTGTAAAAGGAAGATGCACAAGATGAAGACCCAAAGATGGACATCAAAGACATGGACCTTGAAGTATTTGGATATGGATTCAAGTGGGAGTCCATGGACACATATGATGTGTCATTATAAACCCTTAGGAAAGACCTTATGACAACACTTGTGATGGCAAACAAGTGTGGTCAACTTAGTGGCTATGGTTATGCACTCATGTTTGAATGTTTACGCTTGTTTGGATGATAGTTGTTTAAATTGTTTGGTAGATACTTGGATATGCATTACAAACTAATAAACAACTTAAAAACTGAAAATTTCATGGTTCTTTATCATTAAGTGTTTAATAAAACAAACAAACAAACAAACCCAGTATGTCCCACTCAAGAGCAGGGTCTGGGAGGGGTAGGTGGTGGCAAGTCTTTCCTCTATCTGAAAATTTTATTAAGTGTTTAATAAAAGGTTATTAAAAGGATTAATGGTTTTAATAAAACAGGTTTTATTAAAAGTGAACCATAGGGTACCTTGTATTTGAAAGCATGCAAATATAAGGTACATAGAGTTTTCTAAACTAAGATTGTGAAAACTATAAATTTCTTTGATAACAAGTCTAACACCGTCATTCCGCACAACGCTTGAGTCACTTGGAAACTCTTGATGGGATAAAGGTCACCTAACCATTTTGAGGGAACTTGTGATTTGAGGTGGGGATACCACATTTGTGGGATAAAGATCACCTAACCACTTATGTTGGAAAACTCACATGTGTGTGCAAGTAAGGTAACTTGATTTGCAAACCATGTTAAATGGATCACCTACAATATGGTTTCCAAATGGTGTTGATGGGATTAACATGCCGACTTTACATATGATGTTTCAAGTCGATCCCATACCTTTAGAAGTTGCAAATGGTTGCAACCGTCAATCATTGACCACCTTATTAATTTAAATCGTGGGATAAAGGTCACCTAACCACAATTTAAATGAAATGTTGGGTTCTAGATTTTAATATGAAAATGACTTTTAAAGGCATTAATTAATTATTAAAAATAGTAATATCGAAAATACTAAAATCGATCTTTGTTAAATTTTGTAGATGGCCACCAACAATGATAATCATGATAACTCATCCACGTCCACCCAATCTTTACGAGCGATTATCCAAAAGGAACGTCTGAATCATAACAATTTCATTGATTGGTATCGAAACTTGAGAATCGTTCTCAAGCAAGAGAGACGATCATATGTTTTAGACGACCCTATCCCCGATCAACCTACTGAGGATGATGAGGAGGCCTATAACGATTGGTTGAAATACACTGAGGACTCCGTCCAAGTGTCTTGCCTCATGCTGGCAAGCATGACTCCGGATCTCCAAAAGGACTATAACATCACGGAGCTTATGACATGATAACCCAGCTGAAGGAAACGTTCCAACAACAAGTGAGGGTTGAGCGCTTCGAAATGGTTCGAGCACTCCATGCATGTCATATGGACGACAACAAATCGGTTTCATCTTATGTACTTAAGATGAAAAGCCACATTGACCGCCTCCAAAGGCTTAATTGTCCCGTCTCGAAGGAATTGTCCACGGATTTGATCCTTAATGGCCTTACCAAGAAGTTCGAGACGTTCGTGTTGAACTACAACATGAATGCTTGGGACAAAAGCATTGGTGAGCTTCACTCAATGCTCAAAATGGCCGAGGCGGCCATGGGTAAAAGGGTGTTACCCGTTCTCACCATCAATGAAGGTGAGAACAAGAAAAGGCCTCATCCCGCACCCAAGGCAAAAGTTGCCAAGGGTAAGGGACCCGTATGGGGAAAGGGGAAAGGGGTGGAAAGGGTGCCACCCAAACCACAAGAGAAGAAGCAAAAGGTTGCTACTAGTGACCCATGCTTCAAGTGTGGGGAGATTGGACATTGGGCAAGGAATTGTCCTGTCCATCTCCAAGAGTTGAAAGCAAAGAGGGATGCCGGGCAGACCTGAGGTACAATATACATGATTCATATTGATCTTAGTGTTACATTTTCTAACATATGGGTATTCGATACCGGATGTGGAACTCATATTTGTAATTTGTTGCAGGGGTTCAAAAGAAGTAGGGACTTCAATCAAGGGGATGTTAGCCTCTTCATGGGCAATGGAACTAAAGTCAAAGTTGAAGCTCGTGGGGACTACATCCTAAAACTTCTAAGTGGCTTGGATGTAATTTTGAAGAATGTTTTGTATGCTCCTAGTTTGACTAGGAACATTATTTCTATATCCCAATTAAGACATTATGATTATGTGTTATATTTTGTTGAAAATGATATTCATGTTTCTTTAAATGATATGTTCTATTTTAAAGCTATTCCCATTAATGTCATTTATGAATTGGTTTATGAAAATACTTTAAATAGTTCATTGTACCAAACTAACACCAAGAAACTCAAGTTGGATTTGAGTGATACCTATCTTTGGCATTGTCATCTTGGTCATATAAACAAGAAACGTATACAAACACTTCAAAAGAATGGTCTTTTAAAAACAAATAAATGCGATTCATTTGATGTATGTGAATCTTGTTTACAAGGAAAAATGACTAAGGCACCCTTTAGTGGAACTAACGAAAGGGCAAAAGATTTATTAGGAATCATACATTCGGATGTATGTGGTCCTTTTAAGCCAATGTCTAGGAATGGTGAAAGATACTTCATTACCTTTACCGACGATTATAGTCGCTATGGGTATGTGTACTTATTAAGGCACAAAGATGAAGCTTTTGAAACGTTCAAAATCTTCAAGAATGAAGCAGAAAATCAACTCAACAAGTCGATTAAAGTTCTCCGCACCGATAGAGGAGGTGAATACCTAAGTGATGCTTTTCAAGATCATCTTAGGAGTTGTGGGATTGTCTCACAACTCACTCCACCTGGAACACCACAACATAATGGTGTGTCTGAGAGGAGGAATCGAACCTTATTGGATATGGTCCGATCTATGATGGCTAGAAGCACATTGCCTCTATAATTTTGGGGTTTCGCTTTGCTCTTCGCGGCCCGTATTCTAAATATGGCCCCAACCAAAAAGGTGGAAAGGACACCCTTTGAGATATGGCATGGAAGAGTTCCATCCCTATCATACTTAAGGGTCTGGGGTTGTGAGGCTTATGTTAAGACTCCCACCCCAAACAAATTGGAAGTCCGATCCACCAAGTGTATTTTTGTTGGATATCCTAGAGATTCTATGGGATATTATTTCTATGATCCACCGGAACAAAAAGTGTGTGTTGCCAGAAAGGGTGAGTTATTAGAAGCAAAGTTCCTTATGGAAGAAACTAGCAGTAGAATAGTGGATCTTGAGGAGGATCAAGAATCACAACCCGATGCATGTTTGGTTGAAACTAGCACTCAACGTGAGGATGTTGAGGATGATCAAGCGGTTGATCAATACACACAAAACGTTCACAGAAGTGGTAGAACTAGTAATCCACCTGAAAGATATGGATTTTTCATGGATGGATGCTATATGGTAGATTCAGATGAACCAACCACATACCATGATGCAGTGTCCAATTCGGATTGTGACAAATGGCTTGAAGCCATGAACGTTGAGATGCAATCCATGTATGACAATCAAGTTTGGGAACTTGTTGTACCTCCTCTTAACTCCAAAGTGGTTGGAAGTAAGTGGGTTTTCAAGATGAAAACCGATATGCATGGAAACTTGGATACTTACAAAGCTACACTTGTAGCAAAAGGCTTCACTCAAACTCAAGGTGTTGATTATGATTAAACCTTTTCTCCTGTCGCTATGCTTAAGTCAATTAGGATATTATTTGCCATAGCCGCATATTATGACAATGAGATTTGGCAAATGGATGTCAAAACTGCTTTCCTAAATGGATATCTTGAGGAAGATGTCTATATGGTTCAGCCTGAAGGTTTTGTCAATCCAAAACATCCTAACAAAGTATGCAAGTTAAAGAAATCAATCTATGGATTGAAACAAGCATCAACAAGTTGGAATCACCATTTTGATGAAGAAGTAATTAAATTTGGATTCATCAAGAACACTGATGAAGCTTGTGTATATAAGAAAGCTAGTGGGAGCATCATCATTTTCCTAGTATTGTATGTTGATGACATACTACTATTTGGAAATGACATTCCAACCTTGGAAGGTGTAAAAACATGGCTTGGAAGTTGTTTTTCCATTAAGGATCTTGGTGAAGCCGCCTATATTCTGGGAATAGAGATTTATAGGGATAGATGAAGGCAGTTGATTGGTTTAAATCAAAGTGCATACATTGATAAAATCTTGAAAAGGTTCAAGATGGAGAACTCTAAGAAAGGAACGGTACCTATTCAAAGAGGAACGATATTGAGTACGACTCAATGTCCTAGCTCAAAGGATGAGCAGGATAACACGAAGGCAATCCCATACGCATCTGCTATTGGATCCATCTTGTATGCAATGATATGCACTCGGCCGGATGTTTCATTCGCTTTAAGCATGACAAGCCCATACCAGCAAAATCCTGGAAACAGTCATTGGATGGCTGTTAAGAACATACTTAAGTACCTGAGGAGGACTAAAGATATGTTCCTAATCTATGGATCTGGTAATGAGGAACTCGTTGTAAAAGGTTACACGGATGTGAGTTTCCATACCGATCATGATGATTCACTATCACAATCGGGTTACATTTTCATTCTGAATAGAAGAGCGGTCTCTTGGAAGAGCTCTAAACAGGATGTGGTGGCTTTATCAACTACAGAATCTGAATACGTCGCCGCCTCATTGGCAGCTCAAGAAGCTGCATGGTTTAGGAAATTCATTGCCGATCTAGGGGTTGTCCCTTCCATTCAGGACCCCCTAGAGATCTTTTGTGATAACGAGGGTGCGATTGCTCAAATCAAGGAACCTCGTGCTCACCAAAAGACTAGGCACATTGAGCGGAGATTCAACTACATACGAGATGAAGTTGAGAAAGGAAAGATATGTATTCGCAAATTTCACACAGATCAAAATATAGCAGATCCTCTTACGAAGCTCCTATAAAAGGCAAAGCATGAAGGTCATACCTGTGCCATAGGACTTCGATATTCTAGTGATTGGATTTGATCTGTAATTTCGTATTTGGATATTTGGAACTCTTTTATTACTTGAATAAATTATTTGGTTATAATATTTCAATAAATGTTCCAATTTAGCATGTTTAAATCCATGAGTAAATTGTTTACTCAGAATGTCCGTAGTCGTTCATGCTTATGGGAACAAGTATGAGAGTAAGGCTATTATGAACTCGGATTGGTTGATATTTATATGGATGAATATAGAGCAATTGGTTGCTACCAAAGTTCATAAATATTTTCAGGATACAAATATTGGACTGACCCGCATCTCAAATTTTACTACATGTAATCTTCTAGATTGATCATAAGTAAACTTGAGTAAAGGCGAATATCATTTGGTATCCTCAGACCTAAGATACATATTGGGTTTTGATATTCACCAAGTGTGATACCCTGAGCTAGTTCTTCACTGTCCTGAAATAGTGGACAGTACATAAGGCTATGTTCAGGTGTGACACGAGGTATTTGTGAGAAACATATGTAGTCAAGATGGAATTTGTTCCTCTTATTCGTTGAGAGCAAGATGTCTAAGGCCTGATTAAGTTAAATCAACAAGGAATGATCATTCTGTGTCCTTGGATTTAACATGACATTTGTAACAAAAGGATAAATGATTGATTCACCTAAATCACTTCAAGTAGGGTACTTGAATAGGATGATGTTATTGAATGGCCATAAGTCATGCGCATTAAGGGTAGTAAACCATTGTTAGGCGGTATTTACTGCTTGCATCAATCTTCTATGAATCTTGGGCAAGTGGGAGATTGTAGGATTCTTTATGCCCAAGACACATAGAATATTGATGCGGTTAGTACGTTATGATCCAAGTCGGGTTATACCCAATAGTAAGCTTAGCAAACACAAATTGATATTTAATTGATGATATGATCATGCAATTAAATATAAACACCAATTTAGAAAACGGCTTTTCTAAATTAGTTGCATATGAGATAGAACAACTTATTAGGATACTTTGTTCAAATATTATTATTTGAAGAGTTATTTAACTTTTTAGATAACATCAAATAATAAAAAGGGTGTATGAGTTATACAATTAAGTGTTAATTGTACAACTTATTTAAAGACTAGTTGAATATTGGAGTTGTATAAAAATTTGAGAGGGAAAAACCCTCCTAACTTAAAAATCAGTCGCCCCCCTCATGTAATTGGTCCTTTGTTTTCTTAAGAAGCTCCATTATTTACTAGATGAACACACCACCCAAAATCCTCTCTTATACATGCAAAAACAAAGCAAACGAAACTCTCTTCTTCTCCCAAAAACCCCACGGAAGTAGCAGCTAAAGAAGAGGGTTTTGGACTTGCTTTTGGGTGTTATTCTTCCTAACAAGAGTCGTTTGCCATCAAGCTTGGCGTATACTAACTTGAGAGGACCTCCCTTGGTGCCTTGGTCGGATTTCTTGCTACATATCATCCTCTTTTCTTCACTTTTGGCAGCTCAGGTAGATTATGGCAGCTTCTATATGGCTGTCCATAATGTTCGGTTTTATGTTTCATAGCTAGCATCATTCACATATATAAGATCCCCTTTGTTCTTGGGTTTGATTGAAACTTATAATATCAAAACATTAACCTGAAATTTTAGTTTATGAACATATTATAAAGTTCAATTTCCACTGCGTTTTTACAAAGTTTAAATGGTTAAACTATGTTTCAATTTCTAACAAACCCAACAAAGACGAATGAGAAGATCGTGCAAATTCGTAACCGTATGGCAGCAGCACACGATCGACAAAAGAGTTAGGTTGATAAACGTCATAAACCATTGGAGTTTCAGATTGGTGATAAAGTACTCCGATAGTTCTCACCTTGGAAAGGTGTAATACACTTTGGAAAATATGGAAAACTAAACTCTAGATACTTTGGGCCATTTGAGATTGTTAAAAGGGTTGGTCTGGTAGCCTACCAACTAAACTTACCTGAAGAACACAGTGGAATACACAACGTATTTCACGTGTCATATGTGAGGAAATGCCTAGCTGATGAATCACTTATCGTTCCATTGGAGGAACTAGAAATCGATGAACAACTTCATTTCGTTAAAGATCCAGTGGAGATCATGGATCGTGAAGTCAAAAACCTAAAGCATAGCAAGATCCCTTTTGTGCGTGTTAGGTGGAACTCGAAGCGTGGACCAAAATTTACCTGGGAACGCAATGACCAAATGAAAAAGAAATATCCACAACTGTTCCAGGATCAGGCATCTACTTCCTAAGATATCATTTTTAAGATATCTCTTTTCTTTCAATTTCGAGATGAAATTCCCTTCAACAAGGGGATGATATCGCAACTCTCGCGAAACCTACGTTCCTTACAAAAACTTACATTTCTTTATTTCAGATTTGTTTTAGAAACTCTCAGAAACCCTAATATCCTAATCTTCAGGACGAAAATTCCTTCAATAAGGGGATGATGTGACACCCCATGTTTTCAGGTCACCACTGTTTTCATGATTTAGTATATTATTATCATTAATGAATCTTATTAGTATTAAAAGACATTGTGATTATTACAAAAAGTTCATTAACAACTAAACTTTCAATTAGTTAAACCAAAATAACAATTAACAATTAATTAAACTTAAACCAAAACTCAAAATGAAAATTGTGTAAAGGTGAGGGACTAGAAGTGGCAACTTGGCAACTACAACTTATCTCTAGTAACCAACTTTCCACCACCACCAAAACCATTAACTCTACCCCCTTTGATCCTATCTCTGCTTCCATTCTATATTATCCAAACTCTTCCTTGCGTAAGCCTAATCACCCGAACCATTAACGCCCGGACCCGAAAATTTTCTAAGTATAAGCTCAGAAGTCCAACAGGGCTCATACGCCCAACAGGATCAAACGCCCAACAGGGCTCATACGCCTAACAGGGCTTATACGCCCAAAACACTTAGAATATTTACTGAAATTTCCTGGAAACCCGAATTTCGAGGTTTTGACCAGAGTTGACTAGGGTTAATTGATAATGATGTTTTATGCATGTAATGATGATTAAATGATTAACCCTTATTATTACTGATATTATTATCAGTGTATTATTATTGTTAACAATATTATTAATAAAATATTGTTAAGTATGGTATGACATGACGAGGAACGTTTAAGAATTAACGAAGAAGTATTATCATTAATAAAGTGAAAGATTAATAATAAAGAAGAATGGAATGTAAAGTGAAAGATAATGAAAGAGGAACATGATGAATGAATGCATGCATTAATATATGAATGAATGAATGTAAGAAAGGCTTCCAAGCAAATGTATGGAGGTGCACACCCCTGGCAGGTGTTAGCTCAACTGTGATACGGGTTCGCTACCCCGAAGGATGCACACAGGGTCAATCCTTGAGATTGGCATAGAGGTGAGCGACTCGGTGTCGCAACAGACTCACAGGATGTAGGTCAATCTTTGTGATTGGCTTAGAGGTGAGTGACTTGGTGTCACAACAGACTCACAGTATGTAGGTCAATCTTTGTGATTGGCCTAGAGGTGAGCGACTTGGTGTCGCAACAGACTCACAGCTTAAGTAAAGATCAATGATAAAAGTACGAATTGAACGATGATGAAGATAATGAAAGTATTACCTACGTGTACGTACGATGTATGATCAACTATGAAAGTGAGGAACGGTTTTTGAATGAAAAGTAAAGTATTTTAACTATAAAACTAGAACTCACTCAGCAACGCTGACTTTTATGTATTTTCCAGTTGGCAGGTAACAGGTTGCTGAGGATGGCACACGGGGATGGCTACTTGGCGGGCAAGACTGACATCCAAATTATGTTTTGACGATACTGTTGTTTTGTAATTCATTCGACCAATTGTTTTGACTTAGAAACTAGAATGTATTGCTTAATAACAGTTTTTATAACGAATGGATGGTTTTTGTTAAACTTAATTCCGCTGCTTAAATTTATAATATGTATGTTTTATGCTGTGAATGACCAACTGTGAGGTGCCCGGGAAGGGGGCCTTACAAGTTGGTATCAGAGCTAAAGTTTAAGTGAATTGGGTAAATATTTTCAAAATAAACCTTAACTTAAACTGAAAATGGGACAGGAAGAGGGATGTCAGCCCGAGTAGCCATGTGCCATCAGGTATTGTTTTTCTTAAAAGTTAATCAGTATTATGTGCGTGTGCTATGTGATTTATGTGTTCTTAGTAGATTTAGATGCTGATGTAGTCAGGATAGGAAGTGCTTGGGGTGTGAAGAGTAAAGTAAGTGGCTAATCACAACTGGCCACTGTAATTAGGGACTTACTATACTTGACATAAACTGAGCTGTTTCCTTGAATGACTGTTTTAGTGTTTGAATCTTATAGTGCATAGGAAAATGGCTGGGAAGAAACCTTCTAAGGCTGCTAGGGGTAGAGGTCGTCCGCGTACGACTAGGAACAGCACTAAAGCTCCTGAGACGACCCCTGTGAACCCTGAGGTTCCTGACCGGAACGAAGAGACCGAGAATGCGAGCCTGAATGCCTCAGCTAGGGAGGCGATTGCTGATGAGGTACACCAGATCTTGCAGGCAGTTATGCCATCTGTGGTGACCGACATTATTCGAGCTGTGAGAAATGAGGAGAGGAAGGAGAAAGAGGACAGGAGACGACCGGAAAGGAAAGCAAGGGAGGAGAGGAGCGACCGGATCCTGAGATAGTAGTATCTGATGAAGAGGAAGATGATGTGGTTGGGGTGACGACCAAGGGATGCAATTACGAGGCATTCCAGAGGTGCAGGCCCCCGACTTTTGATGGAAATAGCAATGCTACTGCTGCCCATCGGTGGGTAAGGGAGATGGAAGCGGTACTCGAGATCAGTGAGTGCTGGGAAGATCAGAAGGTGAAATTTGCCACCCACTCTTTTACCGACTCAGCACTATGTTGGTGGGACAATATTGTCCAAGATAAGGGCAGCAGGGCTATAGGCAAGATGAAGTGGCCTGAGTTGAAGAAGCTGGTAGTTGAGGAATTCTGTCCTCACAGGGAGCTGGATAAGATTGAGAGGGAGTTTCTGCAACTCGAGGCAGGAACCATGAACCACCAGCAATACACTGCCAAATTTAATAAGATGGCCAGGCTGGTGCCAGATCAAGTGACACCGGTATCTCGAAAGATTAACCGGTACATTCAAGGGCTTCCAGCCGACATTCGTAGGCACTTGATTGCTGCTCGGCCAAGTACTTTTAGGTCGGCAGTGGATTTGGCTGGAAGACTCTACGATGAGAGGGAGGTAGCAGATGCGGAGGTGAAGAAGGCTGGTGGTGGTGACCGAAACTGGAATGGGAAACGGTTCGGGCGTGGTGGCTTTACCTCGAACAACAAAAGGATGAGAATGGATGACCGTAGGGTGGGGTCATCAAGCTCGAGGCCCAAAAGGTGTGGCAAGTGCGGGAAGGAGCATACGGGTGAGTGCAGATCGGGGCTCAACGCGTGTTTCAAGTGTGGGAAGCCGGGCCACATCTTGAAAGACTGTAAGGAGATGAGGTGTTATAACTGCGGCGAGGTAGGCCATATGAGCAAAGACTGCAGGAAGCAGAGGGTGGAGAGTTCCGGGGCAAAGAAGACGGCCGGCACTGAAGGGCAGAAGGCGAGCGCCAGAGCTTTCACCATGACCAGAGAGGAGGCTAGGACGGACCCCGATGTTGTGTCAGGTACGTTTCTAGTAAATCAAACTCTTGCTTCTGTGTTATTTGATTCTGGTGCTAGTAGGAGTTTCATTTCTGCTACTTTCTGTGCTAAATTGCCTGTTAGTAGAAGATACATTGCTGAGCCCTTTGATGTAGAAACTGCTATTGGTAAGTCCACTAGAGTTACTGATGTGATAGAGGACTGTACCATAGAATTAGAAGGTCATAGGTTTGCTGCCAAGTTACATGTGATGCCTCTAGGAGGATTTGTTGTAGTGTTAGGGATGGACTGGTTGGAAACCTACGAAGCGAATATCGTATGCCGAAAGAAGATGATTAGACTGACGGCATCTGACGGGAGTCTGGTAACGATATACGGTGATCGGGTAACGATAATTCCGAAGGTGATTTCGATAGCGGTGGCAGGCAAGTGTATGAGGCGTGGGTGCAGCGCCTACTTATGTTACGTAAAGGATGTGGAAACGCCAACACCACAACTATCCGATGTTCCGGTTGTGTGTGAACTCCCAGATGTGTTCCCGGAAGACTTATCGGGATTGCCACCTGACCGCGAAATCGAATTTCAGATCGACTTGATACCCGGTGCCCAACCTGTTGCTAAAGCACCGTATCGATTGGCTCCGACTGAGATGAAGGAGTTGATGGAGCAACTGCAAGAGTTGCTTGACAAGGGCTTTATTAGACCGAGTATCTCTCCTTGGGGTGCTCCGGTCTTATTTGTGAAGAAGAAGGACGGTAGCATGAGGATGTGTATCGACTACCGTGAGTTGAACAAGCTAACGGTAAAGAATCGGTATCTGTTGCCGAGGATTGACGACTTGTTCGACTAGCTCCAGGGTGCCAGTTGGTTCTCGAGGATAGACCTTCGATCTGGCTACCACCAGTTGAAGGTGAAGGAGCAGGACATTCCTAAAACAGTTTTCCGTACGCGTTATGGACATTTTGAGTTTCTTGTTATGTCATTTGGTTTAACTAACGCGCCAGCTGCTTTTATGGATTTGATGAACCGAGTGTGTCGGCCAATGTTAGATAAATCAGTGATTGTGTTCATCGATGATATCCTGATTTATTCGAGGAGCGAAGAAGAGCATGCCGGTCACATTCGGGAAGTGTTAGAGACTTTGAGGAGGGAGAAACTGTATGCTAAGTTCTCCAAATGTGCGTTCTGGCTATGCGAGGTACAATTTCTGGGTCACGTGGTAAATGCAGAGGGGATCATGGTGGAACCAGCAAAGGTTGAGGCTGTGATGCAATGGAAATCACCAAAGACGCCATCCGAGATTCGTAGCTTCTTGGGATTGGCGGGCTATTACAGGAGATTTATTCAAGACTTCTCCAAGATAGCCTCACCTTTGACAAAATTGACCCGTAAGGATGTGAAATTCGTGTGGGGTCGAGAGCAGGAGAATGCCTTTGAGGAGTTGAAGACAAGACTAACACAAGCTCCTGTTCTGACTTTGCCTGAGGGGAATGAAGACTTAGTGGTCTATTCAGATGCATCTTATTCTGGGCTAGGTTGCGTGTTGATGCAACGTGGAAGGGTAATAGCCTATGCATCTCGACAATTGAAAACCCACGAAGTCAACTATCCTACACATGATCTAGAATTAGCCGCGGTGGTTTTTGCGTTGAAGATTTGGTGGCACTATTTATACAGGACGAAGTGCACCATCTTCACGGACCACAAAAGCTTGAAGTACTTCTTCGAGCAAAAAGATCTAAACATGAGGCAAAGGCGATGGTTGGAACTCATAAAGGATTATGACTGCGAAATCCATTACCATCCGGGCAAGGCCAACGTGGTGGCAGATGCCCTTAGCCGAAAAGAACGGCCTGAGCCGATTCGGGTGAAGGCTTATCAGCTGATCATGACCCCCGATGTGATGACACAGGTTAAGGAGTTCCAAGACGAGGCTTTGAAAGAAGATCGTCTTAACTCCGAAAGGATGAGAGGTCTAGTTACGGAATTGGGTGAGAACACTCTTGGTGTTAAGACCCGATTTGGGCGAATGTGGATTCCTCGTTACGGGGATCTACGTGGTAGAATTATGGACGAGGCCCATAAGACCCGATACTCTATTCACCTCGGTGCTACCAAAATGTACCACGATATGAAGAAAGACTATTGATGGCTGGGTATGAAACGCGACGTAGTGGAGTACGTAAGCAAGTGCCTGACTTGCTTACAAGTGAAGGCGGAACACCAGAAGCCCTACGGGAAGATCCAACCGTTGGATATACCCGAATGGAAGTGGGAACACATCACCATGGATTTCATCACGAAGTTACCACGTACCCCTAAAGGGTATGATGCCATATGGGTGATAGTGGACCGCTTGACAAAGAGTGCCCACTTCCTACCGATCCGCGAAACGTACTCATCTGAAAGATTGGCGGATCTGTTCATCAAAGAAATTGTAGCTCGTCATGGCGTACCGGTGTCTATTGTGTCTGATCATGACACCCGGTTTACCTCTAAGTTTTGGAAGAGATTTCACAATGCAATGGGGACGAGGCTACACATTAGTACAGCATATCACCCTCAGACAGACGGTCAGTCTGAGAGGACGATCCAAACACTCGAAGACATGCTTCGGGCGTGCGTGATCGATTTTGGAGGAAGTTGGGACAACCACCTGCCGTTAGCAGAATTCTCGTACAACAACAGTTATCACGCCAGCATTGGCATGCCACCCTACGAGATGCTATACGGTAGGAGATGTAGGACGCCCGTATGTTGGGGAGACATTGGGCAGAAAGAACTGGGAGGTGTTGAGGTGATTGAAGCAACGACTGAGAAATTGGAAAAGATCAAAGCCTTCATGAAGGCGGCGAAAGATAGGCAAAAGTCGTATGCTGACAAGAGGCGAAGGCCGATAGAATTCAAGGTTGGTGACCGAGTAATGTTGAAGGTCTCGCGCTGGAAGGGAATTATTAGATTTAGGAAACGAGGTAAGCTAAGCCCGAGGTACATAGGACCTTTCCGAATTATCGCACGAGTAGGAGAGGTAGCCTATCGACTTGAATTGCCAGATGAGTTAAGTGGAATTCATCCCACGTTCCATGTATCTCATCTGAGGAAGTGCTTAGCTGATGAAGACATGGTTGTACCACTGGAGGATATTGAAGTAGACGAACGGCTCAACTACGTAGAGCAACCAGTGGCAATCATTGATCGTAAGGAGAAGAGGTTAAGGAATAAAGTGGTTCCTCTTGTGCGTGTACAGTGGAAGCACAGGAAGGGATCCGAGTCTATGTGGGACACTGAAGAAGAAATGAGACAGCACTACCCACATCTGTTTGAGGAATAACAGGTTTCGGGGACGAAACCTATATAAGGGGGGTGGACTTGTAACACCCGTAATTCCTTATTAAAGAAATTAAAAGAATAGAATAGAAAGAAAAAGGAAAGAAAACAAAAGTTAACTTAAGTGGAGGGGTTAAAAGTGACAAAGATGCAAAATTCACATTTATTTGTACAAAAGGTGGCATGGCCGCCCATGTTGTCTGCATCCCCCACTTCGTTCGATATTTTTAGAGGGAGAAAGAAGCAAAAGCTCGAAGTTTAGAAAGAAGTTCAAGCAGGGTTCAGATTTAAGGTAAAGATTTGTGTTTTTAAGTTGTGTTCTTGCTAAGAAACCGAGAGTATGTGTTCTTATGTGTATGCGTGTGTGTTCGGGTGTGTTCATTGGGTTTTATAGGTGTTGAATTCGTAGCAAACGGGTTTTTGAAGAAGTCATACCCGAGAGACTGCAAAGGTGAGTTTCTAGACCCCCTTTTTACTCGTTTTTAAATGATTTGGGGCTGGAAAATGCATGTAAGTATGCTTTTTTATAAATTTGGTATGATACCGTATGTTATGAATGTATGTATGTTTATGTTATATTAAGTTTATGACTAGAATTGTGTATACATGTTTAGAACTAGGTGTTATGATGTTTGGGACTGGAGTTTGAATTAGAAATGTGAACAGGTTACTAATACGCCTAACCAGCTCAAATAGTAGTCATGTGGCTGAAATTTGGACTTAGAATAACTAAGTACAAGGTAATGAGTCCAATAGTGCTTATACGCCCAAGGACTTGCCTTAGAAATTGGCTAAGTGGGGTCATGAGTCCAAGCATGTAATATGTCCAAGTAGTCCTAAAACGCCCAGACTTATAAGTCTGAAAATTTGATAAGTATGGAGATTTATAAGTCCCACAGTACTCATGAGTCCCAATAGACTCATGAGTCTGAAAATTTAACTAAGTAAAAAAGGTGAAAAGTCCGAACCTTGGTCGTATGACCAGAGAATTTTTCTAAGTGTAGGGTGAAAAGTCCAACAGGACTCATACGCCCAGCAGTGCTAATACGCCCAGACCCGAAAATTTTCTAAGTATAAGCTCAGAAGTCCAACAGGGCTCATACGCCCAACAGGATCAAACGCCCAACAGGGCTCATACGCCTAACAGGGCTTATACGCCCAAAACACTTAGAATATTTACTGAAATTTCCTGGAAACCCGAATTTCGAGGTTTTGACCAGAGTTGACTAGGGTTAATTGATAATGATGTTTTATGCATGTAATGATGATTAAATGATTAACCCTTATTATTACTGATATTATTATCAGTGTATTATTATTGTTAACAATATTATTAATAAAATATTATTAAGTATGGTATGACATGACGAGGAACGTTTAAGAATTAACGAAGAAGTATTATCATTAATAAAGTGAAAGATTAATGATAAAGAAGAATGGAATGTAAAGTGAAAGATAATGAAAGAGGAACATGATGAATGAATGCATGCATTAATAAATGAATGAATGAATGTAAGAAAGGCTTGCAAGCAAATGTATGGAGGTGCACACCCCTGACAGGTGTTAGCTCAACTGTGATGCAGGTTCGCTACCCCGAAGGATGCACACAGGGTCAATCCTTGAGATTGGCATAGAGGTGAGTGACTCGGTGTCACAACAGACTCACAGGATGTAGGTCAATCTTTTTGATTGGCTTAGAGGTGAGTGACTTGGTGTCATAACAGACTCACAGTATGTAGGTCAATCTTTGTGATTGGCCTAGAGGTGAGCGACTTAGTGTCGCAACAGCTCACAGCTTAAGTAAAGACTAATGATAAAAGTACGAATTTAATGATGATGAAGATAATGAAAGTATTACCTACGTGTACGTACGATGTATGATCAACTATAAAAGTGAGGAATGGTTTTTGAATGAAAAGTAAAGTATTTTAACTATAAAACTAGAACTCACTCAGCAACGCTGACTTTTATGTATTTTCCAGTTGGCAGGTAACAGGTTGCTGAGCATGGCACACGGGGATGGCTACTTGGCGGGCAAGACTGACATCCAAATTATGTTTTGACGATACTGTTGTTTTGTAATTCATTCGACCAATTGTTTTGTGACTTAGAAACTAGAATGTATTGCTTAACAACAGTTTTTATAACGAATGGATGGTTTTTGTTAAACTTAATTCCGCTACTTAAATTTATAATATGTATGTTTTATGCTGTGAATGACCAACTGTGAGGTGCCCGGGAAGGGGGCCTTACATATATATATGCGCAGCCCTACGCGATGCGAGTATATGTGTATCTAACGTATGAAACATGGTATCTTTGTGGGTTTTAGGTTAGGGCCGAGAGTGTTGGGTGAACATGAATTCGTGGGTATGTATATGAACCGTAACAATGTGTGAATAGATGGTGTGTGATAGGTTTGATGTGCATTGAGTGTTCATGTTGTATGTATATATGAGTATGTGTATGTATGTTGGTCTAAGTGCAGGTGCATGCACATGGTTTTAGTTAGTATCCAATATTTTTATATAGGTTTATTATATTAATACA
Source organism: Flaveria linearis (assembly GCA_024085815.1). Classification (NCBI taxonomy): domain Eukaryota; kingdom Viridiplantae; phylum Streptophyta; class Magnoliopsida; order Asterales; family Asteraceae; genus Flaveria; species Flaveria linearis. The sequence goes on from CM044013.1 coordinate 38,001,134, forward strand.
AACACAGATAAATTAAAACGACTTGGTGTTCATTATTTAAATTATACTATATTGTCAAGGTGTCAAGGATTTTAAGATGTATCGGCCTAACCGTTTTTTAATTGTATTGCAAGTGTACACTCAACTTATTAATAGTATTTTTACTGTTTTCATGAGATCACAGGTTTGACTATGTTGACATTCTTTCTACACAACTCATTGTTTTTTTTTCTTATTATAGTTATTGTTGTAAAGATATCTTTTTATAACATATATTTTGAGAAGCTATGAAAAATTACAAGAGATTCACAGTAAGTTTAATTTTATTAACTAACTAATTAAACTTTAATTTTACCGTTTATGATACCCATATATAAGCTTAATTTTTATAGAAGAATCCTTTTACTTAATGTAAAATCAAACTTATATTATATTCTCTGCAAATCTTTTAAAGCATTATTTAGTTCATTCAATATTGTTAATGCTTCTTTAAAGATTAACATTTTGTCTTTATGTGTTTTTTTGTCTTTTGTAATAGTATAGGGACTATTATTTTAATTAGTTAGTTCCTTTCTTTTATGTTTATGGATAGTATATATAGCATAGACTAGTGTAGGTTTAAAAAACGAGAATCTGCTTACACTCTTTTTAATTGTCTTTGCTTTATATCAATAAACTCATTGAATTTTGTTGATATTGTGCTTTGATTTGATTACTTTGATTGTGTTTTTCATTGAATTGTGATCTAATATCATCACAGATCTATACATTTGATCCTATCAATGGTATCAGAGCTATTGGTTGAGTGAATTGAGTTTTGTCGAACTTTGAAAACTCAAAATTCACTTAATTATGTGATTCATTAGCAATTCAATTGAAATATTGTGGTTTTCAGTTGTGTTTAATCATCATAAGCATGAATTGAACCACAATCAGCAGTCGAATTCATCAAATTTCAGAGAATTAGTCGAAATTTGGTTCGAAAAGTGTTCATCTTTGTCGAACTGAAATTTGAAAGATTCACTGATTGTTTGTTGATAATCAAGGAAATTGAACATAGAAGATTGTTAATCGGCATTAAACCAACTTAATTGGAAGAATTCAAATCAATTTATCAAGTTTTGATCGATTTCATAAAAATTGAGTTCGTTACATTCATAAGAACCTGATGAATGTGACACATGAGGGTTGAGAATCACTGAAAATTGCCAAGTGTTTAGACGTTTTGACACTGTTCAGACGTTTTATCACTATTTAGGCGGTTTTCAAGCAGACGTTTCACCACTGTTGAGGGGTTTTGATACTGTTTGAGCTGAAGTAATTCTATACGGTTCATAACTATTTAGACTTTTTGCAACTGTTTGGACGGTTGAAACTTTAGACGTCTAACAACTGTTCAGACGTTTTGCAACCGTTCAGACGTTTTGCAACTGTTCAGACATTTTGCAACTGTTAAGACGGTTCTGAACTAGATGGTTATTAAATTTTTTCTAAGCCAATCCCTTAGACGGTTCAAGTGCAAACTCAGAAGTTTCTCAACTGTAAAGACGTTTCTGTACTGTTCAGGCGCATCTCCATTTAATATTTAGAATTTTTTTAAAAAAAATCAAAAATTTGAAAATCAGAAAACTAAAAATCAACAAAAAATATAAAGATGGTGAAATCAGAAGACTCAGAAAATAGAGTTCCTAAACTGAAAAACAGAGCTGATTTTAAAAATTGGTCACTTAGACTAAAACACCATTTGAATTCTATTGACACTGATCTTTGGAAATCAGTTGAGAAAGGACCATACATTCCAATAACTACTGATAGGCCTGACAGGGATTTTGTATATACTAAAGATTCTCAAGAACCGTACCCTGAAGATGGTTTACAAGGAGATGATTTGAAAAGAGTCAAGAATGATATTAAAGCATATTCCTTGATGTGTAAAGGACTACCTTTGGAAGTTCTTGCAAGGCTAGATGGATATCAGACTGGATATACCATGTATAAAGCCTTAAAAACCATCTGTGAAGGAGGAAAAGAAATCCAAAACCTCAAGAAAGAAAAGCTGAAAAGGCAATTAGAACTGTTTCAACATTTGTCTAGTGAAACACTAAACCAGATAATAAACAGATTTGTTCAGCTTACTACTGAGATGTCAACAGCTGGAATCAAGCCTGATCTTGAAGATCTAAATCTTAGACTACTCAATGCTTTACCCTCCTCATGGAAACAAACTGTAACTTTGCTAAAGCATACTGAGAAGTTTCCGATGGATTTAGATTTGCTCATTGCCAACATAGAGTCTGTTGAAATTGATGAAAGCTCAAGGAAGAATGACAGAGCAGCATCAATGTCACAATATCAGTTTGTTACATCTCCAGAAAACTCTGTGGATAATGCTTTTATGGTAAAGAATGAGAAGGTTCCAGAAGAAGAAGGAGACTTATTTGTTGGAGTAGGATTCTTTACTGATTCATCATTTACTAGTGTGCCTGCTTATACTTCACACTCTCATTCTCAATCTCCTCCTAAATCTCAGAGTACAAATGTTCAAACAGAGATTCCATCAACTAACTCTACTAAATCTAGCAAAGTTAAAGATGTGATAAACATCTTATTAGAGGATGAAGAGTCTAAAACTACTTTTACTGCTTTTATTGCTATTTTTCAAGCATATCAAGGTAGCCATTTAACTCATTTAGATCTTGTTTTGCAGGATTTGTTCAAGATGGATCCTGAAGATGTTGAAGAGACAGACCTAAATTGGCAGATGGTGATGATTGCATATAGAACACAAAAACACTCTTATGTTAATAGGAAGTACAAGCCCAGTGCTAACAAGACTGTTGGATTTGACAAGTTAAAGTCAAGGTGTTTTAACTGCAATAGTTATGAATATTTCTCCTGAGAATGCAAAGCTCCAAGGAATAATGGAGGGAATGATCTATCAAGTTTTGGCAATCAAAGGTTTAAACAAGCTCAGAAGACTTTCCAAAAGCCTTATCAAAGTCTTCCTATGCCTAAGCTTAAAAGGAATCAAAATCAATTGAAGAGCCAAAGAAAGCTCTTGTAGTTAGCATAAAAGATGGTTATGATTAGAGTGCATATGCTGAACAGTTCACTAATGATTTAACTTCTAGTTTGTCTCTTGTTGCAGAAATTCAGGAGGAGGACTGGTCAGAGAATTATGATCTAAAGGTGGAAGGTGAGAATGAAAAGGATAACTATGATTGGAGTGACAAATCTGATCCTAAGGAGGATACAGATGAAGTAGCTTTAATGGCATAATCTGATCAACCCAAGGTTGATACTTCATCCTTAAAACCTAAAACCTTATCTCTAAAATTTCCTAAAATACCTTCTGAAGTGAGAGAAAAACTATGCACTAAATCATGCTTCGAACATGTTGAATATTATCAAAGCTATTCATACAAAATTTGTGAGAAATTGAAATAAGAAGAATCAATGCACAACAAATTAAAACCTGATCATAAAACAGCAGATCAAAAGATCATCTCTCTTCAAAAATCATGGAACAAAACAATAAAGGAATTAGAAATTGTGTCTAAACAATTGGAAGAGATGACCAAAAATCTTGGACAGGAGAAGATAGCACATGCTGCTACACAAATGGATCTTGCTAAAGTGAAAAGTTCAAAATTGATAGTTGAGAAACTGGTGAATGAGAGAAAAGATAAACCGAAAGCAGGTTTAGGATTCACTCATGACCCTATGCCTAAATAAATTACAAATACTTTACCATAGAACTTTAATACTCATGACCATTCTCCTGAGAATAAGGCTAAACTCAAAGACTTTCAAAACAAAAACAAAAATTTTGAAGAAGAAAAAGATAATGTGAAAGTTTTTGTTGAAAATGATCAAGAAAAGATCAATAATGGTCATCCAATTAAGATAAAATCATATGAACCTAAACTGACAAAACAGAACACTTCTGATCAAATTCAATCTGTATTAGAAGAAGTGAAAGTTCAAAGTAAAGATTAATCTAAACTTCAGGAAGGAACATCAGAAGATTCAAATTCTGTGAATCTAAAACAAAAGGTTGATGAAAAAGAATCTTCGTCTGAAGATGTCCAATCTGAAAACGAATCAAGTTCATCAAAAGCAAAGAATAAGAGAAGAAGAAATAAATAATCAAAAACCAAAACTGAACAAAACAAGAGTTCAGAAAATCTGAATAAACCAACAAATCAGACATCTAAACTCAAACCGATAAAATTTATGTCAGCTGGTTTATTAAACATGAACTCTCTTAATCAAAACAAAATAAGTTTTGTGAACAAATCTCATTCTGATCTAAAAACAGGTTCAGAATCTAAGACTTCTGCTGTAACAAAAAGATTTGTTCCTAAGGAATTAAAGAAAGAGATTCATGATAAAAAGATGAAAAATTTGACACAAAAGCCAAAATTGCAAAATTAGAAACAACAATTTAACTTTTTGACGCCATCGTTTAAAAATGAATCACATATAGCGTCAACTTCAAAAGTTAACAAGCAGTTGTTTAGAACTCCAAAAAGGTACTGTGACATATGTGATATGAAAAATCACAATACTGCTGAATGCTATTTCAACAAGTACTGTCACATATGTGAAATGAGAAATCATTCTACAGTAGATTGTTATTTTAACAGATACTGTATTTATTATGATGAGAAAACTCATAATACTAAAAATTATTATTTTAGAAAGAGCTCACCTACTAGAGGATTTGCCAATTCAAACATGAGCAATGGTTATATTAATCCTCAGTATATGAGAAATCAATGTGATGGATTTCAACAATTAACTAACCAACCCTCTTTAGGTATGAGATCTTTTCAAAGGAACAATTTTGTGAGGCCTAAACAAGCTGTGCAAGAACAATTCATACCAAGATCAGTGAGAATGACTAATAAATATGTTGGTCATCAATACTCATCAAAAATTGATTACTCAAGCGGTACGAATGTTCATAACAAGATTGGTAAATTCATCAAGAATAAACCTGATTTAAATAATCTTCATTTCAAACAATTTACCATTGTTGAAAAATATGGAAAACCCAAGACCATCTCGGCTTGGTTAGATATTTCAATTTAGTTTTCTTGTTGTGCGGTACACCCGAGAAGACCTCTTAATACATGGTATGTGGATAGCGGGTGTAACCGGCACATGACAGGCAATCCTGCCTTGTTACAAGAATTTAAGTTAAATGATGGAATGCACGTCGCCTTTGGTGGTGATGCTGGTGCCAAAATAACAGGAGAAGGAACAATGTCAAATTGGATAATCAGTTTTGATAAAGTCAACTTCTGTTCACAGTTGAACTTTAATCTTTTAAGTGTATCCCAAATATGTGATAAAGCATACTTTGTTCTATTTGATGATTCTTTCTGTTATGTTTTAAAGCCAGGTTTTCAGATTAGCAAGGATTGGGTAATTGTTAAAGCTGAAGGGATAGAGATGTATACAAGCTGGATATGTCTCAAGGCGATCCTTCTACAGAAACAACTTGCTTAATTGCAAAAGCATCAAATGATGAAAGCCAGCTTTGGCATAGACGTCTCAGACATTCCAACTTCAAGAACATGAACAAGCTTGTAGCAGGAAATCATGTTATTGGACTTCCATCCAAGAAGTTTGCAACAACTGATCACTGCTCAGCATGTTTGAAGGGAAAAATTCACAGAGTGTCTTATAAGTCCAAGCTCATAAACTCAAATTCCAAACCTTTTCAGATGTTACACATGGACCTATTTGGACCAACAAATGTCAAGAGTATTGGAAGAAAATCATATTGTATAGTTATCATTGATGACTATACAAGATTTTCATGGGTTTTCTTTTTACATGCTAAATCTGAGACGACTGAATTACTAAAAGAATTTATCATTAAAGTTGAAAATCAACTTGAACACAAAGTAAAAATAATAAGAAGTGATAATGGAACGGAATTAAAAAATGCTAACATTGAAATGTTTTGTGCAGAGAAAGGGATAGCTTATCAGTTCAGTGCTCCTAGAACTCCTCAATAAAATGGAGTTGCTGAAAGGAAAAACCGAACTCTGATTGAAGCTGCTCGTTCTATGATAGCCAATGCAAAAATTCCTATCACTTTCTAGGATGAAGCTATATCAACTGCGTGTTTTGTTCAAAATAGAACTTTAATTGTGAACGATAAAATGAAAACTCCTTAGAGTTAATGTTTGGTAGGAAACCAAATATAAACTTTCTAAAAGCATTTGGTTGTCCAGTTATGATTCTTAATTCAAGCGATCAGTTAGGAAAATTTGAAGCTAAATCTGATAATGGATTTTTCGTTGGATACTCATCTATTTCAAAAGCCTATCGAGTTTATAACTCTAGGACAAATATAATTTGTGAAAGATTCAACGTTAAATTTTTGGAAAATTCCTTCCATCAGTTTCAAATGGTCTTGCTTGGTTGTTTTATTTAGATTCATTATCAAACTCTCTTCAATCTAACTTGTTTAATCAATCACACCTTCTTGATTCTATAGGTAAGAAGAGCTCTAGAGGAGACCTTGGATCTTTCAGTGAAGATTCAGATTCTGACGACCCAGATGATTCAAGCCTAGATTACCCATTTTTTTCATTTGTCAAGGATTCAACAATAAGATTCAATGATAATGGTCAAGCTAATCAAGCTTCAGAACATTCAGTTTCAAATGATCAAAAGAGATCCCAACCAATTCCTAATGATAGTAATGATTTTGTACAACCTGAGTTCGGAACATCATCCATCTCTGGGGATGCAGTTGATACTGGTAACATTGATTACTTTATCTACTCACCGACTCAAGTTCCAAACTTCAATACACATTCTTCTAACCTGCTGTATCAGCTCTCCAACCTGAATCAAACAATTCTGGATGTTAATGTTCAAGGTGATGAGATTCCAACATCTTGTATTCACAAGAATCATCCAACATCACAGATTATTGGTCCATTGAATGATAGAACAACAAGGAGTAAATCATAACAAGCAAACTTGTGCTTATACTCTTGTTTTCTTTCTCAAATTGTTCCTAAAAACATTACCGAAGTGTTAAAGGACAATTGTTGGATTGAAGCAATGCAAGAAGAATTACTTCAATTTCGCAAACAAGAAGGAGAAAATGCCATAGGCACTAAATGGTTGTTTAGAAATAAAACTGATGATCGTGGAATAGTTATAAGAAACAAGGCAAGACTAGTTGCATAAGGATACACACAGGAAGAAGGAATTGACTATGATGAAGTATTTGCTCCAGTTGCAAGACTCGAATCTAATCGTGTTTTCCTGGCTTATGCATCATTCATGAAATTCAAGGTGTATCAAATGGATGTCAAAGGTGCATTCTTGTATGGTCCAATCACTGATGATGTGTATGTGAAGCAACCTCCAGGCTTTGAGGATGCAGAATTTCCACATCGAGTGTACAAGCTTAGCAAAGCGTTGTATGGACTTCATCAAGCTCCTAGAATTTGGCATGACATATTATCATAACACTTGCTCCAACATGGATACACAAGAGGGAAAATCGATCCAACTTTATTCATAAAAAAGGATAATGATGATCTCTTATGTGTGCAAGTGTATGTAGATGATATCATATTTGGTTCTACCAGTCCAAAATTATGCAATTAATTTGAAGAAATCATGAAGTCTCGTTTCCAGATGAGTTCTATGGGAGAAATCAATTTCTTCCTTGGATTGCAAGTTCAACAATCTGTATATGGTATTTTCATCAATCAAGAGAAGTTTGTTGACAAACTCTTGAAGAAATTCAAACTGCATGATTGTCAGTCCATAAGAACTCCAGCTGATGTAAACACCAAGATTGAGCCTGATCCTAAAGGAAAATCAGTAGACCAAACTCTATACAGATCTATGATTGGTTCTTTGATGTATCTTACTGCATCACGACCAGACATAATGTATGATGTTTGTCTGTGCCAGGTATCAATCAGACCCGAAAAAATCTCACTTAATTGTTGTCAAGAGAATATTCAGGTATCTCAAAGGCAAACCAGCTTTAGGGCTTTGGTATCCTTACAAGGGTAACTTTGAGTTACATGGATATACAGATAGTGATTATGGTGGATGCTGTCAAGATAGAAAATCTACAACGGTTGGTTGTTAGTTTCTTGGTCCCATATTAGTCTCATGGCAATGTAAGAAACCAACAAATGTTTCTGTTTCAACTGCAGAAGTTGAATACATAGCTGCATCAGCAGGATGTTCTCAAATCCTTTGGTTGCAAAAGCAACTGCTGGATTATGGGTTCAATTTTCTTAAAACACCCATTTACATTGATAACATTGCTGCTATGTTCATTACAGCTAATCCAGTTCAACATTCTAAAACAAAACATATTGAAATTCGACGTCATTTTCTAAGAGATAATTCTAAAAAAGGTTTAATCATTTTGATTCAAATTGCAACTGAGAAACAGTTGGCAGACCTATTTACTAAAGCTTTTCTACTAGGAAGGTTTGAGTACTTAGTGGAGTCAATTGGCCTTATTAACCATGTGTAAACCTGGTTTCTAAGTTCTTATTTTAGTTATTTGAATCTTTACATGATCAGAACCTCCCTAAAACAAAAGGTCTTCATAAGTGAACCTTTCATAGTTATTTGCCTGATTCTTTTTATGTGCGTGTGTGTTTTCTTTTATAGAAAAACAAAATACAAAATTAGAAATCTAAAAAATCCAATATAAATAAAATCAAATAAAAACTCCAAAAATAGAGTTCTTTTTCATTTTTAGGAATGAATCTGTGTTTGCCTCATGTGAGAAATGATAGTACATTAGTGAGATCAATTGCATACTTCAATCGCTAATAAAGTCTGACATGATCAGATATGATGTGTAGACAATATCATGCTAGTATACTGAACAAGTAAATTCTTATGATTAAACTAACAATATATGCTTGTATGTGTATTCAGCTAAGTACTTTTGAGTTGTATTAGCTTATCAGATTGGGTGCTTGCTAAGTTACAACACTCACACCTGATGGTGATGTGACTAACCATGAGATCTGTTACAAGCATCATTCACTTCTCCGTTATAAGTCATCATAGACCTGAAGTGCTGAGATATCCTCTGTTGTAAGTCATTACAGACCTAGATATTCTCCTTTGATGCAAAAGATGTCAATATGCACAACCCATTCAAATGGATGGTTAGAGTTGATCAAATTGTTATCCATGATCATTCTCTATTTCATTAAGTAACATAAGCTCTGGTTATGCATATTTGTCAGGTAATAAGTTGAGAATGTGAGCTTACCTGCATATCTTGATGATAGTTGATCCTCTAAGTCTTGGTATGATTCACATCATGTCATATCTAATTCTACCCTAATCAATCCAAGAATTGAACAAGTAAGTGAGCTGATATTTTTTGTCAAAAACACTCATTTTCTGTCCTTAGATATTGTGTCTCCTTTGCTGTAATATCACTGACCTGAAACACACTTGATCAGGATTTATTTATTGTCTATGACTATTCACATATTTTTTATTTTAATGTACTGATCTTCACTGATATGATCTCACTGCAATCAATGATTCTATTGTAACTATTATCTTTTCATTCTACTTTAATTTTGATTTTCTGCATGTTTTTGGTGTGCAGGTGTAATTTAAGAATGATAAGTGTGATATTCTTATGTTATCTTGGGAAACTTCTAAGTTCTTCAAAAACTTAAAAGTTTAGGGGGAGTAGTAACAAGTAGAATTATCTTTGAAAATCAAAATAAAAATGTTGAATTGAGAGGATGATACTTTATGTTCAAAGTATGTGTGTGGTTGCTAATGTAAAGTTTTTGATTATGATAAAATGAACCTATAAAACTAGCAAGTGGAAAAGCTTCTTTCAAATGTTGAAAACAAGAAAATTTGTTTATTTTAAGACTAAAATGAAGGGAAAATTAAATTTTGGAAATTTTAAATTAAAATAAAAAGGGGTTAAAATGATATAAGTGAAAATTGAGGGTCCAAGATGTAACTTTGAGAGAAATTCAAAATATTGAAAAATGTTTGAATATTAGTACATGAACAGTGCTAATACATCCAAACAGTGTTTGGATGAAAGATGATAAAAATGCAAGTGTTTAATACCATACGTCTAAACAGTGACCATAAGTCTGGTGTTTAGATGTATGAAGATTTTTCAAAATTTGTACAAGTGTTAGACATTTCTTATGATCTCATGTGTCTGAACAGTTGTCAGACGTCTGAAAAATTGAAAAATTTGTGTTAGACGTTTCTCAGGATATCAAGCGTCTGAACAGTTGTCAACCGCCTGAGAAATCAGTCGAATTGGTTAAGTGTTAGACGGTTCTTCAATCTCATGCGTCTACACAGTACAAGACGGTTTGTGTAAAATGACTTAGGGTTGGACATGTCTATAGATTCATGCGACTGAACAATACTCAAACGGCTGAACAGTGCTCAAACGGCTGAACAGTCCATCCGGCTGAATAGTTTAGAACCGTCTGAACAGTTCTCAAGCGGTTGAACAGTTGTCATGCGTCTAGCCCCAAAACGTCTAAACAGTGCTCATACGTCCTATATTTTACACTTAGTATATAAAGCACACTTTTCATTTTTCATTCATTCACAACACAGACAATTAACCTCTTAAACCCTGTCGATCCATATTCACCTATTTCATCAAAAATTGTCATCTGTTCTTGATTCATTCATATTAGAAGGATTATATCAGTGATTTTCGAATGTAAGTTCAGAATATAATCATTAAATTTCAAATTTTAGAATCAAACTAGGTCAGACGGTTCTTGTCTGTTCGGACGTTTTGAACCCTAAAAGTTGGAAATTTTGAAAATAATGAATTAATCTGAACAAAGGACATAAATTGATCAAACATTATTGATATACATTGAATTTTAAACAAGTTGTCAATTGAAATTGGTATTTTCATGAACTTCGACTTCAGAATGTTCTTCCTGATTCAAATGAAGAAGATGAGCAATTTAAAAATGAACCATATTTTTAAATAAAAAATAATTAATGATTCAAAGAACTTAATTGAAAAATTAACTTTGATTAATGTTAATTGAACTAATATGTTTTAAATCATCACAAAACAAGTGTAAACAACATCACTTGACAGAATTAACATAATTCTAGACAGTGAAGAGTATACTTGTTTATAAATCAATTCAAAGTATTTAAAACATAATAGTTCATGTAAATAAATCCAAAGTTTAACAATAATCAGATCATTTAAACTTCATTATCTTAACTAAACTTGTTTGTGTTTGTGAAGATGGCAGACTTAAAGCTCGAACCCAAATATAATGTAGCTGCTTTTCTTGATGAGGAATGTAGAGAAGCAAGTGGATATGAAGAGATAATAAGATTTTGCTAAGGACAAAATGTGTCTATGCTATGTGTGCTAGACCAATGATACATTCAAGATTGATTAAAAGATTTTTGAGAACTGTAGAAGTTGAAGTTGATGATGCTGGTCAAAAAGTTGTAAGAGCTTTTATTACAAATGTCAGGATGATTGAAGTTTTAGAACAAGTATATGGCCCCGTTCCCGGGCACCTCACAGTTGGTCATTCACAGCATAAACGTACATATTATAAAGTTAAGCAGCGGAATTAATTTAACAAAAACCCATTCATTCATTTTAAACACTGTTGCTAAGCAATACATTCTAGTTCCTGAGTCACAAAATGATTAGTCTAATGAATTACAAAACAACAGTATTTGTCAAAACGTGAATGGATGTCAGTCTTGCCCGCCAAGTAGCCATCCCCGTATGCCATCATCAGCAACCTGTTACCTGCCAACTGGAAAATACATAAAAGTCAGCGTTGCTGAGTAAGTTCTAGTTTTATATGTAAAATACTTTACTTTTTCGTTTCAAACCGTTCGTTATGCATAAGTGATCACACATCGTACGTACACGTAGGTAATATCATTATTATCTTCATCATCATTCAATTCGTACTTTTATCATTATTCTTCCGAGTCTTTTGCGACACTAAGCCGCTCACCTCTAAAGCAATCTCAAGGATTGCAATGATGCTGTGAGTCTTTTGCGACACCAAGTCACTCACCTCTAAGCCAATCACAAAGATTGACCTCCATCCTGTGAGTCTTTTGCGACACTGAGTCGCTCACCTCTATGCCAATCACAAAGATTGACCCTGTGTGCATCCTTCGGGGTAGCGAACCCGCATCACAGTTGAGCTAACACCTACCAGGGGTGTGCACCTCCATTCATTTGCTTGCAAGACTTTTGTTCATTCATTTACGTTCCATTTCTCTTTATCATTAATCTTTCACTTTATTAATGATAATACTTCCTGTCTTGATCATGATCATACCACGTAGAGTCATACAATATTATTATTAATAAGCATATTAATAATAATAATAATACTAATAATATTAATAATAATATTAATAATAATATTAATAATAGCCCTAATCATAATATTAATTAAAATATTAAGAAAAGGGGTATTATGACATTCAACCATAATCATATGCATTTAATAAATTCCTAGTCAATAATCATGCAAAACCCTACTGCACAGTCTCCAAGAAAAATTCTGTAGAAATTCTAAGTGTTTGGGCGTAAGAGCCCTGTTCAGGCTTTTCACCACTGTTCGGACTTACCAGCTTACACTTAGAAAATTTCATCTTTGGGCGTATAACCTATTTGGGCGTATGAGCCCTGTTGGGACTTATGACCCTACACTTAGTCATTTCGGCTGACTCTTCTAGGCATATGACCACTGCTCAGACTTTTCACCTTATACTTAGTTTATTTTCAGACTGATGAGCACTGTTGGGACTCATGAGTTTTAGGCGTATTAGGACTGTTTGGACTCATGAGTACTATTTGGACTCATGACCATACTTGGAATATTTTCTAAGGCAAATTCCTGGGCGTATAAGCACTATTCAGACTTATTATCTTGTACTTAGTTTTCTAAGTCCAAATTTTAGACACATGACCACTATTGGGACTCATTTGGCGTATTAGCAGTCTGTTTATGTTTCTAAGTCGTTTTCCAGTCCCCAAACATCATATTACCTAATTCTAATCATGCACATACGATTCCAGGCATAAACTTAACATAAACATAACCATACATTTACTCAAAACATACTCTACCAACATACACATGCACATATCATACGGGTAACATACCCAATCTCATAAAAACATATATACATGCATTTTCCAGCCCTAAAATCATTTGAAAACATGTAAAAAGAGGGTCTAGAAACTCACCTTAGTTGTTCTTCGAGTTTACACTCTTCACCTGAGCTGTTCAAAAGGTTCTAACACCTAGCTAGGAATCCCTTAAACACGCATTCAAACACATATAAACACACATAAGCATATAACCGAGGCATTATCTGGGCAAGAACAACTTAATTTCACTAAATCTTACCCTCAATTCAGTGTTCATCTTGTTTTTCTTCAAATGTTCGAATCCTTGTTCTTTCTCTCTCTAGAAAATCCGAATGAGAGGATATGCAGACAACATGGGCGGCCATGCATCCCTTTTTGTACAAATTAAATGTAAATTTTGTGCTCTTGCCATTTTTGCCCCCTCCACTTTAGGTTGACTTGCATTTCCTTCTTTTTCTTTCTCTTTTATTCTTTTATTTCTTTAAAAAGAATACGGGTGTTACAAGTCCACCCCCCTTATATAGGTTTCTTCCCCGAAACCTTTTATTCCTCAAACAAATGCGGGTAATGCTGCCTCATCTCTTCCTCAGTCTCCCATGTGGATTCGGACCCCTTTCTGTGCTTCCACTGTACACGCACAAGAGGAACCACTTTATTCCTTAACTTCTTTTCTTTACGATCAATGATTGCCACTGGTTGCTCTACATAGTTGAGCCGCTCATCCACCTCGATATCCTCCAGTGGTATAATCATATCTTCATCAGCTAAGCACTTTCTCAGATGAGATACATGGAATGTGGGATGAATTCCACTTAACTCATCTGGCAATTCAAGTCGATAGGCTACCTCTCCTACTCGTGCGATAATTCGGAAAGGGCCTATGTACCTTGGGCTTAGCTTACCTCGTTTCCTGAATCGGATAATGCCTTTCCAGGGCGAGACCTTCAACATGACTCGGTCACCAACCTTGAATTCTATCGGTCTTTGTCTTTTGTCAGCATACGACTTTTGCCTATCTTTCGCCGCCTTCATGAAGGCTTTGATCTTTTCTAACTTCTCAGTCGTTGCTTCAACTACCTCGACACCTCCCAGTTCCTTCTGCCCAATGTCTCCCCAACATACGGGCATCCTACATTTCCTACCGTATAGCATCTCGTAGGGTGGCATGCCAATACTGGCATGGTAACTGTTATTGTACGAGAATTCTGCTAACGGTAAGTGAACATCCCAACTTCCTCTAAAATTGATCACGCACGCCCGAAGCATGTCTTCGAGTGTTTGGATCGTCCTCTCAGACTGACCGTCTGTCTGAGGGTGATACGCTGTACTAATGTGTAGCCTCGTCCCCATTGCATCGTGAAATCTCTTCCAAAACTTGGAGGTAAACCGGGTGTCGCGGTCAGACACAATAGACACCGGCATACCATGACGAGCTACAATTTCCTTATTGAACAGATCCGCCAACCTTTCGGATGAGTACGTTTCACGGATCGGTAAGAAGTGAGCACTCTTCGTTAGTCGGTCGACGATCACCCATATAGCATCATACCCTTTAGGGGTACGTGGTAACTTCATGATGAAATCCATGGTGATGTGCTCCCACTTCCACTCGGGTATATCCAATGGTTAGATCTTCCCATAAGGCTTCTGGTGTTCTGCCTTTACTTGCAAACAAGTCAGGCACTTATTCACGTACTCCACCATGTCACGTTTCATACCCGACCACCAGTAATCTTTCTTCATATCGTGGTACATCTTGGTAGCACCGGGTGAATGGAGTATCGAGTCTTATGGGCCTCGTCCATAATCTTTCCACGCAGATCCCCGTATCGGGAATCCACATTCGTCCGAATCGGGTCTTAACACCAAGAGTGTTCTCACCCAATTCCGTAACTAGACCTCTCATCCTTTCGGAGTTAAGACGATCTTCTTTCAAAGCCTCGTCCTGAAACTCCTTAACCTGTGTCATCACGTCGGAGGTCATAACTAACTGATAAGCCTTTACCCGAATCGGCTCGGGCCTTTCCTTTCGGCTAAGGGCATCTGCCACTACATTGGCCTTGCCCGGATGGTAATGGATTTCGCAATCATAATCCTTTATGAGCTCCAACCATCGCCTTTGCCTCATGTTTAGGTCCTTCTGCTCGAAGAAGTACTTCAAGCTTTTGTGATCTGTGAAGATGGTGCACTTTGTTCCGTAGAGATAGTGCCTCCAAATCTTCAACGCGAAAACCACCGCAGCTAATTCTAGATTGTGCATGGGATAGTTGACTTTGTGGGTTTTCAGTTGTCGGGATGCGTAGGCTATAACCCTTCCGCGTTGCATCAATACACAACCTAGCCCAGAATAAGATGCATCCGAATAGACCACTAAGTCTTCATTTCCCTCGGGCAATGTCAAGACAGGAGCTTGTGTCAGTCTCGTCTTCAACTCCTCAAAGGCATCCTCCTGTTCTTGACCCCACATGAACTTTACGTGTTTGCGAGTCAATTTGGTCAAAGGTGAGGCTATCTTGGAGAAGTCTTGAATAAATCTTCTATAGTAGCCCGCCAATCCCAAGAAGCTGCAACTCTCGGATGGCGTCTTTGGTGACTTCCATTGCATCACGGCCTCAACCTTTGCTGGGTCCACCATTATTCCTTCTGCATTTACCACGTGACCTAGAAATTGCACCTCGCGTAACCAAAAGGCACACTTGGAGAACTTAGCATACAGTTTCTCCTTCCTCAAGGTCTCCAACACCTCCCGAATATGACCGGCATGCTCTTCTTCGCTTCTGGAATAAATCAGGATATCATCGATAAACACAATCACTGATTCATCCAACATCGGCCGACACACTCGATTCATCAAGTCCATAAAAGCAGCTGGCGCGTTGGTTAAACCAAAGGACATAACGAGAAACTCGTAGTGTCCATAACGCGTACGAAAAGCTGTTTTAGGAATGTCTCTCTCCTTTACTTTCAATTGATGGTAGCCAGATCGAAGATCTATCCTCGAGAACCAACTGGCACCTTGGAGCTGATCGAACAAGTCGTCAATCCTCGGTAACGGATACCGATTCTTTACCGTTAGCTTGTTAAATTCACGGTAGTCGATACACATTCTCATGCTACCGTCCTTCTTCTTCACAAATAAGACCGGAGCACCCCAAGGAGAGATACTCGGCATGATAAAACCCTTACCGAGCAACTCTTGCAGTTGCTCCATCAACTCCTTCATCTCTGTCGAAGCCAATCGATACGGTGCCTTAGCGACAGGTTGGGCACCGGGTATCAAGTCGATCTGGAACTCGATTTCTCGGTCAGGTGGCAATCCCGACAAGTCTTCCGGGAACACGTCTGGAAAATCACACACAACCGGAACATCGGATAGTTGTGGTGTTGGCGTTTCCACATTCTTTACATAACATAAGTAGGCGTTGCACCCACGCCTCATACACTTTCCCGCCACCGCCATCGAAATCACTTTCGGAATCATCGTAACCCGATCGCCATATATAGTCACCGGACTCCTGTCAGGCGCCGTCAACCTAATCATCTTCTTTCGACACACGATGTTCGCTTCATAGGTTGCCAACCAATCCATCCCTAGCACTACATCAAATCCACCTAGTGGCATCATATGTAATCTAGCAGCAAACCTATGACCTTCTAACTCTATGGCACAGTCCTCTACCACGTCAGTAACTCTAGTGGACTTACCAATAGCGGTTTCTACTTCAAAGGGCTCAGCAATGCATTTACTACTAACAGGCAATTTAGCACAGAAAGTAGTAGAAATGAAACTCCTACTAGCACGAGAATCAAATAACACAGAAGCAAGAGTTTGATTTACTAGAAACGTACCTAACACAACATCGGGGTTCGTCCTAGCCTCCTCTCTGGTCATGGTGAAAGCTCTGGCGCTTGCCTTCTGCCCTTCAGTCCCGGCCGTCTTCTTTACCCCGGAACTCTCCACCCTCGGCTTTCTGCAGTCTTTGCTCATATGGCCCGCCTCACCGCAGGTAAAACACCTCAGCTCCTTACAATCCTTCAAGATGTGGCCCGACTTTCCGCACTTGTAACACACTTTGAGCCCCATTCTGCACTCACCCGTACGCTCCTTCCCGCACTTGCCACACCTTTTGGGCCCTGAGCTTGATGACCCCACCCTACGGTCATCCACTCTCATCCTTTTGTTATTCGGGGTAAAGCCACCGCGCCTGAACCGCTTCCCATTCCAGTTTCGGTCACCCCCACCAGCCTTCTTCACCTCTGCATCCGCTACCTCCCTCTCATCATAGAGCCTCCCAGCCAAATCCACTGCCGACCTAAAAGTGCTTGGTCGTACAGCAATCAAATGCCTATGAATGTCGGCTGGCAGCCCCTGAACGTACCGGTTAATCTTTCGTGACACCGGCGTTACTTGATCTGGCACCAGCCTAGCCATCTCATTAAATTTGGTAGTGTATTGCTGGTGGGTCATAGTTCTCGCCTTAAATTGTAGGAACTCCCTCTCGATCTTATCAAGTTCTCTGTGAGGACAGAACTCCTCAATTACCAACTTCTTCAACTCGGACCACTTCATTTTCCCTATGGCCCTGCTGCCCTCAGCTTGGACGATATTGTCCCACCAACATATTGCTGAGTCAGTAAAAGAGTGGGTGGCAAACTTCACCCTCTGATCCTCCCGGCACTCGCTGATCTCGAGTACCGCTTCCATCTCCCTTACCCAACGGTGTGCGGTAGCAGCGTTGCCATTTCCATCAAAAGTCGGGGCTTGCACCTCTGGAATGCCCCGTAACTGCATCCCTTGGTCGTCACCCCTACTACATCATCCTCCTCCTCATCAGATACTACTATCTCAGGATCCGGTCGTTCCTCTCCTCCCTTGCTTTCCATTCCAGTCGACCCTCTCCTGTCCTCCTTCTCTTTCCTTTCATCGTTCCTTACAGCTCAAATAACATCGGTCACTACAAATGGCATAACTGCCTGCAGGACCTGGTGAACCTCATCAGCAATCGCCTCCCTAGCTGAGGCATTCAGGCTTGCATTCTCAGTTTCTTCATTCCGGTCAGGAACCTCGGGGTTCACAGGAGTCGCCTTAGGAGCTTTAGCACTGCTCCTAGTCGCACGTGGTCGACCACTACCTCTAGCGGCCTTGGAAGGTTTCTTCCCAGCCATTTCCTATGCACTATAAGATTCAAGCACTAAAACAGTCATTCAAGGAAACAGCTCAGTTTGTGTCAAGTATAATAAGTCCCTAATTACAGTGGCCAGTTGTGATTAGCCACTTACTTTACTCTTCACACCCCAAGCACTTCCTATCCTGACTACATCAGCATCTAAATCTACTAAGAACACATAAATCACATAACACACACATATAATACTGATTAACTTTTAAGAAAACCAATACCTGATGGCACATGGCTACTCGGGCTGACATCCGTCTTCCTGTCCCATTTTCAGTTTAAGTTAAGGTTTATTTTTAAAAAAAATTATCCGTTTCACTTAAACTTTAGCTCTGATACCAACTTGTAAGGCCCCGTTCCCGGGCACCTAACAGTTGGTCATTCACAGCATAAAACGTACATATTATAAAGTTAAGCAGCGGAATTAATTTTAACAAAAACCCATTCATTCATTTTAAACACTGTTGCTAAGCAATACATTCTAGTTCCTGAGTCACAAAATGATTAGTCTAATGAATTACAAAACAACAGTATTTGTCAAAACGTGAATGGATGTCAGTCTTGCCCGCCAAGTAGCCATCCCCGTATGCCATTATCAGCAACCTGTTACCTGCCAACTGGAAAATACATAAAAGTCAGCGTTGCTGAGTAAGTTCTAGTTTTATATGTAAAATACTTTACTTTTTCGTTTCAAACCGTTCGTTATGCATAAGTGATCACACATCGTACGTACACGTACGTAATATCATTATTATCTTTATCGTCGTTCAATTCGTACTTTTATCATTATTCTTCCGAGTCTTTTGCGACACTAAGCCGCTCACCTCTAAAGCAATCTCAAGGATTGCAATGATGCTGTGAGTCTTTTGCGACACCAAGTCACTCACCTCTAAGCCAATCACAAAGATTGAACTCCATCCTGTGAGTCTTTTGCGACACTGAGTCGCTCACCTCTATGCCAATCACAAAGATTGACCCTGTGTGCATCCTTCGGGGTAGCGAACCCGCATCACAGTTGAGCTAACACCTGCCAGGGGTGTGCACCTCTATTCATTTGCTTGCAAGACTTTCGTTCATTCATTTACGTTCCACTTCTCTTTATCATTAATCTTTCACTTTATTAATGATAATACTTCCTGTCTTGATCATTATCATACCACGTAGAGTCATACAATATTATTATTAATAAGCATATTAATAATAATAATAATACTAATAATATTAATAATAATATTAATAATAATATTAATAATAATATTAATAATAGCCCTAATCATAATATTAATTATAATATTAAGAAAAGGGGTATTATGACATTCAACCATAATCATATGCATTTAATAAATTCCTAGTCAATAATCATGCGAAACCCTACTGCACAGTCTCCAAGAAAAATTCTGTAAAAATTCTAAGTGTTTGGGCGTAAGAGCCCTGTTCAGGCTTTTCACCACTGTTCGGACTTACCAGCTTACACTTAGAAAAATTTTATCTTTGGGCGTATAACCTATTTGGGCGTATGAGCCCTGTTGGGACTTATGACCCTACACTTAGTCATTTCGGCTGACTCTTCTAGGCATATGACCACTGTTCATACTTTTCACCTTATACTTAGTTTATTTTCAGACTCATGAGCACTGTTAGGACTCATGAGTTTTAGGCGTATTAGGACTGTTTGGACTCATGAGTACTATTTGGACTCATGACCATACTTGGAATATTTTGTAAGGCAAATTACTAGGCGTATAAGCACTATTCAGACTTATTATCTTGTACTTAGTTTTCTAAGTCCAAATTTCAGACACATGACCACTATTGGGACTCATTAGGCGTATTAGCAGTCTGTTTATGTTTCTAAGTCGTTTTCCAGTCCCCAAACATCATATTACCTAATTCTAATCATGCACATACGATTCCAGGCATAAACTTAACATAAACATAACCATACATTTACTCAAAACATACTCTACCAACATACACATGCACATATCATACGGGTAACATACCCAATCTCATAAAAACATATATACATGCATTTTCCAGACCCAAAATCATTTGAAAACATGTAAAAAGGGGGTCTAGAAACTCACCTTAGTTGTTCTTCGAGTTTACACTCTTCACCTGAGCTGTTCAAAAGGTTCTAACACCTAGGAATCCTTTAAACACGCATTCAAACACATATAACACACATAAGCATACAACCGAGGCATTATCTGGGCAAGAACAACTTAATTTCACTAAATCTTACCCTCAATTCAGTGTTCTTCTTGTTTTTCTTCAAATGTTCGAATCCTTGTTCTTTCTCTCTCTAGAAAATCCGAATGAGAGGATATGTAGACAACATGGGCGGCCATGCCTCCCTTTTTGTACAAATTAAATGTAAATTTTGTGCTCTTGCCACTTTTGCCCCCTCCACTTTAGGTTGACTTGCATTTCCTTCTTTTTCTTTCTCTTTTATTCTTTTATTTCTTTAAAAAGAATACGGGTGTTACAACAAGCAATTCAAATAGCACTCAGACTTGGTGAAAATGATGCTGAAGACTTATCTGAATACACATTCAATGAGTGTAGGGATGTGTTTTTGCAAATGGGTCATCGAGATAATTTCCCAAATAAGCAATTTTACAGAGCTAGAGTGTACAATCACTGGAAACTCTTATGCTACATTTTTCAACAGTGTATGTCAAAAAGAAGTGCAGGATGGGATTCCTTTCCTGTTGATATAGCATCCCTAATCATTGCATTAGCCACAAATAGGAGGTTTAACATGGCTAAATGGATAATGAATGGATTCATTTACATTCTAGAAAAGGGAAGGAGACATAATATCTGATGTATCCTAGATTTATTCAGATGTTGATCAATGAAGAGAATCCTGACTTATATGTTGATGGTGTAGAAGGAGATAAATTACAACTTGAGCATATGTCAGAAATAGTATGTAAAAGACTTGTTGTGATTTCGGGTGCTCCAAATATTCCTTTGTTTGACTACATCAGGAATGTTGCTATGGACAATGTAGATATAAATCAACAAAATTTCCACCTATCAGAAGATGAGCCCATAGATCCAAGAGATCTAATTGAAGATATTGTGGAAGAGTTGATTGATGAATCTAAAGATGAAGATGATGATGATACTACTGATAGTTCATCAGAAGAAGATAATGATAGTGATGATGATGATGATGATAGTGATGGTGCAGATGAAGCACATCAAACAGTTAGTAGTTATAGAACTATATCTGAGCATGGTGTTGAGCATATGTCTGATCCCATGATTTGGGTGAAGGAACTTCAACTGGTGCAATGCCTGAGGAAACTCAAACTAAAGCTCAAGATGAAGAGTTAACTGTTCATGAGCATGCAGAGACCACAGTGCATCTTGAAGATTCACAAAATCAAACTTTTGATTTTTAGTTTATGGAAGCTATACTTTCAGAGCCTATATTTCAAAGTTCTACTCAAGAAGAAGCAAAAGATGTACCAGTTATAACAGCATACAATGTGTCTGTACAAACTGAGGAAAGTTTAGATGTAGATGAGCTTGATAAGTTAAAATATGATAACAATGCTTAAGAGAAGGTAATAAATGAATTGAAAGAGGAAAATGAAAAACTGAAAGAAATAAATGTTTCTCTTGAAAAGGAGATAGAAAAGCTGAAGGAAGAAAACGAAATGTTAATGAAAGAAAATAAACACAAGGATGAAAAGATTGTGATGTATGCTAAGGATAAAGAGGGTGTGATAAAAATTTTTGAAGTAATGATAAGAGATTATGATTTGCTTGAAGAAAAATATAAGAAGTTGCTTGAAGAAACTGAAAAGTTAAAAGAAAAGTTAAGTAAAGCAAAGGAATCTAAAAAACCAATCTCTCCTGAAGTTGAACTTGTGTCTGAAATAGTTCCTATTGAGATTGAGAAAAGTGTAGAGATGGATAAAGGAAAAAGAAAATTAGATGATATTGAAGCTGAAGTTTTACCTGAATCATCTTCAAAAGTACAAAGGACTGAACAGATTGTTGAAGAAGAGATACAAGAAGCCCAAGAACCATTCATTCAAGAGAAAATTGGTGCATTAGAGGATATTGAAGAAGAATATGATGATGAGTGGTATAATGAAGTTCTTGATGATGAAGATATTGAAGAAGAATTTGAAACTCATTCTTCATTTGAGTAAGTGCAAGAGCATGATGATTTTCCACAAGACTTTGAAGAAAGATACAATTATCTTGTAAAGATGAAGTATAACAGGGTATTTTTGGATGGTCTTACAGTCTCACAGATCAATGATAAGTATGAAAAATGCATAATTGTTGAATCTGTTGCACCTATTGATCCAAATGAGATTATTATGGAGCATGGTGAATGGAACAGAGCTCAAGAAAGTATAAATGTTGAAGAAGTTCCAAGTTCAGAGCTGCATCATCCTGACCCTGATGAAATGAGCATTCCTGCTTTAAGGTCATGGTTGCAAGCTAGAAATTATTCATGGAAAAGGCTGAAAAGACTTCAATCAGTTTCATTGAGAAATCTTGTTAGAAGCTTTCAACAAACAGAAAAACAATCAAACAAAATGATCATCCTAGATACTGACAATCCTCAGTATTTAGATATCACTAAAAGAACAAGAATCTTGAAGTCACAGGAAATAAGACAAATGGCATAGAAGACAAGTGTACATGAAAGAAGACAGGAGTTAATTAAGATGTTTCCAACATTAGAACAGCAAGTGTACAAAGCTTCGTCTGAACAAAGACATATCTTTGATAGTGCGAGATCTGAAAGAATTGATCTGACCAAGATACATATTAAATTGATGTGGCTAGTGTGATATGATCCAAGTCGGGTCATACCCAATAACAAGCTAAACAAACACCAATGGATAATTTATTAGTTGATGAGATCATACAAATAAATTATGACACCAATTCAGAAAATGGGTTTTCTAACTTACTGCTTTTGTAAATAAACAACATTATATGGATAAGTTGTTTGTGGGAATTAGTTGTTTTATTATTTAAATTAGTTAAGTAATTACAAACAACTTATGTGTTACTATTTTATAAAATGTAATGGTTATGTTTTATAAAATGGCAAGACAAGAGATTAAAACATATAAGTGATAAAATGGGAGGGAAACAAAAGGAGGTGGGCCATGTTTCGGCCACCCCTTTGGTGTTTTCAAACACTCTTTTGCCTTATATTGGTTGCATGTGTTATTGGAACACACAACCCCTTGAAACAATCTAATCTCTCACATTACACAAGAAGCAAAAAACACCCCTTCTTCTCTCTTCCTCCTTACGGTTTTTGAGCAGAAAGAAGAAGCATTTTCAGCATTCAAAAGGTGGTTTTGATTGCTACAAGTTGGTGTCCAAGTATCCTAGCATTCAAGGGTGTTTGAAGAAGCTTGGGGTACAACCTCTTGAGGATTTCTTGCTTGAAGTTTCAGCCACAAACATCATCATCCTCATCTTACAAATTCGGGTTTAGGAAGCTAAAAAGGTTGTAGTTTCTTGACTATCTAATGTTCTTTCATTTGTATGCATTGTGTATAAAGATCCATGGCTTGGGGTTTTTGTTAAATGGGTTTGATAATCTGATTTTAACATGTTTTAAATCATATATTCCGCTGCGTTTTTCATATATACAAGTAAATATGAACTTTGATAAACATGTTAAACCCCTACAATGGCATCAAGAGCCACTTATACATATGCATACATGTATCATACTTGGTATTTCATGTTGACAGCACCAAAACCGTGGGTTAAGGGACTTTTGGTACCCCCTTTTGATGTTTTAAAGATGCTACATTATGCATATTAGGATCTTTAAAACTCTAGTTTATAAGATAATTGTTTGCATGGACTAAACCCATTTGTTCTTGGTTTATGTTGGCCAAAAACATGGGTGATAAGGGGCTGCCAAAATCGGTTCATTAGTGTATATTTGGATATATTGTTGTTTATTATGCATAACAAAGCCTAGACCATTTGGATTGAATGATTGATTGTCATATTATATTCATTTGGGCATGTAATAATTTATCTTTGGTTTCAAGTTTTGTTTTGTAATCTATTCATTCATATGGTTTGTAATAAATAGATTAGGAGTTTTTCTTTACTAAAAAATGTATTAGGATACATATTTTGTAAAGGATGCTCAAGATCAAGACTTGAAGAAAAGATAAGACAAAGAGGATGCTTGAAGATGTGGTTTCAAGTGGGAGTCCCTTTGGTCAACCATGTGTCATGATTCATAACCCTTAGGACATGACCATTTGACACACTTGTTTTGGCTAAACAAGTGTGATCAACTTAGTATGCTTTGTTATGCATATATGAATGTTTTGTTTATGTTTGGTTGAATGCATATGATGATGTTTGTTTTAAATATTTGGATGTGATTAACAAACCGTCAACTAAAACAAACAATAAACAAGTAATTGGTTCTCAAATCATTAAGCATAAATAGAATGGTTCTATAAAAGGAGTTAATGGTTTGCAAAATAAAATGGGTTTTATTTAAAAGAACCAATAGGGTAGCATATGGTTGAATGCATACAATCATATGATACATAGACTTTTCTAAAACAAGAATTGTGAAATTATAAATCCCTTTTGAAAAACAAGTTAAACGCCATCCTTTTACACAACACTTAGGTAACTTGCAAACTCCTAGTGGGATAAAGGTCACCTAACCACTTTGAGGGAACTTGTAACTTAAGGTGAGAATACCATGTTTGTGGGATAAAGGTCACCTAACCACTTATATAGTAAACTCACACGTGTGTGTAAGTAGGACGACTTGATTTGTAAAATATATTGAATGGATCACCTAAAATATGTTTTATAAAAGGTGTTGATGGGATAAACATGCCGTGATAAACATATGATGTTTAAACGATCCCATACCACTAGAAGTTGCAATAGGTTGCAATTGTCATTTATGACTACCTTGTTTTATTTAAATAATGGGATAAAGGTCACCTAACCAATATTTAAATATAACGTTGGATTCTAAAATTTTGTTTATTAATAGTCTATGAGACATAAAGGGTATTAATAAATAAAATATAATTATATCAACGATCACTAAAATGGAACTTTGTAAAATCTTGTAGATGGCCGACAACAACAACGCTAATAATGATGTACCAAACCAAAGCAACCAATCCCTAAGGGCGATCCTTCAAAGGGATCGTCTAACACCTAACAATTTCATGGATTGGTACCGCAACTTGAGAATTGTTCTCAAGCAGGAAAAGCGGGCCTATATCCTTGATGATCCCATCCCCGATGAACCTAATGAGGAGGATGTGGAAGCCTATAATGATTGGATTAGATATGTGGAGGACTCCATCCAGGTCTCTTGCTTAATGTTAGCAAGCATGACACCCGAACTCCAAAAAGAGTATGAGCTCCATGGAGCCTATGACATGATCACTCAGCTGCGGGAAACGTTCCAGCAGCAAGCTAGAGTGGAGCGCTTCGAAACGGTTCGAGCGCTTCATGCATGTAGGATGGAGGAATCCCAATCAGTTTCATCTTATGTTCTTAAGATGAAAAGCCACATCGACCGCCTTAAAAGGCTGAACTGTCCCGTCTCAAAGGAGTTGGCCACGGATTTGATCCTTAATGGCCTAACTAAAAAGTTTGAGGCATTCCTCATGAATTACAACTTGAACGGATGGGACAAGAGCATAAATGAACTTCATTCTATGCTCAAATCAGCTGAGGCGGGAATGGGTAAAAGGGTTTTACCCGTTCTCACCATTAATGAAGGTGGGAGAAGGAGAAGGTCTCTACCCCCTCCTAAGGCAACTGTTGCCAAAGGAAAGGGGCACGTTGGGGGCAAGGGGAAGATGGTTGTTAGGGCGGAACCTCTAAAGCCCAAGGAGAAGAAGCAAAAGGTTGCTGTGAACGACCCATGCTTCAAATGTGGTGAGATAGGACATTGGATGAGAAATTGTCCAGTCTATCTCAAAGAGTTGAGAGAAAAGAGGGATGCGGGGCAAACCTCAGGTATAATATACATGATATATATAGAACTAAATGTTATTTCTTCTAACACATGGGTATTAGATACCGGATGTGGAACTCACATTTGCAATTTGTTGCAGGGGTTCAAAAGAAATGAGCATTATGAAAAAGGGGAAATAAGTCTCTTCATGGGCAATGGTGCAAAGGTTCACGTGGAAGCCCAAGGAGACTACATTTTGAAACTTCCAAATGGTTTGGAAGTTATTTTATGTAATGTATTATATGCTCCTAGTTTGACTAGGAACATAATTTCTGTTTCCCGTTTAAGACAATATGATTATGATTTCAAGTTTGTTGACAATGATATTCATGTTTCTTTGAATCATGTATTTTATTTTAAGGCTATACCTTGTAATGGCATTTATGAATTGGTTCATGAAAACGCAACATATGATAGCTCAATATACCAAGCAACCACCAAAAGACTCAAATTGGATTTGAGTGATACCTACCTTTGGCATTGTCGCCTTGGTCATATAAACAAGAAACGCATACAAACACTTCAAAAGAATGGTCTTTTAAAAACAAATGAATGTGATTCATTTGATGTATGTGAATCTTGTTTACAAGGAAAAATAACTAAGGCACCCTTTAGTGGAACTAACGAAAGGGCGAAAGATTTATTAGGTATCATACATTCGGATGTATGTGGTCCTTTTAAGCCAATGACTAGGAATGGTGAAAGATACTTCATTACCTTTACCGATGATTATAGTCGCTATGGGTATGTGTATTTAATAAGACACAAAGATGAAGCTTTTGAAATGTTCAAAATCTTCAAGAATGAAGTAGAAAATCAACTCAACAAATCAATTAAAGTTCTCCGCACCGATAGAGGCGGTGAATACCTAAATGATGTTTTTCAAGATCATCTTAGGAGTTGTGGGATTGTCTCACAACTCACTCCACCTGGAACACCACAACATAATGGTGTGTCTGAGAGGAGGAATCGAACCTTATTGGATATGGTTCGATCTATGATGGCTAGAAGCACATTGCCTCTATCATTTTGGGGTTTCGCTTTGCTCTCCGCGGCCCGTATTCTGAATATGGCCCCAACCAAGAAGGTGGAAAGGACACCTTTTGAGATATGGCATGGAAGAGTTCCATCCCTATCATACTTAAGGGTTTGGGGTTGTGAGGCTTATGTTAAGACTCCCACCCCAAACAAATTAAATGTCCGATCCACCAAGTGTATCTTTGTTGGATATCCTAGAGATTCTATGGGATATTATTTCTATGATCCACTGGAACAAAAGGTGTTTATTGCCAGAAAGGGTGAGTTCTTAGAAGCCAAGTTCCTTATGGAAGGAGCTAGCAGTAGAACAGTGGATCTTGAAGAGGATCAAGAACCACAACCGATACACGTTTGGTTGAAACTAGCACTCAACATGAGGATGTTGAGGATGATCAAGCGGTTGATCAATACACACAAAATGTTCGCAGAAGTGGTAGAACTAGTAATCCACCTGAAAGATACGGATTTTTCATGGATGGATGCTATGTGGTAGATTCAGATGAACCAACCACATATCATGATGCAGTGTCCAATTTGGATTGTGACAAATGGCTTGAAGCCATGAATGTTGAGATGCAATCCATATATGACAATCAAGTTTAGGAACTTATTGTACCACCTCTTAATTCCAAAGTAGTTGGAAGTAAGTGGGTTTTCAAGAAGAAAATCGATATGCATGGAAACTTGGATACTTACAAAGCTAGACTTGTAGCAAAGGGTTTCACTCAAACTCAAGGGGTTGATTATGATGAAACCTTCTCACCTGTTGCAATGCATAAGTCTATAAGGATATTGTTTGCCATAACAGTTCATTATGATTACGAGATTTGGCAAATGGATGTCAAAACCGTTTTCCTAAATGGATATCTTGAGGAAGATGTCTATATGGTTCAGCCTGAAGGTTTTGTCGATCCAAAACATCCTAACAAAGTATGCAAGTTAAAGAAATCAATCTATGGATTGAAACAAGCATCGAGAAGTTAGAATCACCGTTTTGATGATGAAGTAAAGAAATTTGGCTTCATCAAAAACGCTGATGAGGCTTGTGTGTATAAGAAGGCTAGTGGAAGCACAATAACCTTCCTAGTATTGTATGTTGATGACATACTACTATTTGGAAATGACATTCCAACCTTGGAAGGTGTAAAAACCTGGCTTTGAAGTTGTTTTTCCATTAAGGATCTTGGTGAAGCCACCTATATTCTGGGAATAAAGATCTATAGGGATAGATCTAGGCGGCTGATAGGTTTGAATCAAAGTGCATACATTGACAAAATCTTGAAAAGGTTCAAGATGGAAAACTCTAAGAAAGGTACTGTACCTATTCATAGAGGGACAATATTGAGTACGACTCAATGTCCAAGCTCGAAGGAGGAGCAAAATAGAATGAAGGCAATCCCATATGCATCTGCTATAGGATCTATCATGTATGCAATGATATGCACTAGACCGGACGTGTCATGCGCTTTAAGCATGACAAGTAGATACCAGCAAAATCCTGGTGATAGTCATTGGATGGCTGTCAAGAACATTCTGAAATACCTAAGGAGGACTAAGGACATGTTCTTGATCTACGGGTCTGGTGGAGAGGAACTCGTTGTAAAAGGTTACACGGATGCGAGTTTCCAAACCGATCGAGATGATTCACGATCTCAATCAGGATACATCTTTATTCTGAATGGCGGAGCTGTTTCTTGGAAAAGCTCAAAGTAAGAAGTCGTAGCGTTGTCCACTACAGAGTCAGAATATGTCGCCGCTTCAATGGCAGCACAGTAAGCTGCATGGCTGAAGAAATTCATAGCCGACCTAGGGGTAGTCCCTTCCATTCAGGATCCCCTAGAGATCTTTTGTGACAACGAGGGTGCGATTGCTCAAATCAAGGAACCTCGTGCTCATCAAAAGACTCGGCACATTGAACGGAGATTCAACTACATAAGGGATGAAGTTGAAAAAGGAAAGATATGTATTCGCAAAGTCCACACTGATAAAAACATTGCGGATCCACTCACAAAGCTCCTTGAAAAGGCAAAGCATGAAGGTCATGCTTGTGCCATGGGACTTAGATATTCTAGTGACTGGGTTTAATGTTGTACTTTGTATTTGGATATTGGAACTTATGTTATTTGACTTAATTATATGGTTATAATTTTCATTTGTTCTTCTATTTTAGCATGTTTAAATCCGTGAATAAATAAGTTATTCTAAACGTCCGTAGTCGATTATACTTGTGGGAACAATTATGAATGTAAGACTATAATGAACTTGGATTGGTTGATATTCATAAGGTATGAATATAGAGCAAGAGGTTGCTACCAAGGTTCATTGATATCTATGGGATATAGATATTGGACTGACCCGCACTCAACTATTTCTGCATGGAATCTTTGTGATTAGTCATAAGAAATATTGAGTAAAGCGAATATCATAGTATCCTCAGACCTGAGATACATACTGGGTCTTGATATTCACCAAGTATTGTACTTTGACTTAGTACTTTGCTGTTCTGAAATATTGGCAGTACATAAGGCTGAATTCAGGTATGATATGAGGTGATTGTGAGAGACGTATGTAGTCAAGATGGAATTTGTTCCTCTTATTCGTTGAGGGTTAGATGTCTAAGGCCTATTAAAGTTAAATCATCGGAGAATGACAATTCTGTGTCTCTTGGATTTAGCATGACATCTGAACAAAAGGATAGATGATTAATTCACCTAAATCATGTTCAAGTAAGGTACTTGAAAAGGGGATGATGTTATTGAATGGCACTTAGTCATATACATTAGGGGTAGCAAACCGTTGCTAGGCGTTATTTGCTGCTTGCATCAATCTTCTATGAATCTTGTGCAAGTGGGAGATTGAAAGAATTGATCTGCCCAAGATACATATTAAATTGATGTGTCTAGTGTGATATGATCCAAGTCGGGTCATACCCAATAACAAGCTAAACAAACACCAATGGATAATTTATTAGTTGATGAGATCATACAAATAAATTATGACACCAATTTAGAAAATGGGTTTTCTAACTTACTGCTTTTGTAAATAAACAACATTATATGGATAAGTTATTTGTGGGAATTAGTTGTTTTATTATTTAAATTAGTTAAGTAATTACAAACAACATATGTGTTACTATTTTATAAAATGTAATGGTTATGTTTTATAAAATGGCAAGACAAGAGATTAAAACATATAAGTGATAAAATGGGAGGGAAAACAAAAGGAGGTGGGCCATGTTTCGGCCGCCCCTTTGGTGTTTTCAAACACTCTTTTGCCTTATATTGGTTGCATGTGTTATTGGAACACACAACCCCTTGAAACAATCTAATCTCTCACATTACACAAGAAGCAAAAAACACTCCTTCTTCTTTCTTCCTCCTTACGGTTTTTGAACAGAAAGAAGAAGCATTTTCAGCATTCAAAAGGTGGTTTTGATTGCTACAAGTTGGTGTCCAAGTATCCTAGCATTCAAGGGTGTTTGAAGAAGCTTGGGGTACAACCTCTTGAGGATTTCTTGCTTGAAGTTTCAGCCACAAACATCATCATCCTCATCTCACAAATTTGGGTTTAGGAAGCTACAAAGGTTGTAGTTTCTTGACTATCTAATGTTCTTTCATTTGTATGCATTGTGTATAAAGATCCATGGCTTGGGGTTTTTGTTAAATGGGTTTGATAATCAGATTTTAACATGTTTTAAATCATATATTCCGCTGCGTTTTTCATATATACAAGTAAATATGAACTTTGATAAACATGTTAAACCCCTACAAGATCGACAGGAGATTTGGTTAGAAATGTTTTGCAGAAAGGAGAATCTGTAGCAGAATTGTTAAATGCTATGATTGCACCTGACTTTACTAATCAAGTTAAAATCATAGCATGGAAATATGATGACATTTTTGATGCTTTCTTGATAAAACGAGTAAATGCTGTGTGTGATGTTTATCACTTTTACTCGAGCATTATTAAACATCCTGTTCAAGACTTGAAAGAACTAAACAAACTTCCCTTGATTAACGCATCTGGAGCAAAAAGAGGAGATATGTTTGTAGAGCTTTTAAGCCGAGGTCTAGCTAGAACATGTAATTTCCTTCAGACTCACTGTGATCAAGAAGACAAGGAATACTTTTCTACGCTAAAGAAGAACAAGAAGATCAAGGGGTTACAATCAGAAGAAGAACACTTTATGATTGAATTTTGTGATAAATATTTTGAAAAATGACTACTCCAGGACTGAAGGTGATAGATGAAAATCAAAAGGCCAAACCAATTCTTAGATGGTTCTATAATACAGAAACGTTTGAGCTTAAATTGGCCTGAAATCTTGAACAGTGGGATGAGGACATGATATCTTTATTTGGTGCTTTTGAATTGAAACTACTCCATGCAAGCTACATCTCATTTTTGTCAGTTCAAAAATTTGAGAAAGTATCACCTCAGACTGCAGAGCAAGACAAGAAATATTTTTTTTATCTATTATCAATGTCTTGAATGTTGCAATGGAGAGAATATCTTTGAGAAAAGCTCTTGCATATGCAAATATTGTAAAGAAAGATATAAAAGACATAGAGTTTATACGTATCTCAAGGAAATGAGTATTGGAAGTATATTCAAATTAGGAAGTTCAAATCCTATTGAATTATATGCCGATATTGATATTACTGGTACTCTAGAGCGAATGAGTCAAATGGAGATAAAAACTAATGAAGCTCGTCCTGAACAAGGCATTCTAGCAAGAAAATTCAAATCAGCCATTGCAAATGCATTAAAGGATCAAGAGAAATTCAAGACAAAGCCAATGTTCAAAGTAAAAAAAAACCTGAAGATTTCTTTGCAGATTAAAGATGAAAGAGAGAGACAAGAGGAGAGACAAGATTGAAGAATTAAAGAATGAAGCTTATAAAGACTGAAGATAAGAAGATTTAAGAAGACAAAGACTAAAGACAGAAGATTTTGAAGACCGAAGATTTTGAAGACCGAAGACAATGTAAATCTTAGGGGGAGTATTGTTAATGCTTCTTTGAAGATTAACATTTTGTCTTTATGTGTCTTTTTTTCTTTTGTAATAGTATAGGGACTATTATTGTAATTAGTTAGTTCCTTTCTTTTATGTTTATTGATAGTATATATAGCATAGACTATTGTAGGTTTAAGAGACGAGAATCTGCTTACACTCTTTGTAATTGTCTTTGCTTTATATTAATAAACTCATTGAATGTTATTGATATTGTGCTTTGATTTGATTACTTTGATTGTGTTTTTCATTGAATTATTAACTAATATCATCACAGATCTATACATTTGATCCTATCAAATAGAGAGCATATGTACCATGTAGATGTGGGCATTTCGGGTTTTGGCCCATCTTGAAACCGACATCCAATGGGGTAACTTTTTACCCGGGCTTAAGTGGAATCAGGTATGAACTTAGGTTGGGTACAACTACATGAAAACCCTAACCGTTATAACCGTATAGGGTCGGGTATAGAGTCCAATACTGTGTTTTTAAAGTGGGACGCATGGGGGGAATTCTTTAGGTGGGCGCATGGTGTGTATGTGTTGATCATAAGTATCAAATTTGGCTATATATATATATATATATATATATATATATATATTTCAAATGTTGTGTGGGTGTGGATGAATGATGCTCATGTATAAGGTGTGCGTGTATGTAGTGTATTATGTATGATATGTATTACTTGGGATGAATAATAAACTTTGTGTAATGTGTTATATATATATATATATATATATATATATATATATATATATATTATCAGGTATGTGCGACGCATTCTAGTTATACTACTTGAGTATGATGTGGGTAAAACATAAGATGGGTTTGTTTCGTGGGTGATCTATTAAATGGGTGATCTAAGTATGTATCTTATATATATGTGTTATATGTCGTGTATGACATATATATATACACTTGTTATAAATGTGTGTGTGACTGATAAAATAGGTATTGGTTTCGTGATAAATAATGTATTATTGAAATACATAAAAGATATCTTAATACATGAATTAGCATACGTGATAACCGACACCGTACCCGAGTCATGAAACGCGAAACCGTACGATCACATTCTTAGTATTTAATATTAATTAAATATTAAATGTACATTCAGGTTAATCAGAAAATCAAATCTTTTGTGATTTCAATTGCTTGTAGCTCTGCATTCCAGGTGAGTTTTCACGGCCCCGTTTTATCTTTTCTTCCTTTTTGGGGGGAGAAAACATGCAAACACTATTTTTGTTATGGTTGCCAGTATTATTGATATCGCCTGTTACGTTAGTGGAGACACATTTGAAAGTCCTTACAGTATCGAACCGTTAGTAATGGGATTAGCGAGGTAATTCTGAGTAATACTACTGGGTTTGACAAACCCCGCTCGAGCTAGTCGCACTAGCTTGATTAGAGGTCGAACGGGTGGGAAATTGACCTAACGATTGCCACAGTCTGTGATAGACGTGGTGGAAAGGCATAAAACACACACCGTCAGCTTCGGTTTGAAACACTAAGTAACTTGTTTATAGATAGCTACCTATCGATATGATTTATATACTAAACCATATGAAATGCTTTCTGACACATTAATTGTTGACTAAACCTGTGAACTCTAGGTCGATGGATGAAAGGATGTAGGTGGTGACAAAGATGATGGCAATGGCAACTGTGGTGAAAGTGTGATGGCGACGGTAAAGTGGTAGTGTGGTGGTGGTAGAGGGATTGAGTTATCAGGTGGGGTTCTTCTTAATGATAAAAAAATGACTTTTATATAGAGTAGATGGAGATTAGGTTTGACCTAAGTACAATGGTTGGAAAGACTCATTTGCTCCTCATTTGATCTATGCCATCCATATTAAAAAAGTACAAAATTCATAAAATCAATTGCCATGAAATGAGTTAAAGTGTTCTCATAAAAACTAAGAGTTCTCACATGAACCCATTCATATATATATATATATATACATATATATATATACATATATATATATACACACATATATATATACATATATATATATATAAGATATATATATATATACATATATATAGACACACACACATATATATACATATACATACATACATACATATATATACATACATACATATGTATGTATATGTATGTATGTATATGTATGTATATATATACGTATATATATGCATATGTATATATATAGGTGTATATATATGTATATATATGTATATATATGTATATATATGTGTATATATATATGTATATATGTATATATATAGGGAGAGGATCATATAAGAACCCTTGTTTATTACGATAACCCATTAACCCAACTAGTGGTCCACAGCAGGCCACGTCGCCACTGTAACTTAGAGTTACAGTGGTAAAACTAGTGGTCCAAAACGAACGTTAAAATTTTTTTAAAAAAATATAGCAAGACTATACTCAAATTAAAAATATTAAAACGATCTATTTAATGATGTAATTTGTTTAAAAGAATAACGTCATACAAAAAAGTTAAAAACATTATAAAAAAATGGTGGAGTTTTTTAAAAGTCGAGGGAAAATTTGAAAATGGGGAAAAATCATTATATCAGTGGTGAAACACGATATAAATGTTAGTTACAGTGGTGTAAGTGTTTGCTACATTAGGGTTAACAGATTATCGCAATTTTGATTGGTTCTCAAAGGAACCACACCCTATATATATATATATATATATATATATATATATATATATATATATATATATATATATACATATATATATATATATACATATATATACATATATATATATATATATATGTATATATATATGTATATATATGTATATATATATATATATATATATATATATATATATGTATAGAGGGAGGTTCCCCTAAAAAATAATTTTTTCCTAAGTAGGCTAAGAAGTAATCTTAGCCTTCTAATTATCTAATTAAGGGCTAAGATCAAAGTGTAAAAAAAATAAGTAATCAAGGGTAATTTGGGTATTTTATTATATTACCCACAATTGTTGACTTTTTAAAATTTCCCCCTATTTTTTTAAATGCTAATAACTTTTTCATACGACATTATTTTTTTAAATAAATTACACCATAAAATCAAGCATTTTTTTCTCTTTAATTTGAGTATAGTATTACTATAGTTTTTAAAAAAAATAATCAAATTATGTGAAATTGTGCTACATTTTTTACGTTTTTGTGTTGTATTTTATAAAACAACACAAATCTGTGCTGTATTTCATAAAACAGCACAAAGCTGTGGTGTATTTCATAAAACAGCACAAAGCTTTGCTGTATTTCATAAAACAGCACAAAGCTGTGCTGTATTTCATAAAATAGCACAAAGCTATGCTGTATTTCATAAAACAGCACAAAGCTGTGCTGTATTTCATAAAACAGCACAAAGCTGTCCTGTATTTCATAAAACAGCACAAAGATGTCCTGTATTTCATAAAACAGCACAAAGCTGTGCTATATTTCATAAAACAGCACAAAGCTGTGCTGTATTTCATAAAACAGCACAAAGCTGTGCTGTATTTCATAAAACAGCACAAAGCTGTGCTGTATTTCATAAAACAGCACAAAGCTGTGCTGTATTTCATAAAACAACACAAAGCTGTGCTGTACTGTTAGATTGACATTAGATCGAACAGTTGGTGTGCACTAGCCGTGAGCTTGCGAACAGTAACGAAATCAATCTGAATCTTCTTCCTGTACTCCAAATCTGACTTGTTACATCATTGAATCGAGAACATAATAATCAGAACATAATAATCGAGACTCAAATTCATAATCAGAACATAATAATCGATCAATCGATGAACTAGAGCCTATGATTTGTTACATCATTGAATCGATGCGATGGTGGAGCTGTGGTTACCTGGTGGTGTCGAAGAGAGTGCCGTCGGAGAGGACGACGGAGAAGGAGCCGTGGGCGGCGAGCTGTATTTTATTCGAAGAGCTGTGCTGTGGACGACGGAGAGGCACAGCTGTATTTTATTAAATGCAGCACAAGTTCATTTTTGGACTGTTAATAGCTGTGCTGACTCTGTTAATATGTGGACTGTTAATGACTAATGAGTGTGTTTTATGACCATAATGCCCTTTAACCCTAATTTAAAGAGTGCCACATGTAATCTCATTATTCCTTCTTAGCCTACTTAGGCAACTAATTATTTTTATTTGAACCTCTACCTATATGTATATATATATATATGTATATATATATATATGTATATATATATATGTATATATATATATGTATATATATATGTATATATATATGTATATATATATATATATATATATATATATATATATATATGGGTGAGATTTTCTACAAAGTGTATTTTTACAAACTGTGAGAAAACACAATGAGCTTAAAAAAGTCATAAAAAAATTATATCTCACAATTTAAATCGAATTTCAAAAAAGTAATTCGGAGTCTCTGTTACTCTCATCGTCCTCTTTCAGAAAAAATAAATAAAAAATAAAAAAATTTTCATTGTGTCTTTATATGACACAATGACGTCATTGTGTCTTTCGTAATGACACAATAACGTCATTCTGTCTTTCGTAATGACATAATTACGTTATTGTGTCTTTTACAAATGACACAATAATAAAACGTTAATTATTTTCTTTTATTTTTTGTTTATTTTTTTTCTCATTGAAAACGACTAGGGGAACAAAAGCTCCGAATTATTTTTTGAAATTCGATTTAGATTGTAATATATAATTTTTTTTGTGACTTTTTTGACTTATTGTGTCTTTTCATAATTTGTAGCAAAAATACAATTTGTATTTGAACCTATTCATATATACATGTATATATATATATATGCTATATATATAAGCAAATGAGAAGGGTAAACATGTCATTTTACATAAATCTTTTAAAATTAAGAGATGTACATCTCTTGATGCATAAGTTACAACTCCTCTATGCGATGCACAAGTTACCATCTCTATTGCTTTCGGATAGTCTGTTGTTGGTGTTTGGACAGAGTGCTTTTGGAGATGCTGAAGAGTGCTTTCGGAGATGCTGGAACAGAGTACCATCACCATCACCTTCCTCTATTGCGATGCTGGAACAGAGTGCTTTTGGAGATGCTGAAGACCAAGGTACCATCACCATCATCAGCAGCTGCAGTCTCCCTTTCGAGAAGGTCATAGGTGGGGCTTTTCTTCCTCAAAACCCTACATAACACGAAAAGAGTATGGTTTTTGTCTTCTCTTTCAGGGCTTCTCTACAATTGGCGGTCAATTCAAAACCCTCAAAACCCTACATAAACTCGACGAGAGTGCTTACTTCGTATCAAAATTGGAGGAGAACAACCCCGGAATCGAAGCGTAAGTTGATCGATTATTCGAGATCGGAGCTCCGAAACGACTGTAAACCCGTGCAGAATCTCCTCTTTGAAAGGTATTTGGGCAGCCAGTGTATTATGCTGTTTATAGCTTTCTGTTCTGATATTTTTACTTGCTAACTTCTGTGACCACATAGTCATTAAATTTGAGATAACATTGAATAAACATTTCAATTATGTGAGTGACCTAACCCCAGAAATAAGCCTAAAGCTATTGCTCTTGGTTGTGTAAAATACGTATGGGTTCACACTACTACTGGTTTAGTTCTTATGAAGTCTTTAATAATGAAAATCCATGTAACTCTAAATTATAATGAAATCCATGTATCTATAGCTAAAAGAACTGAACCCACAAATATTTATTATCTTTAGTTTTTGCTTGGTTGTAGATAAACGTGTGCCAAATTGTTTGATATTAGTTGGTGTGCTGGTTGGACACTTGGACCATGATGTTTCATGATTTATTTGGTTCAAATATTTGGTTGGTTCAAATAATTGGTTCTGAAAGGATATACTACCAACACTTTCATAGTTCCCATACTTGTACTCATCCTTTATCCAATCCGTTTGGTAGCACTGAACAAGTTCATTTAGATGTGGCAGTTGCTCTAGATTTTCATCAAGCTGCAAAAAATGATATTTTCTATAAATGATATAGTTTTTGAATATCCACAAATTACCTATTCATGTCATGTATTCTGGCAATAGTAATAAATTTCCTATTATGAAGAACAGGGGTTTGTAACTTTGTATGACATAGTCACAATCTTGATTGTTCAGTTTCAATCTAGATCAAGTAGATGTGTTCTTAAAAGTCTTAATGAGTGGAGGTTTATTTGCCAGAATCTTGGTGATGAATTATGTAGTCAGATCATTGCTTATGCAAATATTTAGTCTAAGTTTGAATTTTGAAACTGTTTGACTTAAAGTGTTCGTATAGTAATCCATTATGTAGTTGAATCATTAGTTATTAAGACCCACAAGCAGCCTTTTTTTTATTTCCAGAATCTTGATAACGAATTATGCAGCCAGATCACCTGCTTGTGCAAATGTTTAGTTTAAGCTTGAATTTTAAAATTGTTTATGAATGCAAATTAGCCCTTGATACATTTGTGGCTTAAAGTTCCTAAATTGCTTTCATTGGTGTGGTATATGACAGATATACCAACGTCACGCAAATTAACCGATGTTTGGAGGAGGGTATGCTCATTTTCCCTAATCTTTGTGTAAAACAACAAACAATACTCCTTAAATTGGTTTTATTTCATAATCTTCTAAAGTTATAATCAGTCTTTCATTGCAAAT
Source organism: Flaveria linearis (assembly GCA_024085815.1). Taxonomy (NCBI): domain Eukaryota; kingdom Viridiplantae; phylum Streptophyta; class Magnoliopsida; order Asterales; family Asteraceae; genus Flaveria; species Flaveria linearis. The sequence goes on from CM044013.1 coordinate 38,040,216, forward strand.
CATAACTTTAATACTTTCTTGAATCTTTTAAGGTTAATTGGACAGGCTGCTTTAAGTAAAAAGCACCTGTTGATGTCCTCAAAAGATAATTACATGGGTCAAAATTCTTCAGGTTCAATCTGGGATATGTTTCAGGTATTAGTTGGTTCTCCAGGTTCTCCCTAAATTAACATGCTTTTTTTCATATTTTACAGGATGATTCAAAGCTCTTTCGACAATTTTCTTCGGGTATAGAGGTAATTATTCACCATTCTCTTCTTAGGCCTTGTTTATGCCATCTTGATCAAATGCATGAACTTTTTCTTTTTTACTTTCACCTTGCAGACAATTGCAGCAATCCCTGTGGAACCACAAGGAGTGGTACAATTTGGGTCCACTAATAAGGTTAGTAAGCAAAAGCAAAATGTGTAGCTTTCAATCTTTATGTAGTGTGACAACTTAATTTTGTAGATCTAATGAATTGCTTTTGTTGTTCAGATTGTGGAGATTATAGAGTTTATAAATCATACTAAAAAAGATTTTAATGAAATTGTTATTGGTAATGTACCAACAAGTTCATCTTCTTCGGCGAACGGATTGTTTGCCTCCATGATATCATCAGAAGATCACTATTCAATTAACCAAACTTCTTTCGGTTTTCCACAACAATCTTTCTCATCTGGCTCACAGCCTTAATCATAATCAGTCTGCTACAAACTTGCAGCCAAACATTACTGCAAGTTTGACTTCCTTCAAGGAACCACATCTGGATTTGTTGGACTTACCAATGGATTTTGGGATCATGGATGTACAACATTAATACATCTAAAGAACTCGCAATATTTAAGGTATATATATAGACTCTTACTAATTGATTTATTCTACAGATGAGCATTGACCGTTTGTTGGACTGAACGATCAAACACATGCTTTTCTTGCAAAGTGTAACAAAACACCCAGACAGAATCAAACACGTTGACGAACCAAAGGTGATCATTAGCTCTTCTCTTTACAAACATCATAATATTATTCTGCTAAGTTTTCAAATAACTTAAAATGGTGATTTTTGCCAGCATAATGGTGTCACTCAGAATGATTATCCCCTGAATGATCCAAGCAACAATGGAGTAACATGGGCTTGTGAATTTGGAAATCAAACAGTGATGTGTCCATTAATAGTTGAGGACCTTAGTACCCCTGGAAAAATGCTCATAAAGGTAAAAGTAACAAACATATTTGATTTTGTTTGTTGGTGAAACTGCGGAAACATTTCCCTTTAGCAACTATATGTTTCTGATGCAGATGATTTGTGAAGAACACGGGTTTTTCTTGAAATAGTGAACATAATCCGCTGATTTGGTTTGACTATTTTGAAGGGCGTCATGGAAACTTGCGAGGAAAAGATATGGGTCGAAGGGTTGAAGCTGATCTAAACATGATGGAATTTTTTCACTTGCATATCACCCAAATTAGTTCGAAATCCCACAATAATGTTTATAATGCTCACCTGCAATGAATTCCTTTTAACAAATCTATTCCCCCGGTTTTTTCAAACGATTATATCAGAATAATTTGCCACAACATGTAAGTTTTTTGTTTACTTCCTAGCACATGTTAATAGTTGTGTTAATAGCTTTTTTTAAGTCATGGGTTTGGGTCACTTCCGTTGACTTCTGTTGGTGTTACATTTTATACGCCTTCATTGTTGTGTACGTGTCTCAAAATCATGCAAAGTGTTTGTAGGATCCTGAGATTTATTGTTTGGCATCTATGTTATAGTACAAATCGTGCGAGTACATTTACAAACAAAAAACGAGTACCGCGTTGTAAATTGTCGTTGCCGTCGCATTGCGCGGGTCCCCAACTAGTATATATATATATATATATATATATATATATGATCCCTCCCCTATATATATATATATATATATATATATATATATATATATATATATATATATATATATATAGAGGGAGGTTCCCCTACAAATTAATTTTTGACTAAGTATGCTAAGAAGTAATCTTAGCCTTCTAATTATCTAATTAAGGGCTAAGATCAAAGTGTAAAAAAATAAGTAATCAAGGGTAATTTGGGTATTTTATTACATTACCCACAATTGTTGACTTTTTAGAATTTCCCCCCTATTTTTTTAAATGCTAATAACTTTTTCATACGACATTATTTTTTTAAATAAATTACACCATAAAATCAAGCATTTTTTTCTCTTTAATTTGAGCATACTATTACTATAGTTTTTTTAAAAAAAATCAAATTATGTGACGTTGTGCTACATTTTTAACGTTTTTGTGCTGCATTTCATAAAACAGCACAAGGTTGTGCTGTATTTCATAAAACAGCAAAAGGCTGTGCTGCATTTCATAAAACAGCACAAGGCTGTGCTGTATTTCATAAAACAGCAAAAGGCTGTGCTGCATTTTATAAAACAGCACAAGGCTGTGCTGTATTTCATAAAACAGCACAAGGCTGTGCTGCATTTTATAAAACAGCACAAGGCTGTGCTGTATTTCATAAAACAGCACAAGGCTGTGCTGTATTTCATAAAACAGCACAAGGCTGTGCTGTATTTCATAAAACAGCACAAGGCTGTGCTGTATTTCATAAAACAGCACAAGGCTGTGCTGTATTTCATAAAACAGCACAAGGCTGTGCTGTATTTCATAAAACAGCACAAGGCTGTGCTGTATTTCATAAAACAGCACATAAACAATATTGAAAACGTAAATCAAAACCATAACAGCAAGCAGCAAGCGTATAAACCTTAATAAAGTCAAAGTAAACACCAGATCTAAACAAATACGAGATACCATAACAGAAATCAAAAAGCATAACAATCATCAACAGATCAAAGTTAAACACAGTGATATAAGCATGATGATGAAGATAGAGATGAAAATTATACCAGCATACTTTCCTCTGTAGCAAGACATGGTGAAATGTGAGATCTGAAAAGATGAAGAAAGTTGCAGAGAAAGAGGGGAAGATTCTAGAGGATGACGGTGAAATGTGAGATACCAGCAGTGCAATACACGAGCTGGTGGTGGGTCTTCATAGTCCTTCGCACCGTATTCTGCACCCTCAATGTCTTTCGCCATTGCCTCTTTGAACCGAAAGCTTCTTGTGTGTGTGTGTGTGTGTGTGATGAAGATTGATTACTGAAGTGGTGGATGATGATGAAGTGAAGGTGGTGTTGTCTTATGGGTTTGTGCTACAATTAATAGAATTATTCTCTATTAAATCCTTCTTAACCTAATATTTGTAATGGACAAAAGTACCGTTAACCATATTTTTAAGTAGTGCCACATGTCAAGACAATATTCATTCTTAGCCTACTTAGGCAAATTATATTTCTTACTTGAACCTCTACCTATATATATATGTATATATATATATATATATATAGGGTCAGGATTTTTTCAGAAATTTAAAATATCTTCAGAACCGCGAGAACCAATATCATTGATTATAATATAATATAATTTATATTTATTTATTAATAGAAGGTAAGAATGTAAATTAACATCTAAATAATTTGTACTTCCTAATAAATCTCATTTATTTTTAGGTTATTTCAATGATTTGGATTTTGAATATTTTTTATATCATTGGAGATTTTTCATATATTAAAATGAAAATCAAGATTTGCATGTAACCAACTCCTTCAAATATGCATTCGATTATAACTTTGACATCAAGATTATTTGAATATTATTGATAAACCAACTCAATATATTACTCTTCGTGCAATATACGATGTTTTCAACCAAGAGAGCATTCAAGCTTAAAATAAGGTTTGATTATTGTGTTCATCGTTTTAAAAAGTTTTAAAAACCCGTTTGTCGATATTTTCATTAATCTCATGTTCGAAGTAATACCTGATTCATATATTCGTTTTTGATTTAAAAGCTTATATCGATTTCTATTGTTTTCTGTAGTGTACATCATACACACAATTTTTGTTGTAAAATTTTAGCTTTTTTTACCTTTTTTTTATCTTTTTTAATTGATTATTATAATACAAGTGTTCAATCTACATTCTAAATCTCCGATTTGAAGCGTTTACTTTTTTTTATTCACAACATACTAATTTGCAATAGTTTCTATCAATTTGAGTTTTCGTAGTTTAAAGTGATTTTTAAAAATTCGTTATAAATTCTCGATCTGAATTTTGACTTAAGGGTTTAAGGATTCAAAAGAGATAATTAGAACTTTGACTTAAGGATTTAATAATTCAAAAGATTGATTCAACTCAAGGATTTAGTAAGAAGATTTGCATTATATATGTTAATACATTATCACTACTCGAAGATTTACATAGTATATTATATAGTTGTAAACATATACATATATGTAAAAAGACTATATAATTAAATAGAGAAATCTGTTTGAAATGAATGATTAGTACAAAAATTTACATTTATGTAAAATAACAATGATATTAGTTTTATCATTTGATTGATACAACATATTTGCATATATGTGTATAACGTATTTACGTACGTGCAAATGTCATATTTACATACACATATAACAGTTGGTATGCATATATGTTTTTACATGTATGTAAATTTACCTATCTATGAATGTATAATTTTAAATGGGTATGTTTGTGTAATTTTAATAGTTACTTATAAGTGTAAATTATTATTATATACGTTTAAGTTACAACATTATAACATTTGGTTGTTAATTTATATATTTTTTATTTTTAATAAAAGCTTTAAATTTTATCATGTTTATATATCTTTGAAGAATATGACTATTTTATATGTAATTGTTTGTACTATGTATATATATAACTTTTTGTATGAACATACTTGCTTTTATTTTATTGTCACTTCATAATTCACTTTATTTTATGCAATTCAACCCTATCAACAAATTTAAGTATGTTTATTCTTGACTACTTCCTAGCTACTACCTAATTTGGTGTAACATGAAAATACACATTTACATACTTGTAAGGTATGCATAGAACATGTTCTACATGCGGGTTATTACCTATTCATATATGTATATGAACATTTATATAAACTTATTATTTACATATATGATTTTTGCATATGTATATATGCGCAATCGACACAATCATTAAACAAGATTAAGTCCTAGTGATCAATTCAACTAATTAAAGCATTAAACAATACTATTTTAACATTATAATATATATAAAACCCTTGGTCGGTTGCTACAGTGACCAAGGGTAATTTTGGTATTTTATGTACAAGTGATATTGACAGTGTGGTACGTGTTGCAACCCCATCCTTCTACCGCCTCACATTCTCTTTTCTTTCGACATATGTTTAGATCAACTGAAGAAGGTATAGCAATCTATTTCTTGCTCAAGGTTCGTCATCTGTGCTCATAAATTGAGAAGATATTGCAGGTTCATCGGTGATCGGCGTTTCAATTGGGGTTCCCACTTTTCACTAAAACCCATCGAACGCGTAAGTTTCTACCAATTTTTGGCGTTCTTGTGTATTTTGCTTTTGATTCAAAGTTTACTTTGATTTAGATTTTACTTTGATTTGAGTCGTTTTGTGGCTTCTTTGATTTGGGTTGATGATGATTTCAATGACAACTTCTCTGAAGCTCAAGAAGTTGAAAACAGTGTCAAGAAAAAGTAAGTGAAAACTATGGTTTTAGTGTGGAGATCGTCTTCTTGATTTATCAATTGTTTCTCTCTTAAAGACCCATAACCATCATTTAAGCATCTTTTTGTTGACCCATCTGTCATAAATATTACTGTAAACTGTGTTTTTGTTATTGATTTTGGTTGTTTGGTCATTTAAATTTGATATTTTTTCATATTTCTAGGTGTTGAGGTCAAAGTTGAAGAATTTTGGGCTTCTTTATATTTCTCATGTATCAGATATCCAGATTTTAAGTGGTTTATGTTTAGGCTTCTTCATATTCTCTGTGGTTACTTTGAAAGTATTACATTTGCTGATAAGAAGTCTACAAGAGATTTAATAGAGAGGAACAAATATGTTCTTACATTTCTTTCATTTATCAATTATATTCCCTGTTGGGTAGGGTTTATATTTGTATAAATTAACTATATTATTTTTTTACTTAAAGCATGTACTTTTCTTTTATCGGAGTTAGATAGGAGGTGTGATGCTTTAATCTCCATTAGACAATAAATGATAGAGATTAAGAAGATATTAAGAAAGGAACAACTAATATCAATGATAATGTCATTAAGTTAACTAAAGTCTAAAGAGTACATGGTTGGAAGTAAGTTTCAAAAAGAAATCCATCACATTTATCTTAAGTTTCTCTAACTCTTGATATTTTAGGTGTTTAACATGTGTTAATATGGGTAATTCACCACATTTTATGTTACCATTTGTTGACAATGAAGCTACGGAGAAAAAACAGAACTTCGGTGTTTTTTGCATAAATTTTTAACACGCATGATAATTAATGAGTAAACCATATACATGAGGGAATCCCATGATCCACTTAGGCAAGAATTAATAATAGGACCTGATTTTTTTCAGTGAAGATGGCTTTAAATTGGACTTTCTTTCTCTTTCACTTCTAAAAGTTTGAAAACAAGTCATTATTTGTGCTATATGCTATTAGTTCGATTTACCAATTATGACCCAAAGTTTTTTGTTGATGAGAAGTTAGAGCTGATAGAAGTAGAGATATCGTTGATGGGGGAGTTACAACTAAAATGGAATAAAATCATTTAAATCATTTAAATAGATATAGTGCACGAATAACTACATCTATGGTAATGTAGCTTTCTGTGGATGATATTAATGTAAGTGAATGTGATTTACGTGTATGCAGGAAGGGAGGTTAATGGATCAAAAACATTATTCATTGCTACATATTTCAGAGCTCAAGCATATTATACTTCATATAGTGAAAATGTGAGTTACTCAGCGTGTAAGAAACTATATTCACTGGTGTTTGAGCAAGCAACAATATATCGTTATATGTGAACCTAAATGCCTAAATTTGAGGGAGTTTTGCATTGATAATCTGTGTCGAGTCTTTAGGTGTAAGGCCCCGATTCCGGAGACCTCATAGTTGATCAATGATAGCATTAATTACATATATCATTCCTTAATTCATGAAACAATGCAGCGGAATTAATATAAAAAATCATCCGGTCATTAATAAAAACTGTTACTAAGCAATATACCCATAATTATTATCAATTACAAAAGATTGTTTAACTACATTACAAACCAACAAAATTATTAATCATGAACGAATGTCAGTCTTGCCCTGCCGAGTAGCTTTCCCCGCGTGCCATCCTCAGCAATAATTATGTAACGCCCGGCAGTTTGACTTTTTGGTCGGTTATGCAACTGAGCCTCAGTCGCATGGAATTGATGCGACTGGAGGTTCGACCGCATGCTATTCGGCCGATTGAAGCTCAACCGTACGATTGGAGTTCAATCACCCGAATGAAGGATGAACCGCATGGGACTCATGCGACTGGGGTCCAGTCGCATGGTGTTTATGCGACTGAAGGTCCAGTCGCCCCTGGACAAGGTGCGACTGAACAATACCTATAAAAGGGGAGCAGCTCCCATTCTCCTCCCAACACTTAGAAATTTCAGTCGGGAAGAGCAGAGAGTGACCGAGAGCAGAGAAAGAAAGAAGGAAAGTGCTGACCGAGCTCCGGATCTGTCGAGAAGCTAGCCAAATCGAAGCTCATTAACTCCTACCTGTTATTGTGAGTTCTAGAACCCCTCATTTACACGTTTTCTAACGATTTTGGGGCTGGAATCACATAGAAACCCATTTTTTGAAATAGTGCATGTTTGACCCAATTGGGTGAGATCTTGAGTAATGTGTTTATAGTATGAATTAGGACTTGTATATGCTTGTATGACGTCCTAGTATAAATCCCTGAGGTTTAGGAGGTCTAATTTGGGCTGAAATCGTGTTTAGAAGGGTTTGGACTTTGTTGGTTTGCGACTGCTGTTCATGAAGAACTCCAGTCGCTGCCCAGTTAGGGTTATGCGACTGAAGGGCCATTCAGCCGAATGAGGAATAGTTGATGTCCAATCGTACGATTGAGGCTCAGACGCACGATTGAGCCTCAGTCGCACGATAGTCCATGTGATTGAGGGTTTCGGTCGCATCAGTCCAATCGCAGGGTAGTTCAGTCGTACGGTTAGGGGTTAGTCGCATATAGCCCAGTCGCATAGTGTTTATTCGTACGGAAGGAAGTCCATTCGCACGATTGTATGCCCATTCGCATGACAACCCAATCGCACGGCCCAGTCGCATGGAGGCCATGCGACTGGGGTATGTTCAGTCGCCCGAATAGGGCTGATGTGAATGAATAGAGAAGTGTATGTATGATGTATGTATGTTAAGTATGATGTTGCCATGATAGATGGTGAATACTGATGATTTGTAAATATCTATGTTCCTTATGTAGACGTATGATATCTTTTAATGACTTTACGTGAATGAATGAAAGAATGAAACGAATGTATTAAGAACGTAAAGTGAAAGATAATGAAAGAAGGAACATGATGAATGAATGCATGCATTAACGAATGAATGAATGAATGTAAGAAAAGCTTGCAAGCGAATGTAAGGAGGTGCACACCCCTGGCAGGTGTTAGCTCAACGGTGTGCGGGTTAGCTACCCCGAAGGATGCACATCGGGGTCAGTCTTTGTGATTGACCAGAAGTATGTATGGGATCCTTGCCGCTTACCCTAGGTGACTGGATCAGCATTAGTGCACAACGTTCGTGATTGATCATCACAGGTCCAGCACCCGCATTTGTGCACAACGTTCGGGGTATAGCATATGGCATTGATCCAGAAGTAAAGTGAAAAGATAAGTGGTGCATGTACCTACCCCAGGTGACTGGATCAGCATTTGTGCACAATGTTCGTGGTTGATTACCACAGGTCCAGCACCAGCAGTATGTATGACGTAAGGGGGTATTGTACATGTCACCGAATGTAAAGAATGTTCGAACAAATGTAATGAATGTATGAATGAATGAAACAAACGTTCGAACGGAAGTAATGAATGAATGTAAAGTATGTATGTATGAAAGTGAACGAGAATGATGAATGGTACACGAGTGAATGATTAATGAACGAATGATGAGGATAATAATAATATTATCTACGTGTACGTATGATGTGTGATCACATTTATGAAAGAACGGTTAATAAGAATGAAAGTATGTTTTATTATAAAACTAGAACTCACTCAGCAACGCTGACTTTTTATGTGTTTTCCAGTTGGCAGGTAGTGTTGCTGGGGATGGCACGAGGCGGCTACTCAGCTCTTTTGGGATGACATTCTCCATTTGATAATGCTGAAACGTCATGTGTTGTGGGCCCATAATGCACGCAACACATCACGTTGCATGCCATTATGAGATTTCTTGAGGATTCCCATAAAAGGGATTACTTAAGAAATCTCTTTTATAATTTTGATAATGTTGCCACGCACTGGAAGTGTGTGTGCATAGTACATGCAACAAAGTATGTTGCATGAGAGTGTCAAGAGTTTCCTTAAGGGTTCCGATGTACGGAATTACTTAAGGAATCTTCTTTATAATGTAAAAATTTTATATTTTTATATTAGAGGTCACTGTTTATGACCCTATGATTGCCGAGGATTCACATAAACGAGATTACTTACGTAATCTCAGGTTTCATATGCTTCAGCGGCAATCATAGTAAAGTTAGGCAATGTAAAGAAAGCTTGTATTTTGTAATCAAGACAATGATGTAAAAGCTTTTATGATGAAATGAGAATGTATATTTTATCAATTCCGCTGCGTTATTTTACTTAATGTATATTGTAGTGCGATGAATGACCAACGGTAAGGTGCCCGGGAGCGGGGCCTTACAAATTACCTGCCAACTGAAAATATATAAAAGTCAGCGTTGTTGAGTGAGTTCTAGTTTTAAAAGCGTTAAAGTACCTTGAATAGTTTATATATGAAAATACTCTTTTTCATAAAAACTTCATTTACTTTCATTCGTGAGCATTCATCATACATAGAACAATGTAATACCTTCTTTCAATCATTCATTACCATGCTAATTCTTTCATTTCTTACTTTTATCATTATCTTTCACTTTCTTTCCGGACCAATGCGCAATACCCCGAAAATTGTGCATGAAGCTGATACTGGGACTGAGGTCTATAAATAGACCCCTGTTGGTACACATGTCCCTAGTTCTAGTTCTAGTGAGCTTAAATGTAATTGACTTTCATTTTGTAACACTGATGTAATGTTTGATATATGTAATGAAAACTCTTCGTTGAATGTTTATTGGTTGTTGAGTGTTATATCTATTCATATGATTGATTGTTACACGCTTATATGAACATGTTATATAGGTTTACAGTTGTAAGACATAGTTCTGTATCGTTAAAGGTTCAGGAATATGTTTAACTAAGTCTCATTATTCAGTCGCATGATTGGACCATGAGAATGGGCCAGTCGCACGACTGAACCAGGTGATTTAGCCAAACGCATGATTGAGTCTTCAGACTGACTCAGTCATACAAATGAATCAATCGTACGACTCAGTCGTACGACTGAGCCATACGCATGGCTCAGTCGTACGAATGAAAGTTGTAACCTATAAATACCACTTAATTCGTGGAAAAATTGGAGACTTTGAGAATTCTAAACCCTAGCCGTTCCTGTTCGTCAAGAGAGTCCCTTCCAACTTCATAGAACATCTCTAATCACTTCTAATCAATTCTTAACGTATTTTAATCGTTAGTTTTGATCGGGTTAACGTTCTCTCTGATTGGATCTCCAATCAAATAGGATTCCGTACTATTTGATCTGGTTTCACGTTGAATCAGTTAGTACTCCTTTCGTACGCGGTCCTAACAAGTGGTATCAGAGCTTTGGCTCTTGATTCTACGTGGATTCAATCGTGTTTTTGCAAAAGTCAACGTTTTAAATCAAAAGATCCGTTTTTTTCGCATTAAAATTCAGTTTTTACGAGTGCATGTGTTCAAAAGTTAGTCTTTTTCGAGTTACAGCCGATTAGGGTTTTCAAAATTTTGTTTTTAGGTCGAATTGCGTGAAAATTTTGAAAAATTTTGAATTCAGCAGTCTCAGTCGCACGATTGACCCAATTGCATGACTGAACTTCATTCGCACAGCAGAATCGCACGATTGGCCCAGTTGTTTGTTCAATCGCACGATTGGCCCAGTCATTTGTTCATTTGCACGATTATCCTAGTTGTCTGCTCATTCGTACGACTAAGCTCAATCGCACGGTTGAGTTTCAGTCGCATCCCCAGTCGCATACCCAGTCAGTTTATCAAGTTTTCAGACTAGTTCATTATGGATACACAGCACTTTGCTCTCTCAGCCGGGAAGGACTCCAGAATTCAGAATCTCCTGCTCTTGGAGAATGAGATCGGGAATCACAACAAACCACCAAAGCTTCTGTCTCTTGAGGAATATCCTCAATGGAAGCAACGGTTTGAAATTCATCTAAATAGAGTGGACACAAACTTATGGAGCACTATTGAGACTAGCTACACTATGCCAGTTGGAGCTGACGGTGTTCCACTGACTCTAAGTGGTTTGAATAAGGCACAATAGACTGCGTACAATGCTTAGAAGAATGCCTATGCTTTGTTGACACAGTCCATCCCAAAGGACATTTTCCATCAGTTCTCAGAGCACAAGCAGTGCAAGAAGTAATGGTCGGCTTTAGAGAAACGTTATGAAGGAAATGCTACACTTAAGTCTCTAAAGGCTAAAGCTTTGAAAAAGGAATTTGATAACTTCTCATCAATTTGGAATGAAAGTTTGGATGATGTGATCGACCGCTTCTATCATTTGATAAGTGAACTTCACACTCACGGAGTTAAACGTCAATGGAAGATAAAGTGTCGAGTTTGGCTGATGGGTTACCTGATAAGTGGGATTCATTTGTTTCCACTTTAAGACATAATGATGTTCTTGAGACATTGGATATAAATGATTTTATTCTAAAATTGAGGGAGGAAGAGGTACGACATAAGTACAAGTCTAAGAAGGGAACCTACACTCGGAATCCTTCTCTCTACAATGTTACTCCTACTACAACGTCTTCTAGTGCACCCTTGCAGACTGCTTTCGTGTCTAACACATCTGCAAATGTTCAAACTGCATCTTCAGGTGGTGAATCAAATGTTTCATCAGGGGTTCAACATAGTTCTGCAGAAGCTTATTCGATAAAGTTAATGACAGAGCATCTAGGCAACGTAACCGTTGAAGTGGCTAAGGAACATATGGATCTACTTGCTGCTGTGGTACATTCTTATGACGGGTTAGTAGCAGGAAAGATTGGTAACTGCCACTTGGCCGACGAAGATTATGAGCAAGTGGATGAAACTGAGCTGGAGCAAATGGATATCATGTGGGCTCTCGCTAGTGCTGTGCGTAGAGCAAAGAAGTTTGTTAAAAAGACGGGACAGAACCTGGTGGCTACAAAGGATACAACTTTTGGATTTGACAAGTCAAAAGTCACCCGTTTCAACTACGGTGAAAAAGGCCATTTTAAAAGAGAGTGTGTCAAACCTAAGAAGACAGGAAATGGCAACACGTTTTCATCATTTAACAAGCAGATAAGGACAAAAAGGCAATGTCAACCAGCCAGGACTCCAAAGCAATGGTAGGATGAAGGACAAGACTAGTCCTTCCGTTTCATATCTGATGGTGAAGCTAACATTGCATCGGTTGATGATTTGAACGAAGACTCAGCGAGTGAGGGGGAGAACTCAGTTGAGCTTGATACTGTTGATGTGCATGACACTATGGCTGCTGTTGATCAACTAGTGGAGGATGAACTAAATGCAGAATCTAACGCACACAAGGAACCCCAGGCTTCTTTCATGGCTGGCACCTCTACATCTGCACAGGTAGAATCGAAAGACGATCTCTTTGATAAACATGCTTGTGTTGAATGTAATAAGTTTAGGGAATGCATCGATCTAAAATTTGCTAGGTTATTAGAACATAATGGTAACTTAGTAATGACTTAAAACTTTGCACAGAGGCTAATAGAGTATTAAAGCAAAATGAGAGCAGTTTTAAGGAGAAAATTTAATTGCTGAGAAAACAATTAAAAGAAACTGAGGTTGTTGCTTTTAACCAAGAAAATGGCATAAAGTTTTACATAAAAATAATTGAGGAAACTAAAAAGGACAGAGCGATTTTACAAGTTGAAAATGAATCCTTAAAGCAAAAACTACATAGTTTGGCTAGTTCTTCTCACATCTTGAAAAACTTGGTTAAAGAAAGAAACAATAGGGAAGGACTGGGTTATAAAGTTGTGCTCCACCACATGAGTTCCTCCTGAACACCAAACAGAAACCTGTTAACAATAACCCCATCAAGGACCATGTGGTGACTACTCCTCTGGTCAGTGATCCAGACACTGCAGTTAAACCTGCTCCTCCGATTGCCGATCAGAAGACCTCAACATCAAGAACAAAGGATAAAATCGTCATTGTGGACCGGGTGGAAAAGGATGATAATGTACCTCTTGGGTCGGGTTCACAATCTGATGTAACACAACCTAAGACTTCAAAACCTACTCAGTCCAAATCGGTTAAGCAAGATCTCAATCATCTTGAAAGTCAAAGTAATCATAATGTTAAACAAATCAAATTTGTCAAAGAAGGTGAAAAACCTAAAGTTGAGACCAAAAGACCAATGCCTGAAGTATACTCCCCACCCTACAAGAGATCTCCTAGTCCTGTTGAGAGGAGATCATGCTATACTTATGGACAAAGAGGTCACATTTCTTCACACTATCCTCGCTATCAGACACATAGGCTTAAAGTTGAACTAGATCAGGAAGTTAAACCGTTTTCTTCAAAACAGAGATCTAAGACACCTGCTAGGTCTAAAATACCTGCTAGGTCTAAAACACCTGCTAGGTCTTATGCATCTCCCTAATATCACAGACAACACAGACAAGTCATTGGCAAGTCTGTGATGCCTGAGGTGAAACCTGTTGTTGAAAATAAATCTAAAGTTCAAACTGTAAATCAGTCATCGGTTTACCACAAACAAGCCTTACACAAGGCTGGTCTGTGGAAAGCTAAAACATCTAATGTGTCTGATAGTGTTGATAAGCAGAATAATGAGGCTTCTCCAACTCCAAACGGACAGTGGGTCGAGTTTGTAATGTGCGATGCCTCTGGGACACCCAAGCCAGTAAAGGCTTGGGTCCCCCTCCTTAACTAATTATTTTCTATTATAAGCAGGTTGTCCGCTATAGTGCTTCTACCAACGCCTGGATTGTAGATAGCGGAGCATCCAGGCACATGATGGGAAATCAGTCTCTCCTTTTCAATGTCAAACAAATTAAAGGGGGACATGTTTCTTTCACTGGAAACAAAGTAGGATACATTACCGCACAAGGAGAAGTAGGTAATAGAAAGGTAAAGTTTGATAAAGTAAATTATGTTCAACAATTAGAAAACAATTTGCTTTTAGTTTCTCAGATATGTGATAAAGGCTTCAAAGTAATGTTTGACAATAGGAAGTGTTACATTCTGAAAAAGGAGATGGAGATTCCTGAGGAGCAGGTATTAATGTCAGCATCAAGGTACAACGATTTGTACGTCTTGGATATGTCAAATGCTTCTACTACTGAGTCTACTGTTCAGTGCTTTTTATCAAAGGCAACAGAGAAGTAGTCCATCTCATGGAACAGGTGAATGGGACACATAAATTAGAGGAAGACGAATCATCTGATTCATAACAACCTAGTTGAGGGAGTTACTGTAAAGAACTTCAAACTTCCAGATTTTTGTGTCTCGTGCAAGAACGGAAAGTAGACCAGGAAGTCTCATAAGACCAAGCACGTTAACTCTATCGAGATGCCCCTGGAGCTACTGCAAATGGATCTTTTCGTTCCTGTCAGCACAAAGAGTATCGCTGGAGACTGGTACTGCTTTGTAGTCACAGATGACTACTCACATTTCTCCTAGGTGATGTTTCTGAAAGCTAAGTCTGAAACATTTGAATCGTTCAAGGTGCTCGTCACTACACTAGAGTCTCTCTATAATCTGAAGGTCTGGAAGGTTCGTTTAGACAATGGAACTAAATTTAAGAATCAGTGGATGGATGCTTTTTGCAAGGAAAAGGGGATTGTTCATCAGTTCACCTCTGCATACACGCCATAAATGAATGGATTTCCTAAACACAAGAATAGGAGGTTGATTGAGACTGGAAGGACTATGTTGGTAGATTCAAAACTGCAAGTACAGTTCTGGAATGAAGCTATTGCCAATGCATGCTAGACGCTTAATCGTGTGTTAGTAGTCAAGAGGCATGGGAAGACTTGCTATGAGTTGCTTCAGAAGCACAAACCTAACCTGGAGTATCTGGAACCATTCGGAGCTCCATGCACATTACTGAAGAAAACTCTAGAGGGCAAGTCCAGCGAGAAAGAAGAACAGGGGATCTTTCTTGGATAGAGCATACCATACAAACGGGTTTATAACAACTCGACAGGTCAGGTAGAAGTGTGGTGCAACGTCGATGTGCAACGATACACCATCCCCCTACTGGAAAAGATCCGTTGTCATTCTGAAACTACGATGGCTTTTTCAAATCATTCAACCTTCCTCAGATAGATTCAGATGAATAGATTGCTGCTCAGATGATGGACGATGTCCTAAATACACTGAATCTGGATATCAGCAATATGGAACCGGGTAGTGGTGCTTCGGGATCTTCAGCTGCTGCTCAGGACGAGAGTGATGAATCATCAGACGATGAAGAAGCAGTTGAGACAAGCAATGAGCATAATGTTAAACAAGATGAAAGCTCAACAGATGCTGAACATGCATCAGGGAATCCGGATACTGAACCTGTCATCACAAATCTTGATACTGAAGTTGTCGTTCCCACGACACCTGTGATTAGGATCAGTGTAAATCATCCCCTGGAGACTATCATCAGGGATCTGTTGGATCTTATATGCCCAAGACACATACAATATTGATGTGGTTAGTACGTTATGATCCAAGTCGGGTCATACCCAATAACAAGCTATACAAACACCAACAAATATTTTTTCGTTGATAAGATCGTACAATAAATATTGACACCTATTTAGAAAATTGGTTTTCTAAATATTACTTTTGTGATAGAATAACATTATATAGATAGTTTGTTCATGAGATATTTATTTGATTCATTATTTAAGTTGGTTGAATAATGACAAATAAAAGTGTGTTATGTTATAAAATTAAACTAGGTGTTAATTTTATAAACTAAAAAAAAGGGTTGTAAGAGTGCATTTTATAAAATGTAACAAAAAAAATTGGGTGGGAAACCCATTTTGAAGAGGGGTTCGGCCGCCCCCTTTGGGCATGGGGACTCCCCCTTTTTGTCTTGGAAACTCACCTCTTTGAAGATACTTGCACTCTTCCTCTTTGAACTTACTTTCTCTCTCAAAAAAGGCTCTCTTCTCCCTCATATTCTTGGCTGAATTTTCGGATTCAAGGCAACATTTAGAAGGCATTCTTGGCTGAAAATTTGAGTTCTTGCAAGAAGGGACTTGGGTCTTGGTGTTCCTCTCCCTAACAAGATTGGGTGTTTTGTTTAGGCTTGTGGGTATACAAGCTTGAGGTTTTTGTATTTTGGAGGCTAGCCAACTCAAGAACATCATCATCTTCATCTTTTATCTACAACATTCTTGTTCAAGAAAGGTTGATTTCTAGAACTCCCTATGGTTGTATTTTCGTTTTGATAGCTTGCCATTTCATATATATAAAAGATCCTCTTCTTGGGTTTTGTCTTGGTTGAATATGGTCATAATTTTCAGATTCAAAAACCACATGTTTAACTTTTATATCCGCTATGTTTTCTAAGTTTAAATGGTTAAACTTACTTATTTTTACATGTGATAAAACCCAACAATGGCATCTAGAGCCGGTTATATGGAATGCATGCTTCAAAGGGTCTTGAAAAATTAGTTTTCATGGATATTTTCAACCCATTAGGGGCTGCTATGTTCTTGTATGTTGAATCCCCAAACTTTAAAGGTTATATCACACATGCTTGTGATTAAACCTTGAAAGATATGTATGATGATATGTATATTGTTTGGACAATGTTTAAAACCCGAAATTTCAGTTTATGTTGGCTGAAATTTCATGGTTTTAGTGGGGGTTATATTTTTTGGATGATATGATCATTGGTTATTAGTGTGCATAACCCAGCCTTTGGCCTTATGTTATTTGGATGATTGGAATGGTTGTTTTATTCATTCAATTGGGTTGTAATGTTTATATTTATTGTTTGGGTTGTAATTATTTATTCATTTGGTTATGTAATAAATAGATTAGGTGCATTTCTTTTATTAGAAAAATGTATTAGGATATAATTTTTGTAAAAGGAAGATGCACAAGATGAAGACCCAAAGATGGACATCAAAGACATGGACCTTGAAGTATTTGGATATGGATTCAAGTGGGAGTCCATGGACACATATAATGTGTTATTACAAACCCTTAGAAAAGACCTTATGACAACACTTGTGATGGCAAACAAGTGTTGTCAACTTAGTGGCTATGGTTATGCACTCATGTTTATATGTTTATGCTTGTTTGAATGTTTGTTGTTTGATTGTTAGGTTGATATTTGGACATACATTACAAACTCATTAACAAACTTAACAAGCTGAAAATTGATGGTTCTTTATCATTAAGTGGTTAATAAAAGGTTATTAAAAGGATTAATGGTTTTAATAAAAGAGGTTTTATTAAAAAGTGAACCATAGGGTACCTTGTATTTGAAAGCATGCAAATATAAGGTACATAGAGTTTTCTAAACTAAGATTATGAAAACTATAAATTTCCTTAATAACAAGTCTAACACCGTCCTTTTGCACAACACTTGAGTCACTTGTAAACTCTTAATGGGATAAAGGTCACCTAACCATTTTGAGGGAACTTGTGATTTGGGGGGGGGGGTACCACATTTGTGGGATAAAGATCACCTAACCACTTATGTTGGAAAACTTACATGTGTGTGCAAGTAGGGTAACTTGATTTGCAAACCATGTTAAATGGATCACCTACAATATGGTTTCCAAATGGTGTTGATGGGATTAACATGCCGACTTTACATATGATGTTTTAAGTCGATCCCATACCTCTAGAAGTTGCAAATGGTTGCAACCGTCAATCGTTGACCACCTTATTAACTTAAATCGTGGGATAAAGGTCACCTAACCATAATTTAAATGTAATGTTGGGTTCTAGATTTTAATATGAAAATGACCTTAAAAGGCATTAATTAATTATTAAAAATAGCAATATCGAAAATACTAAAAATCGATCTTTGTTAAATTTTGTAGATGGCCACCAACAATGATAATCATGATCACTCATCCACGTCCACCCAATCTTTACGAGCGATTCTCCAAAAGGAACGTCTGAATCATAACAATTTCATTGATTGGTATCGAAACTTGAGAATCGTTCTCAAGCAAGAGAGATGATCATATGTTTTAGACGACCCTATCCTCGATCAACCTACTGAGGATGATGAGGAGGCCTATAACGATTGGCTGAAGTACACTGAGGACTCCGTCTAAGTGTCTTGCCTCATGCTGGCAAGCATGACTCCGGATCTCCAAAATGAGTATGAACATCACAGAGCTTGTGACATGATAACCCAGCTGAAGGAAACGTTCCAGAGGCAAGCAAGGGTTGAGCGCTTCGAAACGGTTCGAGCACTGCATGCATGTCGTATGGACGACAACCAATCGGTTTCATCTTATGTACTTAAGATGAAAAGCCACATTGACCGCTTTGAAAAGCTTAATTGTCCTGTCTCGAATAAACTGGCCATGGATTTGATCCTCAATGGCCTTACCAAGAAGTTCGAGACGTTCGTGTTGAACTACAACATGAATGCTTGGGACAAAAGCATTGGTGAGCTTCACTCAATGCTCAAAATGGCCGAGGGGGCCATGGGTAAAAGGGTTTTACCTGTTCTCACCATCAATGAAGGTGGGAACAAGAAAAGGCCTTATCCCGCACCCAAGGCAAAGGTTGCCAAAGGTAAGGGACCCATATGGGGAAAAGGGAAGGGGTGGCAAGGGTGCCACCCAAACCACAAGAGAAGAAGCAAAAGGTTTCTACTAATGACCCATGCTTCAAGTGTGGGGAGATTGGACATTGGGCAAGAAATTGTCCTGTCCATCTCCAAGAGTTGAAAGCAAAGAGGGATGTCGGACAGACCTCAGGTACAATATACATGATTCATATTGATCTTAATGTTACATCTTCTAACACATGGGTATTGGATACCGGATGTGGAACTCATATTTGCAATTTGTTGCAGGGGTTCAAAAGAAGTAGGGACTTCAATCAAGGGGATGTTAGCCTCTTCATGGGCAATGGAACTAAAGTCAAAGTTGAAGCTCGTAGGGACTACATCCTAAAACTTCCAATTGGCTTGGATGTTATTTTGAAGAATGTTTTGTATGCTCCTAGTTTGACTAGGAACATTATTTTTGTATCCCAATTAAGACATTATGATTATGTATTATCTTTTGTTGAAAATGATATTTATGTTTCTTTAAATGATATGTTCCATTTTAAAGCTATTCCTATTAATGGTATTTATGAATTGGTTCATGAAAATACTTTAAATAGTTCATTGTACCAAACTAACACCAAGAAACTCAAGTTGTATTTGAGTGATACCTATCTTTGGCATTGTCGTCTTGGTCATATAAACAAGAAACGTATACAAACACTTCAAAAGAATGGTCTTTTAAAAACAAATGAATGTGATTCATTTGAAGTATGTGAATCTTGTTTACAAGGAAAAATGACTAAGGCACCCTTTAGTGGAACTAACGAAAGGGCAAAAGATTTATTAGGAATCATACATTCGGATGTATGTGTTCCTTTTAAGCCAATGACTAGGAATGGTGAAAGATGCTTCATTACCTTTACCGACGATTATAGTCGCTATAGGTATGTGTACTTATTAAGGCACAAAGATGAAGCTTTTGAAACGTTCAAAATCTTCAAGAATGAAGTAGAAAATCAACTCAACAAGTCGATTAAAGTTCTCCGCACCAATAGAGGAGGTGAATACCTAAGTGATGCTTTTCAAGTCATCTTAGGAGTTGTGGAATTGTCTCACAACTCACTCCACCTGGAACACCACAACAAAATGGTGTGTCTGAGAGGAGGAATCGAACCTTATTGGATATGGTCCGATCTATAATGGCTAGAAGCACATTGCCTCTATCATTTTAGGGTTTTGCTTTGCTCTCCGCGGCTCGTATTCTAAATATGACCCCAACCAAAAAGGTGGAAAGGACACCCTTTGAGATATGGTATGGAAGAGTTCCATCCCTATCATACTTAAGGGTCTGGGGTTGTGAGGCTTATGTTAAGAATCCCACCCCAAACAAATTGGAAGTCCGATCCACCAAGTGTATCTTTGTTGGATATCCTAGAGATTCTATGGGATATTATTTCTATGATCCACCGGAACAAAAAGTGTTCGTTGCCAGAAAGGGTGAGTTCTTAGAAGCAAAGTTCCTTATGGAAGAAACTAGCAGTAGAATAGTGGATCTTAAGGAGGATCAAGAATCACAACCCGATGCACGTTTGGTTGAAACTAGCACTCAACGTGAGGATGTTGAGGATGATCAAGCGGTTGATCAATACACACAAAACGTTCACAGAAGTGGTAGAACTAGTAATCCACCTGAAAGATACGGATTTTTCATGGATGGATGCTATATGGTAGATTCAGATGAACCAACCACATACCATGATGCAGTGTCCAATTCGGATTGTGACAAATGGCTTGAAGCCATGAATGTTGAGATGCAATCCATGTATGACAATCAAGTTTGGGAACTTGTTGTACCTCCTCTTAACTCCAAAGTGGTTGGAAGTAAGTGGGTTTTCAAGATGAAAACCGATATGCATGGAAACTTGGATACTTACAAAGCTAGACTTGTAGCAAAAGGTTTCACTCAAACTCAAGGTGTTGATTATGATGAAACCTTTTCTCCTGTCGCTATGCTTAAGTCAATTATGATATTATTTGCCATATTATGATATTATTATGACAATGAGATATGGCAAATGGATGTCAAAACCGCTTTTCTAAATGGGTATCTTGAGGAAGATGTCTATATGGTTCAGCCTGAAGGTTTTGTCAATCCCAAACATCCTAATAACGTATGAAAGTTAAAGAAATCAATCTATGGATTGAAACAAGCATCAAGAAGCTGGAATCACCATTTTGATGAGGAGGTAAAGAAATTTGGCTTCATCAAAAACGCTGATGAGGCTTGTGTGTATAAGAAGGCTAGTGGGAGCACAATAACTTTCCTAGTATTATATGTCGATGACATTCTACTATTTGGGAATGACGTTCCAACAATGGAAGGTGTAAAAGCCTGGCTTGGAAGCTGCTTTTCCATTAAAGATCTTGGTGAAGCCGCCTATATTTTGGGAATAAAGATCTGTAGGGATAGATCAAGGCGGTTGATTGGTTTAAATTAAAGTGCATACATTGACAAAATCTTGAAGAGATTCAAGATGGAAAACTCTAAGAAAGGTACTATACCTATTCAGAGAGGGATGATATTGAGTACGACTCAATGTCCGAGCTCAAAGGAGGAGCAGGATAAAATGAAGGCAATCCCATATGCATCTGTTATAGGATCCATCACGTATGCAATGATATGCACTCGGCCAGACGTGTCATGCGCCTTAAGCATGACAAGCCGATACCAGCAAAATCCTGGAAACAGTCATTGGATGGCTGTTAAGAACATACTTAAGTACCTAAGGAGGACAAAAGATATGTTCCTAATCTATGGATCTGGTGATGAGGAACTTGTTGTAAAAGGTTACACGGATGCGAGTTTCCAAACCGATCATGATGATTCACGGTCACAATCGGGATATATTTTCATTCTGAATGGAGGAGCGGTTTCTTGGAAGAGCTCCAAACAGGATGTGGTGGCTCTATCAACAACAGAATCAGAATACGTCGTCGCCTCATTGGCAGCTCAAGAAGTTGCATGGTTGAAGAAATTCATTGCTGATCTAGGGGTTGTCTCTTCCATTCAGGACCCCCTAGAGATCTTTTGTGATAACGAGGGTGCGATTGCTCAAATCAAGGAACCTCGTGCTCATCAAAAGACTAGGCACATTGAGCGGAGATTCAACTACATACGTGATGAAGTTGAAAAAGGAAAGATGTATATTCGCAAAGTTCACACGGATCAAAATATTGCGGATCCTGTCACGAAGCTCCTAGAAAAGGCAAAGCATGAAGGTCATACTTGTGCCATGGGACTTCGATATTCTAGTGATTGGATTTGATCTATAAATTTTGTATTTGGATATGTGGAACTCTTTATTATTTGAATAAAATTATTTGGTTATAACGTTTCAATTAATGTTCCAATTTAGCATGTTTAATCCATGAGTAAATTGTTTACTCTAAATGTCCGTAGTCGTTCAGACTTGTGGGAACAAGTGTGAGGGTAAGATTATTATGAACTTGGATTGGTTGATATTTATAAGGATGAATATAGAGCAATGGGTTGCTATCAAAGTTCATAGATATTTGTGGGATACAAATATTGGACTGACCTGCATCTCAAATATTACCACATGGAATCTTCCTGATTGATCATAAGTAATTTTGAGTAAAGGCGAACATCATTTGGTATCCTCTGACCTGAGATACATATTGGGTCTTGATATTTACCAAATGTTATACTTTGGCTCAGTTCTTCGCTGTTCTGGAATATGGCAGTACATAAGTCTGAGTTCAGGTATGATATAAGGTAATTGTGAGAGACGTATGTAGTCAAGATGGGATTTGTCCCTCTTATTCATTGAGAGTAAGATGTCTATGGCCTGATAAAGTTAAATCAATAGAGAATGATCACTCTGTGTCTCTAGGATTTAACATGACATCTACGACAAAAGGATAGATGATTATTTCACCTAAAACATTTCAGGTATGGTACTTGAAGAGGAGGATGTTATTGAATGGCACTTAGTCATACGTATTAAGGGTAGTAAACCGTTGTTAGGCGGAATTTACTGCTTGCATCAATCTTCTATGAATCTTGTGCAAGTAGGAGATTGTTGGATCTTATATTCCCAGGACACATACAATATTAATGTGGTTAGTACGTTATGATCCAAGTCGGGTCATACCCAATAACAAGCTATACAAACACCAACAAATATTTATTCGTTGATAAGATCGTACAATAAATATTGACACCTATTTAGAAAATTGGTTTTCTAAATATTACTTTTGTGATAGAACAACATTATATGGATAGTTTGTTCATGAGATATTTATTTGATTCATTATTTAAGTTGGTTAAAAAATGACAAATAAAAGTGTGTTATCTTATAAAATTAAACTAGGTGTTAATTTTATAAACTAAAAAAAAGGGTTTTAAGAGTGCATTTTATAAAATGTAACAAAAAATAATTGGGTGGGAAACCCATTTTGAAGAGGGGTTCGGCCACCCCCTTTGTGCATGTGGACTCCCCCTTTTTGTCTTGGAAACTCACCTCTTTGAAGATAGTTGCACTCTTCCTCTTTGAACTCACTTTCTCTCTAAAAAAAGGCTCTCTTCTCCCTCATATTCTTGGCTTAATTTTCGGATTCAAGGCAGCATTTAGAAGACATTCTTGGCTGAAAATTCGAGTTCTTGCAAGAAGGGACTTGGGTCTTGGTGTTCCTCTCCCTAACAAGATTGGGTGTTTTGTTTAGGCTTGTGGGTATACAAGCTTGAGGTTTTCTATTTTGGAGGCTAGCCAACTCAAGAACATCATCATCTTCATCTTTTATCTACAACATTCTTGTTCAAGAAAGGTTGATTTCTAGAACTCCCTATGGTTGTATTTTCATTTTGATAGCTTGCCATTTCATATATATAAAAGATCCTCTTCTTGGGTTTTGTTTTGGTTGAATATGGTCATAATTTTCAGATTCAAAAACCACATGTTTAAATTTTATATCCGCTGCGTTTTCTAAGTTAAATGGTTAAACTTACTTGTTTTTACATGTGATAAAACCCAACAGGATCTTCACTCCGGTGTGCAGACGAGAAGTCAGCTATACTCTGCTGATTATGCTGCGATTATGGAAAAGGGCTACGTGAATGACGGGGATTTCAAATGTTTTATTTCAAAAGTCGAGCCCAAACACGTAAGTGATGCCCTGAAAGATAAGGCCTGGGTCAATGCTATACAGGAAGAGCTGCTACAGTTCAAGAAGCTAGGAGTATGGACACTCGTTGACAGGCCCAAAGGAGTTAAAGTAATAGGCACCAAATGGGTGCTACACTGCAAGAAGGACGACCAAGGTTTTGTAATCAGAAACAAGGCAAGATTGGTTGTTCAAGGCTTAGACAAGTCGAGGGAGTCGACTATAATGAAGTGTTTGCACCTGTGGTAAGAATGGAAGCAATCCGTATCTTCCTAGCCTATGCATCGTATATGAAGATCAAAGTCTATCAACTAGATGTAAAGAGTGCATTCCTTCATGGGGAAATCCGTGAAGAAGTCTACGTCAGTCAACCCGAAGGATTCGAGGATCCTTACCATCAGGACAGAGTCTACAAGCTGGACACGGCTCTGTACGGGCTACACCAAGCTCCTCGAGCTTGGTATGAGAAGCTCTCCACCCACCTGTTAAAGCATGGTTTTCGCCGGGGTGTGATTAACTATACGTTGTTTATCAAAGAAAAAGATGGAGATTTACTTATGGTGCAGATATATGTGGATGACATAATCTTCGGCTCTCGAAACAAAGAATTATGTAAAGAATTCGAATCTGTGATGAAGGCAGAATTTGAAATGAGTGCAATGGGAGAGATGAATTTCTTCCTAGGTTTACAAGTGGATCAGACACCTACCGACATTTTTCTGCATCAGACTAAGTATGTTGGAGACATTCTGAGTCGATTCGATATGGAAAATGTTATTGTTTCCGGTACCCCACTTGCCACAAATCATGATGTGGCACCAGATGAAAATGGGGATTTGGTGGATGCCACTATGTATCATGGGATGATCGGATCTCTCATGTATCTCACTGCCTCGCGTCCAGATATCATGTACGCCACCTGTCTATGTTCCAGATATCAAGCCAAACCAAAAGTAAATCATCTTATCGGGGTGTAAAGGATTCTTTGTTATCTGAAGGGTACTCCAACACTAGGGTTATGGTATCCTCATAATGATGACTTTGAGCTAACAGCGTATAGTGATTCAGACTATGGTGGCTGCAAGATGAACTTCAAGTCAACATCAAAAGGGTGTCAGTTCTTTGGAAGGCGTTTAGTCACTTGGCAATGCAAGAAGCAGACATCTGTTGCCTTGTTAACATGTGAAGCTGAATACGTTGCTGCTGCAAGTTACTGCTCTCAAATCATTTGGATCCAACAGCAAATGCGGGACTACGGTTTGCAATTTTCTAATACCCCTATATTTGTTGATAACTATGCTGCCATAGCTGTAACTAAAAATCCTGTTCAACACCCTAAAACAAAACACATCGGCATAAAGTATCATTTCATACGTGATTGCTATGAAAAACAATTAATTGATGTGGTTAAAATAAACACAGATTTTCAACGCGCCGACCTCTACACTAAACCGTTTGATAAACCCATATTTTTCTATCTGTTAGAGGTCAACGGTTTGAAAAAGAAAAGTGACGTCATTCTAGAAGAGACAAATGCCACACTTGTTTAAATTTCTTTTTCCTTTTCTTTATATTTTTTTTATCTTATTTAAATTTCCTGTCTTGAAAATCCAAAAACACAAAAATATTTTCGATTTTAGAAATTTAGGGGAGATTAGTTTAGTTACTTAAAAAAAAGGGGGAAGGGCAGATAAGCTAAAAAGGCAAAAACAAAATATTTAAGAATGTGATTCAATGCTATGAAGAGTGATAGTACACAGGCGTCAAGTTACTTGGAACACTAAAATAATTTTCTATTATTTGTAATGTTTAATTTAAATCACAGAAAATCGTAAGTCTGACTGTCCTAAGTCTAACATATTGGAAAAATGATAGTACGCTTATCTGCTACTGTAAGTACACAGAGAAAGTAGATCTAGAGTGGTGCTAGTCCACTATACGATGTGTCGGTAGGTTCAACACTGTTAGGACCATGTACGTACGGAGTACTAACTGATTTAACATGAAACCAGATCAAATAGTGCGGAATCCTATTTGATTGGTGATCCAATCAGGGAGAACGTTAATCCGATCAAAACTAACGATTAGAATACGTTAAGAATTGATTATAAGTGATCAGAAACGTTCTATGAAGTTGGAAGGGACTCTCTGGACGAACAGGCACGACTAGGGTTAAGAATTCTCGAAGTCTCCAATTTTTCCACGAATTAAGTGGTATTTATAGGTTACAGCTTTCATTCGTACAACTGAGCCATGCGTATGGCTCAGTCGTGCGACTGAGTCGTACGATTGATTCATTCGTATGATAGAGTCAGTCTTATGACTCAATCGTGCGTATGGCTCAATCACCTGGTTCAGTCGTGCGACTGGCCCATTCGCATGGTCTAATCGTGCGACTGAATCATGAGACTTAGTTAAACATATTCCCGAACCTTTAATGATACAGAACTATGTCTTACAACTGTAAACCTATATAACATGTTCATATAAGCATGTAACAATCAATCATATGAATAGATATAACATTCAACAACCAATAAACATTCAATGAAGAGTTTTCATTACATATATCAAACATTACATCAGTGTTACAAAATGAAAGTCAATTACATTTAAGCTCACTAGAACTATAACTAGGGACATGTGTACCAACAAACACAAAGACTAGTAGACATCATTAGTGAATCACTTAAATCTGAATCTATCAACTAGTTGTGGGTTCCCATGGTATCCCTGGTTTGCACAATCAATCAATTTCTAATAAAGGGTGAGGAGCAATTGAATGCCACTAACATGTGCAAAGACCTGAAAAACTAAGAAAAAGATGACAAAAGTCACTGCTTAAGTGTATATTATAGTATATTGCTCTAAGAAGAAGATAGATCTTGCGCCTCTCTGCTGTGCGATGACACTGACCTGATGCTAAGCATAATCTATCCGTTCTAAGAATTCATTGTTGTTTGCGCCTCTCTGCTGTGCGATGGCACTGACCTGAGGCTTAGCATCTCTTTGATAGTTCTTAGAACAAAACCTTCTTATTCCCTGGACCGCTCAAAAATCTTCTAAAAAAGATTGATTACCATATACCTGTGGTACACACAAATACTTGTTGATCTAATTCACCTAGTTAATCACCAGTGTGTGTCAAAAATCTATGTATGGATTTAAGTGGACAAGTATACTGACAATCATCATGGCTGCACTACCTAATGTTCAAAATCAATGTGTGTTACATATCAGATCAAGCATGATTTCCAGTTGGCACTTAGAAGTCTTAGATGGATAAGTAACTATGATATGTAAATATGTTAGTTTCCATTTCAATATATACATAAAAGTTCCAAGTAATTGAGTTTATGCCTGTCTGATTCCATATGAATTTGTCTTAGAAAAGATGTTAATGCTAATAGGCTACTCTACCCTACCTGTAAGGCCCCGTTCCCGGGCACCTCACAGTTGGTCGTTCATCGTACATAAAACATTTTAAAACACATATTTACTTTGCAGCGGAATTTAAAACTTTCATTAATAACTAAAAACATGTCATTTCCTAACTTTACAACATTCGTTTTCTTCTGAAAATACAATGACAAGTCAAAATACGGATGCCAGCCTCATCAGAAACTGAGTAGTCGCCTCGTGCCATCCTCAGCAACATACCTGCCAACTGGAAACACATCAAAGTCAGCGTTGCTGAGTGAGTTCTAGTTTTATAATAAAACGTACTTTACTTTCCATCAAAACCTTTCTTACATACATACGATCATACAACATACGTACACGTAGATAATATTATTATTATCTTCATCATTCATTCATTAGCTTTCGTTCGTGTACCGTTCATCATTAACGTTCACGTTCTTTCTTAACTCTTTCTTTCGTTCATACGTTTCTTACTTCATTCATACATTCGTTACATTCGTCCGTACGTACGTTACGTTCATTCTTACGTTCATTTCATTTATTCGTACGTACATTACTTTCATGCATCCTCTATCTTTCACTTCTATCTAGGTTTGGTCACACTTTACCCTCTTGGGCACACAGCCATGATTACTGAGGTAGAGTGACAAGGACCCCGTTTCATGCGTTATGGCTATGTTCCTTCCGTTCATTAGTTTCACTTATTCGTTCTTCAGCTTTCATTACGTTCATTACCTTTCATTTGTTTCTTACTTTCTTTCTTTCACAATCATTTCTCTCGTTCATCAACTCACGCGATACTCCCGACTCATGTCCGAAGACTGACACAGTACCGGAGCATGCTCGAAAGCTGATGCTGTGCCGGTGCCTGCTCACAAACCCCCAACTCACGTCCGAAGACTGACACAGCACCGGGATACGCGACCAAGATTCCATACGAGTCAATCACCGAGACTGAACTCCATTCGAGTCTGTTGCAACACAAAGTCGCTCACCTCATAACTATGCTTGGCTTTATGCCACACCCCCGAAGTTAAACATAACTCGGGTAACAACACCCCACTGAAATGGGTAACATCACCCCCACCGAAGTGGGTAACTACACCCCCACCGAAGTGGGTAACATCACCCCCACCGAAGTGGGTAACTACACCCCCACCGAAGTGGGTAACATCACCCCCACCGAAGTGGGTAACTACACCCCCACCGAAATGGGTAACATCACCCCCACCGAAATGGGTAACATCACCCCCACCGAAGTGGGTAACTACACCCCCACCGAAGTGGGTAACATCACCCCCACCGAAGTGGGTAACTACACCCCCACTGAAGTGGGTAACATCACCCCCACCGAAGTGGGTAACTACACCCCCACTATGTGGGTACTGGTGACATACTACACCCCCACTATGTGGGTGCTACTATACTCCATGTACCACACTGAAGGTCAGTCAAAAGACTGGAACCTCTACGTGCACCCTTAAAGATTGGCTGAACCTCATGCGGTTGAGCTTGGGGCATTTAGAGCCGTGCACTTTGGTACACTTCGCTTGCAAGTCTCTCACGTTTCATTCGTTCATTAATGATTCATTCAATCATAGTATTTCTCTTTTATTATCTTTCACTTTACGTTATTAATACTTTTCATTCGTTCATAAACAATACACGTAAAGATACGGAAAGATAAACATACATCGAAGCAAGGAACATCGGCATTTACAAATCAACAATATTCACCATCTATCATGGCAACATCATACTTAACATACATACATCATGCATACATATGCAATACTATCGTCATCGTGTCCCCTTAACTTCTAAGCCTCAACAGTTATCACACATGTACCTACGGGAGCTATCACGTCACTTCCTACCCATGCTCTTCTCCCGAAGGCCAGTAATTGAACTACGTCTCTTCTCGTACATAACAACCCTACTTAGGCGACTGGGCACCCTCCAGTCACATGAACTTCATACGACTGAACAGTTATGCGATTGGGCCAATGCGGATGAATACCCATACGGATGAACACCCAAATCGTACAAATGGACTCCCTATCGTATGACTGAACAGTATACGTATGGGCCTCTATGCGACTAAACCATCAGCCGTGCGACTGAACCCTCAGCCGTGCGACTGAACAACCATGCGAATGGACCTATGCGACTGAACTCCCAGTCACAGGACCTATCGTGCGACTGAATCCCCAGTCGTGCGACTGAGCCTCAGTCGTGCGGTTGAACGTCAGTCGTTCCTCAGTCGGCCGATTGGTCCTTCAGTCGCCTAGCCCTAACTGGGCAGCGATTGCAGTTCATCCCGAACTGCAGTCACGACTCACGACCTCCAAATCCTTCCAAACTCGTTTTAAGCCCAAATTAACCCTCCTAAACCTTAGGGAATCATACTATGACGACATTCAAGCATATACACGTCCGAAATCGCGCTCTAAACACACTATACACATACACATTCATACATACACGGGTTAAACACCCAAAAACTCAAAAATATAGTTTTCAGATGTGTTCCAGCCCCAAAATCATTCAAAAACGTGTAAAAGAGGGGTCTTAGAACTCACTTTAGTAGCCTCCTCGGTTAGAGCTTCGATTTGACCTGCAATACGTTGATTTTGGCTCACGAACCTGCTTTGACCGAACTGTCTCCTTCTTCTCTCTGATGTTGGCGAGTCTGGGAAAGAGTTAGGGCTGCCCTCTCCCTTAAATACTACTGTCCAGTCGCCCGAGTGCTCCATGCGACTGGACCTCCAGTCGACCAAGCTCCATGCGATTGAACACAATCGTACGATTGAGTTCCAGTCATGCGGTTGAGCTTCAATCGCATGTCTTCCATGCGATTGGTCACTCCAGTCGCATGACACTCCAAATCGAAATTTCCGGGTGTTACAAGTCCACCCCCTTAAACGGGTTTCGTCCCCGAAACCTGTTGTTCCTTAAACCTTCGCGGGCAATACTGTTCCATCTCTCTTCCAGTCTCTTACTTGGAATCCTATCGCTCCAGATCCTTCGTCAACATTCGACTTCGGGTCTATCTTGGACCATCGACATCGGCAACCCATGCATACTTGTAAATGTTCATTTGACCAGTACCTGCAACCTCAAACATTCCGTGTAGAGTGCGGTCGCTATAATTAAAAGAAACATCACAATATTCGAGCAAAGGCTCGGCGTCTTAATCATTGAGCTTCAGAGCATCACTGGGAACCTTCAGCTTTAGTGCTTGAAGAACAAGGCCCTTAACTTGTGTAAAGTTGCTGCTTACCCTAGACCCTTGTTTGATGTTCTTTAAGTATGAATAATGACCCTCTAGCAACCCAACAACTGGCAAGAAAGGTAAATTGGCTTATTGGTGACCCAAACCAAATTTATCCTTTCTCTTTTGCTTCCGATCTCCCGTTCTTCTTGTTTGCTATGCGTACTTTGCTGTCGATGAACAATTCACAAGCTGAAACTGTTCCTCAGACAACGGGTGATACAGCCTTCTCAATTGCATCACGCAATCCTCTAGGACATCAAGTGACCTAGTGAATCTACTAATAGTAATATCTACATCGAAGGGCTCCTAGACATTTCTACTCCTACCATGCAACTCATAAAAGAAGGCAGTAGGGACGAACTACTACTAGCATCGCAGTCAAATCATAAGTGCACAAACTCTAATTACCGGAAACATACCTGTCTTCCAGTCGGAGTCCGCTCCAGCCTCCTCCCGCTTCATCGTGTTGGCGCGGCGTTTGCCCTCTGTCCTTCTCCTCCAGTCCTCTTCACTCCCGAACCTTCCGCCCTCGGCTTCTTGCAATCCCTGCTCATGTGACCTTCTTCCCCGCAAGAATAACACCTCCCCATACCGCAGTTCTTCGCCACATTTCCGGTCCTTCCACAACGGAAACAGACATTGGTCCCCAATCTACATTCCCCGGGGTGATTTTGTCCACACTTGTCACACCTTTCTGACCCCGCACAAGGTGCGACCACACGACGGTCATCCCCCCGTGCGTGCTTATTATTTGCCGGGACACCACCCCGTCCAGTTCTCTTCCCCTTCCAGTTCTGACCTACATCATCTTTCCCGCCATCTTCAGCCACCACCACCATCGTTCTTTCATCATACAACCTCCCCACCAAATCAACCGCCGACCTAAACGTGCTTAGTCGGGCAGCGATCATATGCCTACGGATGTCCGTCGGCAAGCCCTGAATATACCTCTTGATCTTCCGTGAAAGAGGTGTCACTTAATCCAGCACCAGTCGTGCCATCTCGTTGAATTTGGTGGTGTACTGCTGATGCGTCATCGCCCCCGCTTCCAACTGCAGGAACTCCCTTTCAACTTTATCCATTTCACGGTGGGGACAGAACTCCTCAATCACCAACCTTTTCAACTCTGACCATCTCATCCTTCCGATAGCCCGACTACCCTCAGCTTGGACTATATTGTCCCACCAGCACAAAGCTGAGTCCACGAAAGAATGAGTGGCAAACTTAACTTTCTGATCTTCTCGGCACTCACTAATTTCCAGTACCACTTCCATCTCTCTGATCCAACGATGAGCGGCAGTAGCATTGCCGTTACCGTAAAAGGTTGGGGGTTTGCATCGTTGAAATGCCCCGTAGTTACAGCTTCGTGTCGTCTCCGGCACAGGCTCCTCCTCCTCTTCCTCCTCATCGGAGAAAACCGTTTCAGTCTCGGCCCGTCTCCTTTCACCCGAAGATCTGCCTCTTTCTTGTCTCTCCTCGTCTCTAACAGCCTTTATCACTTCAGTCACTACAGACGGTAGGATCGTCTTCATGACCTGATGCACTTCCTCAACTACCGCCTCTTTCACCGAGGCTCTCAAGTTAGCACTCTCATCACCACCTCCCGGTTGAGGTGTTTCGGGTTCCTCGTGAACCACCTGTTCCACTCTAGATCGTGCTCTCGTGACTCGTGGTTCAACACCACGTCCGCCACTACCTCCCCCACGTGAAGCCTTAGAAGATCTACCACCAGCCATCCTCTATAACACACTGAAAGATTCAAACACTAACACGGTCATTCAAGGGAATAGCCCAGTTCATGTCAAGTATAGTAAGTCCCTAATTACAGTGATCAGTTGTGATTAGCCACTTACTCTAGTCTTCACACCCCGAGCACTACCTGTCCTGACTATATCAGTATCTAATTCTATCAGCAACACATAAACACATAACATGCGCACATAATACCGGTTAACTTTAAGAAAATACCTGATGGCACGCAGCTACTCAGTTTGGCATCCCTTCTCTTTTGTCCCATTCTCAGTTTAAGTTAAGGTTTATTTTGAAAATTTACCCATTTCACTTAAACTTTGGCTCTGATACCAACTTGTAAGGCCGCCTTACAAGTTGGTATCAGAGCACATAAAACATTTTAAAACACATATTTACTTTGCAGCGGAATTTAAAACTTTCATTAATAACTAAAAACATGTCATTTCCTAACTTTACAACATTTGTTTTCTTCTCAAAATACAATGACATGTCAAAATACGGATTCCAGCCTCATCGGAAACTGAGTAGTCTCCTCGTGCCATCCTCAGCAACATACCTGCCAACTGGAAACACATCAAAGTCAGCGTTGCTGAGTGAGTTCTAGTTTTATAATAAAAAGTACTTTACTTTCCATCAAAACCGTTCTTACATACGATCATACAACATATGTACACGTAGATAATATTATTATTATCTTCATCATTCATTAATTAGCTTTCGTTCGTGTACCGTTCATCATTAACGTTCACGTTCTTTCTTAACTCTTTCTTTCGTTCATACGTTTCTTACTTTCATTCATACATTCGTTACATTCGTCCGTACGTACGTTACGTTCATTCTTACGTTCATTTCATTTATTCGTACGTTCATTACTTTCATGCATCCCCTATCTTTCACTTCTATCTAGGTCTGGTCACACTTTACCCTCTTCATGGCACACAACCATGATTACGGAGGTCGAGTGACGAAGACCCCGTTTCATGCGTTATGGCTTTGTTCCTTCCGTTCATTAGTTTCACTTATTCATTCTTCAGCTTTCATTACATTCATTACCTCTCGTTTGTTTCTTACTTTCTTTCTTTCACAATCATTTCTCTCATTCATCAACTCACGCGATACTCCCGACTCATGTCCGAAGACTGACACAGTACCGGAGCATGCGATCCTCTACTCATCCAACTAGATCCTGTCTCGTGCAATATCCCCGACTCATGCTCGAAAGCTGATGCTGTGCCGGTGCCTGCTCACAAACCCCCGACTCACGTCCGAAGACTGACACAACACTGGGATACGCGAGAAAGATTCCATACGAGTCAATCACAGAGACTGAACTCCATCCGAGTCTGTTGCAACACAAAGTCGCTCACCTCATAACTATGCTTGGCTTTATGCCACACCCCTGAAGTTAAACATAACTCGGGTAACAACACCCCACCGAAATGGGTAACATCACCCCCACCGAAGTGGGTAACTACACCCCCACCGAAGTGGGTAACATCACCCCCACCGAAGTGGGTAACTACACCCCACCAAAGTGGGTAACATCACCCCCACCGAAGTGGGTAACTACACCCCCACCGAAGTGGGTAACATCACCCCCACCGAAATGGGTAACATCACCCCCACCGAAGTGGGTAACTACACCCCCACCGAAGTGGGTAACATCACCCCCGCCGAAGTGGGTAGCTACACCCCCACCGAAGTGCGTAACATCACCCCCACAAAAGTGGGTAACTACACCCCCACTATGTGGGTACTGGTGACATACTACACCCCCACTATGTGGGTGCTACTATACTCCATGTACCACACCGAAGGTCAGTCACAAGACTGGAACCTCTACGTGCACCCTTAAAGATTGGCTGAACCTCACGCGGTTGAGCTTGGGGCATTTAGAGCCGTGCACTTTGGTACACTTCGCTTACAAGTCTCTCACGTTTTCATTCGTTCATTAATGATTCATTCAATCGTAGTATTTCTCTTTTATTATCTTTCACTTTACGTTATTAATACTTTTTATTCGTTCATAAACAATACACGTAAAGATACGGAAAGATAAACATACATCGAAGCAAGGAACATCGGCATTTACAAATCATCAGTATTCACCATCTATCATGGCAACATCATACTTAACATACATACATCATGCATACATATGCAATACTATCGTCATTTTGTCCCCTTAACTTCTAAGCCTCAATAGTTATCACACATGTACCTACGGGAGCTATCACGTCACTTCCTACCCATGCTCTTCTCCCGAAGGCCAGTAATTGAACTACGTCTCTTCTCATACATAACAGCCCTACTTGGGCGACTGGGCACCCTCCAGTCGCATGACCTTCATGCGACTGAACAGCTATACGATTGGGCCAATGCGGATGAACACCCATACGGATGAACACCCCAATCGTACGAATGGACTCCCTATCGTACGACTAAACACTATACGTATGGGCCTCTATGCGACTAAACCCTCAGCCGTGCGACTGAACCCTCAGCCGTGCGACTGAACAACCATGCGAATGGACCTATGCGACTGAACTCCCAGTCGCAGGACCTATCGTGCGACTGAATCCCTAGCCGTGCGACTGAGCCTCAGTCGTGCGGTTGAACGTCAGTCGTTCCTCAGTCGGCCGATTGGCACTTCAGTCGCCTAGCCCTAACTGGGCAGCGATTGCAGTTCATCCTGAACTGCAGTCGCGACTCACGACCTCCAAATCCTTCCAAACTCGTTTTAAGCCCAAATTAACCCTCCTAAACCTTAGGGAATCATACTATGATGACATTCAAGCATATACACGTCCGAAATCACGCTCTAAACACACTATACACATACACATTCATACATACACGGGTTAAACACCCAAAAACTCAAAAATATAGTTTTTAGATGTGTTCCAGCCCCAAAATCATTCAAAAACGTGTAAAAGAGGGGTCCTAGAACTCACCTTAGTAGCCTCCTCGGTAATACGTCGATTTTGGCTCACGAACCCGCTTGGACCGAACTGTCTCCTTCTTCTCTCTGATGTTGGCGAGTCTGGGAAAGAGTTAGGGCTGCCCTCTCCCTTAAATACTACTGTCCATTCGCCCGAGTTCTCCATTCGACTGGACCTCCAGTCGTCCAATCTCCATGCGATTGAACACTCCAGTCGTACGATTGAGTTCCAGTCGTGCGGTTGAGCTTCAATCGCATGTCTTCCATGCTATTGGTCGCTCCAGTCGCATGACACTCCAAATCGAAATTTCCGGGTGTTACACTACCCTAAAAAAATCACAAAAACATGTTTATTTTGTTACTTAGTTTAGTTTTTCAAGTTATTTTTAAAGTGTGTCAGTGTCGGACTGTGCTATGTTATTCATCTCTGTGAAAGTCATAAAATGAACTTAAAGTCAATCTTGAATCACTTGTTTCTGAAAAAGTAAAAGGATCACGTCTGAGGTGATCAGGTGGATAAATGAATCACGTCTGAGGTGATCAGTTGGATAAATGGATCACGTCTGAGGCGATCTGTTGGATAAATGGATCATGTCTGAGGTGATCAAAGGTTCTTTAATTTAAAATAGTCATGTTTGAGATGATCAACTGCTCAAAATGTTTTATCTACTGTCTTAAGTGGCTAAGTGTCAAAGGGTAAAAAAAGGGAAAATTCATAAGTATGACCCATTCACTAGACCATGAGTATGGACCAGTCGTACGATTGGACCATACGAATAAACCCAATCTCACGATTGGAGGTGACCGTATGGGTAAGTCGCACGACTGAAGCTCAGTCGCACGAATCAATCGTGCGACTAGGCTTAGTCGCATGACTGAAGGTTGCCCTAGTATAAATAGAGGGGGAGTCGGTCACAATCGTTTCATTCTCCCAAATCGCCTCTCAGACGCATGACACAAACCCACTTTGCCAAAAACTCATTTGATATCTATAGACAATTATTTGACGATCTCTGAAGTTTTGTTTTGATTATCCAGGTATTGCGCGACAAAGTTAGCATGAAAAATCAGTTACTATACGTCAAAAGGATTGAAATCAAGACCTAATGTTAACCGAACCTAAATGTGACTAATAAACCACTAAAACTAAGCATTTTGATCAAAAGAAAGTTATTAGGGGTTTAGCTGGTCATCTACAAACCTAATGAGCCAATCCACAACGTTTAACATCAAGTATTGCTAAAAAAATTGAATTTGAATGAACCAACAGTCGGACATGTGATTGGACACCCCGATGAACTTCAATCGCACGATTGAGCTATGCAAATGGCTCAACCGCACGAATAAGATGGAAGAATGGTTCAATCGCGTGACTGAACCATGCGTATGAGCTCAGTCACACGACTGAGGTAAACGCATGAGATAACATACGACTTAGACCAGTCTCATGACTCAGTCGTACGTATGAGATCATTCGCACGACTAGAACTCAATCGCATGGCTCATTTGCACGACTAGATCTCAGTCGCTCAGCTCAGTCGCACGACTGAACAACATTGTCAAGTTCATTGAAAAAATCTGGTATTTTTTGACACGTACTAATGTTAATTTACTTTATGTCACTGATGGCAAGTCGGTGGACGATGAGCACTAAGCACAACATATATGCTCATCTTGATCTCTCATCCCGCAATGCTGCGGAGTTTGCCGACATCATTTCTTTTTTGCGCCGATCGAGGATATTCCGAGCCATATCGACACAGTGCACTCCTTAAAGATCGGTACAGTAGGCTTTCTAGGAAAGCACTGTAGTTGACAGGTCTTCTGAGCCCTATAGTATCAGGAGTTCTATATTTGGGGAGGCCATAGAGATATCAGAGGAGGATATCAGGATAGTGTTGGAATTCGGGGATGATACTGACTGCCCCACTCGATTACATCCCCTCACTGTTCGAGGTTGCTTCATAAGGGCTAAGTACTTTGGGGACATCAATGCAAGTATGCTCAACAAGAGCAACTTGTGCCCCCATTTCAAATACTTAGCCCATGTACTGCTGAGATGCATCGCCTCCAGGAAGGGTGGCTTCGACGAGCTCTCCGACCAGATGTTGAACGCCTATGTGGCGTTGGTGCTGAATTATCCATTTAGCTTTTCGAGGATGATCTTCACCTATATGGTGAAGAACATTGAGGCGAAGGGGAAAGAAATCTTCTGCATGTACCCACGCTTTCTACAGATGATTATAGATCAGAAGCTCCCCTCGATGCCCAAAGAGAAGGAGGATGTTGTTGTCCTTGAGGTGATGGATGACACCACCCTCGGGAGGATGAGGGTATACCGGGGTAAGCATGTAAAGCCCCTGGTAAGGAGTCTGTTTGGGCATCTGCCCCGTGAAGACTATGTGGCGCCAGTGAAGAGGAAGTGGGGCCACAACAATAGTGATTCAGATACAGAGCATATAGTCTTACCTGATGATGACTCTGATGATGGTGATAGTGGTGATGGTGGAGATACAGGTCCTTCTCATACACAGACCACTACTGCTGGGTTCTATCAGGACTTCCAGCCTGATGAGGAGGAGGAGTTGGATGAGGAGCCGTTGACTCGGACAGTGGGTAGCCGGGTGGTTGCCACCGAGAGGGGGATGAGGACGGTGGGTGGACGTCCGGGCGGGTCTAGCATCCAAAAAGGCTGAGTGGGCAGCCTGCCTGGAGGAAATGAAGAAACAACGAGTGCCTACAAAGTCAAATGCCTACACCAAGCTCTACAAGGTAAAGAAGCATCAGAAGGTGTCTGGCAAGATCATAAGCTGGGAGTATTTTGAGGATCTCAAGGTATATGCTGTCAAGAGAGAAGGGCATAGAGTATTTCAGATTCCCACATGATCTAAAAACTCTCCCTGGATTTGAGCTAAACCATCTAGCCAACTTGAACCTCCTATATGCTGTTCCTGGAAAGATATCGGGATGGTTCGAGAAGGCAATGAAGAAGGAGTACCATACGAGGTGGGTCAATTTCAAACCTCAACAGCCCAAAAGGTTCATTTATAAGACAGAGGTTGACCCTACCTCAGGAAGACCAAAGGTTGTCTTGAAATGGCACCTTCCATGCATAATGTTTCGTATTCCATTGAGGGAGATGCCACAATATTTTGCACCCATTTCAAATGGTGGTATTATGACTGGCGCACTGGAGAGGCCGTCATAGTTTTGGATAGGGAGGGGACGGTAGAGACAATAAGGGTATTTGACCCAATGTGGCTCACAAACTTGTCTGCAGCTGATGTTTACACATTGTACAAATGGCCACTATTTTTTGACACGTAGGATATCGTGTAAGCACTTCAGTTTTAGCATGTTATACGCTTATGCTTTGCACTTGATATTCATGCTGGGGTTTCAAGAGAAGAACGAGTTAAGAGATATGAAGAGTTTAAAAAGGAGGTCAAAGATTAGATAGAACTAGGTCCAAGGGGGAGTTTATGGGTACACATGTCCCTAGTTCTAGTTCTAGTGAGCTTAAATGTAATTGACTTTCATTTTGTAACACTGATGTAATGTTTGATATATGTAATGAAAACTCTTCATTGAATGTTTATTGCTTGTTGAATGTCATATCTATTCATATGATTGATTGTTACACGCTTATATTAGCTTGTTATATAGGTTTACAGTTGTTAGACATAGTTCTGTATCGTTAAAGGTTCAGGAATATGTTTAACTAAGCCTCATGATTCAGTCGCACGATTGGACCATGCGAATGGGCCAGTCGCACGACTGAACCATGTGATTGAGCCATACACACGATTGAGTCATAAGACTGACTCAGTCGTACGAATGAATCAATCGTACAACTCAGTCGCACTACTGAGCCATACGCATGGCTCAGTCGTACGAATGAAAGCTGTACTATAAATACCACTTAATTCGTGGAAAAATTGGAGACTTCAAGAATTCTAAACCCTATCCGTTCCTGTTCGTCCAGAGAGTCCCTTCCAACTTCATAGAACGTTTCCGATCACTTCTAATAAATTCTTAACGTATTCTAATCGTTAGTTTTGATCGGGTTAACGTTCTACCTGATTGGATCGCCAATCAAATAGGATTCCGCACTATTTGATCTGGTTTCATGTTGAATCAATTAGTACTCCATTCTTATGCGGTCCTAACAACCCCGAACATTATGCACGAAGCTTGACCCAGTCACCTAGGGTATGCTACAAGGGTCCCTGTCAATCCCAATGATTGACCCTGTGTGCATCATTTGGGGTAGCTAACCCACATCACAGTTAAGCTAATGACAATATGGTCATGCACCTCCATTCATTTTGCTTGCAAGTCTTTTATTTTTTCATTTATGTTCCACTTTTCATCATCATTAATCTTTCACTTTGGGTAGACATCCTGATGAGTTTGCATACAACAGATTGAGCTCCAAAAGGTGGTTAGAAAATAGGGTGGTTAGGAAGGGTCTGGTCTATAAGAGGCTTGAGAATATCCATAGGGATGAGCTCAATCTGTTGTTGGAGGGTAGACATCCTGATGAGTTTGCATACAGGCAAACCACAACACTTGAGCTCAAAAATGGAAGACAGGTCAAGTTCATCTCAGAGCTGTACGGTCGGGAGGGATTGTTTGATGGTGTGCCTTAAAACCTGTCCAAAGAAGAACAAATGATCTTTCTTCAGGCCTACACCCGAGAATCCTACCGGCTTGTACATGGGAGGTAGATCTCATGGATGGGGGAACAGCTCTGTGTCCAATTCCCTAAGACAGAGCTCCCATCCATACTTAGCCAAACAAACACTTGAGACTACCTCTCCGGCCAGTGCTTATCTGGGTCAACTCCTAATCTGATCTAGGAGGAAATAGACCAATCTTTATGCCACCAATAAGTGGGACATCCAATAATTAGAGGTTTGGCTGCATTGGTTCAGGGGGAGATTGTTGGACCAAAAGAACCAATGAGCCAAGATCAGGAAAACCTCTAAGTCCCACATGCCACTACAACAACAATTGAAGACTCTCATCAGCTATTGTGTTCTCTTGCCTGAAGGTCAGAGAGCAACTGAAGACTCTCATCAGTTATTGTGTTCTCTTGCTTGAATGTCAAGCTCGAGAGCATCTTAGCTCCAGCTTTCTGCTGAGATGATAAAGTCTGAAGAACAAATTCTGAAGATCAAAGAACTGAAGATCAACAGCTGAAGACTCCAAAGTACTGAAGGCCAAAGTACTGAAGTATCAAAAGCTGAAGAACTAAAGAACTGAAGATCTTCCGAAGCACAAAGTCTGAAGACAAAGACTGAAGACAACAACTGATGATATCTCTGAAGTCATCAGTTGTTACATCTTCCGAAGCTGTTCCATATTCCGAAGCAAAGTCTGAAGAAAAATACTGAAGATGTAACAACTGATGACTTCAGTAGATATCATCAGTTGTTGTCTTCAGTCTTTTTCTTCAGACTTTGCTTCGGAAGATGGAACAGCTTCGGAAGATGTAACAACTGATGACTTCAGAGATATCATCAGTTGTTGTCTTCAGTCTTTGTCTTCAGACTTTGTGCTTCGGAAGATCTTCAGTTCTTTAGTTCTTCAGCTTTTGATACTTCAGTACTTTGGCCTTCAGTACTTTGGAGTCTTCAGCTGTTGATCTTCAGTTCTTTGATCTTCAGAATTTGTTCTTCAGACTTTATCATCTCAGCAGAAAGCTGGAGCTAAGATGCTCTCGAGCTTGACATTCAAGCAAGAGAACACAATAGCTGATGAGAGTCTTCAGTTGCTCTCTGACCTTCAGGCAAGAGAACACAATAGCTGATGAGAGTCTTTAATTGTTGTTGTAGTGGCATGTGGGACTTAGAGGTTTTCCTGATCTTGGCTCATTGGTTCTTTTGGTCCAACAATCTCCCCCTGAACCAATGCAGCCAAAACCTCTAATTATTGGATGTCCCACTTATTGGTGGCATAAAGATTGGTCTATTTCCTCCTAGATCAGATTAGGAGTTGACCCAGATAAGCACTGGCCGGAGAGGTAGTCTCAAGTGTTTGTTTGGCTAAGTATGGATGGGAGCTCTGTCTTAGGGAATTGGACACAGAGCTGTTCCCCCATCCATGAGATCTACCTCCCATGTACAAGCCGGTAGGATTCTCGGGTGTAGGCCTGAAGAAAGATCATTTGTTCTTCTTTGGACAGGTCTTCAGGCACACCATCAAACAATCCCTCCCGACCGTACAGCTCTGAGATGAACTTGACCTGTCTTCCATTTTTGAGCTCAAGTGTTGTGGTTTGCCTGTATGCAAACTCATCAGGATGTCTACCCTCCAACAACAGATTGAGCTCATCTCTATGGATATTCTCAAGCCTCTTATAGACCAGACCCTTCCTAACCACCCTATTTTCTAGCATTGAAAAGGGTGATTGGCCGGCTCTATAGGCTTTCTCGAATTCCTCTACTATTTCCCAGGGTGTTATTACAAAAGCCATAGAGATCACTTCATCTACGATTCTCTTTAGTTGGCTTTTGTATCTCACAGGCATGTCCTTTTTGACTATCCTGTGAGACACCCTTGGGTCAGGCCAAGTTCTCACCTTTTCCCTTTCATATTGAAAGGTTTGTTTTAAGGTGAATAGTCTCAGAGCTTCTCTCTTCATGTTCATTATAGAGGTCGAAGCAGCATAACATTTGTCAATGTTTTTCAGCATTTCCTCATCATGTCGCTTTTGCTTCTCCTCCTCTTCTAACTTTACCCTCACAGTGTCCTGCTATGAGGTGGGAGTGATGGTTTGTGGTTTGGCTTTGGTTAGAGGTATAACTGCTGAAAGTGGCAGGCTATCCTCCTCATCCTCCTCTTCTTCATCTTGCAGCCTCAGCACCCTTCTCTTCTTCTTCAAGGGTGGATCATTGGCTGCGGGTTTTGGTGGTGAAGGGATTGGTTTTGTGGGTTGTGGTTTGGTTGTTGGTGTGGGAATTTTGGCAGGCACTTCTAGCAATCTAGATATGAGAGACGGTTTAGTCTGTTTTGCTAGAAGTGTCCTGTTCCCAGCACCGGCTTCGGAGAGGGCCTCAGCGACCAGTCCCTTAGTGAAGTTACCAGCTGAACAGATCTTGGTGGTTATAGCCAAGATCCTGTCCCTGGTCCATGCTTTGATATCAAGGACTGGTCTGCCCAAATACTTCGAAATGAATCTACTCATAGCCTCAAGTCTCTTTTGATCCTCTTGGCTATAAGTAGACCATCGGTATTCTATCTCCTTGGTTTCCATCCTCCTGAGCTCCTGATCTAGCAAGGTAGTGTCCTTGTCAAAGCCTTGCCTGAACAGCTGATCAATGGCAGAATCCATTGATTTGCTGTGTTCAGCATCAGCCTCCTTGACAAGGGCTGCTAGATCAGAATCCAGTTTCTCTCCCTCTTCCCTATTCTTATTAGTGACACTGAAATCCTTTTGGATTTCAGTCACTACTATTGGCTCTACCTCCCTCTCTTTCCTCTTCCCCTTCTCCCTCACCTTCCCAGTCTCCTCAACCAACTCCCTCTCAACCACCACCTCTTTCTCTGCCTCTTTCTCTTCCTCACCCCTCTTCCTCTTGACTTGCGGCTGATGTCTCCCCCTTTTTGGGTGCATTGGTTGGGGTTTGACTATCAGCAAGTGCCTTAGAAATGGCAACCTCCACCATGGGTTGTATGTATGTGGGAAGCCTCTCATCAAGGGTCTGAATTACTATGTGTTGAAGTATGGGTGTGATGAGAGGTAGGGATTTCTGGAAGATAGCATCCAGCTGCTCAGGGGGGTTCTGACCCTGAGAGCTAGTGCCAGAAGCAGGGGCTGGTGGCCGAGTTTGTGGGGTTGGCTCAGTGTTTGTGAGACCTTTGGGTGAAGGTGCCATCTGTTGGGTAGTGGTGGCAGATGGACTTCTATCCTGAGTCATCTGAGCAAGCAGCTCTTTGAGTCTGCTTATCTCATCCTCTAGGATAGTGTTTTGAGCTACTATATCGTAGAAGAAGCTCAGGTCATCATCAGCATGAGCTGAATCACCTGACCTCCTGACATTGTCAGGATGTACATGTCCTGAGTGTGGCTCAGTAATAACATGTGCCCTTGTTCATGGTACTGGGGACTTCTAGCCTCCGGATTGGATCCATCATCGGCCATTGCCTCTGGTGAGGTCTTAGTGATGTTACCAGCTTCACTCTGCTCAGATGTTGATGCAGAGGAAGTGGCAGCCTCACCAGATTGTTCTATCTCCCTATCCACACTGGGAGAGTGAACTGATTCTCTGTGCTGTGGGCTCCCATCGGCACTTGTACCCACCCCCTCTTCGGTTGGAGTCTCCCCAGGTGTAATAGGTTTCTGGGGAGAGGGTGGTGGAGTGCTCAGATCGGTCAGCACTTTGGCTATTGCCAATGTTGGGCTTAGTTGGGCAGTCTCATCAGGAGATGGGCTAGAAGCAGTGTGCACATGGGGAGGACTGTGCTCTTCAATGGTAGTCTTCTCAAGTGAGATAGACC
Organism: Flaveria linearis; assembly: GCA_024085815.1. Taxonomy (NCBI): domain Eukaryota; kingdom Viridiplantae; phylum Streptophyta; class Magnoliopsida; order Asterales; family Asteraceae; genus Flaveria; species Flaveria linearis. The sequence goes on from CM044013.1 coordinate 38,084,337, forward strand.
CCAGTAATGTGGTTGCCCCTATGTTCGCTACATCATGCTCCTGTTGAGAGGAAGCCTGTGCGGTTGTGGTGGGTGGAGTCGTGGTACCTGCTGGGAGAATCGAACCAACAGGCACATCCTGCCTTTGTGTTGCAGGGGCATCCTCAGGGGACTCATCTCCCTGAGTAGCCTTTGTGACCTTCTTTTTGGCTTTTGGCTTGGTGGGGACTTTGGATTTGGAGGTGGAGGCTGTGGGTTCCTGCTGCGTGGGTTTTCGCAGCCGGCCAGCCTGTTTGAGTGTGTGGTCAGTGTTGTGCCTGGAGTATACCTCGGCTAGAACAGCCATGGCCGGGACCCCAGTGCCAACTAGTCCCTCAGCCTGAAGCTGGTCTACGATCATGGCCATTATGAACCGTGGATATAAGTTCCAACGGTTAGAAAATGATTTTGTGGCCATGTCCTTGAGTTCCAAAAATAAAATATCAGTAAAATTTAGTGGTTGTTTCTCAAGGATAGAATACAATACCTGTTGCCACCTTGTTGACATCTGGTCCCACGAAGAGGTTTTGGGAGCCAGACAAACATTCACCATGTGGAAGATCAATCGTTGAGGGTCAGGGAAGTGTTTCTTCAACAAGGTGGAGGCTGATAGGTTACCCTGATAGTCGTTGGATGTGAATGAGAGATCCAGGGTACCTTTGGGGTAGGAGGTTGGGTAGGTGGCATCTTCCAGCTTTAGGGTTTGGCGTATGGCAGCTGGAGTGATAACCACAGGATGGCTGTTGACGGAGGACCGGAGAGAGACCTCGCCATCATGCTCTCCGGTTTGGACGGTCACATTTGTCCAAAACTCCGTCAAGGAGTCGGTGTATATGGTGGGGTTGATGAGGAATGCCGTTTGGTATGGTGAGTCGTGCATGAGATCTACGGCATTGTGAAACTTGGGCCATAATGGCGATTTGGTGAGATGGGCGACACAGTTGTGTCGAGGTTTTAGTTGCATGGTCGCCATTAATGGTGTATGGGAATTTCAGAGGTTTTGTAAGATTAGGGCAAGTGGAGTAAATGCTCTGAAAGTAGGGTATTTATAGGGTAGGGCAAAGGTTGAAAGAAAACTACTGAAGGTTTTAGTGTTAGTTATCAGTTGTTGTAACGACTGATGACGTGGTTTTAACCTTCAGTGGTTGTAACATCTGAGGACTTGGTATTAGTCTTCAGTAGTTGAAACTACTGAGACCTTGGTTTTGTCCTTCAGATGTTGTAAACGTCTGAAGAGTTACTGTCAGTCTTCAGTAGTTATGAACTACTGATGACCTAGTATTCTTCTTCAGACATTGTAACAACTGAAGACTTGGTGTTAGCCTTCAGTAGTTGTGAACTACTGAGATCAGTAGTTGTGAACTACTGAAGACATGGTATTGCTTCAGTTGTTGTAAACAACTGAGGACTTGGTGTTAGTCATCAGTAGTTGTGAAACTACTGAAGACATGGTTTTGTCCTTCAGTTGTTTGTGTATGAAACAGCAACTGTTGGTATCAGCTGATGAGAAATTACTCATCAGCTGTTTCCGTCAAATCAGTTGTTTCATACTAGCCTCCACATTTACTCATCAGCTCTTTGGCTGACTTTCAGATGTTTCATTGACCCTTCAGCTCTTGAGAATATCTTCCTTCAGCCCTTGTGATCAGATGGTCACAAGTGCTGATGAAATAGTCTCCGAGCTGGTGAACAAATTTTTTCAGTACGTGTAAAATTACACGTCAGTACTTTTGAGCAAAATTTGTTCTTCAGTACTTATTTATTGAAAATCATACATCAGTAGTTGTAATCCACCTCACTACATCAGTTGTTTTTCAATAAATAATGTACATCAGTACTTTGAGTATTTTTAGTCGTCAGTAGTTGTGAAAGAGCTGAAGACTAAATTACTCATCAGTACTTATACTTGACCTTTGCTCTTCAGTAGATGTGAAGTAAGAGCATCAGCATAGGTCAAATCAATCAAGCTGCAGCATACCAAGCCTTAGTACCAAATTTTGGAATGTGGCACTATCTAAAGGCTTAGTAAAAATGTCTGCAAGCTCATCAGCACTAGGTACAAACTTAGGATCAATCAGACCTTTCTCATAACAATCCCTAATAAAATGATGTCTGATCTCAATATGTTTGGTCCTAGAGTGCTGGACTGGATTCTTAACAATACAAAGAGCTAAAGCACTATCCATTAATAATGGAGTCTTAGTCTCAGTAATGCCATAATCCAGAAGTTGGTTCTGAAGCCAGAGTATCTGAGAGGTACAGCTTGCAGCAGCAATATACTCGGCTTCAGCAGTGGATGTAGCAATTGATGTTTGTTTCTTACTCTGCCAAGAAACTAAACAATTGCCTAGGAATTGGCAACCACCAGAAGTGGATTTTCTGGTGACTTTGCATCCAGCATAGTCACTATCAGAGAAAGCAACTAATTTGCATGAATGCACAGCTGAATACCAAAGTCCTAGTGATTGGGTACCTTGCAGATATCTAAAGATCCTCTTGACTGCAATCAAATGGGATTCTTTAGGTGCAGCCTGAAATCTAGCACAAACACATGTTGAAAACATGATGTCTGGTCTAGAAGCTGTAAGGTACATCAAGGACCCAATCATACATCTGTAAAGGGTTTCATCAACCGCTTTACCTTTCTGATCAACATCTAGTTGTGTGATGCTGCTCATGGGAGTAGAACAGGGCTTACAAGATTGTAAATCAAACTTAGTCAACAACTCCTTAGTATACTTGGACTGATGAATGAAAATTCCATCATCCTGCTGTTTGATTTGCAAACCTAGAAAGAACTGTAATTCTCCCATAGCACTCATTTCAAACCTTAGCTTCATAAGCTTTGTAAATTCATCACACAACTTTGGATCAGAGGATGCAAAGATGATGTCATCAACATAAATTTGAACAAGGAGCTTATGTTGTCCCACAGTCTTGATGAATAAGGTTTTATCAATGGTGCCTCTAGTGAACTTATTCTCCAGAAGAAAGGTTGAGAGTGTCTCATACCAGGCTCTAGGTGCTTGCTTCAGCCCATAAAGAGCCTTATCAAGCTTGTACACCCAATCAGGATGTTTATTGTCCTCAAAGCCTGGTGGTTGACACACATAAACCTCTTCTTTTATTTTCCCATATAGGAAGGCACTTTTGACATCCATTTGATAAACCTTAAGACTGTGAAAGGCAGCATAAGCTAAGAACAGTCTAATTGCTTCTAGTCTGGCCACAGGTGCAAAGGTCTCATCATAATCGATGCCTTCCTCCTGTGCAAACCCTTGAACAACCAGTCTGGCATTGTTCTTGACAATTTGGCCCTTCTCATCTGTTTTGTTCCTGAATACCCACTTGGTGCCTATAGCACACTTGTCTTTGGGTAATGGAACAAGCTCCCACACTTGCTGTTTCTTGAATTGAAGTAGCTCAAGCTGCATAGCTTCCACCCATCCATTGTCTCTTAAAGCAATATGATAGTTCTTTGGCTCTTGCCGACTGATGAAGAGAGCATAGAAGCAGAAGTTGGACAATTGATTCCTGGTGGAAACTCCAGCATGGATATCACCAATGATTTGTGAAGTGGGGTGATTCTTGAGCTCTTGATAGACTATGATATCTGTGCAAGTGTTTGTAGACCCATCAGCAGCAATAGATGGTGATGGAGATTCCTGAAACCATGTAGAGGATGGCAGCTCAAACGAAGTAGAGCAAGCAGAAATCTCATCAGCATTTGTAGTGGATGGAGCTACTGAGGCTACAGGAGCATCAGGTTCAGTGAACTCAGGCAGGTTGTCACTGAACCCGAAGAGGTGTGTACTGACTACATCATCATCAGCACCACCAGGTGGAGATCTGTTGACAGGCTCAACAGATGGAGGTTGATAAGGAACATATTGCAGTATGTCCAGATCAAACAACTCCATAGGGTTTTGTGGAATCTTGTCCTTTGGAGATTCATTGAACTTAACATGCAGAGTTTCTTCAACCCCCTTGGTTCTACAGTTGAAGACTCTGTATGCCTTGCAAGTTGATGAATAACCAACAAAATACCCTGCATCCACCTTACTAGCAAACTTATGGAGTGGGTTGCTAGTGTTGAGAATGAAACAAGGACACCCAAAGGCTCTAAAGAATGAAATAAGAGGGGCCAAATGATGAAGAACTTCATAGGGAGTCTTCATCAACCTCTTATTTACTAAGCCTCTATTCTGTACATAGCAAGCTGTATTGACAGCTTCAGCCCAAAAGGTCAGTGGCAACCCTGAGTCAGCCAACATTGACCTTGCTGCTTCAATGAGGGTCCTGTTCTTTCTCTCCACCACTCCATTCTGCTCAGGAGTTATAGGAATGCTAAACTACCTTTTAATTCCCTTGGACAGGTAGAAGTCATCAAGTGTGTGGTTTCTAAATTCTGTTCCATTGTCACTCCTCACACACTTGACCTGTAGGGAATACTGCTTTTCTACATGTAACACAAAGTTCATTATTGTCTTTGCTGCTTCATCCTTGGAGTGCAAGAAGAAAGTCCATACAAACCTGGAGTAATCATCCACAATTACCAGGCAGTATTTCTTCTTTGCCATGCTCATCACTCTCATAGGACCAAAGAGATCCATGTGCAGAAACTGTAAGCAGGCAGTGGACTTTGGTTCCTCTATTGAAGGGAATGATACTTTGTGTTGTTTTCCTTTCAAGCAAGCAGTGCAGTCATCTTCACATTTGAACTCCTTCTGAGGCAATCCTCTTACTAGACCATGGCTTATAAGCTGATTCATGTTCTTGAAATTAACATGACCCAGCCTTCTATGCCATAGTGTAGACTCTTGAGGAGATGCCTTGGAGAATAGGCAAGGATGGCCTTTTAGATCCATCTTTTTGGAAAGATCTAAGGCATACACTCTTCCTGTCCTGTTGGCCTTCAGGAGAGTGTGTTCATCTAATGCCTTGTCAATCAAACTCAGAACTTTGGATGACAAAATCCGACAGTTCTGGCTTGTGAAAAGGGCAACATGGCCTTTGTCACACATTTGACTGACACTCAAGAGGTTATACTTGAGATTCTCCACATGGTTAACATCATCAAACCTTATTTCCCCATTGGAAACAAAGCCTTTTCCGATGATGTAACCCTTTGCATAATTGCCAAAAGAAACAAATCCCTTCTTTCCTTGAGAGTAGTCATTAAGAAGGGAGCTGCTTCCAGTCATATGCATGGATCCTCCACTGTCTACATACCAGATGCTTCTATGGCATGTTGAAGAACCCTGCAAACACAACCATGTGTTAGTTAGTCTTGGAGACCCAAACCTGCTTGGCTTTGGGTCTGATCTCAGCTACAGATGTAGCACTAACAGGTGTGTTGTGTGTGACAGCTTGAGGTGAAGAAGATGGTACAGAAGAGGAACCCTTTGGCTTGGACTTCCTTTTCTGTGGTTTCAACATAGGAGCATCTAAGTGGTTGACTCTTCCCACTAGTTGCTGAACCATCATCACCAACTGTGTCTGATTTTGTGATAAAGCCTTCAGCTCTTCAGACACATTGGAGTTTGCTGATGATGAGTTCCTATGTTGTACCATCTTTTTCTGAGCAACCTCAGCTGTTTCCTGAGTAATCCCTACCTTCTTAGATTTAGCCTTGGGCTTAGGGATTTCAGGTTTGGATGTTGCCAGTACAAACTTGGTTTCAAACTCACTCTTCATTTTATTGATGCTCTCAGAAATTTTCTCCTTCTGCTTGAGTTTGGAACCCCTTTTGTACCAGCAATCATCAGTAAGATGATTGAATAAGCCACATATCTCACATGGCTTCTTCTTCATCTTATGCTGATCATCAGCTGAAGAGGATTTAACTGCTGAAGACTTGTTCTTCAGCTGTTTGACATCAGTACTAGTAGTTTTCTTCCTAGTGCCTGCTTTCCTGGTATCCTCTCTAGCTGTCTTCAAACCTTTCCTACTGTTAGTTTTCTTCTATTCAGTTCTAACAGTATTTGAGGTTTGAACTTCAGATGTTGTCACTTGCTCTCTAGTACCTTCAGTACTTCTTGTGACAACTCCTGAGTTGATCAGCCTTTTGGTCATGTGACAGTCAGCATTTGAACCATCAGCTATTGTAGCATCAGCTGATTGGTTTTGGTAGGAGAAAATGCTGACATCTATCTCTGATGATGCTGATTTAGAGGATAGTAGGTCACATGATGAACAGTATTGGTTATTGCTCTCCCCATCAGATTCAACTTCTGCTCTTGAAGTGAAGTCTGTGGGAGGAGCAGTGTGATTATAACCAATGCCAAACTTCACATTGGAAGTTGATTGCTTACTAAGAAGCATTTCAAAACCCTTGCATGATTGCACCCATCGATCACACTCAACTTGGGTGGTTGCAAGAGTTTCCTTGAGGTCTTTGTACTTCTCTAGAAGTACATCTTCCCTAGCTTTACTATCTTTGATTTGGCAGTTAAGCTTGTAAATCTCATCATTTTTATCTTTTAGAGCAACCTCAAAATCAGCTTTTCTTTTGGAAATAGTGTGCTCAAGCTCAAGATTTTTATCTATTAAAGCTACATTTGCTTCTCTAATAGAAGCAAATGCTGCTATGCATGATTCAAAACAAAGCTTGGCTTTTGCCTCAGTGGATACCTGAGATGAGGCATTGGATGATGACCCTTCAGCAGAATCAAGGGCCATCAGAGCAAGATTTCCAAAAGGTTGGTCACCACCATGTTGACCAGCATCTTGGAGTAGTTGTTCCTGACCAGATAGCTCTTCTGGTAGACTACTCCAGTCAACAACACTTGGGGTGAAAAAGTTGTGTTGTTGAGGTTGTGTGTGTTGATGAGATTGGGAAGATTGAGGCTCAGGAAGAGCATGAGGTGGTTGAGCCGGGGGTACTTGAGTTTGACTAGGCTGAGGCATGTAGTAACAGGGGTAAGGATATGGCATATGACCCTGTGACACAAAATAAGCAGGTGGTGCCTGTGCCTGAGATGGATGGGTAGAACTGGAAGAAGGTTGCCCTCTGTGCTGTGAGCTATTGCTGGGAAAAGTCACAAAGGGTGCAGATGAGTTAGATCCAGATGATCTACACTCTCTTGCAAAGTGTCCAAGCCTTTGGCACTTGTGACACCTCAACTTGCTCTTGTCAAAACCAACTTCGGTTTTGCCCGAGAGTGCAGGGAATTTCCTTCCAGTTCTCTTGTAGAACTTTTGAGAGCGGATATTTATCATTGCCATTTGGTTCAAAATATCCATCTCTTCCAGATCATCATCTGGAATGCCCTTCAAGTCCTCCATCAGAAAACACAAGTTGTCACCACCACCTCCTGAACTACTAACACCAATAAAAGCTTGTTCTGAGTTAGTAGAGAAATCAATATGCTCATCATAAGAACTTTCTGATGAAGCATATTCTGACTCATGACTTATCAAGGCAGCATTACCTTGAACAAAGTCATCAGCGAGCTTGCCAGATGAGGACAGCTTCCTCTTTTGCTCTACCTCTCTCTCAAAAGTGAGTAGCTTCCCATGAAGTTGGGTGAGAGATAGAGTTTCCAGGTCTGCACTGGAGCGTAGGACAATGGTATATGTGTCCCATCTCTCAGGAAGTGACCTGAGGAACCTGTTGTTCATCTGGGTGTTGGTGTACTCTTGTTTAACCATCTTCAGCTCAGATATCAAACAAGAGAACCGCTCAAACTGCTGGGTCAGAGTCTCACCCTTTCTATATGAGAAAGTCTCATATTGTTGGGCAAGGATTTCCCTATTGTTTGCTAAGACCGAATCAGTTCCTCCAAATTGTTCCTTTAGAGCAACCCATAGGTCATGAGCAGACTCATGATGCAAGAGCCCTGAGTATATCTTATTTGGAATGGCCATGGCTAAAATTCCATGGGCTCTAGCATCGATTTCGAACAGCTTTAGATCTTCGTCCGAATATTGTTCAGGTTTCTTTGCAACCTGTTCATTAGATTCCGGGACGCTCACCATTGGCTTGTATGGCCCATGCACCACTGACTTCCAACGACCAGCACTGTTGACAGCCAAGTGGTGTAGCATACGTCTTTGCCATATGTTATACTCGTTCCTAACCAGCATCGGAGGCTTGGTAGCGGAACCAGTATTGTGAGGATCATTAGTTGGTGTTGTCATCTCAGGTTTTAGTCAAAAACAAGTTTAAACCGGAAAAATGTGACTCAAAACTACCGAAAGACCTCAAGATTTTGGCCAGAAACAGCAAAAACTCACTCTCTATAGCTAATTCTTGCAAATTGCTAATTCGATCAAACTGAGAGATCAAAAGAGCAGTTTCAAATGATCAATGGTAAGATCGATCAATGATTAACCTGCTCTGATACCATTTGACAGGATCTCAGCCTCTCGTGTTGATCAATTAGATTATGTTTGCAGCGGATTTAGCACATTAATTAGCAATTATATCAAGAACATAAAAGATATTGCAATTAAAAGCATAGAGAGAGAAGAGTTCTGCGAAACATTAATTGTTCATTACTAACCATGTTTCGGCAATTAAAACAGCATGGTTTGCCATCCTTATATAGGTGGCAAAAGCATGGTAGTGATGTCCTTTTTCTGACATCACGAAATATTCAAATTACAACTGACAAAAACATAAAACTACTGAAGATGTCAACAACTGACATCTTCTTACAAAAGTTCCTAAGTACTGACAAAAATAAACTACTGATACTATAACAGTTGAGGAACATGCTCTTCAGCTGTTGTACAACTACTGAAACAAAATAAACTTCGGAAAAGGAAAAACCACTACAACAACTGAAGAGGACTTCTTCAGTTGTTGAGACAAACTCTGTCTTCAGTACTTGGTCTTCAGACTTGGCTTCGGAAGATGAAACTTCGGAAGATGTAACTTCGGAAGATGTAACAACTGATGACTTCAGTAGATATCATCAGTTGTTGTCTTCAGTCTTTTTCTTCAGACTTTGCTTCGGAAGATGGAACAGCTTCGGAAGATGTAACAACTGATGACTTCAGAGATATCATCAGTTGTTGTCTTCAGTCTTTGTCTTCAGACTTTGTGCTTCGGAAGATCTTCAGTTCTTTAGTTCTTCAGCTTTTGAAACTTCAGTACTTTGGCCTTCAGTACTTTGGAGTCTTCAGCTGTTGATCTTCAGTTCTTTGATCTTCAGAATTTGTTCTTCAGACTTTATCATCTCAGCAGAAAGCTGGAGCTAAGATGCTCTCGAGCTTGACATTCAAGCAAGAGAACACAATAGCTGATGAGAGTCTTCAGTTGCTCTCTGACCTTCAGGCAAGAGAACACAATAGCTGATGAGAGTCTTCAATTGTTGTTGTAGTGGCATGTGGGACTTAGAGGTTTTCCTGATCTTGGCTCATTGGTTCTTTTGGTCCAACACTTTCATTTATGTTCCACTTTTCATCATCATTAATCTTTCACTTTGTTAATTATAATACTTTACGCTTACGATCATAATCACACCACGTAAAGTCATACAATATATTATAATATGGAACATAAGAAACATAAGAACAAATCATATTCATGCATATAATAAGCATTTAATAACCTCAAGTCAAACTAGGGGCAAAACCCTAAAATCACAGATTCCCAAACTTTCAGAAATAATTCAAAGGGTTCTGGGCGCATGGGTACTATGTAGGCGCATCAGCCCTGCTTAGGCGCATTATAACTATTTGGGCGCATGGCCCAACACTTAACTGATTTTCTACCCTTGGGCGTATGAGTACTATTGGGCGCCTTACCCCAACACTTAGGCAATCCGGCTAAATTTCTAGGCGTATGAACTACTGTTCAGGCGCATGACATACACTTAGTCATTCTAAGGCATAAACTTAGGCACATGGGGTACTGTTTGGGTGGATAAGTTCTTTTAAACGTTTCTAAGGCAGTCCCTGCTCATGTGTCCCTCCTCGCCGCAGGTATAGCACCTCGGCACCTTACAGCCTCTGGAAATATGGCCATGCTTTTCATATTTGAAGCACATGTTAAGCCCTAACCTACACTCACCCGCATGCTCCTTTCCACACTTACCACACTTCCTAAATCCCGAACTTGATGACACCAACCTGCGGTCATCCACCCTCATCTTCTTGTTGTTTGGTGTGACATCTGTCACTTTCAGGTCCGTCAATTGACTCGAAACTCGTTAATTCTTTCCGTACATTTATTATTTCGCGTAATTAATTCTTTTTTTTATCGAATCCTTTCGTACAACCGTTTCGTGTCAACCCTAGTGTTATAATAATCTCAACTTGTCAAATGTTATATAAATGACAATTAATAAAATTTATTTACTAATTAGTGTAATTAATACTATTAATATTATTAGTATTATTATTATTAAAATCAATATTATTATTAATATTATTATAATTATTATAATTAAAGTCCAGGTTTTAAAGTGTAATTTAACTAAACTTGAGGGAATAACTAATTTAAAGTTGTGGACTAAATTGCAAATAACAAAAAAATATATAAATAAAATGAAGTAAGTGAGACCAGCCCCCCCCCTTTTGCGAACCCTACTGCCGTCACCTTCCCCTCCACTGTGCGCCACCGTTTTTATCACCGTGAGTCGCCGCCGGTCGTCAACGTGTCGCCGTCTAACCGTTTCACAGGTAACCGGTCATTGTGGAACTCGTTTGTTTCATTTCGTTACGTTTCGTTTCGGTTTACGTCGCGGTTTGAATCAGTTTCATTTTGGGTTGATTCGTATGCGTATATGGTGCGCGTTCGTATGTATATGCATGTATCTATAGGTGTAAACGATTGTACATGTGCGTGTGTGTATGTAACCGTGTATGTATATGGTTGTATATGCGCGTGTGTGTGTGTCGAGAAACAAAACACAGCAGCCGAAGGCTACTGTGTATGTGAATGTATATGCTGTATGCGTGTATATATGTATATGCTATGTGCGTGTAAGTATATGCTGTGTACGTGTATGTATATGGCTGTGTACGTGAATGTATATGCTGTTGCTGTGTATGTATGTATGTTGCTGCGTATGTATGTATGTTGCTGTGTATGTATGTATGTATGCTGCTGTGTATGTATGTATGTTACTGTGTATGTATGTATGCTACTGCGTATGTAAGTATGTTGTTGTGTATGTATGTATGTTGCTGTGTTTGTATGCATCGGTGCGTATATGTGCATGTATGTTTGCCTGCGTATGTATATATTTCGGATGTGTGTGTGCGTACGTGCTTATACTTATATATTCATATTTTCTATCCATGTGCTTGTTTAAGAAACTGAACAATTTTATGCTTTGGTGTGTGTGTACATATATACATATATTTGTATATATATATATATATATATATATATATATATATTAACTATGGATGCTGTTTAGTGCTTAGTTGTTATATTCTTAAGCAACCTATAATATCAATGTTCATTGCTGACATTAGTATATGTATAAAGCAAAACTAATTTGAAATAGTTAGATTGGGTAATATGAAACTAGTTTTGGTCGCAACATGAATTATAGTTTTTCTACCATAATTTAGTTGGATGATTAGTATGTGTGTTTGCTGGTCTTCTTTTTTAATTAACCACTTCAATACATTTTATAGGATGTTTTACATTCGATCATGCTCAAATATATGGATTTATCATATTGTGGTTATAAGGATTTGTACTATCAATTCTACTATTATTATTATTGTTATTATAACTATTATTATTATTATATTGATTATTAATAGCATAATATTTAATAGTAATATTATCATTGACATTATAATTATTTTTATTATCCTTATTTTTATTCTTTCAATAATAATAATAATAATATCTTTATTATTAACATCATCATTATCAACATTATTAGTATCGAAGTTGTTGCATATATATATACATATATCTATTTGTGTGTATGTGGGGCGTCGAATCCGAACTGAACCGACCCGAAACCGACCGAACCTACTTTCTCTCATCGAACGTGCTTAAAGTTTTAATTATAATTATTATACGTATCCGATCGTACATTGCTCACACCGTTTGGAAGCGTTTTTGCTCGCTTATTTTCTAATCATTTCAAGGTGAGTTTCACGACCCCTTTTTAATATATTTTCTTGGGGGAAAAGCTTGCTCAAAAGTTTTGTTCTACGCCGTGTTATAAACAACTTGTGTGTGGTTTGGTCCATAGGATTTAGTCTAGAGTTCTTACAAATGTGCTATCTGTACTTGGACTGTATGTGGACTGGACTGTCATGGAGAGGTATTGTTAGTACTAACGGGCTGACACCCCACCCTTGTTGTTGGTATGCTAGCTAAGACCAACTTGGCCTTGTGCGAACCCTTGGGTGAATATAATCCGGTTATGGACATGGGAATGACTATTGATTTGTATGAATTCTATGGCTACTATGTTCTCTTACTCACACTCTCTTTTCTGTTTTACATGGATACACGACATGTTTTGTACATTAAACCTGTGAACTCACCAACGTATGTTGACCTTTATGAGCATGTCTTTTCAGGTAACAATGCATAAGTGGAATGGATGTGGACTTAGATGGGACCGCTCTCTCGGGGGCATTAGACTATTTGGATTTTTATTTGGATTTACTTAATTATGGCACTTTTGGACCAATTATGTCTGGATGTTTGATGGTGTGCTTGTTGGATCTGGGATTACTTATTTTGTTTTGGACTATTAGTTTTGATGAAACTTTTGGTGAACATATTTCATTGGTTATTCGTAATGGAGTGATTGATCTTGACACTTGTTCATATGTGTCGGGCGTCGTCATGACCCATTTACGGAGAACGCCTTATAGTGATTCTCTTAGACCCCCAATGTGTTATGACGATCCCGTCCGTCGCATCCTCGTGTTTCCGCTTCCAGCGGGGGTGTGACAGATTGGTATCAAAGCCATTGGTTATAAAGAATTAGGTGGATTATTCGACCAAGACTATAACCTAAGTACCCTCATGTAGTATGCATCATAGGATTATGTGTGTACTATTATACATGAGAATGTTTTGTGTGCAATACCAGTAGTGTTGTGTTGCCTACTTTATGTGTTATCTATAATCTTCTTTTTGAGAGAACCTTGTTCACCATATTATCTGTGCATACCTTAAGAAAGCATTAGGTAAGGATGTTCTCCCGTTATACGCTTGATTAGTATTTGGTTTGGATTGATAAGTGCGAGTGTAAGGATTCTTTTAAAGGACATTGGGCGTTAAGCAAACCCTTGTTATATGTGCCTACGGGTGTTGGTGATGTTGTACGAGCTTTAATTATAACTTGTGAGTTGAATATTAGGAGATGGACATGCTAGCTTAATTGACGACAAAGTAAAGGGTCGTCACGCATTCGGGACTGGATGATAACTATATTGGATCTCGGTCTATACTAAATAGACTCGTTTGACCGTCCCTTATCTAAGTGAATACTTTCTTGATCAATTCCTCTATACAACTATGGTTACTTAACCTTTGGTTAGTGACCATATCCTTGGTTCTCCAATCATAGATAACACTCTGTACTTAACAAGACATGTTGACTCCGGTGGGAGGAGCTAGTGTTGACCATGCAATGCAAATTACCATTACGGGTGCACACGTAATTGCAATTTGCAGTGCATGCGAAATCTGGCAACCCTTTCGTGAGATAACGTCATAGTTAGTACGAATCTTCCATTCTTTACATGGGACATTGGAGTTCATGTTCTTATTATAATCAATGGTGTAGAAACACCTATATCCTTTATCCTTCCATAAGTACAAACCAATCTAGGACCTTCATGGGAATCATACCTTGACATTTTAGCTCAGTATCTATGGGACGTTGAAATCGCTTTTGTTTCTATGATCGTGGAAATTGACTACATGTTCAAGATGTACTTGGTCTTTCAAGAATTGCAGTAGAGAGGTGAGGCTCTTTGTACCTATGTTGCTTTGTTCGAACGGATCCTAAGACTTAGGGCATTCGACATTTGGATGTTTTAGCATTAAGCTTGATAGAATAAGTGGATGTCATGTAACCAGTTTGAGCATCGTTCTTGGTATATCGTTGGTGTGGTGGGAACGCTGTGGGGAACCCTATATATAAACATCTTTGGTACACTAAGGATGTGTTTGAACTGGGCTATGTGAGGATCCTAGCGGTTTAGAGTTGGACATGGTAGAAGTAATAACCTGGAAGGAAATAGTACTAGAGGCATGACTGGTTATACATACATGGAGCTCATGATGTGCAAGCAAAAGTGGTACTGCAGGAAAGGGTGGAGCTATACTCTTGACCTGTTGGATTGAAAAGATGAAGACTATGATGGACATTAGTGACTGTGTTGAGAATCAGAAGGTCAAGTATGCTTCCTGCTCTCTGGTAGGTAAGGCTTTGATGTGGTGGAATACACAAGTACAAGCACGGGGTAGGGAAGCGGCAATGGCCATGACTTGGGCTGATTTTAAGGCACTAATAACCGAGGAGTATCGCCCCATGAATGAAATGTAGAAGCTGGAACATGAATTCTAGAATCACTCTATGGTGGGGGCGGGGCATGCTGGGTATACTGACCGGTTCCATGAACTGGCAAAGTTAGTGCCACACTTAGTGACGCCTGAGTCAAAGAAAATTGAACGATATATTTTGGGTATGGTACCGCAAATCTGGGGAATGGTGACTGCTGCTGCACCCCCAACCATACAGAATGCTATATTGAAAGCCGGTAGTTTGATAGACGAGATGGTTCGGACTGGGGTCTTAGGAAAGGGAAGTGAAAAGAGAAAAGAGACTGGTGAGTCTAGTAGGCAGGCTGGTGGTAACACAGACAAGAAAGAGAAAGTGGTTAAGGGTTATGTGGCTACACAACCAGCAAGGAAGGATTATGCTGGTGCCTACCCAAAATGCACCAAGTACAATCGTCACCATCCGAGCACTGCACCGTGTATGGTTTGTTTTAACTGTAAGCAAGTGGGGCATCTAGCTAAGAGTTGTAAGGTGGTAGTGAGTTGTGCCAATCAATGCGGTCAGATAAACACGTGGACAACATGGGTGCTATGAGTGTGGAAGTCTAGAGCATTACCGCAGTGCATGCCCGAGATTGAACCGAGCACCAGGGCAAGCGATCAACCAGAATCCTGGGAATAACCATCAAAATCAGGTGTCCGCAATCGAGGCGAATCCAGCACAAAGCAACAGTGGAAATCATACTCGTAGGAGAGCATTTGTGTTGGGAGCCAACGAAGCTCGTCAGGAACCACAAGTGGTGACGGGTACGTTTATCTTGAATGATCATTATGCTACAGTATTATTTGATACATGGGTTGATAATAGCTTCGTGTCCTCTAAATTTGTGAAAATGTTAGATGTGGCCCCCAGTTATGTGTAAACCCCTTATGTGATTGAGTTGGCTAATGGTAGTTTTGTAGAAACTAAGGAAGTAATCCGAGACTGTACCTTAATATTAGATGATCATGTCTTTAGCATAAATCTTATTCCTTTTGGGCTTGGGAGCATCGATGTAGTGGTGGGTATGGATTGGTTAATCGAGAACAAGGCTGAAATTGTCTGTAATGAAAAGATTGTACGACTTCCACTACCGAGTGGTAAGACGCTCGAAGTGTACGGTGAACGGCCAGAAGTACAAAAGGGACTTATTATGAGTATGAAGGCTGCGGCAAAGAAGATCGAGGACATACCAGTGGTGCGAGATTTCTAGGAAGTCTTTCCGGAAGATCTTGCAGGATTGCCACCTATATGACAAGTGGACTTTCGAATTGATCTGGTGCCTAACGTGACGCCCGTGGCTAAGGCCCCGTACTGACTGGCTCCGTTGGAAATGCAAGAGTTGTCCAGTCAGGTTTCATACGACCTAGTCATTCACCATGGGGAGCACCGGCACTTTTCGTCAAAAAAAAGGATGGATCTTTCAGAATGTGCATAGACTACAGAGAACTGAATAAACTGACGATTAAGAACCGATATCCTTTGCCAAGGATAGATGATCTATTTGACCAATTACATGGGTCCAAGTACTATTCAAATATTGATCTCCGATCGGGGTATCATCAACTTAGAGTACATGAGGATGACGTACCGAAGACAACATTTAGAACTCGATATGGACATTATGAGTTCCTAGTCATGCCCTTCAGGTTAACGAACGCACCAGCTGTATCTATGGATTTAATGAATCGTGTGTGTAGGCCGCATCTGGATAAATTTGTCATCGTATTTATCGATGATATTCTAATTTACTCTAAGACGGAAAAGGATCACGAAGAACACTTGAGAACAATTTTAGACCTGTTAAAGAGAGAGAAGTTATATGCCAAGTTCTCCAAGTGTGAGTTCTAGTTACGATAAGTGAAGTTCCTTGGGCATGTGGTGAATGAGGAGGGAATACATGTGGACCCTGGTAAGATTGAGGCTGTTAAAGACTAGGAGACACCCAAAACAGCTTCGGAGATCAGACAGTTTTTGGGTTTAGCGGGCTATTACCGACGCTTTATTGCAATTTTTCGAGGATTGCACAACCTCTTACATTATTGACTCAAAAAGATAAAAAGTTTGTTTGGGGTGTTAAGAAAGAGGAGTCGTTCCTGACTTTGAAAGACAAGTTGTGTAATGCCCCAACAT
Organism: Flaveria linearis; assembly: GCA_024085815.1. Classification (NCBI taxonomy): domain Eukaryota; kingdom Viridiplantae; phylum Streptophyta; class Magnoliopsida; order Asterales; family Asteraceae; genus Flaveria; species Flaveria linearis. The sequence goes on from CM044013.1 coordinate 38,100,974, forward strand.
TAACACTTCCGGAAGGGTCGGAGGGGTTCATGGTGTACTGCTACGCATCGCATCAAGGGTTGGGATGCGTGCTCATGAAAAATGGTAAAGTAATTGCATATGCATCACGACAACTCAAGAATCACGAGAAAAACTACACTACCCATGATATCGAGTTGGGCGCGGTAGTTTTTGCTCGCAAAATATGGAGGCACTATTTGTATGGTGCAAAGAGTGTAGTCTACACAGACCACAAGAGCCTCCAACATATTTTCAATCAGAAGGAATTGAACATGAGGCAGAGGCGATGGATGGAGTTACTCAGTGACTATGACTGTGAAATCCGGTACCACCCGGGAAAACTAATGTAGTGGTCGATGCCTTAAGTCGAAAAGAACGAATTAAGCCGTACGTATTCGGGCAACAAGTATGACAGTTCAACCATGTATAAAAACTTGTATCATCTCCGCCCAGGTACAAGTAATGAAGGAAATGAACGAAAAAGAGGAAGCACTGAGAGGGTTGGACAAACAGTTCATGGAGAAGGACGATGGTGGGCTGTACTTCGTCGAAAGAATTTGGGTTCCGTCCTTAGGAAATACGCGGGAAATGGTACTAGAAGAGGCTCATAAAACAAGGTATTCGGTACATCCTGGTGCAGATAAAATGTATCACGACCATAGGGACTTGTATTAGTGGCCTGGAATGAAACGGGATATCGCTGTGTATGTGAGTAGATGCTTAACTTGCTCAAAGGTTAAAGCAGAACATCAGAGACCATCAGGTTTGTTACAACAGCCTGAAATTCCCGAATGGAAATGGGAAAATATTACTATGACATTATTACCATGTTACCTAAGACCAGTAGTGGGCATGATACGATTTGGGTTATAGTGGATCGGATGACCAAATCTGCATATTTCTTGGCTATACGCGAGGACTACAAAATGTAAAAGTTGGCAAGGATCTACATCTGTGACATTGTGTCTAGACATGGGGTACCCGTGTCAATCATATCCGATCGGGACGCACGATTCACATCCTGATTTTGGAAAAATCCTTACAGAAGTCACTGGGGACACGTCTTGACATGAGTACTGCCTATCACTCTCAGACTGATGGTTAGAGTGAACATACGATTCATACATTGGAAGACATGCTGAGGGCTTGCACGATTGACTTTGGTGGTAATTGGGATGCTTATCTTCCATTGGTGGAGTTTTCGTACAATATTAGTTACCAAACAAGTATCGGGTGTGCACCATTTGAAGCATTATATGGGCGTAAGTGTAGGTCACCGGTGTGTTGGGCAGAGGTTGGGGAAAGCCAAATGACTGGACCCGAAATCATACAGGAGACTACCGATAAGGTGTTTCAAATTAAGGATAGGTTGAAGGCGGCTCAAGATCGTCAGAAAAGCTATACTGACAATCGGAGGAAGCCATTAGAGTTCACTGTTGGGGATAACATACTATTGAAAGTGTCGCCTTGGAAGGGCATCGTGCGTTTTTGTAAAAGAAGCAAGTTAGTGCCAAGGTACGTTGGTCCGTTCAAGATCATTAAACGTATTGGTCCTGTTGCATATCGGCTTGAATTACCGAAGGAGTTAAACGGTATCCATGACACATTCCATGTTTCAAATCTCAAGAAGTGTCTTGCTGATAAGACGTTGCATGTGCCACTCGAAGAAATTCAGGTGGATGAAAAACTTCGATTCGTGGAAGAACCGGTGGAAATTATGGACAGAGAGATAAAGACGTTGAAGAGAAGTAGGATTCCGATTGTGAAGGTAAGATGGAATTCGAAGAGAGGCCCTGAATTTACCTGGGAACGAGAAGACGAAATGAGGATTAAGTATCCTCACCTATTTACGGATGACAGTGCAGTTGGTAACTCTAGTTGAATTTCGGGACGAAATTCTCTCAACTGGGGGATACTGTGACATCCGTCACTTTCAGGTCCGTCAATTGACTCGAAACTCGTTAATTCTTTCCGTACATTTATTATTTTGCGTAATTAATTCATTTTTTTATCGAATCCTTTCGTACAACTGTTTCGTGTCAACCCTAGTGTTATAATAATCTCAACTTGTCAAATGTTATATAAATGACAATTAATAAAATTTATTTACTAATTAGTGTAATTAATACTATTAATATTATTAGTATTATTATTATCAAAATCAATATTATTATTAATATTATTATAATTATTATAATTAAAGTCCAGAGTTTAAAGTGTAATTTAACTAAACTTGAGGGAATAATTAATTTAAAGTTGTGGACTAAATTGCAAATAACAAAAAAAATATATAAATACAATGAAGTAAGCGAGACCAGCCCCCTCCCTTTTGCGAACCCTACTGCCGTCACCTTCTCCTCCGCTGTGCGCCACCGTTTTTGTCACCGTGAGTCGCCGCCGGTCGTCAACGTCTCGCCGTCTAAGCGTTTCGCAGGTAACCGGTCATTGTGGAACTCGTTTTGTTTCGTTTTGTTACGTTTCGTTTTGGTTTACGTCGCGATTTGAATCGGTTTCGTTTCGGGTTGATTCGTACGCGTACATGGTGCGCGTTCGTATGTATATGTATGTATCTATGAGTGTATACGATTGTACATGTGCGTGTGTGTATGTAACCGTGTATGTATATGGTTGTATATGCGTGTGTGTGTGTCGAGAAACAAAACACAGCAGCCAAAGGCTGCTGTGTACGTGAATGTATATGCTGTATGCGTGTATATATGTATATGCTATGTGCGTGTAAGTATATGTTGTGTACGTGTATGTATATGGCTGTGTGCGTGAATGTATATGCTGTTGCTGTGTATGTATGTATGCTGCTGCGTATGTATGTATGTTGCTATGTATGTATGTATGCTGCTGTGTATGTATGTATGTTGCTGTGTATGTATGTATGCTGCTGCGTATGTAAGTATGTTGTTGTGTATGTATGTATGTTGTTGTGTTTGTATGTATCGGTGCGTATATGTGCATGTATGTTTGCCTGCATATGTATATATTTCGGATGTGTGTGTGCGTACGTGCTTATACTTATATATTCATATTTTCTATCCATGTGCTTGTTTGAGAAACTGAACAATTTTATGCTTTGGTGTGTGTGTATATATATACATATATATGTATATATATATATATATATATATATCAACTATGGCTGCTGTTTAGTGCTTAGTTGTTATATTCTTAGGTAACCTATAATATCATTGTTCATTGCTTACATTAGTATATGTATAAAGCAAAACTAATTTGAAATAGTTAGATTGGGTAATATGAAACTAGTTTTGGTCGCAACATGAATTATAGTTTTTCTACCATAATTTAGTTGGATGATTAGTATGTGTGTTTGCTGTTCTTCTTTTATAATTAACCACTTCAATACATTTTATAGGATGTTTTACATTCGATCATGCTCAAATATATGGATTTATCATATTGTGGTTATAAGGATTTGTATTATCAATTCTACTACTATTATTATTGTTATTATAACTATTATTATTATTATATTATTATTAATAGCATAATATTTAATAGTAATATTATCATTGACGTTATTATTATTTTTATTATCATTATTTTTATTCTTTCAATAATAATAATAATAATATCTTTATTATTAACATCATCATTATCAACATTATTAGTATCGAAGTTGTTGCATATATATACATATATCTATTTGTGTGTATGTGGCGCGTCGAATCCGAACTGAACCGATCCGAAACTGACCGAACGTACTTTCTCTCATCGAACGTGCTTAAAGTTTTAATTATAATTATTATAGGTATTTGATCGTACATTGCTCATACCGTTTGGAAGCGTTTTTTCTCGCTTATTTTCTAATCATTTCAAGGTGAGTTTCACGGCCCCTTTTTAATATATTTTCTTGGTGGAAAAGCTTGCTCAAATGTTTTGTTCTACGTCGTGTTATAAACAACTTGTGTGTGGTTTGGTCCATAGGATTTAGTCTAGAGTTCTTACAAATATGCTATCTGTACTTGGACTGTATGTGGACTGGACTGTCATGGAGAGGTATTGTTAGTACTAACAGGCTGACACCCCACCCTTGTTGTTGGTATGCTAGCTAAGACCAACTTGGCCTTGTGCGAGCCCTTGGGTGATATAATCCGGTTGTGGACATGGGCATGACTATTGATTTGTATGAATTCTATGGCTACTATGTTCTCTTACTCACACACTCTCTTTCTATTTTACATGGATACACGACATGTTTTGTACATTAAACCAGTGAACTCACCAACGTATGTTGACCTTTATGAGCATGTCTTTTCAGGTAACAATGCATAAGTGGAATGGATGTGGACTTAGATGGGACACTTCTCTCGGGGGCATTAGACTATTTTGGATTTTTATTTGGATTTATTTAATTATGGCACTTTTGGACCAATTATGTCTGGATGTTTGATGGTGTGCTTGTTGGATCTGGGATTACTTATTGTGTTTTGGACTATTGGTTTTGATGAAACTTTTGGTGAACATATTTCATTGGTTATTCGTAATGGAGTGATTGATCTTGACACTTGTTCATATGTGTCGGGCGTCGTCATGACCCATTTACGGAGAACACCTTATAGTGATTCTCTTAGACCCCCAATGTGTTATGACGATCCCGTCCGTCGCATCCTCGTGTTTCCGCTACCAGCGGGGGTGTGACAGAATTCTATGGCTACTATGTTCTCTTACTCACACACTCTCTTTTCTGTTTTACATGGATACACGACATGTTTTGTACATTAAACCTGTGAACTCACCAACATATGTTGACCTTTATAAGCATGTCTTTTTAGGTAACAATGCATAAGTGGAATGGATGTGGACTTAGATGGGACCGCTCTCTCGAGAGCATTAGACTATCTTGGATTTTTATTTGGATTTATTTAATTATGGCACTTTTGGACCAATTATGTCTGGATGTTTTGATGGTGTGGTTGTTGGATCTGGGATTACTTATTGTGTTTTGGACTATTGGTTTTGATGAAACTTTTGGTGAACATATTTCATTGGTTATTCGTAATGGAATGATTGATCTTGACACTTGTTCGTATGTGTCAGGCGTCGTCATGACCCATTTACGGAGAACGCCTTATAGTGATCTCTTAGACCCCCAATGTGTTGTGACGATCCCGTCCGTCGCGTTCTCGTGTTTCCGCTACCAGCGGGGGTGTGACAGATTGGTATCAGAGTCATTGGTTATAGAGTATTAGGTGGATCACTCGACCTAGACTATAACCTAGGAACCTTCATGTAGAATGCATACTAGGGTTTTGTGTGCATCCGATGTTACATGTATATTCCTTCTATTCTACATATCTATTCTTTATCTTTTGATTTGCTTCATCTGAGGAAAAGTACATTTTCCTTATAAGATGTCTTCAGCTGGACCCGCTGCGCCCCGTGTTCACTTGTCCGACTCCGAGTCGGAACCAGAAGAGGTCCTCTCGGACCACATGCGGTCTATGTCATCTGACACAGAGTCTGACCCTGAAGAGGCGGAGATAGAGTCATATGAAGAGGAAGAGACAAGTGATCATGTTGTTTTAGGCTTGCCTGCCACTCGTGCTGCACCTCCTAGTCCTGCAGCACCTGAAGTCCCAGCTGCACCTAGTGCACCTGCTGTCCCTGCTGCACCAGACGTCCCTGCCTCTCCGCTTGCCCCCGTGATACCTGCTGGGCTAGCTGTTGCAAGGTACGCCCTTGTGGCGGGACCTAGGGTGCCCGGCTACCCTAGAGGGCCTTACCAGGAGAATGGCGTAGGACGGGTGTTACTAAGAACAGCTAGGAAGAGGGTGTTCTCGGCCACCCGTATTAGGTTTCGGGTGCCAGCGGATGAGGCTAGCTTGTGGGGCGACCATCCTGACCTGCCCCCAAGTCCTTCTAGCTCATCTGACAGTGACGACGGGCAGGACTGATGATGCATGATCATTGGTGAAGGCCGAGAATTTAAGAGCTTTACTTTAGTTTTTTTTTCGTATTTCGTTCCACACATTGTTAGACTTTGGGTTTTCGCACGCCTTTGAGATGTTTTTTTATCGATTATGAATTTGAGACATTATGATTTATGAGAATGAGACTTTATATTATTATGATGTTATGGGTTGTAATGTTATGCCATGGAATATGCGTTTGTGATGTTATACTTTATGAGATTGACTGAGTTGCGATACTATTTGAAAAATGTTGAGACTCATATATTGTTTATATTGATTAGAAAGATGCCGCCCAGAAGGATTACACGCAGTGTTAGTCGTGGAGGTGCTGCCCCAAGAGGCCGAGGTAGGGGAAGAGGTGCAAGAGGTAGGGGTGAAGCACCAATAGGAGGAAACGATGGGGGACAAGGTGGTAATAATCAGGGAACTGGAAACCCTGACATAGCCGCCATAATTGCTCAACAACTGGCAGCACTCATCCCGACCATAGTGGCACAGGTGAGTGATAATATCATGAACCACAATAATGGGGGTGGTAATGAGGACAATGAGCATAATGATGGGAATAATGGTCATGGGGAAAACAACGAAGACGGACATGGAGACGGTGGAGGAAATAACAACAGGGAAGGAGGAGGAATGGGAAACGGGAACGACAATGGTAATATGAATGGGAATGGCATTAGAGGAAGGATTGGCTGTACTTATAAGGAGTTCATGGATTGTAAGCCAAAGGAGTTTGATGGAAAAGGTGGAGCCATTGCTTTAACTCGTTGGATTGAGAAGATGGAATCTGTGATGGACGTCAGCAACTGTGCTGAAAACCAAAAAGTAAAGTATGCTACGTGTTCATTAGTGGGAAAGGCGTTAACATGGTGGAATATCCAGGTACAGGCTCGAGGTAGAGAAGCGGCAATGGCCATGACTTGGGCCGATTTTAAGGCACTAATAACCGAGTAGTATTGCCCCATGAATGAAATGCAGAAACTAGAACACAAATTCTGGAATCACTCTATGGTGGGAGCGGGGCATGCTGCGTATACTGGCCGGTTTCATGAACTAGCAAATTTGGTGCCACACTTAGTGACGCCTGAGTCAAAGAGAATTGAACGATACATTTGGGGTTTGGTACCGCAAATCCGGGGAATGGTGACTGCTGCTGCACCCCCGACTATACAGAATGCAATATTGAAAGCGGGTAGTTTGACAGACGAGATGGTTCGGACTGGGGTCTTAGGCAAGGGAAGTGGAAAGAGAAAAGAGGTTGGTGAGTCTAGTAGGCAGGCGGGTGGTAACACAGACAAGAAAGCGAAGGTGGTTAAGGGTTATGTGGCTACACAACCACCAAGGAAGGATTACGCTGGTGCCTACCCAAAATGCACCAAGTGTAATCGTCAACATCCGAGCACTGCACCATGTCTGGTTTGTTTTAACTGTAAGCAAGTGGGGCATCTAGCTAAGAGTTATAAGGTGGTAGTGAACCCAGTTGTGCCAATCAATGCGGTCAGACAAACAGGTGGACAACGTGGGTGCTATGAGTGTGGAAGTCTAGAGCATTACCGTAATGCATGCCCGAGATTGAACCGAGCACCGGGGCAAGCGGTCAACCAGAATCCCGGGGATAACCATCAAAATCGGGTGTTGGCAATCGGGGCGAATCCAGCACAAGGCAACAATGGAAATCCTGCTCGTGGGAGAGCATTTGTGTTGGGAGCCAACGAAGCTTGTCAGGAACCACAAGTGGTGATGGGTACGTTTATCTTGAATGATCATTATGCTATAGTATTATTTGATACGGGGGCAGATAATAGCTTCGTGTCCTCTGAATTTGTGAAAATATTAGATGTGGCCCCCAGTTATGTGCAAACCCCTTATGTGATTGAGTTGGCTGATGGTAGTTTTGTAGAAACTAAGGAAGTAATCCGAGACTGTACCTTAATATTAGATGATCATGTCTTTAGCATAAATCTTATTCCTTTTGGGCTTGGGAGCTTCGATGTAGTGGTGGGTATGGATTGGTTAATCGACAACAAGGCTGAAATTGTCTGTAACGAAAAGATTATACGACTTCCACTACCGAGTGGTGAGACGCTCGAAGTGTACGGTGAACGGCCTGATGTACAAAAGGGACTTATTATGAGTATGAAGACTGAGGCAAAGAAGATCGAGGACATACCAGTGGTGCGAGATTTCTAAGAAGTCTTTTCGGAGGATCTTACGGGATTGCCACCTGACAAGTGGACTTCCGAATTGATCTGGTGCCTAACGCGACGCCCGTGGCTAAGGCCCCGTATCGACTGGCTCCGTCGGAAATGCAAGAGTTGTCCAGTCAGCTTCAAGAACTGTTAGATAAAGGTTTCATACGACCTAGTCATTCACCATAGGGAGCACCGGTACTTTTCGTCAAGAAGAAGGATGGATCTTTCAGAATGTGCATAGACTACAGAGAACTAAATAAACTGACAATTAAGAACCGATATCCTTTGTGAAGGATAGATGATCTATTTGACCAATTACATGGGTCCAAGTACTTTTCAAAGATTGATCTCCGATCGGGGTATCATCAACTTAGAGTACAAGAGGATGACGTACCGAAGACAGCATTTAGAACCCGATATGGACATTACAAGTTCCTAGTCATGCCCTTCGGGTTAACGAACGCACCAGCTGTATTTATGGATTTAATGAATCGCGTGTGTAGGCCGCATCTGGATAAATTTGTCATAGTATTTATCGATGATATTTAATTTACTCTAAGACGGAAAAGGATCACGAAGAACACTTGAGAACAATTTTAGACCTGTTAAGGAGAGAGAAGTTATATGCCAAGTTCTCTAAGTGTGAGTTCTGGTTACGAGAAGTGATGTTCCTTGGGCATGTGGTGAATGAGGAAGGAATTCATGTGGACCCTGGTAAGATTGAGGCTGTTAAAGATTGGGAGACACCCAAAACACCTTCGGAGATCAGACAATTTTTGGGTTTAGCGGGCTACTACCGACGTTTTATTGCAAATTTTTCGAGGATTGCACAACCTCTTACGCAATTGACTCAAAAAGATAAAAAGTTTGTTTGGGGTGTTAAGCAAGAGGAGGCCTTCCTGACCTTGAAAGAAAAGTTGTGTAACGCCCCAATATTAACACTTCCGGAAGGGTTGGAGGGGTTTGTGGTGTACTGCGACGTATCGCATCAAGGGTTGGGATGCGTGCTCATGCAAAATGGTAAAGTAATTGCATATGCATCACGACAACTCAAGAATCACGAGAAAAACTACACTACCCATGATCTCGAGTTGGGTGCGGTAGTTTTTGCTCTCAAAATATGGAGGCACTATTTGTATGGTGCAAAGAGTGTAGTCTACATAGACCACAAGAGCCTCCAACATATTTTCGACCAGATGGAATTGAACATGAGGCAGAGGCGATGGATGGAGTTACTCAGTGACTATGACTGCGAAATCCGGTACCACCCGGGAAAAGCTAATGTAGTGGCGATGCCTTAAGTGGAAAAGAACAAATTAAGCCCATACGTATTCGGGCAACAAGTATGACAGTTCATCCGTGTATAAAGACTTGTATCATCTCCGCCCAAGTACAAGCAATGAAGGAATTGAACGAAAAGAGGAGCCACTGAGAGGATTAGACAAACAGTTCATGAAGAAGGACGATGGTGGGCTGTACTTCGTCGAAAGAATTTGGGTTCCGTCCTTAGAAAACACGCGGGAAATGGTACTAGACGAGGCTCATAAAACAAAGTATTCGGTACATCCCGGTGCAGATAAAATGTATCACGACCTTAGGGACTTGTATTGGTGGCCTGGAATGAAACGGGTATCGCTGTGTACGTGAGTAAATGCTTAACTTGCTCAAAGGTTAAAGCAGAACATCAGAGACCCGTCAGGTTTGTTACAACAACCTGAAATTCCCGAATGGAAATGGGAAAATATTACTATGGACTTTATTACCAAGTTACCTAAGACCAGTAGTGGGCATGATGCGATTTGGGTTATAGTGGATCGGATGACCAAATCTGCATATTTCTTGGCTATACGTGAGGACTACAAAATGAAAAAGTTGGCAAGGATTTACATCTGTGAGATTGTGTCTAGACGTGGGGTACCCGTGTCAATCATATCCGATCAGGATGCACGATTCACAACCTGATTTTGGCAATCCCTGCAGAAGTCACTGGGGACACGTCTTGACATGAGTACTACCTATCACCCTCAGACCGATGGTCAGAGTGAACGTACGATTCAGACATTGGAAGACATGCTGAGGGCTTGCACGATTGACTTTGGTGGTAATTGGGATGCTCATCTTCCATTGGTGGAGTTTTCATACAATAATAGTTACCATACAAGTATCGGGTGTGCACCATTTGAGGCATTATATGGGCGTAAGTATAGGTCACCGGTGTGTTGGGTAGAGGTTGGAGAAAGTCAAATAACTGGACCCGAAATCATACAGGAGACTACCGATAAGGTGTTTCAGATTAAGGATAGGTTGAAGGCGGCCCAAGATCGTCAGAAAAGCTATGCCGACAATGTAAGGAAGCCATTAGAGTTCACTGTTGGGGATAACGTACTATTGAAAGTGTCGCCTTGGAAAGGCATCGTGCGTTTTGGTAAAAGAAGCAAGTTAGCGCCAAGGTACGTTGGTCCATTCAAGATCATTGAACGTATTGGTCCTGTTGCATATCGGCTTGAATTACCGCAGGAGTTAAACGGTATCCATGACACATTCCATGTTTCAAATCTCAAGAAGTGTCTTGCTGATGAGACGTTGCATGTGCCACTCGAAGAAATCAGGTGGATGAAAAACTTCGATTCGTTGAAGAACCGGTGGAAATTATGGACATAGAGATAAAGACGCTGAAGAGAAGTAGGATTCCGATTGTGAAGGTAAGATGGAACTCGAAGAGAGGTCCTGAATTTACCTGAGAACAAGAAGACGGAATGAGGATTAAGTATCCTCACCTATTTAGGATGACAGTGCAGTTGGTAACTCTAGTTGAATTTCGGGACGAAATTCTCTCAACTGGGGGATACTGTGACATCCGTCACTTTCAGGTCCGTCAATTAACTCGAAACTCGTTAATTCTTTCCGTACATTTATTATTTCTCGTAATTAATTCATTTTTTTACCGAATCCTTTCGTACAACTGTTTCGCGTCAACCCTAGTGTTATAATAATCTCAACTTGTTAAATGTTATATAAATGACAATTAATAAAATTTATTTACTAATTAGTGTAATTAATACTATTATTATTATTAGTATTATTATTATTATCAATATTATTATTAATATTGTTATTATTATTATAATTATAGTTAAGGGTTTAAATGGTAATTTAATGAAACTCGAGGGATTAATTATTTTAAGATCCAAGGACAATTTTGCAAATACTAAAATATATATATGTTTTGCAACGTAAAGCGGCCGATCATCCTCTTTTGCGACCTTGCAAACCCTAAACAACCTTTCTGCCGTCGAGTCACCACCGTTTGCACCGCCGGAACAGCCCGTTAGCCACTGCCGGTCGTCAACGTCTCGCCGTCTAAGCGTTTCGCAGGTAACCGGTCATTGTGGAACTCGTTTTGTTTCGTTTCCTTACATTTCGTTTCGGTTTACGTCACGGTTTGAATCGGCTTCGTTTCGGGTTGATTCATACGCGTATATGGTGCGCGTTCGTATGTATATGTATGTATCTATGAGTGTATACGATTGTACACGTGTGTGTGTGTGTCGAGAAGCAAAAACACAGCAGTCGAAGGCTGCTGTGTGCGTAAAGGTATATGCTGTATGTATGTATGTTGCTGCGTATGTATGTATGCTGCTGTTTATGTATGTATGCTGTTGTGTATGTATGTATGTTGCTGCGTATGTATGTATGTATGTTGCTGCGTATGTATATATATGTTTCGGTTCGTATGTGTATGCTGCTGTATGTATATGTATATGTAAGTTGCTGTGTATTTGTATGTATATGTGCTGCGTATGTATATATATGTGTGTGTTGCGCAGGAAGGACAAACACAGCAGCCTTCGGCTGCTGTGTGCGTGATGTATGTGTGTGTATGTATATGCCGTGTGCGTGTATATAGATGTATACGCCTTGTACGTGTGTGTATATATATGCGCGTGAATGTATATGCAGTGTATGTGTGTGTGTATATAACTGTGTATGTGTATGTATTGTGTCTGTAAGGTGTAACCGTGTGTATGTTGGTGTATGTTTATAGCTGTGTATGTATATATATAGTGTGTATGCGTGTGTGAGTGTGAGTGTAGTGTGTGTGTGTTTGTGAGTGTGCTGCAGTGTGTGTTTGTGTGTGGTTGTATTTTGTGTGTGCAGGTAACATGTATCATAGAATTATATATATGTATGTTGTGTGCTTTCATATGTAAACATGTATGTATGTTACTTATATATACATATATATATATTATACATGCGCGTATGTGTGTTAGATATATAGATATGTATGTGTGCTAATTATATATATGTACATAGGTATATATATATTTATATATGTACATGTGTGTTAAATAAAATAATGTTGTGTGTAGTAATACGAGTATATTTATCTTATGGGTCGGTTATGTGCGTATTATTAGGTTGTAACTATGAGTAGTACGCGTTGGGTGTAATTAAACTAGTAATCAAATTATTATATATATATTATGTAAACATATATATATATATATATAGGTGTGTGTATGTATGTATGTATTTATATATGTATATAAAGATACATTTTATGTGTGAGTCGAATGTCAGACCCGAACCGAACCGAAACTGACCGAACGTATCAATTCCCTTTTGACTTGTCTTAAGATTCTTTTAATGTAATTAATTATAGGCGTTGATCATTCGTTACCCGCACTCTTTGAAGTTTTTTTTTCAAGTTATTTTCTTCACAATCAAGGTGAGTTTCACGGCCCCTTTTTAATATATTTTCTTGGGGGAAAAGCTTGCTCAAATGTTTTGTTATACGCCGTGTTATAAACAACTTGTGTGTGGTTTGGACCATAGGATTGAGTCTAGAGTTCTTACAAATGTGCTATCTGTACTTGGACTGTATGTGGACTGGACTGTCATGGAAAGGTATTGCTAGTACTAACGGGCTGACACCCCACCCTTGTGTCGGTATGCTAGTTAAGACCAACTTGGCCTTGTGCAAGCCCTTGGGTGAATGTAATCCGATTATGGACATGGGCATGACTACTGATTTGTACGAATTCTATGACTACTATGTTCTCTTACTCACACACTCTCTTTTCTGTTTTACATGGATACACCGCATGTTTTGTACATTAAACCTGTGAACTCACCAACGTATGTTGACCTTTATGAGCATGTCTTTTCAGGTAACAATGCATAAGTGAAATGGATATGGACTTAGATGGGACCGCTCTCTCGGGAGCATTAGACTATTTTGGATTTTTATTTGGATTTATTTAATTATGGCACTTTTGGACCAATTATGTCTGGATGTTTTGATGGTGTGCTTGTTGGATCTGGGATTACTTATTGTGTTTTGGACTATTGGTTTTGATGAAACTTTTGGTGAACATATTTCATTGGTTATTCGTAATGGAGTGATTGATCTTGACACTTGTTCATATGTGTCGGGCGTCGTCATGACCCATTTACGGAGAACGCCTTATAGTGATTCTCTTAGACCCCAATGTATTGTGACGATCCCGTCCGTCGCATCCTCGTGTTTCCGCTACCTGCGGTCATCCACCCTCATCTTCTTGTTGTTTGGGGTGAAACCACCACGCCCAAACCTCTTCCTATTCCAGTTATTATCACCGCCACCTGTCTTATTCACTTCCACCATCGTCTCCTCCCATTCATCATACAGCCTACCCGCCAGGTCTACAACTGATCGAAAAGTACCCGCCCGGGCAGCAATCAGATGCCTGCGTATGTCAACAGGAAACCCCTGAATGTATCTCTTGATCTTCCTCGACACTGGTGTCACCTGATCCGACACCAGTCTTGCCATTTTGTTAAATTTGGTGGTTTATTGCGGGTGGGTCATGGTTCCCACCTCAAGTTGCAGGAACTCCCTCTCGATCATGTCGAGTTCCTGGTGAGGACAGAATTCCTCGATCACCAATTTCTTCAACTCCTTCCAGCGTATCTTCCCGATGGCCCTTGCACCCTCAGCTTGGACAATATTGTCCTACCAACACAGTGCTGAGTCAGTAAAAGAGTGAGTGGCGAACTTCACCTTCTGGTCTTCACGACACTCGCTGATTTCCAACACTGCTTCCATCTCCCTCACCCTAGCGGTGAGCGGTAGCAGCATCACCTTTGCCATCGAAGGTCGGGGGCTTACACCTCTAGAATGCCCCATAACTGCACCCCTCGGTCGTCACCCCCACTGAATCATCCTCCTTATCATCGGACAACATGGTCTCAGGCTCCGGTTGTTCCTCCACCCCTTCCATTCCTTTCCCGTTGATCCCTTCCTACCTTCCTTCTCTTTCATCTCCTCATTCCTCATAACCCTGATGACTTCGGTCACTACAGACGGTAAGACTATCTGTATGACCTGGTGCACCTCATCAGCAATCGCCTACCTAGCCGAGGCATTCAAACTATCATTCTCATTCTCCTCCTTTGACCATGAACCTCAGGGTTCTCGTGAGCCATCTCAGGAGCCCTAGCACTACTCCTCGTCACATGCGGCTCAACTCCACGTCCACCATGACCTCTACCCCTAGACGCCTTTGAATATTTTCGTCCAGTCATTCCTTAAATGCTATAAGATTCAAACACTAAGACGGTTATTGAAGGAATAGCTCAGTTTATGTTGAGTGTAGTAAATCTCTAATTACATTGGCCAGTTATGATTGGCCACTTACTTTACTCTTCACACTCCAAGCATTTTCTATCCTGACTACATCAGCATCTAAATCTACTAAGAACACATAAGTCAAACAACACACGCATATAATACTGGTTATCTTTAAGAAAAGAAATACTTGGTGGCACGTAGCTACTCGGGCTAACATCCCTCCATTTGTCCCAATTTTAGTTTAAATTTAGGTTTTTGAAAATATTTAACTATTTCTCTTAAACTTTGTCTCTGATACCAACTTGTAAGGCCTCGATCCCGGAGACCTCATAGTTGGTCAATCATGCATTAATTACATATATCATTACTTAATTCGTGAAACAATGCAGCGGAATTAATATCATAAATCATCCGTTCATTAATAAAAACTGTTGCTAAGCAATGCACCAATAATTGTCATTAGTTACAAAAGATTGTTTAACTATATTACAAAGCAACAAAATTATTAATCATGAACGGATGTCAGTCTTGACCTACCGAGTAGCTTTCCCCGTGTGCCATCCTCAGCAATAATTACCTGCCAACTGAAAATGTATAAAAGTCAGCGTTGTTGAGTGAGTTCTAGTTTTAAAAGCGTTAAAATATCTTGAATAGTTTATATATGAAAATACTCTTTTTCATAAAACCCGTCCTTTACTTTCATTCGTGAGCATTCATCATACATACAATACGGTAATACCATCTTTCATTCATTCATTACCATGCTCATTATTTCATTCGTACTTTTATCATTATCTTTCACTTTCTTTTAGGACCAATGTGCAATACCCCAAACATTATGCACGAAGCTAATGCTGGGCCCGAGGTCTATAAATAGACCCCGAACATTGTGCATGAAGCTTGACCCAGTCACCTAGGGTATGCTACAAGGGTCCCTGTCAATCCCAATGATTGACCCTGTGTGCATCCTTTGATTAGTTAACCCGCATCACAGTTGAGCTAACGACACCATGGTTGTGCACCTCCGTTCATTTTGCTTGCAAGTCTTTCATTCTTTCATTTATGTTCCACTTTTCATCATCATTAATCTTTCACTTTTTTAATGATAATACTTTACGTTTACGATCATAAGCACACCACATAAAGTCATACAATATATTATAATATGGAACATAAGAAACATAAGAACAAATCATATTCATGCATAAAATAAGCATTTAATAACCTCAAGTCAAACTAGGGTCAAAACCCTAAAATCACAAATTCCTAAACTTTTAGAAATAATTCTAAGTGCTTTGGGCGCATGGGCACTATGCAAGCGCATCAGCCCTGCTTAGGCGCATCATAACTATTTGGGCGCATGGGCCCAACACTTAACTAATTTTCTACCCTTGGGCGTATGAGTACTATTGGGGTGCCTGACCCTTAAGCAATCCGGCCAAATTTCTAGGTGCATGAACAACTGTTCAGGCACATGACCTACACTTAGTCATTCTAAGGCTTAAACTTAGGCGCATGGGGTACTGTTTGGGCGCATGAGTTCTCTTAAACTTTTCTAAGGCAAATTTTAGGTGCATGGGCCTTATTTAGGCACATGACCAACCTGTTGAACATATTTCTAAGTTGTTTCCAGTCCCAAAGATCATATTATCTTATTCTAAGGTTACTAATACCATTCTAAACATGAACATAACATAAAACATCCATAAACATCATCATACATGCATGGATACATACGGTTACTCATACAACATTTGTAAAAATTCGTTTACATAAATTTTCATCCCCAAGAATTTATAAAACATGTAAAACATGGTGTCTAGAATTCACCTTATGCAACTTTGAGTATGACTTCCTTCAAACCCGTTTGCTATGAGCTCACACACCTAGAGACCCACCAAAAACCCACACACAAACGTACAAACACATACATAAGTATAAACCCGAGCTGAAATAAGTCAAGAACACCTTATAATATTAAATTCTTACCTTGAATTCGACTTCCTTGTTCTTCTTCTTCAAAACCCGAAAACTCAGCTTTCTCTCTCTATAATTCGAATGCAAAAAGGTGAAAAGTAACATGGTATGGGCGACCATGTTGCTTTTGTATAAAATTATATTATATTTTGTACTTTGCACACTTTTAACCCCTGTACTTGGGTTAAATTTGCATTTCTTCCTTTTATTCTTCTTTTTATAACTTTTAAAATATCCGGGTGTTACATTAGGTATAGTGAAATGAGGTATGCAATACTGGGATTTAATAACCTGTTTAGTAATAATACATGCAACCAAAGTGATTCTGATATTAATTTTTATGGGTTAGTTCACAAGTATATGTTTAGGATGTTTGAGAACTGCTAATCTTATAAACAATATGGCGATTTTAGGATGTTCTAGATTGCTTATTATTGCTAGCATATGTTACTTTGATTGCATATTCACGGGCTTGGCTTTTGCTTATTTTATCATGCTTACAACTGAATTAACTGGTTTCGTTAAACACATGATTACAATGACCGCGTACTCAGATTTGTTTGCTTTCTTTAGGAATTGAGTCATAGGAATTTATCTACACTTATAGTTTTTACATAGTTATTGTTATCATGTGTTTGGACTTCTAATCGATTTCGTTGGATTGAAAATTTCTTTTATGTTCAACACTTAAAAGAACACATTGAGAGCATAGTTTTTTTTATTTAAATGTACTATTCTAAAACAACAGACCTTATTATGTTTTGATTTTATTCTTTTAGCCTGGAAGTATAGAAAGTAAATTTTGTAAATTATTTGTGGTTAAAAGGTAAATTATGAAAAGAATTACCATAAACTAATAATTGACTTTATCGTTTACGATTGTTAAGACCTAACAACACCAAACTAGGTACATATTAATTGACTAAGATTTAAAATATTCCTGATTTCTTAATATTTTCAAATGGGTTTTTTAAAATATACAAGAGGAATAAAGGTAAATGACTGTGGTACAATTTTACAACTCCTTGCTATTGTCTTGAGCTACCGTTTCGTTAATAGTCATAAGCATTGCTCAAGGATGTGAAGATTCAAAGTTCGTATTGATAGTTCGATTATACTTGAGATTCAAACTGTTTTTTATCATTATTAAATCTTTCGATTATACTTGAGATTCAAACTGTTTATTATCATTATTAAATCTTTGATCATCAGGTGAGGAAAGTCAAAGAAATTTAGAGCACGATACAAAAGAACTCAAGTATGATGGCATTTACTCTCAAACTGCTTCCAAGTTTTAGCTATCCCTATTCGTATGATAGTCTGTATAATTAGTTTAATACAATATTTATTTAATATAGAGTGCGATGCCTACATTAAATCATCTTTACGGTAGAGAAGAAAAATAGCACAGATATTATTATGCATACATTTTACTTATATATTTATGTGGGTCTCTGTAAGCCACCATTCCCGGGCATCTCATAGTTGGGCTATCATTTCACAAAACACATAAACATACATTTAATTAAAACATCACAGCGGAAATTACTTTAAACCATTTTATATATTAATGAACGCTTTTTTAAAATAATACAATCTAGTTAACTGTTACAAAATATTATAAATTGCATTACATCACAAAAACGTCATTGTTATACAAATGGATGTCAACCTAAAAATGCCAAGTAGCTGCCCATGCCATCCTCAGCAACGATCACCTGCCAACTGGAAAATACATAAAAGTCAGTGTCGCTAAGTGAGTTCTAGTTTTATAAATAAAATACTTCACTTATCATTCAAAACCGTTCTTTACTTTCATATGTGCTCATACATCATACGTACAAATAGATAATTTTATTATTATCTTCATCATCATTCATTAACTTTCGTTCATTCATCATCATACGTCATCTTATCATTCGTTATCTTCCTTACTATATTTTACGTACATTCACCTTTATCTTCCTCATATTCCGGGCAAATGACACGGGCTATACTCCACCGTCATGCATAAAACGGGTACTGGGCCAAAGTCTATAAATAGGGTCCCATACATTGTGCCCGGTGGCCTGACCACAGTACCGGGGTAACTTTATTCGGACCAATGCCATATGCTATACCCCACCATCATGCATAAAGTGGGTACTGGGCCGAAGTCTATAATTAGACTCCTATACATTGTGCCCGGTGGCCTGACCATAGTACAAGGGTGAGCGGCAAGATCCCATTCGTATGGTCAATCATAAGGATTAGACCCCAGTGTCTATCCTTCTAGGGTAGCTAACCCACACACAGTTGAGCTAACACCCTTCATTGGGTGTGAACCTCCATACATTGCTTGCAAGACTTTTCTTACATCCGTTCATTCATTAATGCATGCATTGATTTTTTCTTTACGTTCCACTTATCATTATCATTAACTTCCGCTTACATAATACTTTTCATTCATTTCATACTCATAACATGTAAGTCACGAAATAATACACAATAGGAACATAAGGAAACACAACATAGACATACATAGCATCACATAACATCACATACATCATCACACATCATCATAAACATCATGCATCATCCATTCCCATACACATACACATACATAACAAGTCATCATAGAAATAACCGACCCTCCACGGGACAGCGGGGGTTCGGGGGTGGCAGCCCCTAACAGCGGGGTCCTAGGGGTAGCAGCCCCTAGTGGGGTCCATGGGGCAATGCCCTGGCTGGGGTCGCGCTGCCAGGTCAGCGCGAAAAGTTTTTATTTTAACATATTTGTATAGCACATTTTGTTATAAAAAAATTGATCTTCCAGTTAAAACCTCTTAAAATCTTGGTCATTTAAATCGTATATTTAGTATGCATTTTCAGTCCTAAAAATCCAGAAAAAATATATTTCTAAGTTTTAGGCGCATGGGCACTATACAGGCGCATGGGTACTATGCAGGCGCATGACCTTCTGGATGCATGGGAACACTTAGGTACATGGGAATGTTCTGGGCGTATGGGCACTATTGGGGCGCATGACCCAACACTTAGTCATTCTAGGAAAATTTCCAAGCGCATGGCCATTATTTGGGCGCATGGGGTTTTGGGCGCATGGGGAACACTTAGATTACTGACCGTTGGGCGCATGAGACACTGTTTAGGCGCATGGGCAGCCAACTTACACCTAATCAACATAATTCAGTCCCCAAACTAACATGTATCGTGATCTAAGCTTAGTACTAACATTCTAAGCATCATAATATGAACATAACCACAAATCAAACCCAAACTTACACCCACCAACATACACATTCATATATACACATATGGGTAACAAAACCCATTTTTATAAAAAAGTTCTTATATGCATTTCCAGCCCTAAAATCGGCTAAAACATATAAAAAAGGGGGTTCTATAACTCACCTTTAATAACTTTCAGGCAAGGCTTCTACAACCACAAATGTAAAAAGGAGTTCAAACACCTAAAACCCACCAAAGCACATAACCCGAACATACAAACATGTATAAGCACAAACCTGAGACTGAAACCCAACAAGAATGCTTAAAACTTAGAATTCTTACCTTGAATTCAGCCTTCTTGTTCTTCTTCTTCGAAAAACTCAAATTCTGCTCTTTCTCTCTCTCTAAAACCGAATGCAAAAAGGTGATGTGCAAGGTGTATGGGCAGCCATACTCCTTTTGTACAATATATAATATGTTATTTTGTACTTTTGACACATTTAACCCCTCAACTTTGGTTAAATTTTATTTTCCACTTTTATTCTTCTTTTTATAACTTTTTTAAAATACCCGGGTGTTACAAGTCCACCCCCTTATATAGGTTTCCCCCCGAAACCTGTTATTTCTCAAACAGATGAGGGTAATGCTGCCTCATCTCTTCTTCAATCTCACACATAGACTCGGATCCCTTCCTATGCTTCCACTGTACATGCACAAGAGGAACCACTTTATTCCTTAACCTTTTCTCTTTATGATCAATGATCGCCACTGGTTGCTCCACATAGTTGAGCCGTTCATCAACTTCAATGTCCTCCAGTGGTACAACCATATCCTCATCTGTTAAACACTTCCGTAGATGAGATACATGGAATGTCGAGTGAATTCCACTTAACTCATTGGGTAGTTCTAACCTATAGGCCACCTCTCCTACGCGAGCAATGATTCGGAAAGGCCCTATATACCTCGGGCTTAACTTGCCCCGCTTTCTAAACCGAATGATACCCTTCCAAGGTGGGACTTTCAATATAACCTTATCACCCACCTGGAACTCAATCGGCCTACGTCTCTTATCGGCGTACGACTTTTGTCTATCTATAGCTGCCTTCATAAAGGCTTTGATCTTTTCTAGCTTCTCAGTCGTAGTTTCAATCAACTAAATACTTCCCAACTCCTTCTGACCAATATCGCCCCAACAAACAGGCGTCCTACATCTACTACCGTATAGCATCTCATAAGGGGCATAACAATGCGGGCATGATAACTGTTATTGTATGAGAATTTGGCTAACGGTAAATGATCATCACAACTTCCTCTAAAATCAATGACACATGCCTGAAGCATGTCTTCAAGTGTCTGTATGGTTCTCTCTGACTGACCATCCGTCTAAGGATGATAAGTCATGCTGATGTGTAGTATCGTCCCCATCGCATCATGGAATTTCTTCCAGAACTTAGATGTAAACCAAGTGTAACGATCAGATACAGTAGACAACGGTACGCCATGACGAGCTACAATCTCATTAATGAATAAATCCGCGAGTCTCTCAGAGGAATACGTCTCTCGAATCGGTAAGAAGTGAGCACTCTTCCTCAAACGATCAACTATCACCCATATCGTATCATACCCTCCCGGGGTACGCGGTATCTTCGTAATAAACTCCATTGTGATATGCTCCCACTTCCACTCAGGTATATCCAAAGGTTGGATTTTCACGTACGGCTTCTGATGCACTGTCGTCACTTGCAAACAAGCAAGGAACTTACTCACGTATTCCCTTACGTCACGCTTCATACCCGGCCACCATAATTTTTCTTCATATCATGGTACATCTTGGTAGCACCATGATGAATGGAGTACCAAGTCTTATAAGCCTCATCCATGATCATTCAATGTAATTCCTTATAACGAGGAATCCACATCCGCCATATCGGGTTCTAACACCGAAAGTGTTTTCACCCAACTCTGTGACTAGGCCTCTCATCCTTTCAGAGTTAAGATGATCTTCTTTCAACGCCTCATCTTGAAACTTGACAGGATCTCAGCCTCAAGTTTGATCAATCAGATTGTTTTTGCAGCGGATTTAGCACGAAATTAGGACTTAAAGCAAGAACACAAAATATTTTGCATGTAAAAGTACAAACATAGAGAGAGAAAAGTTTTGCGAAAAAGAAGATTTTCTATTACTCAACACGTTTCGGCACCTAATACAGCATGGTTCACCATCCTTTTATAGGCGGCAAAAGGATGGGTGATGATGTCACTTGACAGTGACAACAACCGATTATTAAACTTACAACTGATAGAACATAAAACTACTGAAGATGTCAACAGCTGACATCTTCTTACAAAAGTGTTCTACCTATTACAAGTACTGAAAAAGGAAACTACTGAAAAGCCTACAACGATTGAAGAACAAACTCTTCAGTCGTTTATAACTACTGAACTATAACAGCTGAAGAACAAGCTCTTCAGCTGTTGTACAAACTACTGAAACTAAATATAAAACTACTGAAATGAAAAACCATCACAACAACTGAAGAAGACTTCTTCAGCTGTTGTGAGAAACTCTGAATCTTTCAGCACTTGGTTCTTCAGACTTGGGCTTCAGATGATGTATCAGCTGATGACTTCAGTAGATGTCATCAGCTGTTGTCTTCAGTCTTTGTCTTCAGACTTTGTGCATCAGTAGATGATCTTCAGTTCTTCAGTTCTTCAACTTTGATCTTCAGTACTTGTCTTCAGTACTTGAAGTATTCAGTACTTGTATGTTTCAGTACTTTAGACTTCAGTACTTGTCTTCAGCACTTTAGAATCTTCAGCTGTTGTACTTCAGATCTTTGATCTTCAGACTTTGATTCTTGAAATTTTGTCAGAACAGCTGATGGAAGTCTTCAGCAGTTGTTGTAATGATATGTGGGACTTAGAGGTTTTCCTGATCTTGGCTCATTGGTTCTTTTGGTCCAACAAACTCCCCCTGAACCAATGCAGCCAAAACCTCTAATTATTTGTTGTCCCACTTATTGTTGGCATAAAGATTGGTCTATTTCCTTCTGGATCAGATCAGAAGTTGACCTTAATAAGCACTGGCCTGAGAGGTAGTCTCTAAGATTTGATTGGCTGAGTATGGATGGGAGCTCTGTTTTGGGGAATTGGACACAGAGCTATTGTCCCATCCATGAGATCTACCTCCCACGTACGAGCCGGTAGGATTCTCGGGTGTAGGCTTAAAGAAATATCATCTGCTCTTCTTTGGTTAGGTCTTCATCCGCACCTTCGAATAACCCCTCCCGGCCGTACAGCTCTGAGACATACTTGGCCTGTTTTCCATTTTTGAGCTCAACTGTTGTGATTTGCCTGTATGCAAATTCATCTGGATGTTTTCCTTCCAACAACAGGTTGAGCTCATCCCTATGGAAGTTCTCAAGCCTCTTATAGACCAACCCTTTCCTAACCAACCTATTATCTAACATTGTTTGGGGTGATTGGTTGGCTCTATAGGCTTTCTCGAACTCCTCTACTATTTCCTAGGGTGTTATTACAAGAGCCACAAAGATCACTTCATCTACAATTCTCTTAAGTTGGCTCTTGTATCTCACAGGCATATCTTTCTTAACTATCCTGTGAGCCACCCTAGGATCAGGCCAAGTCCTCACTTTTTCCTTTTCATATTGAAAGGTTTGCTTAAGAGTGAAGAGTCTCAGAGCCTCCTTCTTCATATTCATGATAGAAGTAGAAGCAGCATATGATTTGTCAATGCTTTTCAGCATTTCCTCATCGTGTAATCTTTGCTGCTCCTTTTCTTCTAATTTTACCCTCACAGTGTCCATCTATGAGGTGGGAGTGATGGTTTGAGGTTTGGCTTTTGGTAGAGGGATGACTGCTGAAAGGGGCAGTCTATCCTCCTCATCCTCCTCTTCTTTTTCTTCTTGCAGCCTCAACACCCTTCTCTTCTTCTGCAAGGGTGGATCATTGGCTGCGGGTTTTGATGGTGAAGGAGTTGGTTTTGTGGGTTGTGTTTGGGTGGTTGGTGTGGGAATGTTGGCAGGCACTGCTAGCAATCTAGAGATAAGAGATGGTTTGGTCTGTTTTGCTAGCAGTGTCCTGTTCCCAGCACCGGCTTCTGAGAGGGCCTCAGCGACCAGTCCTTTGGTGAAATCACCAGCTGAACAGATCTTGGTGGCTATAGCCAAAATTCTATCCCTGGTCCATGCTTTGACATCAAGGACTAGCCTGCCCAGATACTTCAAAATGAATCTACTCATAGCCTCGAGTCTCTTTTTGTCCTCTTGGCTATAAGTAGACCATCGGTGTTCGATCTCTCCAGTCTCCATCTTTCTGATCTCCTGATCTAGCAATGCTGTGTCCATGTCAAAGCCTTGCCTGAACAGCTGATCAATGACAGAGTCCATTGATCTGCTTTGTTCAGCATCAGCCTCCTTGACAAGGGCTGCTAGATCAGAGTCAATCCTTTCTCCCTCCTCTCCCTTTTTCTTCTAATAAGTGACACTGAAATTCTTTTGGATTCCATCCACTTCTATATCAGCTCTCTCCTCCCTCTCTTTCCTCTTCCCTTTCTCCTTCACCCTAACACTCTCCTCAGCCTTCTCCCTACCAACTACCTCCTCTCTTTCTACTTCTAACTCCTCCTTTCCCCTCTTCCTCTTAGCTTGCACTGATGTCTCCCCCTTTTTGGGTGCATTGGTTGGGGTTTGACTATCAGCAAGCGCCTTAGCAACGACAACCTCCACCATGGGTTGGATGTGAGTGGGAAGCCTCTCATCAATGGTTTTCATGACAATATCTGTTATTATGGGTGTGATGAGAGGCAGGAATTTCTGGAGGATAGCATCTAGCTGGTCAGGGTGGTTCTGGCCCTGAGAGCTAGTGCCAGAAGCAGGGGCTGGTAGCCGAGTTTGTGGGAGTGGCTCAGTGTATGTGAGACCTTCGGGTGAAGGTGCCATCTGTGGGTTTGTGGTGGCAGATGGACTTCTATATTGAGTCATTTGAGCAAGCAGCTCTTTGAGTGTGCTTATCTCATCTTCTAAGATAGTGTTTTGAGCGACTACATCAAAGAAGAAGCTCAGGTCATCATCAGTGTGAACTGAATCACCTGACCTCCTGACTATGTCAGGATATACATGCTCTGAGTGTGGCTCAGAAGTAGCATGTGCCCCTTGGTATTGGTACTGGGGACTTCCAGCCTCCGGATTGGATCCATCATTGGCAGTTGCCTCTGTGAGGTCTTATTGATGTTACCAGCTTCACCCTTCTCAGATGTTGATGCAGAGGAAGTGGCAGCCTCACCAGAATGTCCTATCTCCCTAGCCACACTGGGAGATTGGACATGTGATTCTCTGTGCTGTGGGCTCCCACCGGCACTAGTGTCCACCCCCTCTTCGGTTGGAGTCTCCCCAGTTGTAATTGGTTTCTGGGGAGAGGGTGGAGTGCTCAGATGGGTCAGCACTTTGGCTATTGTTAAGGTAGGGCTTTATGGGGCGGTTTCAGTAGTTGATGGGCTTGAAGCAGTGTGCACATGGGGAGGACTGTGCGTTTCAATGGCAGTCTTCTCAAGTGAGATAGACCCCAGCAGTGTGGTTGCCCCAGAAGTGGTTGCATCAGGCTCCTGTTGAGAGGAAGCCTGTGCGGTTGTGGTGGGTGGAGTCGTGGTAGCTGCTGGGAGAATCGAACTAGCAGCCACATCCTGCCTTTGTGTTGCAGGGGCATCCTCAGGGGACTCATTTCCCTGAGTAGCCTTTTTGGGCTTCTTTTTGGCTTTTGGCTTGGTGGGGACTTTGGATTTGGAGGTGGAGGCTGTGGGTTCCTGCTGCGTGGGTTTTCGCAGCCGGCCAGCCTGTTTTAGTGATTGGTCGGTGTTGTGCCTGGAGTATACCTCGGCTAGAATAGCCATGGCAGGGACCCCAGTGCCAACAAGTCCCTCAGCTTGAAGCTGGTCCTCTATTATGGCCATTATGAACCGAGGATACAAGATCCAACGGTTAGAAATTGGTTTTGTGGCCATATCCTTGATTTCCAAAAATATAATATTAGTTAAGTTCATAGGTTGTTTTTCAAGGATAGAAAATAATACCTGTTGCCACCTTGTTGACATCTGGTACCATGAAGAGGTTTTGGGGGCCAAACACACGTTCACCATATGAAAGATTAGACGTTGAGGGTCTGGGAAGTGTTTCTTCAACAAGGTGGAGGCGGAGAGGTCACCCTGATAGTCATTGGAGGTGAAGGATAGATCAAGGGCGCCTTTGGGGTAGGAGGTTGGGTAGGTGGCATCCTCCAGCTTTAGGGTTTGGCGCAAGGTAGCTGGAGTGATAACCACTGGGTGGTTGTTGACGGAGGACCGGAGAGAGACCTCGCCATCTTGCTCTCCGGTTTGGACGGTGATATTTGTCCAGAACTCCGTCAGGGAGTCGGTGTAGATGGTGGGGTTCAAAAGAAATACCGTTTGGTAAGGTGAGTCGTTCATAAGATCGACGGCATGGTGAAATTTAGGCCATAATGGCGATTTGGTGAGATGAGCGACACAGTTGTGTCGAGGTTTGAGTTGCATGGTCACCATTAATGGTGTATGGGAAGTTCAGAGGTTTTGAAAAGTTAGGTCAAGTGAAGAGTAAATGCTCTGAAGGTTGGGTATTTATAAGGTAGGGCAAAGGCTGAAAGAAAACTACTGAATGTTTTGGTGTTAGTTATCAGTTGTTGAAACTACTGATGACGTGGGTTTAACCATCAGTGGTTATAACATCTGAGGACTTGGTGTTAGTCTTCAGTAGTTGAAACTACTGAAACCTTGGTTTTGTCCTTCAGATGTTGTAAACGGCTGAAGACTTGTTGTCAGTATTCAGTAGTTATAAACTACTGAAGACCTAATTCTTCATCTTCAGACGTTGTAACAACTGAAGACTTGGTGTTAGCCTTCAGTAGTTGTGAACTACTAATATCAGTAGTTGTGAACTACTGAAGACGTGGTATTGCTTCAGTTGTTGTAAACAACTGAGGACTTGGTGTTAGTCTTCAGTAGTTGTGAAACTACTGAAGACATGGTTTTGTCCTTTAGTTGTTTGGGTATGAAACAGCAGCTGTTGGCATCAGCTGATGAGAAATTACTCATCAGCTGTTTCCGTCAAATCAGTTGTTTCATGCTAGCCTCTACACTTACTCATCAGCTCTTTGGCTGACTTGCAGATGTTTCATTGACCCTTCAGCTCTTGTGAGTATTTAAGCCTTCAGCTCTTGTGATCAGATGTTCACAAGTGCTGATGAAATACTCTTCAGAGCTGGTGAACAAATTTTGTCTTCAGTACTTGTGAGCAAAATTTGTTCTTCACTACTTATTTGTTTGAAAATCATACATCACTAGTTGTAATCCACCTCACTACATCAGTTGTTTTTAATAAATAATGCACATCAGTACTTTGAAGCATTTTAGTCTTCAGTAGTTGTGAAAGAGCTAGAGACTAAATTACTCATCAGTACTTATATTTGACCTTTGCTCATCAGTAGTTGTGAAGTAAGAGCATCAGCATTGGTCAAATTATTCTAGCTGCAGCATACCAAGCCTTAGTACCAAATTTTGGAATGTAGCACTATCTAAAGGCTTAGTAAAAATGTCTGCAAGCTCATCAGCACTAGGCACAAACTTAGGATCAATCAGACCTTTTTCATAGCAATCCCTGATAAAATGATGTCTGATCTCTATATGTTTGGTCCTAGAGTGCTGGACTGGATTTTAACAATACAAAGAGCTGAAGCACTATCCATTATTAATGGAGTCTTAGTCTCAGTAATGCCATAATCCAGAAGTTGGTTCTGAAGCCAGAGTATCTGAGAGGTACAACTTGCAGCAGCAATGTACTCAGCTTTAGCAGTGGGTGTAGCAGTTGATGTTTGTTTCTTACTCTGCCAAGAAACTAAACAATTGCCTAGGAATTGGCAACCACCAGAAGTGGATTTTCTGGTGACTTTGCATCCTGCATAGTCACTATCAGAGAAGGCAACTAATTTGCAAGAATGCCCAGTTGAATACCAAAGACCTAGTGATTGGGTACCTTGCAGATATCTAAAGATCCTTTTGATTGCAATCAAATGGGATTCTTTAGGTGCAGCCTGAAATCTAGCACAAGCACATGTTGCAAACATGATGTCTGGCCTAGAAGCTGTAAGGTACATCAAGGACCCAATCATACATCTGTAAAGGGTTTCATCAACCGCTTTACCTTTCTGATCTACATCTAGTTGTGTGATGCTGCTCATGGGAGTAGAACAGGGCTTACAGGTTTGTAAATCAAACTTATTCAACAACTCTTTGGTATATTTGGACTGATGGATGAAGTTTCCCTCATCCTGTTGCTTGATTTGCAAACCTAGAAAGAACTGTAATTCTCCCATAGCACTCATTTCAAACCTTAGCTTCATGAGCTTTGTAAATTCATCACACAACTTTGGATCAGAGGATGCAAAGATGATGTCATCTACATAAATTTGAACAAGGAGCTTATGTTGTCCCACAGTCCTGATGAATAAGGTTTTATCAATAGTGCCTCTAGTGAACTTATTCTCTAGAAGAAAAGTTGAGAGTGTCTCATACCAAGCTCTGGGTGCTTGCTTCAGCCCATAAAGAGCCTTATCAAGCTTGTACACCCAATCAGGATGTTTATTGTCCTCAAAGCCTGGTGGTTGACACACATAAACTTCTTCTTTTATTTTCCCATATAAGAAGGCACTTTTGACATCCATTTGATAAACCTTAAGACTGTGAAAGGCAGCATAAGCTAGGAACAGTCTGATTGCTTCCAGTCTGGCCACAGGGGCAAAGGTCTCATCATAATCGATGCCTTTCTCTTGTGCAAACCCTTGAACAACCAGCCTGGCCTTGTTCTTGACAATTTGGCCCTTCTCATCTGTTTTGTTCCTAAATACCCACTTGGTGCCTATAGCACACTTACCTTTGGGTAATGGAACAAGCTCCCACACTTGCTGTTTCTTGAACTGAAGAAGCTCAAGCTGCATAGCTTCCACCCATCCATTGTCTCTTAAAGCAACATGATAGTTCTTGGGCTCTTGCTGACTGATGAAGAGAGCATAGAAGCAGAAGTTGGACAATTGATTCCTGGTTGAAACTCCAGCATTGATATCACCAATGATTTGAGATGTGGGGTGATTCTTCAGCTCTTGATAGACTATAATGTCTGTGCAAGTGTTTGTAGACCCATCAGCAGCAACAGATAGTGATGGAGATTCCTGAAAGCATGTAGAAGATGGCAGCTCAAACGAAGTAGAGCAAGCAGAAATCTTATCAGCATTTGTAGTGGATGGAGCTACTGAGGCTACAGGAGCATCAGGTTCAGTGGACTCAGGCAGGTTGTCACTAAACCTGAAGAGGTGAGTATTGACTGCATCATTATCAGTACCACCAGGTGGAGACTGTTGACAGGCTCAACAGCTGGAGGTTGATAAGGAACATATTGCAGTATGTCCAGATCAAACAACTCCACAGGGTTTTGTGGAATCTTGTCCTTTGGAGATTCATTGAACTTAACATGCAGAATTTCTTCAACCACCTTTGTTCTACAGTTGAAGACTCTGTATGCCTTGCAAGTTGATGAATAACCAACAAAATACCCTGCATCCACCTTACTAGCAAACTTCTGGAGTGGGTTGCTAGTGTTGAGAATGAAACATGGACACCCAAAGGCTCTAAAGAATGAAATCAGAGGAGCCAAATGATGAAGAACTTCATAAGGAGTCTTCATCAACCTCTTATTCACTCAGGCTCTATTCTGTACATAGCAAGCTGTATTGACAGCTTCAGCCCAAAAGGTCAGTGGCAACCCTGAGTCAGCTAACATTAACCTTGCTGCTTCAATGAGAGTCCTGTTCTTTCTCTCCACCACTCCATTCTGCTCAGGAGTTCTAGGAATACTAAACTGCCTTCTAATTCCCTTGGACAGGTAGAAGTCATCAAGTGTGTGGTTTCTAAACTCTGTTCCATTGTCACTTCTCACACACTTGACCTGTAGGGAATACTGCTTTTCTACAAGTAACACAAAGTTCATGATAGTCTTGGCTGCTTCATCCTTGGAGTGCAAGAAGAAAGTCCATACAAACCTAGAATAATCATCCACAATTACCAGGCAGTATTTCTTCTTTGCCATGCTCATCACTCTGACACGACCAAAGAGATCCATGTGCAGGAGCTGCAAGCAGGAAGTGGACTTTGGTTCTTCTATTGAAGGGAATGAAACTTTGTGTTGTTTTCCTTTCAAGCAAGCAGTGCAGTCATCTTCACACTTGAACTCCTTCAAAGGCAATCCTCTTACTAAACCATGGCTTATCAGCTGATTCATGTTCTTGAAATTAACATGACCCAGCCTTCTATACCATAGTGTAGACTCTTGAGGAGAGGCCTTGGAGAATAGGCAAGGATGGCCTTTTAGATCTATCTTTTTGGAAAGATCTAAGGCATACACTCTTCTTGTCCTGTTGGCCTTCAGGAGAGTGTGTTCATCCAACACCTTGTCAATCAAACTCAGAACTTTGGATGACAGAATCCGACAGTTCTGGCTTGGGAAAAGGGCAACATGGCCTTTGTCACACATTTGACTGACACTCAAGAGGTTGTACTTGAGATTCTCCACATGGTTAACATCATCAAACCTTATTTCCCTATTGGAAACAAAGCCTTTTCCGATGATGTAACCCTTTGCATCATTGCCAAAGGAGACAAATCCCTTCTTTCCTTGAGAGTAGTCATTAAGAAGGGAGTTGCTTCCTGTCATGTGCATGGATCCTCCACTGTCTACATACCAGATGCTTCTATGGCATGTTGAAGAACCCTTCAAACACAACCATATGTTAGTTAGTCTTAGAGACCCAAACCTGTTTGGTTTTGGGTTGTTTTCAACTACAGGTGCAGCGCTAACAGGTGTGTTATGTGTGATAGCCTGAGGTGAAGAAGATGGTGCAGAAGAGGAACCCTTTGGCTTGGACTTCCTTTTCTATGGTTTCAACACAGGAGCATCTAAATGGTTGACTCTTCCCATTAGTTGTTGAACCATCATCACCAGCTATGTCTGATTCTGTGATAAAGCTTTCAGCTCTTCAGACACATTGGAGTTTGCTAATGATGGATTCCTATGTTGTACCATCTTTTTCTGAGCAACCTTAGTTGTTGCCTGAGTAACCCTACCTTCCTTTTAGATTTAGCTTTGGGCTTAGGGATTTCAGGCTTGGATGTTGCTAGTACAAACTTGGTTTCAAACTCATTCTTCATTTTATTGATGTCCTCATTGATTTTCTCCTTCTGTTTGAGTTTGGAACCCCTTTTGTACCAGCAATCATTGGTAAGATGATTGAACAAGCCACATATCTCACATGGCTTCTTCTTCATCTTATGCTGATCATCAGCTGAAGAGGATGAAACT
Source organism: Flaveria linearis (assembly GCA_024085815.1). Taxonomy (NCBI): domain Eukaryota; kingdom Viridiplantae; phylum Streptophyta; class Magnoliopsida; order Asterales; family Asteraceae; genus Flaveria; species Flaveria linearis. Next base: position 38,132,373 of record CM044013.1, read on the forward strand.
GCTGAAGACTTGTTCTTCAGCTGTTTGCTATCAGTACTAGCAGTTTTCTTCCTAGTGCCTGCTTTCCTGGCATCCTCTTTAGCTGTCTTCAAACCTTTCCTACTGTTACTTTTCTTCTCTTTAGTACTAACAGTAGTTGAGGTTTGAACTTCAGATGTTGTCACTTGCTCTCTAGTACCTTCAGTACTTCTAGTGACAACACCTGAGTTGATCAGCCTTTTGGTCATGTGACAGTCAGCATTTGAACCATCAACGGTTGTAGCATCAGCTGATTGGTTTTGGCAGGAGTTAATGCTGACTTCTATCTCTGATGATGCTGAATCAGAAGATAGTAGGTCACATGATGAGAAGGATTGGTTATTGCTCTCTCCATCAGATTCAACTTCTGCTCTTGAAGTGAAATCTGTAGGAGGAGCAGTGTGATTATAACCAATGCCAAACTTCACATTGGAAGCTGATTGCTTACTAAGAAGCATTTCAAAACCCTTGCATGATTGCACCCATCGATCACACTCAACTTGGGTGGTTGCAAGAGTTTCCTTGAGGTCTCTATACTTTTCTAGAAGTACATCTTCCCTAGCTTTATCATCTTTGATTTGGCATTTAGGCTTGTAAATGTCATCATTTTTCTCTTTTAGTGCAGCCTCAAAATCAGCTTTTCTTTTGGAAATAGTGTGCTCTAGCTCAAGATTTTTATCTATTAAAGCTACATTTGCTTCTCTAATAGAAGCAAATGCTGCTATGCACGATTCAGAACAAAGCTTGGGTTTAGCCTCAGTGGATACCTGTGATGAGGCATTGGATGATGACCCCTCAGCAGAATCAAGGGCCATCAGAGCAAGATTTCCAAAAGGATGGTCACCACCATGTTGACCAGCGCCTTGGAGTAGTTGTTCCTGACCAGATAGATCATCTGGTAGACTACTCCAGTCAACAACACTTAGGGTGAAGAAGCTGTATTGTTGAGGTTGTGTGTGATGATGAGATTAGGAAGATTGAGGCTCAGGAAGAGCATGAGGTGGTTGAGCCGAGGGTGCTTGAGTTTGACTAGGCTGAGGCACATAGTAACAGGGGTAAGGATATGGCATATGACCCTGAGGCACAAAATAAGCAGGTGGTGCCTGTGCTTGTGATGGATGGCCAGAACTGGAGGAATGTTGCCCTCTGTGCTGTGAGCTATTGCTGGGAAAAGTCACAAAGGGTGCAGAGGAGTTAGATCCAGATGATCTACACTCTCTAGCAAAGTGTCCAAGCCTTTGGCACTTGTGACACCTCAACTTGCTCTTGTCAAAACCAACTTTGGTTTTGCCAGAGAGTCCAGGGAATTTCCTTCCAGTTCTCTTGTAGAACTTTTGAGATCGGATATTTATCATTGCCATTTGGTTCAAAATATCCATCTCTTCCAGATCATCATCTGGAATGCCCTTCAAGTCCTCCATCAGAAAACACAAGTTGTCACCACTACCTCCTGAACTACTAACACCAACAAAAGCTTGTTCTGAGTTGGTAGAGAAATCAATATGCTCATCATAAGAACTTTCTGATGCAGCATATTCTGACTCCTGACTTATCAAGGCAGCATTGCATTGAACAAAGTCATCAGCGAGCTTGCCAGAGGTGGACAGCTTCCTCTTTTGCTCTATCTCTCTCTCAAATGTGAGCAGTTTCCCATGAAGTTGGGTGAGAGATAGAGTTTCCAGATCTGCACTGGAGCGTAGGACAATGGTATAAGTGTCCCATCTCTCAGGCAGTGATCTGAGGAACCTGTTGTTCATCTGGCTATTGGAGTACTCCTGTTTGACCATCTTCAGCTCAGAAATCAAACAAGAGAACCGCTCAAACTGCTGGGTCAGAATCTCACCCTTTCTATATGAGAATGTCTCATATTGTTGGGCGAGGATTTCCCTATTGTTTGCTAAGACCGAATCAGTTCCTCCAAATTGTTCCTTTAGAGCAACCCATAGGTCATGAGCAGTCTCATGATGTAAGAGCCCTGAATAAATCTCATTAGGAATAGCCATGGCTAAAATTCCATGGGCTCTAGCATCAATTTCGAACAGCTTAAGATCTTCGTCCGAATATTGTTCAGGTTTCTTTGGAACCTGTTCATTAGATTCAGGGACGCTCACCATAGGCTTGTATGGTCCATGCACCACTGACTTCCAACAACCAGCACTGTTGACAGACAAGTGGTGAAGCATACGTCTTTGCCATATGTTATACTCGTTCCTCACAAGCATCGGAGGCTTGGTTGAGGAACCCGTATTGTGAGGATCGTTAGTTGGTGTCGTCATCTCAGGTTTTAGTCAAAAACAAGTTTAAGCAAAACAAATGTAGCTCAAAACCACCAGAGAACCTCAAGATTTTGGCCAGAAACAGCAGAAACTCACTCTCTATGGCTAATTCTTGCAAATTGCAATTCGATCAAACGTAGAGATCAAAAGAGCAGTTTCAAATGATCAATAGTGAAATCGATCAATGATTAACCCGCTCTGATACCATTTGACAGGATCTCAGCCTCTAGTTTGATCAATCAGATTGTTTTTGCAGCGGATTTAGCACGAAATTAGCACTTAAAGCAAGAACACAAAATATTTTGCATGTAAAAGTACAAACATAGAGAGAGAGAAAAGTTCTGCGAAAAAGAATATTTTCTATTACTCAACACGTTTCGGCACCTAATACAGCATGGTTCACCATCCTTTTATAGGCGGCAAAAGGATGGGTGATGATGTCACTTGACAGTGACATCAACCGATTATTAAACTTACAACTGATAGAACATAAAACTACTGAAGATGTCAACAGCTGACATCTTCTTACAAAAGTGTTCTACCTATTACAAGTACTGGAAAAGGAAATTACTGAAAAGCCTACAATGACTGAAGAACAAACTCTTCAGTCGTTTATAACTACTAAACTATAACAGCTGAAGAACAAGCTCTTCAGCTGTTGTACAAACTACTGAAACTAAATATAAAACTACTGAAATGAAAAACCATCACAACAACTGAAGAAGGCTTCTTCAGCTGTTGTGACAAACTCTGAATCTTTCAGCACTTGGTTATTCAGACTTGGGCTTCAGATGATGTATCAGCTGATGACTTCAGTAGATGTCATCAGCTGTTGTCTTCAGCCTTTGTCTTCAGACTTTGTGCATCAGTAGATGATCTTCAGTTCTTCAGTTCTTCAACTTTGATCTTCAGTACTTGTCTTCAGTACTTGAAGTCTTCAGTACTTGTATGTTTCAGTACTTCAGACTTCAGTACTTGTCTTCAGCACTTTAGAATCTTCAGCTGTTGTACTTCAGATCTTTGATCTTTAGACTTTGATTCTTCAGACTTTGTCAGAACAGCTGATGGGAGTCTTCAGCAGTTGTTGTAATGATATATGGGACTTAGAGGTTTTCCTGATCTTGGCTCATTGGTTCTTTTGGTCCAACAAAACTCCTTGACCTGCGTCATCAAATCAGATGTCATAATCAAATGATAAGCCTTAACCTGAATCAGCTTGGGTCTCTCCTTTCGGCTAAGAGCATCTGCCACCACGTTGGCCTTGCCCGGATGGTAATGGATCTTGCAATCGTAATCGTTTATGAACTCCAACCATCGCCTCTGCCTCATATTAAAATCTTCCTACTCAAAAAAGTAATTCAAGCTTTTGTGGTCAGTAAAGATGGTGACTTCGTCCTGTATAGGTAGTGCCGCCAAATCTTCAAGGCAAATACCATAGCTGCCAGCTCCAAGTCATGAGTGGGAAAATTAACTTCATGAACTTTCAACTGTCAGGATGCGTAGGCTATAACCTTCTCTCGTTGCATTAACACGTAACCCAACCCCGAGTAAGAAGTATCCGAATAGACTACCAAGTCCTCTCTTTCTTTGGGTAAGGATAAAACAGGAGCTTGAGTTAAACTCATCTTTAACTCTTCAAAAGCCTACTCCTGATCTTGAATCCATTCAATCTTCACATCCTTACGGGTCAGCTTAGTCAACGGAGAAGCTATCTTGGAGAAGTCTTGGATGAATATTCGATAATATCCCGCCAACCCCAAGAAGCTACGTATCTCGGATGGCGTCTTTGGAGACTTCCATTGCATCACCGCCTCCACCTTTTCTGGGTCTACCATAATCCCCTCGGGATTTACCACGTGACCTAAGAACTGAACTTCGCGCAACCAGAACGCGCACTTGGAGAACTTAGCATACAACATCTCCTTTCTCAATGTCTGTAACACTTCCTGAATGTGACCGACATGCTCCTCTTTGCTCCTTGAGTAAATCAGGATATCATCAATAAACACAATCACTAATTTATCCAACATCGGTTGACACACCCGATTTATCAAGTCCACAAATGCAGTTGGCGCGTTTGTTAAACCAGAGGACATAACGAGGAACTCGTAATGTCCATAACGCGTGCAAAAAGCTGTTTTAGGAATATCTTGCTCCTTCACCTTCAACTGATGGTAGCCAGATCGAAGGTCTATCCTCAAAAACCAACTGGCACCTTGAAGTTGATCAAAGAAGTCATCAATCCTCGGTAATGGATACTGATTCTTCACCGTCAACTTGTTGAACTCACGGTAGTCGATGCACATCCTCATATTACCTTCCTTGTTCTTCACGAACAAGAACGGAGCACCTCAAGGAGAGATACTCGATCTAATGAACCCCTTATTGAGCAACTCCTGCAGTTGCTCCATCAATTCCTTCATCTCGGAGGGAGCTAAACGATATGGCTCCTTAGCAACAGTTTGGGCACCAGGTATCAAGTCAATTTGAAACTTGATCTCGCGGTCGGTGGCACACTTGGTAAATCTTCTAGAAACACGTTCGGAAAGTCACACACAACCGACACATTGGACAGTTGTGGTGTTGACGTATCCATATCTTTCACGTAGGACAAATAGGCACTACATCCACGTCTCATGCACTTTCCCGCCACCGCCATCAAAATCACTTTCGGAATCGTAGTGATCCGATCCCCATAAACCTTCACCAAACTCCCATAAGGTGTTGTCAGTCTAATCATCTTATTGCGACACACAATGTTTGCCTCGTAGTCTGCCAACCAATCCATTCGTAGGACTACATCGAAACCGCCTAAGGTCATTGTGAATGGTCTAACAGAAAACTTATGACCTTCTAATTCTATGTCACTGCCTTCTATCATCTCAGAAATCCTGGTAGACTTACCTATGGCAGTTTCTACATCGAATGGCTCATCAATACATCTACTACTGAAAGGCAAATTAGCATAAAAAGCAACAGAAATAAAACTCCTACTAGCACCAGAATCAAATAACACAGAAGCAAGAGTTTGGTTTACTAGAAACGTACCTGACACCACATCTGGGTCCGTCCTAGCCTCCTCCTTGGTCATGGTGAAAGCTCTAGCGCTCGCCTTCTTCCCTTCAGTCCCGGTCGTCTTCTTCTCTCTGGAACTCTCAGCACTTGGCTTCTTGCATTCCCTACTCATGTGACCCTCTCTACAACAGTTAAAACGTCTAGCCACACGATAGTCCTTTGGTATATGTGTAACACCCGGAAGTTTGACTTTTCGGAGTGATATGCGACTGAGTCTCAGTCGCATGGAATTCATGCGACAAGAGGACCAATCGCATGATGCTCGGACGATTGAATGATCAACCGCATGGAACTCATGCGACTGAAGGTCCAGTCGCATGGTGTTCATGCGACTGAAGGTCCAGTCGCCTGGACCTCAGGCGACTGAGCTGTAACTATAAAAGAGGGGCAGCCCTCTTCTCTTTCCCCACACTTACACGTTTTCAGTCGGGAGAAAGAGCAGAGAGCGAGAGAGAAGAGAAAGAAGAGAAAGAAAGAGAGAACGTGGGATTCGGGCTCGAGATTTGTCGAGCGGCTAGTCAAACCAAAGATCTTCATCTTCTCCTTGATTAGGTGAGTTCTAGGACCCCTCATTTACTTGTTTTCAAATGATTTTGGGGCTGGAACACATTTAAACCCGTTTTTGAAAAAGTGTATGTTTGACCCATTTGGGTGAAATCTTGGGTAATGTGTTTAAGGTATGATTTAGGACTTGTATATGCTTGTATGATGTCCTAGTATGAATCCCTGAGGTTTAGGAGGGCTAATTTAGGCTGGAAATGAGTTTAGAGGAGTTTGAATGCCATAGGTCGCGGCTGCTGTTCGTGATGAACTCCAGTCGCTGCCCAGTTAGGGCTAGGCAACTGAAGGGCCAGTCGCACGACTGAGGAACGACTGATGTTCAATCGTATGATTGAGGCTCAGTTGCACAACAGGCCATGCGACTAAGGGTTCAGTCGCGTAGGTCCATTCGCATAGTTGTTCAGGCGCACGACCGAGGGTTAGACGCATAGAAGCCCATACGTATAGTGTTCATTCGCACGATAGGAGGTCCATTCATATGATTATAGGTCCATTCGCATAGCTGCCCAATCGCATGGAGGTCAAGCGACTGAAGTATGTTCAATCGCCCAAATAGGGCTGATGTGAATGAGGGGAGAAGTGTATGTATGATGTATGTAGGCTAAGCATGACGTAGCCTTATATGATGGTAATGACTGATGATTTGTAAATATCTATGTTCCTTGTGTCGACGTATGTTTATCTTTTTATGACTTTACGTGAATGAATGAATGAATGAAACGAATGTAAGAAGAACGTAAAGTGAAAGATAATGAAAAAGGAACATGATGAATGAATGCATGCATTAATGAATGAATGAATGAATGTAAGAAAGGCTTGCAAGCAAGTGAATGGAGGTGCACACCCCTGGCAGGTGTTAGCTCAACTGTGATGCGGGTTAGCTACCCCGAAGGATGCACACAGGGTCAATCTTTGAGATTGATAATGAGGTGAGCAACTTCGTGTTGCAACAGACTCAGTTAGCAGGCAATCAGGAGATTGCCACTGAGGTGAGCAGTTGTGTGCTGCAACAGACTTGGCTAACGTACGATAGAATGAAAGTGAAAGATAAATGATGCATGTACCTACCCCAGGTGACTGGAGCAGCATTTGTGCACAACGTTCGTGATTGATCACCACAGGTCCAGCACAAGCAGTATAGTATGACGTTTGGGGTATTGTACATGTCACCGAATGTAATGAACGTTCGAACGAATGTAATGAATGTATGAATGAAAGTAAAGAACGTACGAATGAATGTAAAGAATGTATGTACGAACGTGAATGATAACGATGAATGGTACGCGAACGAAAGCTAATGAACGAATGATGAAGATAATAATAATATTATCTAAGTGTACGTATGATGTGTGATCGCATGTATGTAAGAACGGTTATAATGAATGAAAGTATGTTTTATTATAAAACTAGAACTCACTCAGCAACGCTGACTTTTTATGTGTTTCCAGTTGGCAGGTAGGGTTGCTGAGGATGGCACGAGGCGGCTACTCAGCTCTTTTAGGATGGCATTCTCCTTTTGATAATGCTGCAACGCAATGGAATGCGGGCGCATTATACATGCAACAACTTATGTTGCATGCAAGTGTCAAGTGTTCCTTGAGGATCCCGATAAACGGGATTACTTAAGGAATCTTTTTTATGATGAAAATTTTAATATTTCTATACTAGAGGTCACTGTTTATGACCCTTTTGTAATAGTGCTTTTGTGATGTAATGCAACATTAAATGTTTTGTAATTGACGTACGTTGTATTAAATGGCAAAAGTATTTATAGTAAAAGAAAAGTTTATTTCAGAGTTTCCGCTGCATGATTTTATTAAGTTATTGTAAATTACGTATTTTATGTGCAATGAATGACCAACTGTGAGGTGCCCGGGAAGTGGGCCTTACAAGTTGGTATCAGAGCCAAAGTTTAAGTGAAATGGGTAAATTTTCAAAATAAACCTAAACTTAAACTGAAAATGGGACAGAAAAGGGAAGAATGCCATCTGAGTAGCTGTGTGCGATCAGGTATTTTCTTAAAGTTAACCAGGATTATGTGCGCATTTAATGTGGTTTATGTGTACTGTTAGACTTAGATACTAATGTAGTCAGGATAGGTAATGCTCGGGGTGCGAAGAGTAAAGTAAGTGGCTAATCACAACTGGCCACTGTAATTAGGGACTTACTATACTTGACATAAACTGAGCTATTTCCTTGAATGACCGTGTTGGTGTTTGAATCTTTCAGTGTGAGATAAAGAATGGCTGGTGGTAGATCTTCTAAGGCCTCATGGGGTGGAGGTGGTGGTGGACGTGGTTCTGAACCGCGGGTCACCAGAGGAAGACCTAGGGTAGAGAAGGTAGTTCATGAGGAAACCGAGACCCCTCATCAGGAGGGTGCAGACGAAACCACCAATTTGAGAGCATCGGTAAAAGAGGCAGTGGTTGAAGAGGTGCATCAGGTCATGCAGACGATCCTACCTTCTGTGGTGACCGAAGTAATTAAGGCTGTCAGGGAAGATGAAAGAAAAGAGAGGAACAGGTCCTCAGGAAGACAGCAACAAACAAAGCCGAAAACGGTTCTATCTGATAATGAAGAGGAAGAGGAGGAAGAGCAGGTACGGGAGACAACACGGGGTTGTAACTACGGGCATTTATGAGGTGCAAGCCCCTACTTTTGACGGTTCTGGCACTACTGCTGATGCTCACCAGTGGGTGAGAGAAATGGAGGCTGTCCTCGATATTAGTGATTGCCAGGAGGACAAGAAGGTGAAGTTTGCTACCCACTCTTTCACGGGGTCGACTTTGTGCTGGTGGGACAATATAGTCCAAGCCGAGGGTAGCAGGGCCATATGGAAGATGAAGTGGGCCGAGTTAAAGAGAATGGTGATCGAGGAGTTCAGTCCTCGTCGGGAAATGGACAAAGTTGAGAGAGAGTTCCTGTAGTTGGAGGCGGGGACGATGACCCACCAACAATACACCACCAAGTTTAATGAAATGGCGCGGTTGGTGCCGGATCAGGTGACGCCGGTGTCTCGAAAGATCAACCGGTATATTCAGGGGCTGCCAGCTGACCTCCGCAGGCATTTGATCACTGCTCGACCGAACTCCTTTAGGTCGGCGGTGGACTTGGCAAGGAAACTGTATGATGAACGGGCAGCGGTGGTGGTGGCTGATAGTAATCGGAAGGGTGGTGACAGGAATTGGAACGGGAAGAGGTTTAGTCGGGTGATGTTTCGACGAGCAATAAGAAGGCCCGGGTGGACGATCGTCGTATGGCCACACCGGGTACGGGACTGAGGAGGTGTGGTAAATATGGAAGGGAGCATGGTGGGGAGTGTCGACTGGGGCTGAATGTTTGTATTAAGTGTGGAAAGCCCGGTCACATGGCTAGAGAGTGTAAGGGCATGAGATGCTTCAACTGTGGAGAGAGTGGCCATATGAATAAAGACTGCAAGAAGCCGAGGTCTGAGAGTTCCGGCGTGAAGAAAACGGAGAATAAGGGATCGAAGGCAAGTGCCAGGGCATTCACGATGACGCAGGAAAAGGCTAAGACGGACCCTGACGTAGTGTCTGGTATGTTTCTGATGAACCAAACTTTAGCCTCTGTATTATTTGATTCGGGTGCCAGTAGGAGTTTTATTTCTGCTGCTTTCTGTGCCAAATTGCCCGTTAGTAGTAGACGTGTGGATGTACCGTTTGATGTAGAGACTGCTATAGGTAAAACTACCAGGATTTCCGAGGTGATAGAGGGTTGCGATGTGGAATTAGAGGGCCACAAATTTCCGGTTAGACCGTTTACGATGACGTTAGGTGGTTTTGATTTGGTGCTTGGAATAGATTGGTTGGCGGACTTTGAGGCGAACATTGTGTGTCGCAAGAAGATGATTTATTTGACAGCGCCCGACGGTAGTTCAGTGACAGTTTATGGCGATCGGGTTACTACGATTCCGAAGGTGATCTCAATGGCGGTGGCGGGGAAATGTATGAGGCGTGGATGTGGCGCCTACTTATGTTATGTGAAAGATGTGGAAACGCCAACACCATAACTATCTGATGTTTCGGTTGTGCGTGATTTTCCAGACGTGTTCCCGGAAGACTTATCAGGATTGCCACCTGACAGAGAGATCGAGTTCCAGATTGATCTGATAACAGGCGCCCAACCTGTTGCCAAAGCACCGTATCGATTGGCCCTGACGGAAATGAAAGAGTTGATGGAGCAGTTACAAGAGCTGCTGGATAAGGGGTTTATTAGACCGAGTATCTCACCTTGGGGTGCTCCGGTCCTGTTTGTGAAGAAGACAGACGGTAGCATGAGGATGTGTATAGATTACCGTGAGTTAAACAAGCTAACGGTAAAGAACAGATACCCCTTGCCGAGGATCGATGACTTGTTTGATCAACTTCAGGGTGCCAGTTGGTTTTTAAGGATAGACCTTCGATCAGGCTACCATCAACTGATAGTGAAAGAGCAGGATGTCCCTAAAACAGCTTTTCGCACACGCTACGGTCACTACGAGTTCCTTGTCATGTCTTTTGGTTTGACCAATGCGCCAGCTGCTTTTATGGACCTGATGAACAGGGTGTGTCGGCCGATGTTGGATAAATCAGTGATTGTATTCATCGATGATATCTTGATTTATTCAAAGAGTGAGACTGAGCATGCCGGTCACATTCGAGAAGTTCTGGAGACGTTGAGAAGGGAGAATTTGTATGCCAAATTCTCCAAGTGCGCATTCTGGTTGCGTGAAGTTCAATTCTTGGGTCACGTGGTAAATCCGGATGGAATTATGGTTGATCCAGCGAAGGTGGAAGCAGTAATGCAATGGAAGTCTCCAAAGACGCCATCTGAGATCCGTAGTTTCTTGGGTTTGGCGGGCTACTATAGAAGGTTCATTCAAGACTTCTCCAAGATTGTTTCTCCACTGACCAAGTTGACCCGGAAAGATGTGAAGTTTGTATGGGGTCAAGCTCAAGATAAGGCGTTTGAAGAATTGAAGGCGAGATTGACCCAAGCTCCTGTTCTGTCATTACCCGATGGAAGTGAAGATCTGGTGGTTTATTCTGATGCTTCCTATTCGGGATTGGGATGCGTGTTGATGCAGAGGGGAAAGGTTATAGCTTATGCATCCCGGCAGTTGAAAGTTCATGAGGTTAATTACCCTACTCATGACTTGGAGCTAGCAGCTGTGGTCTTTGCATTAAAGATTTGGAGGCACTATCTGTACGGGACGAAGTGCACTATTTTTACCGACCACAAAAGCTTGAAGTATTTCTTTGAACAGAATGATTTAAATATGAGGCAAAGGCGATGGTTGGAACTTATAAAGGATTATGATTGTGAAATCCACTACCATCCGGGCAAAGCCAACGTGGTGGCGGATGCCCTTAGCTAAAAAGAGAGACCCGAGCCGATTCGAGTGAAAGCGTACCAACTAATTATGACCTCAGACGTGATGAAGCAAGTCAAAGAGTTTCAAGATGAGGCACTAAAGGAAGATCATCTTAACTCAGAACGAATGAGAGGTCTGGTCATGGAACTGGGTGAAAACACGTTTGGTGTCAAGACTCGATTTGGGCATATGTGGATTCCTCGTTTTGGGAATCTACGGGTAAAGATCATGGATGAAGCCCACAAGACTCGATACTCCATTCATCCCAGTGCTACCAAGATGTACCAAGACATGAAGAAAGATTATTGGTGGCCGGGTATGAAGCGTGATGTGGTGGAGTATGTGAGCAAATGTCTTACTTGCTTGCAAGTAAAGGCCGAGCACCAGAAGCCGTATGGAAAGATTCAACCCTTGGATATACCGGAATGTAAGTGGGAGCACATCACCATGGATTTTATCACAAAGCTGCCACGTACCCCGAAGGGGTATGATACTATATGGGTGATTGTGGATCGTCTGACGAATAGTGCTTACTTCTTACAGATACGTGAGACATATTCATCCAAGAGGTTGGCCGATATATTCATCAAAGAGATTATGACTCGTCATGCTGTACCGACGTCGATTGTGTCTGATCGCGGCACCCAGTTTACATCCAAATTCTGGAAGAAATTCCATGATGCTATGGGGACGAGGTTGCATATTAGCACGGCTTATCATCCTCAAACTGATGGTCAGTCGGAAAGGACCATTCAGACTTTGGACGACATGCTTCGGGCATGTGTTATGACTTCGGGGGAAGTTGGGATGACCACTTGCCGTTAGCTGAATTCTCATGCAACAACATCTATCATGCCAGTATTGGCATGCCACCCTATGAGATGCTATACGGTAGGAGATGCAGGACACCCGTCTGTTGGGGTGATATTGGTCAGAAGGAATTGGGAAGTGTCGAAGTGATCGAGGCTACGACTGAAAAGCTTGAAAGGATCAAAGCCTATATGAAGGCAGCCAAAGACAGACAGAAGTCGTATGCTGACAAACGAGGTAGGCCGATTGAGTTCCAGGTGGGAGATCGGGTTATGGTGAAGGTCTCACCCTGGAAGGGTATCATCCGGTTCCAGAAGCGGGGTAAGTTGGGTCCGCGGTATATAGGCCCTTTCCAAATCATTGCTCGGGTAGGAGAGGTGGCCTATAAGTTGAATCTACCAGATGAGTTAAGTAGAATTCACCCGACCTTCCACGTATCTCATCTGAGGAAGTGTTTGGCGGACGAGGATATGATCGTCCCACTGGGGGATATTGAGGTAGACGAACGGCTCAACTATGTGGAGCAACCAGTGGCGATCATCGATCGAAAGGAGAGGAGGCTGAGAAATAAAGTGGTTCCTCTTGTGCGTGTACAATGGCAGCACAGGAAGGGATCCGAGTCAACGTGGGAAACTGAAGAAGAAATGAGGCAGCATTACCCACGATTGTTCGAGGAATAACAGGTTTCGGGGACGAAACCTAAATAAGGGGGTGGACTTGTAACACCCAGAAGTTTGACTTTTCGGAGTGATATGCGACTGAGTCTCAGTCGAATGGAATTCATGCGACTGGAGGACCAATCGCATGATGCTCGGACGATTGAAGGATCAACCGCATGGAACTCATGCGACTGAAGGTCCAGTCGCATGGTGTTCATGCGACTGAAAGTCCAGTCGCCTGGACCTCAGGCGACAGAGCTGTAACTATAAAAGAGGGGCAGCCCTCTTCTCTTTCCCCACACTTACACGTTTTCAGTCGGGAGAAAGAGCAGAGAGCGAGAGAGCAGAGAAAGAAGAGAAAGAAAGAGAGAACGTGGGATTCGGGCTCGAGATTTGTCGAGTGGCTAGTCAAACCAAAGCTCTTCATCTTCTCCTTGTTAAGGTGAGTTCTAGGACCCCTCATTTACTTGTTTTCAAACGATTTTAGGGCTGGAACACATTTAAACCCGTTTTTGAAAAAGTGTATGTTTGACCCATTTGGGTGAAATCTTGGGTAATGTGTTTAAGGTATTATTTAGGACTTGTATATGCTTGTATGATGTCCTAGTATGAATCCCTGAGGTTTAGGATGGCTAATTTGGGCTGGAAATGAGTTTAGAGGAGTGTGAATGCCATAGGTCGCGGCTGCTGTTCGTGATGAACTCCAGTCGCTGCCCAGTTAGGGCTAGGCGACTGAAGGGCCAGTCACACGACTGAGGAACGACTGATGTTCAATCGTACGATTGAGGCTCAGTCGCACGACAGGCCATGCGACTAAGAGTTCAGTCGCGTAGGTCCATTCGCATAGTTGTTCAGGCGCACGACCGAGGGTTAGTCGCATAGAAGCCCATACGTATAGTGTTCATTCGCACGATAGGAGGTCCATTTGTACGATTGTAGGTCCATTCGCATAGCTGCCTAATCGCATGATCCAGTCGCATGGAGGTAAAGCGACTGAAGTATGTTCAATCGCCCAAATAGGGCTGATGTGAATGAGGAGAGAAGTGTATGTATGATGTATGTAGGCTAAGCATGATGTAGCCTTATATGATGGTAATGACTGATGATTGTAAATGTCTATGTTCCTTGTGTCGACGTATGTTTATCTTTTTATGACTTTACGTGAATGAATGAATGAATGAAACGAATGTAATAAGAACGTAAAGTGAAAGATAATGAAAGAGGAACATGATGAATGAATGCATGCATTAATGAATGAACGAATGAATGTAAGAAAGGCTTGCAGGAAAGTGAATGGAGGTGCACACCCCTGGCAGGTGTTAGCCAACTGTGATGCGGGTTAGCTACCCCGAAGGATGCACACAGGGTCAATCTTGAGATTGATAATGAGGTGAGCAACTTCGTGTTGCAACAGACTCGGTTAGCAGGCAATCAGGAGATTGCCACTGAGGTGAGCAGTTGTGTGCTTCAACAGACTTGGCTAACGTACATAGAATGAAAGTGAAAGATAAATGGTGCATGTACCTACCCCAGGTGACTGGATCAGCATTTGTGCACAACGTTCGTGGTTGATCACCACAGGTCCAGCACCAACAGTATAGTATGACGTTTGGGGTATTGTACATGTCACCGAATGTAATGAACGTTCGAACAAATGTAATGAATGTATGAATGAAAGTAAAGAACGTACAAATGAATGTAAAGAATGTATGTACGAACGTGAATGAGAACGATGAATGGTACACGAACGAAAGCTAATAAACGAATGATGAAGATAATAATAATATTATCTAAGTGTACGTATGATGTGTGATCGCATGTATGTAAGAACGGTTATAATGAATGAAAGTATGTTTTATTATAAAACTAGAACTCACTCAGTAACGCTGACTTTTTATGTGTTTCCAGTTGGCAGGTAGGGTTGCTGAGGATGGCACGAGGTGGCTACTCAGCTCTTTTGGGATGGCATTCTCCTTTTGATAATGCTGCAACGCAATGGAATGCGGGCGCATAATACATGCAACAACTTATGTTGCATGCAAGTGTCAAGTGTTCCTTGAGGATCCCGATAAATGGGATTACTTAAGGAATCTTCTTTATGATGAAAATTTTAATATTTCTATACTAGAGGTCACTGTTTATGACCCTTTGTAATAGTGTTTTTGTGATGTAATGCAACATTAATGTTTTGTAATTGACGTACGTTGTATTAAATGGCAAAAGTATTTATAGTAAAAGAAAAGTTTATTTCAGAGTTTCCGCTGCATGATTTTATTAAGTTATTGTAAATTATGTATTTTACGTGCAATGAATGACCAACTGTGAGGTGCTCGGGAAGTGGGCCTTCCATTATGCCTCGTCCTCTCACATTTGAAGCATACATTCGATCCCCACCTACATTTCCAGTATGCTCCTTTTCGTATTTTCCACACCTCTTCAACCCAGCACGGATGTGAACACACGTCGGTCATCCACCCGTGCACTCTTGTTGTTTGCCGGAGCACCACCCCGTCCAAACCGCTTCCCGTTCCAGTTCCGGTCACCACCACCTTTCTTACTCACCACAGCCCCCACTACCTCCCTTCATCATACAGTCTTCCCGCCAAATCAACCACCGACCTAAACGTACTCGGTCGAGCGGCGATCATGTTACATGTATGTAAATTTACCTATTTATGAATGTAATTTTAATGGGTATGTTTGTGTAATTTTAATAGTTACCTATAAGTGTAAATTATTATTATATACGTTTAAGTTACAACATTATAACATTTGGTTGTTAATTTATATATATTTTATTTTTAATAAAAGCTTTAAATTTTATCATGTTTATATATCTTTGAAGAATATGACTATTTTATATTTAATTGTTTGTACTATGTATATATATATATAACTTTTTGTACGAACATACTTGCTTTTATTTAATGTCACTTCATAATTCACTTTATTTCATGCAATTCAACCCTATCAACAAATTTAAAGTATGTTTATTTTTGACTACCCTAATATGTTCCTAACTGCTACCTAATTTGGTGTAACATGAAATACACATTTACATACTTGTAAGGTATGCATAGAACATGTTCTACATGCGGGTTATTACCTATTCATATATGTATATGAACATTTATATAAACTTATTATTTACATATATGATTTTTGCATATGTATATATGCGCCATCGACACAATCATTAAACAAGATTAAGTCCTAGTGATCAATTCAACTAATTAAAGCATTAAACAATATTATTTTAACATTATATACATATAAAACCCTTGGTCGGTTGCTACAGTGACCAAGGGTAATTTTGGTATTTTATGTGCAAGTGATATTGACAGTGTGATACGTGTTGCAGCCCCATCGTTCCACCGCCTCACATTCTCTTTTCTTTTGACATATGTTCAGATCAATTGAAGAAGGTATAGCAATCTATTTCTTGCTCAAGGTTCGTCATCTGTGCTCATAAATTGAGAAGGTATTGCAGGTTCATCGGTGATCGGCGTTTCAATTGGGGTTCCCACTTTTCTCTAAAACCTATTGAACGCGTAAGTTTCTATCAATTTTTGGTGTTCTTGTGTATTTTGCTTTTGATTCAAAGTTTACTTTGATTTAGATTTTACTTTGATTTGAGTCGTTTTGTGGCTTCTTTGATTTGGGTTGATGGTGATTTCAATGACAACTTCTCTGAAGCTCAAGAAGTTGAAAACAGTGTCAAGAAAAAGTAAGTGAAAACCATGGTTTTAGTGTGGAGATCGTCTTATAGATTTATCGGTTGTTTCTATCCTAAAGACCCATAACCATCTTTTAAGCATCTTTTTGTTGACACATCTATCATAAATGTTACTGTAAAATGTATTTTTGTTATTGATTTTGGTTGTTAGGTCATTTAAATTTGATATTTTTCATGTTTCTAGGTGTTGAGGTTACCTAATGTTCACCTTAAAGTCAAAGTTGAAGAATTTTGGGCTTCTTTATATTTCTCAGGTATCAGATATCCAGATTTTTAATGGTTTGTGTTTAAGCTTCTTCATATTCTCTGTTGTTACTTTGAAAGTATTACATTTGCTAATAAGAAGTCTACAAGAGATTTAATAGAGAGGAACAAATCTGTTCTTACATTTCTTTCATTTGTCAATTATATTTCCTGTTGGGTAGGGTTTATATTTGTATAAATCAACTATATTATTTTTACTTTAAGCGTGTACTTTTCTTTTGTCGGAGTTAGATAGGAGGTGTGATGCTTTAATCTCCATTAGACAATAAATGATAGAGATTGAGAAGATATTAAGAAAGGAACAACTAATATCAATGATAATGTCATTAAGTTAACTAAAGTCTAAAGAGTACATGGTTAGAAGTAAGCTTCAAAAAGAAATCCATCACATTTATCTTAAGTTTCTCTAACTATTGATATTTTAGGTGTTTAACATGTGTTAATATGGGTAATTCACCACATTTTATTTAACCATTTGTTAACAATGAAGCTACGTAGAAAAAACAGAACTTCGGTGTTTTTTGCATAAATTTTTAACACGCATGATAATTAATGCGTAAACCATATACATGAGGGAATCCCATGATCCATTTAGGCAACAATTAATAATAGGACCTGATTTTTTTCAGTGAAGATGGCTTTAAATTGTACTTTCTTTCCCTTTCACTTCTAAAAGTTTAAAAACGAGTCATTATTTGTGCTACATGCTATTAGTTCGCTTTACCAATTATGACCCAAAGTTTTTTGTTGATGAGAAGTTAGAGCTGATAGAAGTAGAGATATCGTTGATGGGGGAGTTACAACTAAAATGGAATAAAATCATTTAAATCATTTAAATAGATATAGTGTACGAATAACTACATCTATGGTAATATAGCTTTCTGTGGATGATATTAATGTAAGTGAATGTGATTTGCGTGTATGCAGGAAGGGAGGTTAATGGATCAAAAACATTATTCATTGCTACATATTTTAGAGCTCAAGCGTATTATACTTCATATAATGAAAAGGTGAGTTACTCAACGTGTAAGAAACTATATTCACCGGTGTTTGAGCAAGCAACAATATATCGGTATATGTGAACCTGAACGCCTAAATTTAAGGGAGTTTTGAATTGATAATCTGTGTCAAGTCTTTAGGTGTAAGGCCCCGATTCCGGAGACCTCATAGTTGGTCAATCATAGCATTAATTACATATATCATTACTTAATTCATTAAACAATGCAGCGGAATTAATATAAAAAATCATCCGTTCATTAATAAAAACTTTTGCTAAGCTATACACCCATAATTGTTATCAATTACAAAAGATTGTTTAACTACATTACAAACCAACAAAATTATTAATCATGAACGGATGTCAGTCTTGCCCTGCCGAGTAGCTTTCCCCGCGTGCCATCCTCAGCAATAATTACCTGCCAACTGAAAATATATAAAAGTCAGCGTTGTTGAGTGAGTTCTAGTTTTAAAAGTGTTAAAATACCTTGAATAGTTTATATATGAAAATACTCTTTTTCATAAAACACTTCATTTACTTTCATTCGTGAGCATTCATCACACATACAACAACGTAATACCTTCCTTCAATCATTCATTACCATGCCCATTCTTTCATTTCTTACTTTTATCATTATCTTTCACTTTCTTTCCGGACCAAAGTGCAATACCCCGAACATTATGCACAAAGCTGATGCTGGGACTGAGGTCTATAAATAGACCCCCAACATTATGCATGAAGCTTGACCCAGTCACCTAGGGTATGCTACAAGGGTCCCTATCAATCCCAATTATTGACCCTGTGTGCATCCTTTGGGGTAGCTAACCCGGATAACAGTTGAGCTAACGACAACATGGTCGTGCACCTCCATTCATTTTGCTTGCAAGTCTTTCATTCTTTCATTTATGTTCCACTTTTCATCATCATTAATCTTTCACTTTGTTAATGATAATGCTTTACGTTTACGATCATAATCACACCACGTAAAGTCATACAATATATTATAATATGGAACATAAGAAACATAAGAACAAATCATATTCATGTATAAAATAAGCATTTAATAACCTCAAGTCAAACTAGGGTCAAAACCCTAAAATCACAAATTCCCAAACTTTCAGAAATAATTCTAAGTGTTCTAGGCGTATGGGTACTATAGGCGCATCAGCCCTGCTTAGGCGCATTATAACTATTTGGGCGCATGGCCCAACACTTAACTGATTTTCTACCCTTGGGCGTATGAGTACTATTGGGGCGCCTGACCCCAACACTTAGGCAATCCGGCCAAATTTCTAGGCACATGAACTACTGTTCACGCGCATAACATACACTTAGTCATTCTAAGGCATAAACTTAGGCGCATGGGGTACCGTTTGGGTGGATAAGTTCTTTTAAACGTTTCTAAGGCAAATTTTAGGTGCATGGGCCTTATTTAGGTGCATGACCAACCTGCTGAGCATATTTCTAAGTTGTTTCCAGTCCCAAACATCATATTATCTTATTCTAAGCTTACTCATACCATTCTAAACATGAACATAACATAAACATCCATAAACATCATCATACATGCATGGATACATATGGTTACTCATACAACATTTGTAAAAATTCGTTTACATACATTTTCAGCCCAAGAATTTATAAAAAGATATAAAACATGGGGTCTAGAACTCACCTTATGCAACTTTGAGTATGACTTCCTTCAAACCCATTTGCTATGAGCTCACACACTTAGAGACCCACCAAAAAGCCACACAAAAACATACAAACACATACATAAGCATAAACCCAAACTAAAATAAGTCAAGAACACCTTAAAACATCAAATTCTTACCTTGAATTCGACTTCCTTGTTCTTCTTCTTCAAAACCTGAAAACTCAGCTTTCACTCTCTACAATCCGAATGCCAAAAGGTGAAAAGTAACATGGTATGGGCGGTCATGTTGCTTTTAAAACTATATTATATTTTGTACTTTGCACACTTTTAACCCTGTACTTGGGTTAAATTTCATTTCCTCCTTTTATTCCTCTTTTTACAACTTTTAAAATATCCAAGTGTTACAAGTCCACCCCCTTTATAAAGGTTTTGTCGCTGAAACCTGTTATTCCTCGAACAGATGTGGGTAATGTTGTCTCATCTCTTCTTCAGCTTCCCACGTAGACTCAGATCCCTTTCTATGCTTCCACTGTATGCACAAGAGGAACCACTTTATTCCTTAACATTTTCTTCTTACGATCAATGATCGCCATTGGTTTTTCCACATAGTTGAGCCGTTCATCCACTTCGATATCTTCTAGTGGTACAACCATATCCTCGTTTGCCAAACACTTCCACAGATGAGATACATGGAATGTCGAGTGAATTCCACTTAACTCATCGGGTAGTTCCAACCTATAGGCCACCTCTCCTACCCGGGCAATAAATCAAAAAGGCCCTATATACCTCATGCTCAACTTGTCCCACTTTCTGAAACCGAATGATACCTTTTCAAGGTGAGACTTTCAACATAACCCTATCACCCACCTGGAACTCAATCGGTCTACATCTCCTGTCAGCATACGACTTCTGTCTATCCTTAGCTGCCTTCATAAAGGCTTTGATTCTTTATAACTTCTCGGTCGTAGCCTCGATCACCTCGACACCTCCTATCTCCTTCTACCCAATGTCTCCCCAACATACGGGCGTCCTACATCTCCTACCCTATAGCATCTCGTATAGGGGCCAACCAATGCTGGCATGATAACTGTTGTTGTACGAGAATTGTGCTAATGATAAGTGGTCATCCCAACTTCCTACAAAGTTGATTACACATGCCTGAAGCATGTCTTTGAGCCTCTGGATCGTCCTCTCAGACTGACCATCCATCTAATAATGATAAGCCATGATAATGTGTAGCCTCGTCCCCATCGCATCATGGAATCTCTTCCAAAACTTTGACGTGAATCGGGTGTCACAATCCGACACGATAGACACCGGCACCCCATGATAAGCTACAATCTCCTTAATGAACAGATTCACCAATCTTTCTGACGAGTACGTCTCGTGGATCAGTAAGAAGTGAGCACTCTTTGACAGTCAATCGACTAGCACCCAAATGGTATCGCACCCCCTCGTTGTGTGAGGTATCTTAGTAATAAAGTCCATGGTGATGTGTTCCCACTTTCACTCAAGTATATCCAACGGTTGGATCTTCCCATATGGTTTCTGATGTTCCGCCTTCACTTGCAAGTAAGTAAGGCACTTGCTCACGTACTCTACTACATCGCGCTTCATTCCCGACCATCAATAATCTTTCTTCATATCCTGATACATCTACGTGGCACCAGGATTAATCAAGTATTGAGTCTTATGAGCTTCATCCATTATCTGCCCCCGTAGGTCTACGTAACAAGGAATGCATATTCGTCCATTTCGGGTTCTAACACCGTGAGTGTTCTCACCCATCTCTATGACTAATCCTCTAATTCTTTCAGAGTTAAGGCGATCTTATTTCAACGCCTTGTCTTGAAATCCCTTCACATGTGTCATCATATCAGCGGTCATAACCAACTAATAAGCCTTCACTAGAATCGGCTAGGGTCTCTCCTTTCGGCTACGGGCGTCGGCCACCACGTTGGCCTTGCCCGGATGATATGGATCTCACAATCATAGTCCTTGATGAGCTCTAACCACCTCCTCTGTCTAATGTTGAGATCCTTTTCCTCGAAAAAGTACTTCAAGCTCTTGTGGTCCGTGAAGATGGTGCACTTCGTCCCGTATAAGTAGTGCCTCCAAATCTTAAACGTGAAGAACACAGCGGCTAGCTATAGATCATATGATGGATTTCATGGGTTATCAACTGTCAGGATGCGTAGGCTATCACCCTTCCATGTTGCATTAACATGCAACCTAATCCCGAATAAGAAGCATCTGAATATACCACTAAGTCTTCACTTCCTTCGGGTAGTGTCAAGACAGTAGCTTGAGTCAACCTCGTCCTTAACTCCTCAAAGAACACTCCTGTTCTCGACCCCACACAAATTTCACATCCTTGCGAGTCAATTTAGTCAAAGTTGAGGCTATCTTACAAAAGTCCTGGATGAACCTTCTGTAATAACCCGCCAAACCTAAGAAATTACGGATCTCGGATGGCGTCTTTGGAGACTTCCATTGCATCACCGCCTCAACCTTTGCGGGGTCTACCATAATTCCTTCAATATTAACAACATGACCCAAAAATTGAACATCGCGCAACCAAAAGCACACTTAGGTAATTTAGCATACAACTTCTCTCTTCTATGTGTCTCCAATACCTCTTGTATGTGCCGGCATGTTCTTACTCATTCTTATAATAAATCAGGATACTATCAATAAACACGATCACCGATTTATCTAACATCGTCCGACATACTCGGTTCATTATATCCATAAAAGCATCCGGCGCATTAGTCAGACCGAAAGACATAACGCGTAGTATCCATAACGAGTGCGTAAAGCTATCTTAGGAATGTCTTGTTCCTTCACCTTCAATTGATGGTAGCCAGATCAAATATCTATCATTGAAAACCAACTGCAACCCTGGAGCTGATCGAACAAGTCATCAAACCTTGGTAACGGATACCGATTCTTCACCGTCAACTTGTTGAGCTCTCGTTAGTCGATGCACATCCGCATACTACCATCCTTTTTCTTCACGAATAAGACCAGAGCACCCCATGGAGAGATACTCAGTCAGATGAATCCCTTATCCATTAACTCCTTCAATTGCTCCATGAGCTCCTTCATCTCATTTGGAGCTAATCGGTACGATGCCTCGGCAACTGGTTGAGCACCGGGTATCAGATCAATCTAAAATTCGATCTCGCGGTCCGGCGACACACCTGGTAAGTCTTCTGGGAACACGTCTGGAAAGTGACATACCACTGGTACATCCGACAACTGTGGTACTGATGCGTCCACGTCCTTTATGTAGGCCACGTAGACACTACACCCACGTCTCATGTCCTTCCCCACCACCGCCATCGAAATCACCTTCGGAACCATAGTAACGCGATCGCCGTAAACCGTCACCGAACTTCCATCGGGCGCAATCAATCAAATCATCTTCTTGTGACACACGATGTTTGCCTTATAGGCTGCTAACCAAACTGTCCCTAGTACTACATCAAATCCACCTAGGGGCATCACATGTAACATAGCAGTAAACCTATTACCTTCTAATTCTATGACACTGTCCTCTATTATATCAGTAATTCTATTGGACTTACCAATAGCAGTTTCTAAATCGAATGGCTCACTAATAGTTCTACTACTAGCAGATAGCTTATCACAGAAATTAGTAGAAATAAAACTGCTACAAGCACCGGAATCAAATAATACAGAGGCACAAGTTTGGTTTACTATAAACATACCTGACATGACATCGGGATCCTCCTTGGCCTCCTCCCGCGTCATCATGAAGGCTCTAGCAGTTGCCCTCTGTTCCCCTTCCTTCGGCTTCTTCTTCGCCCCAGAGCTCTCCGCCCTCGGCTTCTTGTAGTCCCTGCTCATGTGGCCCTCCTTACCGCAGGTATAGCACCTCGGCACCCTACAGTCTCTGGAAATGTAGCCATGCTTTTCATATTTGAAGCACACGTTAAGCCCTAACCTACACTCACCCGCATGCTCCTTTCCACACTTACCACACTTCCTCAATCCCGAACTTGATGACACCAACCTGCGGTCATACACCCTCATCTTCTTGTTGTTTGGGGTGAAACCACCACGCACAAACCTCTTCCCATTCCAGTTCTTATCACCACCACCTGTTTTCTTCACTTCTACCATCGTCTCCTCCTATTCATCATATAGCCTACCCGCCAGGTCTACAACCTATCGAAAAGTACCCGGCCGGGTAGCAATCAGATGCCTGCGTATGTCAACAGGCAACCCCTGAATGTATCTCTTGATCTTCCTCGACACTGGCGTCACCTGATCCGGAACCAGTCTTGCCATTTTGTTAAATTTGGTGGTGTATTGCGGGTGGGTCATGGTTCCCACCTCAAGTTGCAGGAACTCCCTCTCGATCATGTTGAGTTCCCGGTGAGGATAGAATTCCTCGATCACCAATTTCTTCAACTCCTTCCATCGTATCTTCCCGATGGCCCTGCACCCTCAGCTTGGACAATATTGTCCTACCAACACAGTGCTGAGTCAACAAAAGAGTGAGTGGCGAACTTCACCTTCTGGTCTTCATGGCACTCGCTTATTTCCAACATTGCTTCCATCTCCCTCACCAAGTGGTGAACAGTAGTAGCATCACCATTGCCATCGAAGGTCGGGGGCTTAAACCTCTGGAATTCCCCATAACTGCACCCCTCGGTCGTCACCCCCACTGAATCATCCTCCTCATCATCGGGCAATATGGTCTCAGGCTCCGGTTGTTCCTCCTCCCCCTTCCTTTCCTTGCCCGTTGATCCCTTCCAATCATCCTTCTCTTTCATATCCTCATTCCTCACAGCCGTGATGATTTCGGTCACTACAGACGGTAAGAATGTCTGCATGACCTTGTGCACCTTATCAGCAATCGCCTCCCTAGCAGAGGCATTCAACTATCATTCTCATTCTCTTCCTTTGGCCATGAACATCAGGGTTCTTATGAGCCATCTCAGGAGCCCTAACACTACTCCTGGTCACATGCGGCTCAGCTCCACGTCCACCATGACCTCTACCCCTAGACGCCTTCGAGTATTTTCATCCAGCCATTCCTTAAACGCTATAAGATTCAAACACTAACACGGTCATCGAAGGAATAGATCAGTTTATGTTGAGTATAGTAAGTCTCTAATTACATTAGCCAGTTGTGATTAGCCACTTACTTTACTTTTCACACCCCAAGCATCTCCTATCCTGAATACATCAGCATATAAATCTACTAAGAACACATAAGTCAAATAGCACACGCACATAATACTGGTTATCTTTAAGAAAAGAAATACCTTGTGGCACATAGCTACTCGGGCTAACATCCCTCCATTCATCCCAATTTTAGTTTAAATTTAGGTTTTTGAAAATATTTAACTATTTCTCTTAAACTTTGTCTCTGATACCAACTTGTAAGGCCCCGATCCCGGAGACCTCATAGTTAGTCAATCATAGCATTAATTACTTAATTCATGAAACAATGCAGCGGAACTAATATCATAAATCATTCGTTCATTAATAAAAACTGTTGCTAACAATACACCCATAATTGTTATCAGTTAAAAAAGATAGTTTAACTGCATTATAAAGCAACAAAATTATTAATCATGAACGGATGTCAGTCTTGTCCTGCCGAGTAGCTTTCCCCACGTGCCATCCTCAGCAATAATAACCTACCAACTGAAAATGTATAAAAGTCAGCGTTATTGAGTGTGTTCTAGTTTTAAAAGCGTTAAAATACCTTGAATAGTTTATATATGAAAATACTCTTTTTCAGAAATCACTTTCTTTACTTTCGTTCGTGAGCATTCATCATACATATAACAAGGTAATACCTTCTTTCATTCATTCATTACCATGCTCATTCTTTCATTCGTACTTTTATCATTATCTTTCACTTTCTTTCCGGACCAATATGCAATACCCCAAACATTGTGCATGAAGCTGATGCTGGGGCTAAGGTCTATAAATAGACCCCGAACATTATGCACGAAGCTTGACCCAGTCACCTAGGGTATGCTACAAGGGTCCCTGTCAATCCCAATGATTGACCCTGTGTGCATCCTTTGGGGTAGCTAACCCACCCGCATCACAGTTGAGCTAACGACAACATGGTTGTGCACCTCCGTTCATTTTGCTTGCAAGACTTTCATTCTTTCATTTATGTTCCACTTTTCATCATCATTAATCTCTCACTTTATTAATGATAATACTTTACGTTTACGATCATAAGCATACCACGTAAAGTCATACAATATATTATAATATGGAACATAAGAAACATAAGAACAAATCATATTCATGCATAAAATAAGCATTTAATAACCTCAAGTCAAACTAGGGTCAAAACCTTAAAATCACAGATTCCTAAACTTTTATAAATAATTCTAAGTGTTCTAGGCGTATGGGCACTATGCAGGCGCATCAGCCCTGCTTAGGCGCATCAGCCCTGCTTAGGCGCATCAGCCCTACTTAGGCGCATCATAACTATTTGGGTGCATGGCCCAACACTTAACTGATTTTCTACCCTTGGGTGTATGAGTACTATTGGGCCCCAACACTTAAGCAATCCGGCCAAATTTCAAGGCGCATGAACTACTGTTCAGGCACATGACCTACACTTAGTCATTCTAAGGCTTAAACTTAGGCGCATGGGGTACTGTTTGCACGCATGAGTTCTCTTAAACTTTTCTAAGACAAATTTTAGGCGCATGGGCCTTATTTAGGTGCATGACCAACCTGTTGAACATATTTCTATGTTGTTTCCAGTCCCAAACATCATATTATCTTATTCTAAGCTTACTCATACCATTCTAAACATGAACATACCATAAAACATCCATAAACATCATCATTCATGCATGGATACATACGGTTACTCATACAACATTTGGGTAAAAATTAGTTTACATACATTTTCAGCCCCAAGAATTTATAAAACATGTAAAACACGGGGTCTAGAACTCACCTTATGTAACTTTGAGTATGGCTTCCTTCAAACCTGTTTGCTATGAGCTCACACACCTAGAGACCCACCAAAAACCCACACAGAAATATACAAACACATACATAAGTATAAACCCAAGCTGAAATAAGTCAAGAACACCTTAAAATATCAAATTCTTACCTTGAATTCGACTTCCTTGTTCTTCTTCTTCAAAACACGAAAACTCAGCTTTCTCTCT
The DNA here is from genome assembly GCA_024085815.1 of Flaveria linearis. NCBI lineage: Eukaryota > Viridiplantae > Streptophyta > Magnoliopsida > Asterales > Asteraceae > Flaveria > Flaveria linearis. Next base: position 38,158,990 of record CM044013.1, read on the forward strand.
CTATAATCCGAATGCAAAAAGGTGAAAAGTAACAAGGTATGGGCGGCCATGTTGCTTTTATATAAAATTATATTATATTTTATACTTTGCACACTTTTAACCCCTGTACTTGGGTTAAATTTGCATTTCTTCCTTTTATTCTTCTTTTAAAACTTTTAAAATATCCAGGTGTTACATTAGGTATAGTAAAATGAGGTATGCAATGCTGGGAGTTAATAACCTGTTTAGTTATAATACATGCAATCAAAGTGATTTTGATATTAATTTATGGGTTAGTTCACAAGTATATGTTTAGGATGTTTGAGAACTGCTAATCTTATAAACAATATGGTGATTTTAGGATGTTCTAGATTACTTATTATTGCTAGCATATGTTACTTTGATTGCATATTCACGGGCTTGGCTTTTTCTTATTTGATCATGCTTACAACCGAATTAAATGGTTTCGTTAAACACATGATTACAATGACTGCGTACTCAGATTTGTTTGCTTTCTTTAGGTATTGAGTCATAGGAATTTATCTAAACTTATAGTTTTTACATAGTTATTGTTATCATGTGTTTGGACTTCTAATCAATTTCATTGGATTGAAAATTTCTTTTATGTTCAACACTTAAAAGAACCCATTGAGAGCATAGTTGTTTTGATTTAAATGTACTAATCTAAAACAACAGACCTTATTATGTTTTGATTTTATTCTTTTAGCCTGGAATTATAGAAAGTAAATTTTGTAAATTATTTGTGGTTAAAAGGTAAATTATAAAAAAAATTACCATAAACTAATAATTGACTTTATCGTTTACGATTGTTAAGACCTAACAGCACCAAACTAGGTACATATTAATTGACTAAGATTTAAAATATTCCTGATTTCTTAATATTTTCAAATGGGTTTTTAAAAATATACAAGAGGAATAAAGGTAAATGACTATGGTACAATTTTACAACTCCTTGCTATTGTCTTGAGCTACCGTTTCATTAATAGTCATAAGAATTGCTCAAGGATGTGAAAATTCTAAGTTTGTATTGGTAGTTCGATTATACCTGAGATTCAAACTGTTTATTATCATTATTAAATATTTCGATTATACTTGAGATTCAAACTGTTTATTATCATTATTAAATCTTTGATCATCAGGTGAGGAAAGTCAAAGAAATTTAGAGCACGATACAAAAGAACTCAAGTATGATGGCATTTACTCTCAAACTGCTTTACAAGTTTTAGCTTACCCTATTCGTATGATAGTCTGTATAATTAGTTTAATACAATATTTATTTAATATAGAGTACGATGCCTACATTAAATCATCTTTACGGTAGAGAAGAAAAATAGCACAGATATTATTATGCATACATTTTACTTATATATTTATGTGGGTCTCTGTAAGTCCCCATTCCCGGGCATCTCATAGTTGTACTATCATTTCACAAAACACATAAACATACATTTAATTAAAACATCGCAGCGGAAATTACTTTAAACCATTTTATATATTAATGAACGGTTTTTCAAAATAATACAATCTAGTTAACTGTTACAAAATATTATAAATTGCATTACATCACAAAAACGTCATTGTTATACAAATGGATGTAATCTAAAAATGCCAAGTAGTTGCCCCATGCCATCTTCAGCAACGATCACCTACCAACTGGAAAATACATAAAAGTCAGCGTCGCTAAGTGAGTTCTATTTTTATAAATAAAATACTTCACTTATCATTCAAACCCGTTCTTTACTTTCATATGTGCTCATACATCGTACGTACAAATAGATAATCTTATTATTATCTTCATCATCATTCATTAACTTTTGTTCATTCATCATCATACGTCATCATTATCATTCGTTATCTTCCTTACCATATTTTACGTACATTCACCTTTATCTTCCTCATATTCCGGGCCAATGACACGGGCTATACCTCACCGTCATGCATAAAGCGGGTACTGGGCCAAAGTCTATAAATAGGCTCCCATACATTGTGCCCGGTGGCCTGACCATAGTACCGGGGTAACTTTATTCGGACCAATGCCATATGCTATACCCCACCGTCATGCATAAGCGGGTACTGGGCCGAAGTCTATAATTAGACTCCCATATATTGTGCCCGGTGGCCTTACCACAGTACTGGAGTTAGCGGCAAGATCCCATACGTATGGTCAATCATAAGGATTAGACTCCAGTGTCTATCCTTCTGGGGTAGCTAACCCACACACATTTGAGCTAACACCCTTCATTGGTTGTGAACCTCCATACATTGCTTGCAAGACTTTTCTTACATCCGTAAGTTCATTAATGTATGCATTCATTTTTTCTTTACGTTCCACTTATCATTATCATTAACATCCGCTTACATAATACTTTTCATTCATTTCATACTCATAACATGTAAGTCATGGAATAATACATAATAGGAACATATGGAAACAGAACATAAACATACATAACATCACATAACATCACATACATCATCACACATCATCATAAACATCATGCATCATCCATTTCCATACACATACACATACATAACAAGTAATCATAGACATATCCGACCCTCCGCGGGACAGCGGGGGTTCGGGGGTGGCAACCCCTGACAGCGGGGTCCTAGGGGTAGCAGCCCCTAGTGGGGTCCAATGGGCAACGCCCTGGCTGGGGCCGCGCTGCCAGGTCAGCGCCAAAATTTTTATTTTACACATTCGTATAGCACATTTTGTTATAGAAAATTTGATCTTCCTGTTAAAACCTCTTAAAATCCTGGTCATTTAAATCGTATATTTAGTATGCATTTTCAGCCCTAAAAATCCAGAAAAAAATATATTTCTAAGTTTTAGGCGATGGGCACTATGCAGGCGCATGGGCACTATGCAGGCGCATGACCTTCTGGATGCATGGGAACACTTAGGCGCATGGGAAGGTTCTGGGCGTATGGGCACTATTGGGGCGCATGAGCCAACACTTAGTCATTCTAGGCAAATTCCCAGGTGCATGGCCACTATTTAGGCGGATGGGGTTTTGGGCGGATGGGGTTTTGGGCGTATGGGGTTTTGGGCGCATGGGGAACACCTAGACTACTGACCGTTGGGCGCATGGGCTACTGTTTAGGCGCATGGGCAACCAACTTACACCTAATCAACATAATTCAGTCCCCAAACTAACATGTATCTTGATCAAAGCTTAATACTAACATTCTAAGCATCATAATATGAACATAACCACAAATCAAACCAAAACTTACACCCACCCACATACACATTCATACATACACATACGGGTAACAAAACCCATTTTTATAAAAACGTTCTTACATGTATTTCCATCCCTAAAATCGGCTAAAACATATAAAAAAAGGGTTCTACAACTCACCTTTAATAACTTTCAGGCAAGGCTTCTTCAACCACGAATGTAAAAAGGAGTACAAACACCTAAAACCCACCAAAACACATAACCCGAACATACAAACATGTATAAGCACAAACCCGAGACTGAAACCCAACAAGAACGCTTAAAACTTCGAATTATTACCTTGATTTTAGCCTTCTTGTTCTTCTTCTTCTTCCAAAAACTCGAATTCTGCTCTTTCTCTCTCTCTAAAACCAAATGCAAAAAGTTGATATGCAAGGTGTATGGGCAGCCATACTCCTTTTGTACAATATATAATACATTATTTTGTACTTTTGACACATTTAACCCTCAACTTTGGTTAAATTTCATTTTCCACTTTTATTCTTCTTTTTATAACTTCTTAAAATACCCGGGTGTTACAAGTCCACCCCTCTTTTATAGGTTTCGTCTGTGAAACCTGTTATTTCTCAAACAGAAGAGGGTAATGCTGCCTCATCTCTTCTTTAGTCTCGCACGTAGACTCGGATCCCTTCCTATGCTTCCACTGTACATGCACAAGAGGAACAACTTTATTCCTTAACGTTTTCTCTTTACGATCAATGATCACCACTGGTTGCTCCACATAGTTGACCCGTTCATCAACTTCAATGTCCTCTGGTGGTATAATCATATCCTCATCTGTTAAACACTTTCGTAGATGAGATACATGGAATGTCGGGTGAATTCCACTTAACTCATCGGCTAGTTCTAACCTATAGGCCACCTCTCCTACTCGAGCAGTGATTCAGAAAGGTCCTATGTACTTCGGGCTTAACTTGCCCCGCTTTCTAATCCGAATAATACCCTTCCAAGGTGAGACTTTCAATATAACCTTATCACCCACCTGGAACTCAATCGGTCTACATCTCTTATCGGCGTACGACTTTTCTATCTTTAGCTGCCTTCATAAAGACTTTGATCTTTTCTAGCTTCTTAGTCATAACTTCAATCAACTCAGTACTTCCCAACTCCTTCTTACCAATATCACCCCAACAAACAGGCGTCCTACATCTACTACCGTATAGCATCTTATAAGGGGCATACCAATGTTGGCATGATAACTGTTATTGTATGAGAATTCGGCTAACGGTAAATGATCGTCACAACTTCCTTTAAAATCAATGACACATGACCGAAGCATGTCTTCAAGTGTCTGTATGGTTCTCTCTGACTGACCATCCATCTGAGGATGATAAGTCGTGTTGATGTGTAGTATCATCCCCATCGCATCGTGGAATTTCTTCCAAAACTTAGATGAAAACCAAGTGTCACGATCAGATACAATAGAAACCGGTACGCCATTACGAGCTATAATCTCATTGATGAATAAATCCGTGAGTCTCTCAGAGGAATACATCTCTCGGATCGGTAGGAAGTGAGCACTCTTCGTCAAACGATCAACTATCACCCATATCGTATCATACCCTCTCAGGGTACACGGTAACTTCGTAATAAAGTCCATGGTGATATGCTCCCACTTCCACTCAGGTATATCCAAAGTTTGGATTTTCCCGTACGGCTTCTGATGCACCGCCTTCACGTCCAAACAAGTAAGGCACTTACTTACGTATTCCCCTACATCACGCTTTATACCCGCCACCAATAATATTTCTTCATATCATGGTAGATCTAGGTAGCACCAGGATGAATGGAGTACCAAGTCTTATGAGCCTCATCCATGATCTTTCCACGTAAGTCCCCATAACGAGGAATCCACATCCACCCATATCGGTTCTAACACCGAAAGTGTTTTCACCCAACTCTGTGACTAGGCCTTTCATCCTTTCAGAGTTAAGATGATCTTCTTTCAACGCCTCATCTTGAAACTCTTTAACCTGCATCATCATATCAAAGGTCATAATCAACTAATAAGCTTTCACCCGAATTGGCTAGGGTCTCTCCTTTCGGCTAAGAGGATCTGCCACCACGTTGGCCTTGCCCGGATGGTAATGGATCTCGCAATCGTAATCATTTATGAGCTCCAACCATTGCCTCTGCCTCATATTCTAATCTTTCTACTCGAAAAAGTACTTCAAGCTTTTGTGGTCAGTGAAGATGGTGCACTTTGTCCCGTATAGGTAGTGCCGCCAAATCTTCAAGGAAAAGAACACAGATGCCAACTCCAAGTCATGAGTATGATAATTAACTTCATGAACTTTCATCTGTCAGGATGTGTAGGCTATAACCTTACCTCACTGCATAAACACACAAACCAACCCCGAGTAAGAAGCATCCGAATAGACTACCAAGTCCTCGCTTTCTTTGGGTAAGGATAAAATAGGAGCTTGAGTTAACCTCATATTTAACTCTTCAAAAGCCTTCTCCTCATCTTGACCCTATACAAACTTAACATCCTTACGGGTCAGCTTAGTCAACGGAGATGCTATCTTGGAGAATTCTTGGATGAATATTCGATAATATCCCGCCAACCCCAAGAAGCCACGTATCTGGGATGGCGTCTTTGCAGACTTCAATTACATCACCGCCTCCACCTTTTTCAGGTCTACCATAATCCCCTCGGGATTTATCACGTGACCTAAGAACTGAACTTCGTGCAACCAGAATGCGCACTTGGAGAACTTAGCATACAACATTTCCTTTCTCAATGTCTCTAACACTTCCTGAATGTGACCGGCATGCTCCTCTTTGCTCCTCGAGTAAATCAGGATATCATCAATAAACACAATCACTGATTTATCCAACATCGGCTGACACACTCGATTTATCAAGTCCATAAATGCAGCTGGCACGTTTGTTAAACCAAAGGACATAACGAGGAACTCGTAGCGTCCATAACGCGTGCAAAAAGCTATTTTAGGAATATCTTGATCCTTCACCTTCAACTGATGGTAGCCAGATCGATGGTCAATCCTCAAAAACCTACTGGCACCTTGAAGTTGATCAAACAAGTCATCAATCCTCGGTAATGGATATCGATTCTTCACCGTCAACCTGTTCAAATCATGGTAGTCGATACACATCCTCATACTACCGTCCTTGTTCTTCACGAACAAGAACGGAGCACCTCAAGGAGAGATACTCGATCTAATGAACCCCTTATCGAGCAACTCCTACAGTTGCTCCATCAATTCCTTTATCTCGGAGGGAGCTAAACGATATGGCGCCTTAGCAACACGTTGGGCACCGGGTATCAAGTCAATTTGAAACTCAATCTCGCGGTCCGGTGGTACACTTGGTAAATCTTCTGGAAACACGTGCGGAAAGTCACACACAACCGGCACATCGGACAGTTGTGGTGTTGACGTATCCACATCGACGTATCCATATCTTTCACGTCGGCCAAATAGGCACTACATCCACGTCTCATGCACTTTCCCGCCACCGCCATCGAAATCACTTTCGGAATCGTAGTGATCCGATCCCCATAAACCGTCACCGAACTCCCATCAGGTGCTGTCAGTCTAATCATCTTCTTGCGACACACGATGTTCGCCTCATAGTCTGCCAACCAATCCATTCCTAGGACTACATCAAAACCACCTATGGTCATTGCGAATGGTCTAACAGGAAAACTTATGACCTTCTAGTTCTATTTCACAGCCTCCTATCATCTCAGAAATAATGGTAGACTTACCTATGGCAGTTTCTACATCGAATGGCTCATCAATACATCTACTACTGATAGGCAAATTGGCACAAAAAGCAACAGAAATAAAACTCCTACTAGAACCAGAATCAAATAACACAGAAGCAAGAGTTTGGTTTACTAGAAATGTACCTGACATCACATCTAGGTCCGTCCTAGCCTTCTCCTTGGTCATGGTGAAAGCTCTAGCGCTCACCTTTTGCCCTTCAGTCCCGGTCGTCTTCTTTGCTCTGGAACACTCAGCCCTTGGCTTCTTGCATTCCCTGCTTATATGACCCTCTCCACCACAGATAAAACATCTAGCCACATGATAGTTCTTTGCTATATGCCCCGTCCTCTCACATTTGAAGCATACATTTGATCCCCACCTACATTCTCTAGTATGCTCCTTTCCTCATTTTCCACACCTCTTCGACCCCGCACCGGATGTGAACACACGTCGGTCATCCACCCGTGCACTCTTATTGTTTGCCGGAGCACCACCCCGTCCAAACTGCTTCCCGTTCCAGTTCCGGCCACCACCACCTTTCTTACTCACCTAAGCCAGCACTACCTCCCTTTCATCATACAGTCTTCCCGCCAAATCAACCACCGACCTAAACGTACCAGTCATGCCATTTCGTTAAACTTGGAAGTGTATTGTTGATGTGTCATTGTTCCCGCCTCAAGTTGCAGGAACTCTCTCTCCACTTTGTCCAACTCTCGATGAGGACAGAACTCCTCAGTCACCAATTTCTTCAGCTCACTCCACCTCACCTGCCAATCGCTCTACTACCCTCGGCTTGGGCAATGTTCTCCCACCAACATAGAGCAGAGTCCACGAACGAATGAGTGGCAAACTTCACCTTCTGATCCTCCCTGCACTAGCTGATATCGAGCACAACCTCCAACTCTCTTACCCATCGATGGGCAACAGTAGCAATACTATTGCCATCAAAAGTTGGGGGCTTGGATCTTTGAAATGCCCCATAGTTACAGCCTTGTGCTGCCTCCGGCACAGGCTCTTCTTCCTACTCCTCGTCATTGGGGACAACCGTCTCGGTCTCCGGTTGCTCTCTCCCTCCCGAGGACCTGTTCCTATCCTTCCTCTCTCCTTCCCTAACAACTTTAATCAATTCGGTCACCACATACGGCAAGATCGTCTGCATGACCTAATGAACCTCCTATAGCACGGCCTCTTTCACCAAGCCTCTCAAATTAGCACTCTCATCACCACCTTCTAGATGAGGGGTCTCAGGCTCCTCATGGGTCACCTTTTCAACCCTGGGCCTCCCTCTTGTCACCCGTGGTCCAGCACCACATCCACCATGCACTCCGCCTTGTGAAGCCTTAGAAGACCTACCTCCAGCCATCCTCTAACACATAATAAGATTCTAACACTAACAATGTCATTCAAGGTAATAGCTCAATCTATGTCAAGTATAGTAAGTCCCTAATTACAGTGGCCAGTTGTGATTACCCACTTACTTTACTCTTTATACCCCAAGCATTTCCTATCCTGACTACATCAGTATGTAAATCTACTAAGGGCAAACAGATCAAATAACATGTGCACATAATACCAGTTAAAATTAAAGAAAATACATGATGGCACGTAGCTACTCGGACTGGCATCCCTTCCCTTTGTCAAATTCTCAGTTTAAGTTTAGGTTTCTTTTGAAAATATTTACCCATTTCACTTAAAGTTTGGCTCTGATACCAACTTGTAAGGCCTCGTTCCCGGGCACCTCATAGTTGGACTATCATTGTACAAAACACATAAACATATATATAATTAAAACATCATAGCAGAAATTACTTTCAACCATTTCATATATTAATAAACGCTTTTGCAAAATAATACAATTTAGTTAACTGTTACAAAATATTATAAATTGTATTACATCACAAAAACGTCATTGTTATACAAATGGATGCCATCCCAAAAATGCCAAGTAGCTGCCCCATGCCATCCTCAGTAATAATCACCTGCCAACTGGAAAGTACATAAAGGTCAGTGTTGCTAAGTGAGTTCTAGTTTTATAAATAAAATACTTCACTTATCATTCAAAAGCATTCTTTACTTTCATATGTGCTTATACATCATATGTACAAATAGATAATCTTATTATTATCTTCATCATCGTTCATTAACTTTCGTTCATTCATCATCGTACGTCATTGTTATCATTCGTTATCTTCCTTACCATATTTTATGTGCATTCACCTTTACCTTCCTTACATTCGGGGCCAATGCCACGGGCTATACCCCACCGTCATGCATAAATCGGGTACTGGGCCGAAGTCTATAAATAGGCTCCCATACATTCTACCCGTGGCCTGACGACAGTACCAGGTTAACATTATTCGGACCAATGCCATGTGCTATACCCCACTATCATGCATAAAGCGGGTACTGGGCCGAAGTCTATAATTAGACTCCCATACATTGTGCCCGGTGGCCTGACCACAGTACCGGGGTAAACGGCAAGATCCCATACATATGGTTAATCACAAGGATTGGACCCCAGTGTCTATCCTTCCGGGGTAGCTAACCCACACACAGTTGAGCTAACACCCTTCATTGGGTGTGAAACTCCATACATTACTTGCAAGACTTTTTTACATCCGTTCGTTCATTAATGCAGGCATTCATTCTTTCTTTATATTCCACTTATCATTATCATTAACTTCCTCTTACATAATACTTTTCATTCATTTCATACTCATAACATGTAAGTCACGGAATAGTATATAATAGGAACTTAAGGAAACACAACATAAACATACATAGCATCACATAACATCATATACATCATCACACATCATCATAACAACATGCATCATCCGTTCCCATACATATACACATATATAGCAAGTCATCATAGACATAACCGACCCTCCATGGGACAGTGGGGGTTAGGGGGCGGTAGCCCCTGACAGTGGGGTCCTAGGGGCAGCAGCCCCTAGTAGGGTCCAAGGGGCAGCAACCCCTAGTAGGGTCCAAGGGGTAATGCCCCTGGCTGGGATATAGAAAAGTCAATCTTCCAGTTAGAACCTTTTACAATCTTGGTCATTTAAATCGTATATTTAGTATGCTTTTTCAGCCCTAAAAATTCAGAAAAAATATATTTCTAAGTCTTAGGCGCATGGGTACTATGCAGGCGTCTGGGCACTATATAGGCGCATGGGCACTATGCGGGCGCTTGGCCTTCTGGACGCATGGGAACAATTAGGCGCATGGGAAGGTTCTGGGCGTATGGGCACTATTAGGGCGCATGGCCTAGCACTTAGTCATTCTGGGCAAATTTCCAGGAGCATGGCCACTATTTGGGTGCATGGGTTTTAGGCGCATGGGGTTTTGGGTGCATGGGGAACACTTACACTACTGACTGTTGGGCGCATGGGGCACTGTTTAGGCGCATGTACAACCAACTTACACCTAATCAACATAATTCAGTCCCCAAACTAACATGTATCGTGATCTAAGCTTAGTACTAACATTCTAAGCATCATAATATGAACATAACCACAAATCAAACCCAAACTTACACCCACCCACATACACATTCATATATACACATACGGGTAACAAAACCCATTTTTTATGAAAACGTTCTTACATGTATTTGCAGCCCTAAAATCGGTTAAAACATATAAAAAAGGGGTTCTAGAACTCACCTTTAACAACTTTCAGGCAAGGATTCTTCAACCCCGAATGTAAAAAAGGAGTTCAAACACCTAAAACCCACCAAAACACACAACCCGAACATACAAACATGTATAAGCACAAACCCGAGACTGAACCCAACAAGAACGCTTTAAACTTCAAAATTCAGCCTTCTTGTTCTTCTTCCAAAAACTCAAATTCTGCTCTTTCTCTCTCTCTAAAACCGAATGCAAAAAGGTGATGTGCAAGGTGTATGGGCAGCCATACTCCTTTTGTATAATATATAATATATTATTTATATTTTTGACACATTTAACCCCTCAACTTGGGTTAAATTGCATTTTCCAATTTTATTCTTCTTTTTACAACTTCTTAAAATACTCGGGTGTTACAGTCTCTCACTGCAACGCGAGGGACACAATTTCTCGTTCTTTATAATAAGTAACCAAGAAGATAATATGAAAGTCAATATCTGAAAAAATAGTGGCCAGACTCAATTAATGCGGCCACCTTTGATTAAATCCAGTATTTGAGCTATCCTAGTTAGATAAATCTTTGATTTTTCTATGATTTAGTATATGTGAGTGAGTAAAAATTTTGCCACTTCCAAATTGTACGCATAGTTTTCAAAAATAGATTTGAGTGGTTTTACATACATGCCCCTTGTGCCTATTAAATTTTGAACAAGTGTTAGTGGGTTGGATTTACCATTGTTTAATCACAACCATTGATTAATATAATCAATGGTTAATAGAAGTTCTTAGAGTTCTCAAATAAATACGAGTTCTTAAAAGAACGTAACCCCATATATATATATATATATATATATATATATATGTATGTATATACTCATTATAAAATGAAACCAACATTATAATAAATAGGAGGAATGACGGCACATAATAGCAGTGATAATGTATGTAATAAGGAGTGTTTATAACACCCCCACGAGATATTTTACTACTCATCATACATTATTAGCAACATACTTCAGGATGGTGTGTTAAATCAAAACTTCTATATCTAGAAAATAAAATTGGTTTTACTAAATCAGTTAAGTTATCTCATTAAAAACCTTACTAAAAACCCAGTGGGATAAACTTAGTTTAGAAAAAAAAAGTAAATCAAGTATAATGCTTCCCCTCAATTTAACAAATATATTAAAGTAAACTTCACTTTTACTCCATGTGATTTGGTCAAAATAACAGTTTGCTTCCAAACATTTTAAAATCATGATTTTACTCCTAGAGGTTTGCAATTCATCTAAATTAAATTCAACCCACTAACACTTGTTCAAAATTTTCTCTTAATAACAAGGGTATTCTTGTCATTTTAGTAATAAGTACTAAAAATGTAACTTATTCAAACTTCTAACTATTTTTGTATATTACTCCAAAAACCAAACTCGCTTTCTCTGACATCCACTTATCATCACCAACACCACTGCGATCGCAACACCACCGCCCCCAACACCACCACCACAACACCACCACCCCCAACATCACCGCCACCACCACCATTTCCACTGTAACACCACGACCTCCAACACTACCGCCACCACGACTATCACCACTCCCAAACTCAAAGTTTAATCGTTAGAAGTCGAATTGTTCATGAAAAAACACAACTAAAACCCACCACCACTACCTAAGATTTTAACCACCACCAGCATGTCGCAACCGTCGCTACCACTACCATTGGAGTTGCTTCATAATTTGAAGGGCACAACCATCACACCAGCACAACTAACATGACACCACCACAACATACATCAGAACCAATAAAAAATCATAAACCCTGACCACATCCCAACCAAATCTGAATTTGGTTATGCCCAAATTCAAATCTTCATCTTCTAGATTCAAATCCTAAACCCCTTAATCTTCTAGATTCAAATCCTAAACCCCTTCATCTTCGTGCTCCCTCAATCAAAGCCCTGATTGGGGGTTTGGTTCGTGATTTTCAGGTTGTGCTTTGTGGTGGTGGGTGCGATGCTTCTCATATCCATCGACAACCTTAGATGCATCTTAGTTTGGTAGTCTGCAATGTTAGTTGTGGAGAGAGAGTGGGAGAGAGGGGGGCAATGATGGAGGTAGGAGACTGATTGATGTCGAAGTATCAATCAAATTAGATGTAAAATGTGTGTTCCTATCCACCTTAAACTAGTTAGGGTAAGTAGGGTTGTCGATCCTCACGGAATTAGTGGTCGGTGTATTGTAATTGAATATTAAATTGAGAAATTACTAAACCATTGCCTATTGGCTGTGAAAAGTGAGATTTGGAATAGTTAATAAATTAACTAAGAAAATACGTGCAAGTAATTAAAATGGATTAGAAGACAATTATAAAAGGGTAATCCACCCCGGGATTCAGGTTCGGTTTTCAGTAATTGTTTAATTCAACAGAGTGGAAAATCCTTAATGGGGATCCTATACGTGTAATGATTAAGTGATAATGATAACCAAGACTTAACGGGTCTTAGTACACAATACCAATTGGATTAACAATCAAAACCTTGCAATCATACAACTTGCGCAAAATTATATGACATTCAAATCAAGATTCAATAAAACAATTGTTTAAACAATCATGACACAAGTTAAACTGAATAAAGAACTTAACGGGTTCTTAAGTTTAATCCCAACACGAATTGAACACGAACAAAAACCTAATAACACGAAACCTATTACCCGAGGTAGATCACGCGAAGTTTAGCCTTGCATCTTCATAAATTCATAAAAAAAGATCTGATTGGAACATGATTGATTGAATCCGGATGAGTTAGAAAAGTCCAAGAAACCTCAATACTGGACAAAGTTCGTCACTTTTTGCTCCCAATGCGAATTAGGGTTTTTAGAATTAATTCTCCTCCTTAAATATGGTCAAAATCCGAAGATTTTGGTCAAACCCGGCAAAACGACGTAAGCTACGTCCTATAGGACGTAGGCTACGTCCTATAGGACTTAGGCTACGTCCTCTTCAAAGTTGTACATCCTGGGCTACTGTCTTACGTCCATAAATCAGGGGAGAAAACACAGGGACGTAAGCTACGTCCCTTAGGACGTAAGCTACGTCCTATTCACATTTTCGCCTTCGATCTTTCTTTTGTTCACGTCTCGCGTTCCAGATCTCATCCATCTTCCTCTAATGCTCAATTTCCTTCCTTTTAGCTTCATGTACCTGCGTTTCATAAATAGAACAAAGTGATTTCGTTCGAGAGTAATAGTGTGATAATAACGCATAATCGAACACTTAAACGTATATAAAGCATGAACGCATCAGAGACCGATGGTAGGGGTAGTGACAAGTGGTGGGAGTGTTAGCATGTGGTGGTTTGTGATGTAGGGTGTGTGTATATACATGTATATATTTAATTTATAAAAATAGCCCTGTTAGTTTGGATAAATTATATTTTTTCTCCTTATATATAAAAAGATCAAAATGCGCTTGATTTTAACAGCTATATTTAATGGAGTTAGTGGGTTGGAGTTAATTGAGACAGATGGAAATCACAAGGAGTAAAATCATGATTTTGAAACGCTTAGAGGTAAATCATTATTTGAACCAAACCATAGGGAGCAAAAGAGAAGTTTGCTCAATATATTATTTAATCTATAAAATACAAATTTTAAAGTAACTACTTGACTTGATTTTTAATGTAGTATTCTATAATTTGAATGATTCATGTTGTATCACCCTTGTAGATTTTAGTTAGGATTTTGATGGACTCGGTCTGCTTCTTCCTAAACATGTTGAATCTTTGACCTTCATAATTAAAACATCTCATGGTTTGGATTATCAGTACGTCTTATAAGTATTTGGGATAATCTCATTTCTTGAGTCCTTCAAGGATTCAACATATCATTATTATACTTGGTGATGTTGCCTCATTAAAACCTAACTAGAAAAAAAACCTAGTGGGTTAAAACCATAGCTAAAGAAACAAAATACAAATCATACTTTCTCCCCTTTGAGATATATTACCAATTATTTTACATAACTAACAATACACTAAGGAAACCCAAGGGGGAAAACCTGGTCATGGGGGAGGATTGTAATATGTTGGATTTGTGTTATATTTCTCTAGCACATGTACTAAGTATGTGATACCATGTCTCGTGATATCTACAAGATTCAGTAGTGCATCGATTAGGCTTAACTATGGCACTTTTTGGGCCAAGTACTTCTTTACCATCTACTTAAGGACTATAACGATCCTTATGTATGTATAGCAATCGGACAACCGGACTTGTGCTTAGCAGATGAACACTGTTCATACAAAATATGCTAACATGTACTATTGGCAAATTAAGACAAATCCATAATACATATACTTGAACTACAAATTGAGTGATAATTAAGTTGCTTCATAATCCTTCAATTTAACTTTCTCTATGTGTTTGATAGAGTCTCTTGATGATGTTTAAAGTATCATTATAAACTGTGATTATATGAAGCCAAAATAGGAAATTATGATAGACACATGATTTGTTTTTATTTTTAAACTTATACCTCATATTATTCATTAAATTTAGTATATCATATTCAACTACATTGTTTGAGATCATATAAAGACTTGGCATCCATATCTCGAGGAACTAGTTTTAATGCTTTGGGTATTTTAAACTCTTCAGGGATTTTCATATAGACGTCACTATCACATGCCCCCTATAAGTAAATAGTGATGACATCTATAAGTTTTATCTGAATTCCTTTTGAGATTGTGAGACAAATCAAATGTATAAGGGTTTTCACATTCACTACATGATAATACGTTTCCTCATAATCAACTACTGGGATTTAGGAAAGAAGCCCACGTGTTACATGTTATGCATTACATCACATGCTCTCATTATTTTTCATTTCTTTTATTGTATAGACATAATTTATATCCTACTAGTTTAATATCTAATGGTGTTCAAACTTCCGGTCCAAAAACAAAGTGCTCTTGTCAAGAATAGTTTTTCTAAAAGGCATCTTGCTATTTTAGCCAAGTTTGTGATGTACTCTTATGGAGTTTTATGTAATCTTTTTCTTGATTACATCTATTACTATAACATATGTAGATATTTTATTAACATGTGTTCCATGTTGGTTCCACACTGTACCTTTTATACATAATTTTTTGAGATCTCATATTTATTTGCACTGAGTTTGTTTGGAGCTCCATGTCTTTTTTTGGATCTCATTAATCTCTTCAAGTATTGTCTTAGTATTGTTTATGACTTTTACCCATTTTAAGGTATTATTGTTTTATTCTAGAAATGTATTAGTTCTTTTCATACATTACAACTTATGGGATTTTGTATATAACCTCTTATCGTTTTACTCCTTAGTCCTATCCATAGATCACTTTTGTGTCCTCAATAGATCATTATCCCCTAGTCCCATCGACAATCTCTGTTGTGGCCTTGAACTAGTGTAATCCTATCCACAATCTCCATTGTAGCCTCAGATTGAGTATGAACCAAAGAGTGTGGCTTTTAGCCTATATAGATCCAACTAGCCGCAATCTACGTAGGGTTTGAGCCAGGCATTGCATACTAGTAATCTTCTCTTTGCCTTAATGATTTGCATATACCTAATGCTCACCATCGATTTGCACGCACCTAAGACCATGGGTATCTAGGTCTGTAGATTGTTTCACTTTTCCGCACACTTTTAAAAAACAAATAAAGAAGACCAGTTAGATTCATACCGATGAGTTTCCCATACACACACTCATCGGTGAGCGTATTATAATCCTGTATCATTATATACACGTCAAGTTATTATTACTTCAAACGTGCAAAACCTTCGGGATTCCCAACCCAAATTAATCTATATGACTAGCCTTAGTCGTGCTAATGATTTCTGGCTTGGGTTTCCATGACCCCTAGTAATCATTTCCTATTACTACTCTGAGTTTCCATGACCCCTAGTAATCATTTCCTATTACTACTCATGACAAACATGCATCGAAAAGCTAGGGTTCATGCACACACCCAACATAGTGACTAGATGGTCCTTTCCTATCCTATCACCCAATAATATCCTTTACGTGCTTATTTCCCATGTCAACCTTAAGATTACGACACTTATCATACTTTTTACTTGTTTTATACCAAAACTGAATTATCCTATGACTAATTTGTTTATCAAATTATGTTTGTATTCTATTTCACTTTAACAGTATGCATGCTAGTAACTATCTACCGGTTTAGTCCTTTCAAAAACCCCGGTTTACCCTTATAATCCATAATGATGCATAATGTGAGGGATTAGAACCGTACAACAATAGGTCTGGCCTTTTAGTTAACTCTTGATGATTACAACTCCACCATCATATTATCTAACACTACAATGGAGTTTCACATGTCTCATTATCATTCATTTAAAGGCATAGCCCGCATTTAGAAAGAAATATGGCTTACTGTCACAACTCACCCGAAACTCATTCAATCTCCATTTCTTTCTTATGCCAATGCAGTAGACCAGTGATGTAACTCAACCATGTAACATAATTTTCAGGACGAAAATTCTTTCAACATGGGGATAATGAGACATCTGGTAATTTTCCGTTACCAAACTCCGTTAGTACCGTTAGGTCTTCTATACACGTGTCATGAACACACACTAGTTGTCGTTGAAAGTTGGTGACTTGGTAATAATTAACAATGATAAACTGATAATAATTTAACCAATAATGTGATTATTAGGTTATGCTTATGTTCTTATGCCATTTAAATATTATTTGCGAATTTTACGCGATAACGTGACTACGTGTAATATATATATTCTATGTATTTTGCGATTAATTGAGAATGTATATGATTATTATTAATGATTAATAATGTTTGTATTTTGTAGTTAAAAATTATTTAAAAAGTTATTAAAAAGATTAGTTTTATAAAATATAAACAAAAGGGGGTTAACTGTAATTACCATAAACTAAACTTAACAAAAACAAAAATCAAACCCTAATCCCCTCATACCCCAAAATCACGGCCAATCCCCCCATCCCTCACCTTCATTCGATTTTTATCAAGAAACAAGCAATAATCATCAATTTTGATCGAGTTCAAGGATTATAACACATCAGCAACATCAATTCTTGTCCATTATGCGATTAAAGGTTACATTTTTGTGGTTTTCATTGATTTTTGATGTTGGACGAACCCTAGTTTGATTTTGGGTTCAAAATGTCGAATTCTTGATTGTTTGATGATTATGTGATGTTAGTTAAGTTGTATTGATGCTAGTTTACGTAGATTGTGCAAGAAGTTTGTGATTTTGATGCGTTGTTCATACGTTACTATTAATAGCAACTTTATTGCATGAACTTGGTGATGAATTGATGATGTTATGGTGTTTATGATGTTGTATGGATGTTCGATGATGATGATTAAGCTAGAAATCTAAGAATTTACAATGTAGTTCATATCTTTCTAAAAGTAGAAACTTTTGGTTATGAAATTGAGGAATTATGATGATGGGATGGTGTTGAACATGTCTAGGTGATAACGTGAGCTTGAATTGGTATATTGTTAATGAATTCATGAATGTATCTGGTGCTAGATAGATTTTGGGATGCACTTTACGAAAAGGGAAACTTTAATTGTATGGAATTTTGGATATGATGAATTGGGCATTGTTGGTCCATTTGACCGATTTTCAGTACAAATGATGGTTTGGATAGTTCAATATCAAAAACAATAACAAACACAAAGATGGAGATGACTAAGAACAAGCAAAATGTATTCAAATATAAGCAAGTAATGATCCAATACAATCAAAAGATGAAAGCTCAATATATTTCAGTGAATAACAGCTTACAAATGCCTCTTGCAACACAAATACATGATTAGGGTTTTTGCAAGGATGCCCAACAATGATCAAGATCAAATCTATATATAACAATCCTAGTTTCGCAGACAGTTTCGCTGTGAGCGAAACTGTGCTGCTGAAACTATAGTTTCGCCCGGCAGAAATAACAGTTTCGTCGGGTGAACTAAGCTGCTGACAATGAGCGAAATTACAATTTCGCTCATAGTTTCGCTGGACTACAAAATTACATAAACTAATCAACATACTATAGTAAACTAACATTAAACCTATTACAAAGAAATATAAACATAATCTAATCTAAGATGAGTCCAACCTATACTTGATCTTCAATACTCCCCTAGGTTGGATCTCACTGCCTTCTCTTATCTTGATTTGTCTACTCAGGTCCAGTCTCTCCCGCTACATCTGATGAATCTTTATCTGCTCCTACAGCATCACCCTTGGAAGCTTCAGCAACTGATTCACTCTAGTCACCTCCTGCTTCACTCTAGTCACCTCCTGCTTCATTAGCTTCCTCGGGACGAGCACTAGCTTGCTCAAATTGTCTTGATAAGTCCCGGATATCCATACTCAGATCATCTTGAGCTCTCACCTTCTAAGCTAGCTCCTTCAATTAAGCTCTCACCTGTCGCACCTTGTTAGCAACGACCATAAACAAACTGGCCTCTCTCCTTTTCTCCTCCCCTGCCCCTGCTTTAATATGATTCTCACAAAGCACCAGCAGGTCCCATCACAAAAAGTGAACAACTCCATAGGATCAAACAATTTTCACTCTATCCCGTCCTTCAACCTGATCATTGCCTCCCTCGTGTTGTTATCATAGAACCATTTTTCAAAACCTTGCAGTCTTTGGGGGAGGGGATCTGATAGCCTAACCCTATTCACTGTTTTTGGGGGTTTCACCCTCAGCATAATTCTCCCTTTGCCCGTCTCCTAGTCTTTGTCTTTCTTTGACCTTCTCCTTTCAGCTTTCATAAATCCAAATGACACGAAATTATCATTTAGCCTATTCCTAGTCTCCTTCTCCAGCAGTTTGGCTCTCTCGCTAAGATCAACATCTAACAACGGCAGCACTACCAACCTTTTCAGATCCCACTTAGGCAAGGTCTTGAAAGCCTTCCTCTTTTGCAGGTAAGTAATACCTCCCCTCTCCTCTTTATCATATACATTTTAAGGTTGGGGTTATACTTCCAGCTAACAATCCTTTTATCATCCTCCTTTTTGCCCAACCCCTCCATGCTCTAAAATAGGGGATTTAGCTCCTCAGGCTCTTTCTCTCTTACAAACCAGTCCTCCTTCTCCATCTCAATCACATCATTTTCATCCTCTCTCTTCTTGAACACATAAGTCAGTGGTCTCTCATCCACTTCATAGCATTCAGGCTCAGAATCATAATCTACCAACTGCTCGTCATCCTCCTCCTCATCAATCAATCCTTTCTCAGCAGCATTCTGAGCACCTACAGACTGCTCTTGGAATACTTCTTCTCCTCCTAGATCCTCCATGTTCAATCCTATATCCATAAATCTAGCTTCAAACACCTCTTCAACATTCTCCACATTTACAGACTCCTTCCTTATCCCAGACCCTCCTGCTTCCTTAGCTGTTGCACCAGATGTGCCCTCTCCTCCCCTGGATGATGTACCCACATGTAGAAACGGATACTTGGATGTATCAGACAAGTCATCTAACTCATGTTGAGTTAGCTGATTGGGGAGGCCGACTGTAGCTTTCAGTTCATTCACTTCTTCAAGCAATCTTTTAATCAGTTTGTTCTGATCTATCAACATCTTGGTCATCCCCTCAATCACTTCATCCTTCTGCCTTTCCCTTAACTCTTGATTAGTAAGTTTTGTCTTAATCATACTTAACTCATTTATCAGAGAAGTGTTGAGGTTTCTTATAACATCCTCATCTAATCCGCCCCTTCCTTCCATCCTCGGTGGCTCAGTAAAAGTTTGATGTCAATGTTTAGTCCTCCTCTCCTTTTCTCCCTCATCAGCTTTCCTCTTAACTCTCTTTTCTTTCTCAGCTCTGGGCTCATATGCCATCTCATGAACTTCATCTTCAAATACATAATCCTTCTCCTTCGCATATCTCTTCCTTTTCTTGATATCATCAGACTATTTGAGTCTTGTTCTTCTACTCTTTTATCCTCAGATTCAACTACCCTCCTTATATAACCCCAACGTTTCTGAGGATACATATTCTCCCAAAGATGAGTGATCTTCCCGCTAAAGTCATGCCTAATAGCAAAGCAGTCAGCAAAAATACGGGTGTTCATCTATACTAATCTCTTGATCTCTCCATGTCTAGGAATATTAGGAATGAGATCATCTATAATCATCTAAAGGAAACGAGGGTACAATAGCCACTTGTCCTTCTTCAGCGCCATAACATTCTCCGCCATGCAGTCAAATATCAGTCTTGCAATATTGGCCTTCTGGCTTCTGTAGCAAATAACCATGGCTTTTACCCAGTCCAAGTTTAGCCCATCTGATCCACATATACGGTGATCTAAGCACATGATAAACACGTTGGCTATATATCTCCACTCCTTGGAGAGAAAGGACTTTTTGATTTTGTTTCTCGTGCCAAAAGGAGGTCCCTCATATCCCATCGACCTACAGGCATCAAATACTTCCTGATCTGATAGTGTAACCTCCTCTCCACTATCATCATCGAGTCTCAGTACCCTCGATATAACCTCAGCAGTGATGACTAGGTCATTCTCCTGCACCCTAGCCACAATCCTCTGTGAGTTGGCTCTTGTATCATACTCAACTGTCCGCCAGAAATCCCTGATGTGTAAGTCATATATAGTAGGGGAATGTGAGATCATGTAGGCAATTGGAGATCTCTGCAACCATCGAATGCAGTCTTTAAATCCAGAAGCTTTTGGATGAGTGTCATCCAAGATGGCAGTAATGTTGTTCCTCTCATCAAACTTCAGATTTGCTATTTAATCTGAAAACCAGATGAAACGTATTAGAATGGTATATTAAACAATAATATTAAAGAAAAATAACAAAAAGATTAAAATTAAACAAAAAACAAATTAATTTCGCTGGCCAAAATTATAGTTTTGCTGACAAGTTTTAGTTTCTGCAAGCGAAAATATAATTTCGGCAATAATTATGAATTAGTTTCGGCAGGACAGTGCAATAGATTCGACAGGCCAAAACTAAAGATTCGGCGCAGCGAAACTAAAGTTTGATAAGCGAAATTGTTAAGATCGCTCAGGCAGCATGACTGCACAGTTTCGCTGAAAACCATTGAACTTTCGTTAAGTTTCACAGGACTATCGGTACTTTCGCAGTAAGAACTGCGAGGGTACCGAGGAGTCTCAGTCGAATAGACTTACTCTTAGGACCGTTTTCGTATGGAATACTAATAGATTCTGCATGAGACCAGATCAAATAGCACGGAATTCTATTTGATTTTCGATCCAATCAGTGAGAACGAACAACCTGATCGATCTAACGATGAAACAAACGTGAAGAACGAGTTGGAATCGATCAGGAACAAACTATGAACTTGGATGGATGACTTAGTACGCTCTGGACGGCTAGGTTATGAAATTATTCAAAGTGTTTATTTTTCCACAAATTATGTGGTATTTATAGGTTTTCAGTGTTCATTCGTACGACTGAACCGTTAGCATGGTATTTATACGGCTGACTCATACGCACGACTGAACGTTCAGTCGTGCGACTGAGTCAATCTTATGAATCAATCATACGACTGATCTAGTCACCTGGTTCAGTCGTGCGACTGGTCCATAAGTATGGTTCATTCATGCGTTTGGGCCATAAGTATGGTCCATTAGCATGAGTAACCACATGACTAAGTTGAACACATTTTCAAGTCATTATTGACTTAGAACTATGTACAACAACTTCAAACCTATATATTAAGTTCATACATATGAATCACATTCAATACAATGATAATATGATGTAATCAATCACAAATAAACATCAAAATGCATTTCATATATCATTAAATCATCACAATCCATCAGATTACATCAGTGTAAGACATGAAAGACTTCACATTTAAGCTCATAAACTAGGTACATAAAGATGTATCAACTAACTCCCCTTGGACTTAGTTTAGCCTATCATCTATCATTCTTCACCTGCTCTTGAAACTTCTTGTACTTCTCTTCTCTTGTGACTCCAGCGTGTATCTCAAACGCAAAGTAGAGCCATATAACATGTTGGAATTATAGAGCTTGTATAATGCCTTGCGAGTCATAGAACAGTGGCCACTTGTAGAGTGTGTAAACTTCTTCTGCAGACAAGTTGGTTAGCCACATCGGGTCAAATACCCGGATAGTCTCTATTTTGCCCTCTTTATGCAAAACTATGACCGCTTCTCCCATCCGCCAGTCATAATACCATCATTTGAAGTGTGAAGTGAAGTCCTGAGGCATCTCCTGTAGTGGATCTTAGACATTATGTGCGGGGGACTCCACTTCAGCACTACTTTCGGCCTTTCAGAGATAGGATCAAGTTCGGTCTTATGTATGAACCTCTTAGGTTGTTGAGGCCTGAAGTTGACCCATCTGGTGTGGTATTCCTTCTTGAGTGATGTCTCAAACCAACCCAACATCTTCCTTGGGCTGGCGTACAAAAGATATAAACAGGCTAGCCTGTTCAGCTCAAATCTGGGAAGAGTCTTCAGAACATGAGGATATCTTAAGTACTCAATCCCCTTCTCCCTCTTGATAGCATATACATCCAAGTCTTCAAAATATGCCCAACTTATGATCTTGCCTGACACCTTCTGATGCTTCTTTACTCGGTATAGTTTGGAGTAGGCGTTCAACTTTGGAGGGACTCGTTGGGCTTTCATCTCAGATAGACAAGCTGCCCACTCAGCCTTCTTAAGATCGACATCAGTGTCTGTAGCTTGGTCTTTCCCCTCATCTTTCTCTTTCTCCTTCTCAGTCGCATCCAATTTCTCAAAAGAAGCACTGCCAAATGTTTCACCCAAGTTAGGGATAACATTGCCCTCTTGGTCAGTGTACTGAGGATAATAGTCAGATGTTATATCCTC
This sequence comes from Flaveria linearis, assembly GCA_024085815.1. Taxonomy (NCBI): domain Eukaryota; kingdom Viridiplantae; phylum Streptophyta; class Magnoliopsida; order Asterales; family Asteraceae; genus Flaveria; species Flaveria linearis. The sequence goes on from CM044013.1 coordinate 38,182,523, forward strand.
TATCTTAATCACATCCACTCCTTGAAGCTCTTGATCACTAATAACATCGACCTCAGGAGCGACTTTAAGCTGCTCGTCAGTTAGGTCGTGGATGATCTCTCCTTCCTCAGGAGTGTAGCTCACAGATCGCTTTACGATCCCTTGCAAATCAAGAATCATAGTGAGTTGAGTCTTGATTTGCTGAAAGGGGGTGACGTTATAGTTATCTGTCTGTTGAGCTTCATCTGTTTGATTAAACATTCAACACATAAAACATAATTCAGGCATCTCTTCAGCTTGAGGAGCTGAGGAACAGGGTCTCTGATCTTGATTCCTTTTAGTGCGCCTCTCCTGAGTAGATGGATTTAAGGCCGATGCAGAGGCATCACCTTCTTGATCATGCTCGTCATCATCCTTTCCTTCCTTATCTTTCCCACTTCCTCCCGCCTCAACCTCATCATCGTCATCATCCGATTCATCATCAGAAGAATCGTCATCATCATCATCTCCACCATCACCATCACCCTTTATCTTCAAGGGCTCACCCTTCGTCCTTTTCAACCTTAACATTGGTTTCTTGTTCTTCTTCTCCACCTCCTCGATCCTCTTAACCGATGCTATCAATAGCTCATTCTATGCAGTAAGGGCATGGTGAGCTCTAGCCAATGCTCTCTCATGAGCAGTGACCCTCTCTGTCAGCTGGGCTATTTGTTTGCTCTGAGCAGCATTGACTGCTATCATCTAATTCATCTGCTTAGCTCTCAGATCATCTGTCATGAGTAGCTTGAGCACCAGTCTATTGAGGCTAGCCAACTTCTCCTCTAACCCGATAGTGGGTAGAAAAGATCCCACTGGCGGTGTAACTGAGGTGGAAGGTCCCGGTTGGGGTATAATAGGTGTGGTGGTGGAGGTGGTATAGATGGGAGTGGGGATGGAAGTAGATTATGGTGGAATTGATGTATGGGTAGTTAAGGTGGATGTGGATGTTTGAGTGGTGGTGGGAGTAGTAGTGGCTGTAGTGGTGGCAGTGGCGATGGCAATAGTGGTGGTATGACTGGTGGTAGTAGTGGTGGTGGTGGAAGAAGTGATCAGTACAATCCTTTGCCTTTTGCCCTTCTTGCCATGAGGCTGGGCTATCCTCTTCCTCCTCAAGCCCTTGGCAATCAGGGCTCCCCCAGGCTAATAGGCTGGTAGCCACGACTCGGCTGGTGGTAGGATCAGTGACATCAGTATCACCACCCTTAGAACCAGCCTTGAGTCCCCCAACCGTCTCTTTGCCCTTTTTGGTAGCCACGACTCGGCTACCGACTGTCCTCGTCAGAGGCTCATGATCTAACTCCTCCTCCTCTTCATCTAGCGGGAAGTCCCGATGGATGGCAGCCTGCTCAGATCCACCGGGAGCTGATGAACTACTGTGTGGAGGTGGTGGAGATGTAGTAGACGTGTCGGTGGCTCGTGGATGACTAGAGCCAGCATCGCCACCATGCTGACCATCATCATGGTCGTCATCATCATCGTCATCGTCAGCGGGAACCACAATGGGCTCAATATCTGAAACAATGTTATCGTGATGCCACTTCTTTCAAGAGGGCGCCACATAGTCCTCGTTCGCAAGATGGTCAAAAAGTATCCTAACCGGGGGCTTCACCTGCTTCCCCCGGTACACCTTCATCCGGCCTAGTGTGGTGTCATCCATGACCTCTAAACACACCGCGTCATCCTTCTCCTTGGGCAACTTAGGAAGCTTCACGTCTATAATCATCTGTAAAAACCTCAGATACATGCAGAAGCCTTCCTTGCCCTTCACCTTGATGTTCTCTGTTAGATGCGTGAAGAACATATAAGAGAAACTGAATGGGTGGTTTAGTACCAGTGCAATGTATGCGTTCTGGATTTGGTCAGACATCTCATCAAATCCTCCACGCCTGGAGGCAATGCACTTAAGGATCACATGTGCCAGATATTTAAACTACGGGCACATGTTGCTCTTGTTTACCACGCCGGCATTGATGTCACCGACGTACTTGATCCTTAGGAAACATCCACGAACAGTCAGGAGATGCAACTTGGTTGGGTAGGCTCCATACTCACCCAGATCCAAGACTCTCCGCAAGTCGTCCTCCTCGACGTCGATGTCTTGACCGAAGATAGAACTTCGGATGCGGTATGGCTCAACTGATCTACCGATTGTGGCATTCTCCCAGAATGCCTGCTGAATAGACCTGTATGGTGTTCAGGGAGTCGAGATGGCTCTGTAAATCCTCGATCTACGTAGAAAAGCAATGATCCCGGCAAATTCAGAAGCGTTCTGAGATGTAGCATCTAGATGAGCACAGATGTTGTGCTTGGTGCTCATCGTCCATCTCTCAGCCATGTTGCTGCAACACAAGAAAAAAACACGTTAAATCCATTCATAAGAAAGAGCAATTGAATGTGAATAGATTATGATAAACTGGTTCAATCTTACGATTGAACCATGCGACTGAGACCAGTCATACGATTGAGCCTATGACTGAACTTAATCGTATGCTATTCCGTGCGGTTGAGTCAGTTGTGCGACTGAGTCACCGATTGATTCAATTGTGCGATTGAATCATGCATCTGGCTCAATCGTGCGACTGAAGATCATCAGCCTGTCCATTCGCATCTACACTGTTTGAGTCCAAAAATTTGAATCTTTGTCAAAACATTCAATTACACTTCGATTTTATATTCATTAGGTTCGCAGGGACTCGATATAACGCTTAATGTCATTTAAATCAACGTTTATGTCCATTTTAGTGTTCTATTTTAGTGTTTTAGTCACGGTTCTTGTTTTATAACAATTTTAGAATTTTTGGTCATTTAATCTCCTCATTAGTCCCGATTTCGTTCTTAAAGTACCTATAGATGAACAATAAATGGTCAGAAACTCAATCGGAGAGGTAATCACACTAAGAAAAATTTGGGCAGAGTGGTTGGGTATTTAGGCGGTTTTCGAGAGGTTTTGAAATCAAGTAGGGTTTACGACCGACTGAGCTCCTCTTTATACTAATCTGTGTTTCAGTCGTGCGACTGGACCTATACACATGATTCATTCGTGCGACTGAGGTTCAGTCGTACGACTGACTTAAACTTCTTCAGCCAGTCGTAAGATTGGTTAATACTTATGATCCAATCGTATACTTTACCCCATACTCATGGTCCAATCGTGTGATTGGCTCATACTCATGGTCCATTCGTGCGATTGGTTCATACTTATGGTCCAATTGTTACTGGTCCATACTTATGAGTTTGACTTCACTTTCCCAACCTTTCAATAACTTGACTTCTATATATGAAATTATGACCATTGATCATATCAGACATGATCCTTTTAACTGAAAACTTTTGATCACCTCAGACATGATCCTTTTAATCAAAACTTTTTGATCACCTCAGACGTGATCCTTTTACTTGAAACCCATTTGATCACCTCGGACGTGATCCTTTTAACTTTAAGACCTTATGATCACCTCAGACGTGATCCTTTTAACATTCCAGAAACAGGCTCTTATTACATTAATGTTAGGTTTAATTTGTGACATTCACAAATTTCCTCTTGTTACATAGTCGAACGACGAATCGATACAGACATAACTAAAACTAAGAAAAACTTGAAACAAACTGAATTAAGACAATCTTTTTGTATTTTCATGTGAGGTGGGTTGAAAATATTTTAACTTTCCTTAAAATATTTCTCCCCCTTAGCAGAATAGCATCAAGCATTTACATCTTATCTAGAAAGACTCTTATGGAATCATACAGGCATAAACATAATCATTTGGGACCTTTTACATTTGTGTAAATACAAGGAATGTTATATTTACCAATTTCAGAGTCTTATTCATCTAAGAGTCATGAGCACTAATAGGAAATCATGCTAGAGCTGTTATGTAGTACACATTGATTTTGACCATTAGGGATTGTTGCCACGATGATTATTAGTATATTTATCCACCTAAATCCATACACTGATTTTTGACAAACATTGGTGATTATTTAGGTTTATTATTTCAAAAGCATTTATGGATCCCACACTTATATGTTTATTATTTCAAAAGCATTTATGGATCCCACACTTATATGGTAATTAACTTTCCTCAGGAGATTTTTGAGCGATCTATGGGTTTTGACAAGAAGAAACTATTCTAAGAGCTTTTAAAGAGATGCCAAGCCTCAGCTCAGTGCCATCGCACAACAGAGAGGCGCAAACAACAATAAATTTTAGAATATTTAGATTTTGCTTATCCTCTAGTCAGTGCCATCACATAGCAGAGAGGCATACAACCTATCTTCTTATTAGAGCAATTTTATTATACATATAACTCACCAACGACAATTGTCATTAGCTTGATTGCGTTTCATAATTTTTTTTCATTTTGCTCATTTTTATGGTCGTCCGCACACATTTGTGGTCCAGAGATAAGATTGAAACCCACAGCTTGTTGAACGATTTAGTTTTAAATTTGTTCACCAATGAAGTCTACTTGTCTATTGTGTTGAATCTACCGACACATCATATAATGGACTAGCAACCCCTAGATCTACTTTCTCTATGTAACCACAGTAGCAGACTAGCTTAATATCATGTTTCCACTTATTAGGCTGTGACTTCTTAAACGTATAAATTTCTATAACTTTGAATATAGCATTTTAGAACATTTTAGATCTTTTGGTGTCCCAAACAATTCGATGCCAGAGTACTATCATTTTCCGATATCTAGAATCGATTTCACAGATTTGATGCCTTTGCTTTTTAGTTTATCTGGCCGCCCCTATTTTTTTTTTGAGTAATTAAATACTAACTACTGAAACTAAAACTATTCACCCCCTAAAATTCTAAAACCGAAAATCTTTTTGTGTTTTTTGGATTTTTAAAGACTGAAAAACTAAAAGAAAAAAAAGAAAAATAAAATATAGAGTCGGACTATGAACTTGATTCGTCTGGAATCACATCGTCTTTCTTTTTAACGCCATTGACCACTAACAGATACTGAAATCGAGGTTTATCAAAAGCTTTTGTGTAGAGGTCGGCGCGTTGGAAATCCGTGTTTATTTTAACGACATCGATTAATTGTTTTTCAAAACAGTCATGTATGAAGTGATATTTAATACCGATGTGTTTAGTTTTGGGGTGTTGGACCAGATTTTTAGTGACAGCAATAGCAGCAGAATTATCAACAAAAATAGGGGTGTTAGAAAATTGCAAACCATAGTCTCTCATTTGATGTTGAATCTAGATGATTTGTGATAGAAAATTGCAAACCATAGTCTCTCATTTGATGTTGAATCTAGATGATTTGTGAACAGGAACTTACAGCGACAACGTATTCAGCTTCACATGTCGATAGAGCAACCGACGTCTGCTTCTTACACTATCAGGTGACTAATCGTCATCCAAAAGAACTGACATCCCGCAGATGGTGACTTGTAATTCATCTTGCAACCTCCATAATCCGAGTCACTATACGTTGTAAGCTCAAAGCAATCAACATGAGGATACCACAAACCAAGTGTTGGAGTACCCTTCAGATAACGAAATATCCTTTTTACCCCAATTAGATGATTCACTTTAGGTTTTGCCTGATATCTGGAACAGAGACACATGGCGTACATAATGTCAGGACGAGAAGCTATGAGATACATGAGAGATCTGATCATTCCTCGATACATAGTGGCATCAACCATATCTCCATTTTCTTCGGGTGCCACATCATTGTTCGTGGCAAGTGGAGTACCTGCAACCGTTGCATTCTCCATGTCGAACCGACTCAGGATATCTCTAACAAATTTAGTCTGATGTAGATAGATTCCATTTGGTGTCTGATCTACTTGTAAACTGAGAAAGAACTTCATCTCCCCCATCGCACTCATTTCAAACCCAGCTTTCATCACAGATTTGAATTATTTACATAATGCTTCATTCTTGGAACCGAAGATTATGTCATCCACGTATATCTGTACCAGTAGTAAATCACAATCTTTTTCTTAGATGAACAAAGTGCGGTCAATTACACCTCTGCAAAAGCCATGTTTCAGCAGATGAGTAGAGAGTTTTTCGTACCAGGCTCAAGGGGTTTGATGAAGCCCGTACAAGGCCTTGTCTAGTTTGTAAACTCTATCCTGATGATAAGGATCCTTGAATCCTTCGGGTTGACTAACGTACACTGTTTCATGGATCTCCCCATGAAGAAATGCACTTTTCACATCCAGTTGATAAACTTTAATCTGCATAAAGGATGCATAGGATAGGAAGATTCTAATTGCTTCCATCCTTGCCATAGGTGCAAACACTTTATTGTAGTCAACTCCTTCGACTTGCCTGAACCCTTAAAATACAAGCCTAGCCTTGTTTCTGATTATGATCCCTTGGTCATTCTTCTTACACCGAAGAATCCATTTAGTGCCAATCACCTTTGCGCCTTTTGGTCTGTCCATAAGAGTCCAGACTCCTAACTTCTTGAACTGAAGGAGTTCTTCTTGCATAGCACTTACCCATGCCTCATCTTTCAAAGCCTTGCTTACATACTTTGGCTCAACTTGAGACACAAAACATTGATAAGCACCATCGTGTAGATATCCTTTTTCCATGACTACAGCATTATCAGCTAAGTATAGCTGATTTCTTGTCTAAACTCCCGATAGAATATCCCCGATGATGTTGTTCAGGGATGATGCACATTATGTCGAGTTCCGGGAGTGGTGGATACTGCTACTTCATTATCCAGATTCTGAATCCCAGGTTCAGTTTCTGTGGCTGTTGGAGTATGGGGTTCAGAAGTTCCAGTTGCATCATGATCAGATGATGGTGTACTTTCAGTAGTGGGAACCTGCTCCTCCTTGTTTGCACTCTCAGTTTCAACATCCTTATCATCGGAGGAAGAATCACTTACCTCAAGCTCTCTCCCTAAAGGGCTAGAAGTATCTTCTAATGACACCGATGATGTCAAGTCTCGTGCAGGAGTGTTCAGGACATCGTACATCATTTGAGCGACTAACTCATCATCAGAATGGGAAGGAGGTAGATTGAAGGATTTAAATAATCCATCATAGTCAAAGAAAAAGGAAGGTCCTTTTCCCACAGGGGCTAGTGTATTTTTGTACATCAACGTTGCACTACACTTCTACCTGACTAGTTGAGTTATTGTAAACCCTTTTATCTTGTATACTATATCCAAGGAAGATACCTTCTTCGGCCTTCTCGCAGAACTTCCCAGTCTGATTTTTCTTTAGCAGCATGTAGGGTGCGCCAAATGGTTCCATATACTCTAAGTTGGGTTTACGTTCTTGGGGGAACTCATAAGAAGTTTTTCCATGACGTTTGACTACCAAGACCCGATTTTGAGTGTAACATGAATTAGCCACTTCCTCGTTCCAGAATTGAACTGGCAGTTTTGAGTCAGCTAGCATTGTCCTTGCTGTTTCTATCAAGCTCTTATTCTTCCATTCAGCAACGCCATTCATCTGTGAAGTGTAGGCAGAAGTGAATTGATGATCAATCCATTTCTCATGAGAGAATGCCTCCATCCACTGATTCTTGAATTCTGTCCTGTTGTCTGAACGTATTTTCCTAACTTTCAGCTTGTAGAGTGACTCCAATGTGGTAACAAGATGTTTGAATAATTCAAATGTCTCTGATTTAGCTTTCAGAAACATCACCCAAGAAATATTGAGTAATCATCCGGTACCACAAAGCAGTACCAATCCCCAGCTATGCTCTTTGTGCTGACTGGGCCAAACAGATCCATGTGTAGAAACTCGAGAGGAATGTTGATAGAATTAACTTTCTTTGACTTATAAGGCTTCTTTGTCTGTTTCCCTTTCTTGCATACTATGTAGAAGTCTGGAAGCTGGATGTTCTTGACAGTAACTCCATCCACCAGATCATTCTAAACCAAATGATTCATCTTCCTGGGATTTATGTGTCCCATTCTCCTGTGCCAGGAAACTGAATCTCTTTCTGTTGCTTTTGACAAGAAGCACTGAGCAGTAGACTTAGTTGTGGAGGCTTTGGATAGGTCCAAGACATACAGGTCGTTATATCTTGAAGCCGATTTTAGAACTTGCTCCTCCGGGATGACATACTCCTTCTTCAGTATGTAGCACTTCTTGTTGTCAAACACAACCTTGAATCCCTTATCACAGATTTAGGAGACAGAAAGCAAGTTGTTTTGCAATTGCTGAACATAGTTGACGTTGTCAAATTTCACTTTCCCGTTTCCAACTTTGCCTTGTGCGGTGATGTAACCTCCTTCATTCCCAGCGAATGATACGTGTGCCCCTTTAATTTGCTTGACGTTGAAAAGGATGGACGAATTCCCGATCATGTGCCTGGAAGCTCAACTATCAATAATCCAGGTATTAGTGATAGCGCTGTAGCGGACACCCTGCACATACAAAGGAAATGATTAGTTCAGGTTTTGGACCCTAGCCTTAACTGGCTTGGGTGTCCCAGAGGTATCATACATCATGAACTCAACCCACTGACCTTCAGAGGATGAGCACACATCTTTCTTTTTCTTGTCATCACTATCAGACACATTACTTGATTTTGCCTTCCATAAACCAGTTTTGTGTAAGGCCTATTTGTGGTAAACAGACGACTAGCTTATGGTTTGAACTTTAGGTTCACTAATAATACTAGGTTTAACCTTAGGTGGCACAGCTTCGCTTTGAGCTTGTCTGTGTTGACTTCGGTGATTTGGAGGAGTATTACATCTGATTTTAGAAAATCTTGGTTTTTCATCATCAAAAAGTTCAATTTTCTTCTTAGTTGTCTAATAGTAAGGACAATTTGGAGAAATATGTCCTCGTTTTCCATAACTATAGCAGGATCTCCCTTTGAAAGTATGAGGAAAGTTTTGATGTGGGGTTGAGTTTGGTCAGGGGCAGGGTAGTTTCTCTTCCCTTTTAGATGTTTCACCTTCTTTAACAAACTTAATTGTTTTGACATTTTGAACATCTTTTGCTTTCATTTTATTAGGATTTTGATGATCTACATGTTTAGGGTTCATTGATTTAGACTTTTTAGGTTCTGAAAAAAACATTTGTGAACCTGACCCTAAGTTAACCTTTTTAATTTTATCATCCAAATCCTCAATAGACATCAAATCTTTAGATATAGAAGTAGTAGCCTTCTGTTCACTGACAGACTGCACAGTTTTACCTGTACAATCTAGATCATTGACAAGAGGAGTAGACACCACATGATCCTTTACTGGATTATTATTGATTGGTCTGTATTTAGTATTTAAAAGGATTGCATGTGGTGGCAGTACTACCTTATATCCTAGTCCTTCTCCGCCATTTCGTTCTTTCACTAAGTTTTGAACTATGTCAGAGGAACTTACTAAACTGTGCGGTTTTTGTTTTGATGATTCAACTTTGACTTGAAAAACTACTTTTTCCTTTTTAGTTTCTTCCAAAGTGGTTAAGTAGAACTTAATGTCATTTGATTGATTTAAGGCAACAACCTCGATTTCCCATAGTTGTTTCCCTAAAAGTTCTATCTTTTCTTTGAAGCTGCACTCATTTTGTTTTAAAACACGATTTGCTTCAGTGCATAGTTGTAAATCATTTACTAGATTTTAACTGGAAATTCTGAGTTTGCAGCACCTACTTCCTCTTAAACAAGATGATCAACGACATCCATAGCTTCTTCGATATCTGAACGTGCATGCTCAGCTATGATGTATCCTTCACTTGCAGATCCATCATCCAAGGTATCAACTAATGCAACATTTGATTCTCCCTTAGATACAAATCAAAAGGAACAGTCTTGTCCTTCATCTCCTTGAGCAACCAAAGCCTTAAATTCTTTACTTGACGATGCTCCAGCCTTCTCCTTATCCTGACGGTTGAATGTAGGAAAAGGATTTCCATCCCTAGTCTTCTTTGGCTTTATGCACTCACGTTTGAAGTGCTCCTTTTCTCCTCAGTTAAAGCACATGACATTGGTTTTATCAAACCCAAAAGTAGTATCCTTAGTTGCCAAGTTCTGTCCGTCTTCTTTACAAACTTTTTAGCCCATCTAACAGCACTGGCTAAGGCCCACATGATGTCCATGCGTTCCAATTCAGTTTCATCAACTTCCTTATAGTCCTCATCAGCAAGATGATAGTTTCCAATCTTCCCAGCAACTAATACATCATAAGATTGAACAACAGCAGCTAGAAGATCCACGTGCTCTTTAGTAACTTCCACAGTGACATTTTTGAGATTCTCGGTCTTCATTTGGTTGTATTTGCCTCAGGAACAATGTACTGGGTTCCAGATGACCCTGACATTTCATTTTCTGAGGAACTACTTTGGGAAGGAGCAGAAGAGTTAGACACAAACGCCGTTTGTGGCGATGCGCCTTATGAGGCTGGAGTTGGAACAGAGTTGTACAATGAAGGATTTTGAGTGTAGGGTCCTTTCTTTGACTTGTATTTCTGACGCAGTTCTTCCTCCCTTAACTTCAGAATGAAATTATTTATGTCTAATATAGCAAGAGTGTCATTTTGTCTCAGATTAGACACAAATGGATCCAATTTTTCTGGCAGACCATCAACAAAACTTGAAACTTTATCTTCCATGGATGTGGTCACGCCATGAGTATGCAACTCACTCATTAAGTGATAGAATCTATCAAATATGTCATCTAAGCTCTCTTTTCCTATCGGTGAAAAATTGTCAAATTCCTTTTTATGAGCTTTAGCCTTCAGTTCCTTCAGAGTCGCGTGCCCCTCATATAGTTTTTCTAAGGCCTCCCATAACTTCTTCGACTGCTTGTTCTCTAAGAACTGATAGAAAATGTCCTTAGGTATAGAATGACTCAATAAGGCATATGCTTTCTTTTTAGCATTACGCATAGTCTTCTGGGATTCACTCATTCCTCCCAAAGTCAATTTCACCCTATTTGCACTGACTGGTACCACGTAACCAGTCTCAATAGATGTCCAAAGGTTTGGGTCCACTCCATTCAAGTAGATTTCAAACCGTTGTTTCCACTGTGGGTATTCATCCAACGTTAATAGCTTTGGCGATTTGTTGTGGTTCCCGATCTCATTTTCCAGAAGTAGAAGATTCTGGATACGCGAGTCCTTTCCAGCAGTTAATGCAGAAAACTGATCTTCCATTGCTTTAACTTTGATGAACTTATAACAGGACAGATTGACTTATGCGGTTGAACAAGACGACTGGGTCAATCGTGCGATTGAAGGATGCGAATGACTTCAATCGTGTGAATGGATTCAGTCGTGCGAATGAATAGGACGTTTGAGGTCAACTGACTGGAATAACTCAACCGTGCGAATGAACTGTGCGAATGAGTTCAGTCATGCGATTGAACTGTGCGAATGAGATTCAGTCGTGCGATGGAGCTAATCGTGCGACTGAGGCTGTTGTTGCGGGAAAAAATCGAATTTTTGAACACTTTGACACAAAAATACAAATTTTTACGAACCCTAATCTGCCGTGTGGTAGAAGTTCGAAACTTTAACATAGAGACTCGTCAAAAACATGTTTTGAAGCCAAAAAGTGGATCTTTATATTGAAAACAATGATTTTAACACCAAATCCAATTGAATCCATGCAAAATCACGAGCCTAAGCTCTGATACAACTTGTTAGGACCGTTTTCGTATGGAGTACTAATGGATTCTACGTGAGACCATATCAAATAGCGCGTAATTCTATTTGATTGGCGATCCAATCAGTGAGAACGAACAACCTTATCGATCTAACGATGAAACAAACATTAAGAATGAGTTGGAATCGATCAGGGCGACCTAGGATGCTCTGGACAGCTAGGGTATGAAAGTATTTGAAGTACTTTATTTTTCCATGAATTATGTGGTATTTATAGATTTTCAGTGTTCATTCGTATGACTGAATCATTAGCATGGTTTAGTCGTGCGACTGACTCATGCGGCTGACTCATACGCACGACTGAAGGTTCAGTCATGTGACTGAGTCAATCTTATATCTCAATCACACGACTGATCTAGTCACCTGGTTCAGTCGTGCGACTGGTCCATAAGTATGGTTCAGTCATCCATATGGGCCATAAGTATGGTCCATTAACATGAATAACCACATGACTAAGTTGAACACATTTCTAAGTCATTATTGACTTAGAACTACGTACAACAACTTCAAACCTATATATTAAGTTCATACATGTGAATCACATTCAATACAATGATAATATGATATAATCAATCACAAATAAACATCAAAATGCATTTCATATATCATTGGATCATCACATTATATCAGATTACCTCAGCGTAAGACATGAAAGACTTAACATTTAAGATCATAAACTAGGTACATAAAGATGTATCAACACTTACAATGTTGCCATTAAACCTAGAAAATACTAAGGTCCTGAGTTCGAAACTCACTTGTGAATGAAAATCAAAGGTCAATCAAGAATCAGAAACATGGATGCTTAGGTTCGCATGAAAACTCAATCGGTAAAACCCTAAATGTCTAGACCCTCGTTTGTATGAAAATGAGGAGTTAATTTTGCAAATTTAGTTATATAGTACTTAGTTTCACAGGCAGCGAAACTACAGTTTCGCCCGTGTAAGCTCTGGTCGAAACTGACCTTGTAACGTGTGAAAGAGCCGAACCAGTGAAAGTATAGTTTCGTTGGATACTTAAAAATTGAATTTTTTATTTTCTTTTCAAAATAAAATAAAGAACAATTATTTAGAAAAAAATTAAAACAAAGCAAGTAAAAATAAGCAAAAATAAAAGAAATAAAAAGAAATTTTCCCACAAGACCTCACCACACTTCAAGTATTTTTTTAAACAAAATCAAACGGTGAAAATGATATGAATGATAAGTTGAAAGGATCTTCTGGAGAATCAAAGTTTGGCGGGATTGTTGATATACTTATCCCTTTAAGTTCATGCCTTCTTCGTTTCGACAAGTGCACTACAGATACTGTTATCATGTTTTGGTTCTTTTAAAGAGAACATTGAATGACACAAGACCCACAGACATTTGGCAAATAAACTAATCCTTTCCTCATGATATATTGAACAAATGACATGCTCTGCCTGATTATTCCTCTCAAAAGCAACGAAGGTCCTTTTTCATAAGAAGTAAAACCGTTATAAACATCAAATGATGAGAGCTTAAGGTCTATACTTACGTATAACAGAGGAGTTGATCAATTGAGTCTTATAGATGAGAGGATCAGATCTATACTTACGTATAATAGAGAAGATCATCAATTTGTGTCGATGAGAGCTCCAGGTTAATACTATCGTATAGCAAAGGAGATCATCACTCCAGGTCAATGTTCACACATAGCAGAGGAGATGAGCAAAAATAATGCAAGAAGGGGCTTCTTAGATGTGAAGATGATTAAGCATGTAGCTTATAAGATAGGATGGAAGATCTAGACGCAAGGATACTTTAGATAAGAATGACTCAATGCAGAGATATGACGTTGTTCTCAATCCTTTTTGAACAAGGACTTGTATCTTTGCGAAGGCTAAAAATGTCTAGGGAATAATCCAAGTCATCAAGTTTCTTGTTCTTATTAATTAAGCTACAAGATTACTGTCTACTTTGCTTTTTGGCTGAACCTATCAAGCCTATCCCGCACAATAATATTAACCACATTTAAATCATCCAGTATTCTCATTTTATTCTAAAAAAGATAACAAGAAGAGTATTTAAATATATATTCTCCTCCGAAATTTCTACGAATTAAGGAAGATGTGGAAATTTCTTATTTAAATATATTTTATATTTTTTATGTGAATTATGAGAAAGGACTATGAAGGGAGCAGAATGGAAATGAAAGAAGGAAAATAAAGAAAGAAGTAAAATAAAACAAAATATGTACGTTTAAATAATTTTAAGGAAAAGAGGTTTAAAATGATATTAGACCTAACATAGAGATCAATTCATAAAAACGAGTTTTATCAAACATTTTAGTAAACAGATCTGCTTTTTGATTCTTAATGTCAATAGGGATAATATCAATAAAAACCTTTTCCTGAGCATCACGGATTGCATGAATCCGTGTCTCAATGTACTTGGTTCGGGAATGATGAATAAGGTTCTTGGCGATGCCAATGGCTGCTTTGTTGCAACAGAACAACGGTGTATTGTAACACCCCGAAATTTTATTTAAAGGAAAGGAAAAGAAAACTAAATAGAAAGAAAAGAAAATGGACACAAGTGGAGGGGGATAAAGTGTACAAAGTACAAAAGTTCAATATTTTATATTAAAGTAGGTATGGCCGCCCACTTTAAAGCAAGAAACTGCTTTTGCTCTCGGTAGAAGAAGAAGAAGAAGAATAAGCTCTCGGTTTTTAGAAAAAAAGAAAGGGAGAAGAAGCTTCAAAGGTAAGTTTTCTTGAGTATATGTTCGGTTTTAACCGAATTCATAAGTGGTTGACCGAATTCTAGATGTTTTAGAGTTGGTTTTCGAGAACTTGAAGTTGAATTTGCAAGTGGAAGTGTTTAGCTCGAAGATCTGCTTCAAGGTGAGTTTCTAGAACCCCTCTTACTGATTTTCGACGTTTTTCGGGGCTATTATGCATACTAAGTAAATATGTTAAAAGTAACCGTGGGTTTATAGTTTTATGTTTGAAAATGATGTATGTATGCATGTTTTAGAGTATGATTATGGGCTAGAAATTGATGTTAGAATGTTTTAAGGCCCTTAGCATGATTGATCTATGTGTGGGTAGTGTTAGAATGAGATTCAGGTGTTGTATGTAGGTTAGAAAATATTTCAGAATGGTCCCATGCATCCAGCGGTCAACTGCCTAAGTATGCCCAACCGCCCAGAAACCCAAACGTCCAAACAGTGCCCAACCGCCTAGTGCCATGCGCCTAAGTCAGGCCCAGGCATCTGAATAGTACCCAAACGTCTGGGAAAAATGACTGTGTAGGGCCCAACCGTCTGAATAGTGCCCATGCATCTAACAGGCCCATGCGTCTAAGTGAAAATGGACTAAGTGTAAAGTCCAACAGTCTGAATAGTACCCAACCACCAAAGTGCCCATGCGTCTGTCAGGCTCATGCGTCTGAATAGTGCACAACCGTCTAGGTTATTGCTCAAAATGACTAAGTGTAGGCCCAAACGTCTGAATAGGGCCCAAACGTCTGAATAGGGCCCATGCGTCCAAATAAGCCCATGCGTCTAAGAAAGTGACCAAGTTAAGTCTAGACGTCTGCATAGTGGCAATACGTCTGAACAGGGCAGAAGCGCCCAAATAGTGCCCATGCGTTTAGACCCTTAGAATAATTTTCTGAAATTTCAGGAAAAAAAGAAAGTTTAGGGTTTTGACTAAGTTGACTTATTGGTAATGATTACCTAATTTAGGCATAATTATAAGATGTTTTAGGGTTATGGGATGTATGTACGATGTATGATCGGTATAATGTGTTATCTTTAATGGTATGAAAACGTATTTATTTTATGTTATGAAATACGTTAAATATTATGCTATTACTTTACGTAGTATGACAAATGAATTAATAAACGTAAAGTATTATGTAATGAAGTGAAAGATAATGATAAAGTAAGAAACGAACGAATACGATAGAGTACGAAATGAACGAACACATGAGATAATGAATACTGAGTATGAAAGTGACGGATGATGAGATCCGTGTCACGTACCCCGGTACTGTGTTAGTCTTCGAACATGAGTCGGGGGTTTGTTTATCAGGCCCCGGCACAGCTCAGTCTTCGGACATGAGTCGGGGGTATTGCATGAGACAAAATAGAGAGATGAGATCTTTGTCTCGTATCCTGGTACTGTGTCAGTCTTCAGACATGAGTCGGGGGTTTGTTTATTAGGCCCCGGCACAGTATCAGTCTTCGGACATGATTCGGGGATATTGCATGAGACGAGATAATGAGGTGAGCGACCTTGTGTTGCAACAGACTCGGATAGAGTTCAATCCATGTGATCGACTCGAATGGGATCTTTTTCGCGTATCCCGGTACTGTGTAAGTCTTCGGACATGAGTTGGAGGTTTGTTTATCAAGCCCCGGCACAGTATCAGTCTTCGGAATGAGTCGGGGATATTGCATGAGACGAGATAATGAGGTGAGCGACCTTGTGTTGCAACAGACTCAGATAGAGTTCAATCCTTGTGATCGACTCGAATGGGATCTTTGTCGCGCATCCCGGTGTTGTGTCAATCTTCGGACATGAGTCGGGGGTTTGTGTACAGGACCCGGCACAGCATTAGCTTTCGAGCATGAGTCGGGGATATTGCATGAGACAAGATTCGAGTAGTGAAGAGTAATGAATGAAGAGTAATGAAGTGTAATGAGCGAAGAAATGAATGAATGAATGAATGATGATGAACATAATAATAATAATTATTATCAGTATTTATGTATGATGTATGACAATTTGACGAATGTAAAGTACAAAAAGAAAATACGAGAAAAGAAAGTAAAAGACAGTGAGAAGTATGAATGATAAAATGAATAGGAAAGTATGAAAGAACGAAACAAATGAAGAACACAGATTGAGTGTACGTATGTTGTATGACCACGAATGAATGTAAAGATAGTTTTTAAAAGAAGTAAAGTATTTTATTATAAAAACTAGAACTCACTCAGCGTCGCTGACTTTTCGTATGCATGATAGTTGGCAGGTACTTTGTTGATACTGAGGAGTTGCAGGCATGGATGCATAAGCTACTGGGAGCGTTTTGAAGGCTGGCATCCATATTTTGACATGTCATTGTATTTTGAAATGAAAACGAATGTTGTAATGTAATGAAATGACATGTTTTAGTTATTAATGAAAGTTTTAAATTCCGCTGCAAAATAAATGTACGTTTTAAAATGTTTTATGTGCGATGAATGACCAACCGTGAGGTGCCCGGGAACGCGGCCTTACAAATTGGTATACGAGCCAAAGTTTAAGTGAATCGGGTAAATATTTTCAAAATCTAATCTTAAACTGAGAATGGGACGAAAAGAAAAGGATGCCAGTTCTAGTAGCTACGTGCCTGCAGGTAAAGGTTTTATGTAAACATTTTATGTAAGCTAACGGTTAACCGGTATTATGTGCGCATGTTATGTGGCCAGTGTCCTTTTGTGTAGATTTAGATACTAATGTAGTCAGGATAGGAGATGCTTGGGGTGTGAAGAGTAAAGTAAGTGGCTAATCACAACTGGCCACTATAATTAGGGACTTACTATACTTCACATAATCTGAGCTATTCCTTGAATGACTGTGTTAGTGTTTGAATCTTATAGTGATTAGAGAATGGATGGAGGTAGATCATCTATGGCCTCTAGGGGTGGAGCACAAGGAGGACGTGGTGCTGAACCGCATGTTATGAGAAATAGGGCTAGGGCAACTAACAGGACACGTGAGGTGCCCGAGATGCTACACCACAACGGTGGTGATCAGAGCGCAAACTTGAGGGCCTCGGTGAAAGAGGCAGTAGTAGGAGAGGTCCATCAAGTTATGTATACGATTCTGCCATCTGTCATGACCAAAGTGATTAAAGTTATTAGGGAAGGCGAAAGGAAGGAGAGGAATAGGTCCTCGGGAAGGAGAGAGCAACCGGAGATCGAGACGGTTATCCCTACTGATGAGGAAGAGGAGGAAGAAGAGCCTGTGCCTGAGATAGCACGAGGCTGTAATTATGGGGCATTCCAAAGGTGCAAGCCCCCTAACTTTAATGGTAATGGCACTACTGCTGCTGCTCACCGATGGGTGAGGGAGATGCAGGCTGTCCTTAAGATCAGCGAGTGCCGAGAGAACCAGAAGCTGAAGTTTGCCACTCACTCGTTTGTGGACTCGGCCTTGTGCTGGTGGGACAACATTGTCCAGGCTGAGGGTACCAGGGCAATCGGGAGGATGAGGTGGAGTAAACTGAAGAGGCTGGTAATCGAGGAGTTTTGTCCTCACCGTGAATTGGACAAGATCAAAAGAGAGTTCTTGTAGCTGGAGGCGGGAACGATGACACACCAGCAGTACACCACTAAGTTCAATGAGATGGCAAGACTGGTGCCAGATCAGGTGATGCCTGTGTCACGAAAGATCAAGAGGTACATTCAAGGACTGCCCACAGACATCCGCAGACATCTAATAGCTACCCGACCAGGTATATTTAGATCGGTGGTTGACTTAGCTGGGGGATTGTACGACAAGCGAGAGGTGATGGCGATAATGGACAAAGAGGAGGAGCGGGGCTATGTTAAGAATGGGAATGGAAGGCGAGGTAGTAATGGTGGAATGGTGGCTGAAGGTAAGGTGATGAGGGTCGATGATCGGAAGAGGATAACAAGGAAGGACGAGGTATGCAAGAAGTGTGGCAAAGGCCACGAAGGAGAGTGCAAGTGGGGACTGAACGTCTACTTCCAGTGTGGAAAGGAGGGCCACAGGGCAAGAGATTGTCAAATGGCTAAATGCTACGACTGTGGCGAGGCAGGACACATGAGCAGAGACTGCAAGAAGTCGAAGGCAGGAAGCTCCGGTACAAGGAAGGAGAATAGAGGGTGAAGGCTAGAGTCTTTGCTTTGATCGAGAGGAGGCTAGGTCAGACTCCAAGGTAACGTCTGGTACGTTTCTAGTAATTTAGATTTATGTATCTATACTATGATTGTAGTGGTAGTAGTAGTTTTATCCCTACTGACTTCTGCGGTAAGTTGCATGTTAAGAGTAGGAAGATCGATGTCTTTCAATATAGGGATTGCTATTAGTAATTTCATCAGGTTACCTAATGCCCTAGAGATTGCGCAATAGAATTGAGAGAGAGCGCTTGTTCCTGCTAGACTGTTTAGGACGGACATAGGTGGATAGACGTACACCTCAGGGTGAATTGAACCGTAACTTATGAGGCGAGCATCGAGTGCTGCAAGAAGATGGATTGATTAACGGAGACAGATAAGAGTTTGGTGCCGACCTACGACAATGGATTATGATGAAGGCTTCGCCAGAAAAGTGGATTGTTCGATTTGGAAATCGAGTAAAGCTAACACTAGAGTATAGAGGGTTATTCCCCGTTGTTGCTCAGGTAGAGGAAGTGACACACCGACTGGAGCTACCCGATGAGTTAAGTGGACTTCAACTAACGTTCCGTGTATCTCGTCTAAGAAAGTGCTCAATCGATGAGGATATAATCGTGCCACTAGATAACACTTAGATGGACAAAGTATTCAACTCCAAGAAGCAACTGGTGGCCATCACTGATGAGAGGAAGAGAATGGGCTAAGGAGGATGATGGTCTCACTTGTGCGGCTGCAGTGAAGCCTAAGGGGATCTGAGTTTAAGTGCACGATCAAGAAAGAGGTTAGAAAGCATTACCCGTAACTATTTGAGAAGCGACAGGTTTCGGGGACAAAACTTCTTTAAGGGGGTAGACTTGTAACACCCTGAAATTTTATTTAAAGGAAAGGAAAAGAAAACTAAATAGAAAGAAAAGAAAATGGACATAAGTGGAGGGGGATAAAGTGTACAAAGTACAAAAGTTTAATATTTTATATTAAAGTAGGTATGGCCGCCCACTTTAACGTAGAAAACTGCTTTTGCTCTCGGTAGAAGAAGAAGAAGAAGAAGAAGAAGCTCTCGGTTTTTAGAAAAAGGAAAGGGAGAAGAAGCTTCAAAGGTAAGTTTTCTTGAGTATATGTTCGGTTTTAACCGAATTCATGAGTGGTTGACCGAATTCTTGATGTTTTAGAGTTGGTTTTCGAGAACTTGAAGTTGAATTTGTGAGTGGAAGTGTTTAGCTCGAAGATCTGCTTCAAGGTGAGTTTCTAGAACCCCTCTTACTGATTTTCAATGTTTTTCGGGGCTATTATGCATACTAAGCAAATATGTTAAAAGTAACCATGGGTTTATAGCTTTATGTTTGAAAATGATGTATGTAAGCATGTTTTAGAGTATGATTATGGGCTAGAAATTGATGTTAGAATGTTTTAAGGCCCTTAGCATGATTGATCTGTGTTTGGGTAGTGTTAGAATGAGATTAGGGTCTTGTATGTAGGTTAGAAAATATTTTAGGATGGTCCCATGCGTCCAACGGTCAACTGCCTAAGTATGCCCAACCGCCCAGAAACCCAAACGTCCAAACAGTACCCAACCGCCTAAGTGCCCATGCGCCTAAGTTAGGCCCATGCATCTGAATAGTGCCCAAACATCTGGGAAAATGACTGTATAGGGCCCAACTGTCTAAATAGTGCCCATGCGTCTAAACAGACCCATGCGGCTAAGTGAAAAGGAACTAAGTGTAAAATCCAACCGTCAGAATAGTACCCAACCTCCTAAGTGCACATGCGTCTGTCAGGCTCATGCGTCTGAATAGTGCACAACCGTCTAGGTTATTGCTCAGAATGACTAAGTGTAGGCCAAATGTCTGAATAGGGCCCGTGCGTCCAAATAAGCCCATGCGTCTAAGAAAGTGACCAAGTAAAGTACAGAGTCTGCATAGTGGCAAAACGTCTGAACAGGGCAGAAGCGCCCAAATAGTGCCCATGCATTTAGACACTTAGAATAATTTTCTGAAATTTCAGGAAAAACAGAAAGTCTAGGATTTTGACTAAGTTGACTTATGGGTAATGATTACCTAATTTAGGCATAATTATGAGAAGTTTTAGGGTTATGGGATGTATGTATGATGTATGATCGGTATAATGTGTTATCTTTAATGGTATGAAAAAGTATTTATTTTATGTTATGAAATACGTTAAATATTATGCTATTACTTTACGTAGTATGATAAATGAATTAATGAACGTAAAGTATTATGTAATGAAGTGAAAGATAACGATAAAGTAAGAAACGAGCGAATATGATCGAGTACGAAATGAACGAACACATGAGATAATGAATGGTGAGTATGAAAGTGACGGATGATGGGATCCGTGTCGCGTACCCCGGTACTGTGTCAGTCTTCGAACATGAGTCGGGGGTTTGTTTATCAGGCCCCGGCACAGTATCAATCTTTGGACATTAGTCGGGGGTATTGCATGAGACAAAATAGAGAGATGAGTTCTTTGTCTCGTATCCCGATACTATGTCAGTCTTCAGACATGTGTCGGGGGTTTGTTTATCAGGCCCCGACACAGTATTAGTTTTCAGACATGAGTCGGGGATATTGCATCAGACGAGATAATGAGGTGACGACCTTGTGTTGCAACAGACTTGGATAGAGTTCAATCCATGTGATCGACTCGAATGGGATCTTTGTCGCGTATCCAGGTACTATGTTAGTCTTCGGACATGAGTCGGGGGTTTGTTTATTAGGCCCCGTCACAGTATCAGTCTTCGGACATGAGTCGGGGATATTGCATGAGACGAGATAATGAGGTGAGCAACCTTGTGTTACAACAGACTAGGATAGAGTTCAATCCACGTGATCGACTCGAATGGGATCTTTGTCGCGTATCCTGGTGCTGTGTCAGTATTCGAACATGAGTCGGGGGTTTGTGTACAGGCCCCAACACAGCATCAGCTTTCGAGCATGAGTCGGGGATATTGCATGAGACAAGATTCGAGTAGTGAAGGGTAATGAATGAAGAGTAATGAAAAGTAATGAGCGAAGAAATGAATGAATGAATGAATGATGATGAAGATAATAATAATAATTATTATCAGTATTTATGTATGATATATGAATATTTGAGGAATGTAAAGTACGAAAAGAAAATAACATAAAAGAAAGTAAAAGACAGTGAGAAGTATGAATGATAAAATGAATAGGAAAGTATGAAAGAACGAAAGGAATAAAGAACACAGATTGAGTGTACGTATGTTGTATGACCACGAATGAATGTAAAGATAGTTTTTAAAAGAAGTAAAGTATTTTATTATAAAAACTAGAACTCACTCAGCATCGCTGACTTTTCGTATGCATGATAGTTGGTGGGTACTTTGTTGATACTGAGGAGTTGCAGGCATGGATGCATAAGCTACTGGGAGCGTTTTGAAGGCTGGCATCCATATTTTGACATGTCATTGTATTTTGAAATGAAAACGAACGTTGTAATGTAATGAAATGACATGTTTTAGTTATTAATGAAAGTTTTAAATTCCGCTACAAAATAAATGTACATTTTAAAATGTTTTATGTGCGATGAATGACCAACTGTGAGGTGCCCGGGAACGGGGCCTTACATGTATGGAGAAAGTTGATCCCATAATCAATCATCTTATGCTTCATCCAGAGTATTTATGAGCAACAGCTGGAAGCAGCAATGTATTCTGCTTCTCCCGTAGAGAGAAACAGTGGTCTGTTTTTTGCTTTACCATAATACCAGACAATTTTCCAAATATTGACAACCTCTAGTAACCGACTTTCTGTTTAACCTGCAGCCATTAGAATCACTATCAGAATAGGCATGTAAGTCAAAATTCCCACCATAAGGATACCAAAGACCTAAACGAGAAGAGCCTTTAAGATAACGAAAGATTCATTTTACAGCCTTTTCATGAGACTCTTTCGGGGCTGATTGGTATTGAGCATAATATCCTACAGCAAAGGTTATGTCAGGCTGACTTGCTGTAAGATGCATAAGGGAACCGATCATTGATCTGTAGAGATGAGGATCAACGGATTTCCCATTCTTGTGAGGAGTGAGGCAAGTTTGAGCAGTGAAAGGAGTGAGTTCAGGAGATGCATCATCCATCTTGAATTTCTTCAGAATCTCTTTAATATACTTCTCCTAATGAATGAGAATTCCCTATGGCTTTTGTTCAACTTGCAACACAAGGAAAAAGCACATCTCTCCCATCATGTTCATTACAAATCGACTGTGCATGACCTCCTCAAACTCCCGACACAACTTCGTATTGTTGGAGCCAAAAATAATTTCGTCGATATAAACTTGTACAATCAGCATCTCACCATCGATTTCCTTCTTAAATAATGTCATATCGATGGTGCCAAGAGAAAAACCATTGCTTAAGAGCAACTGTGTTAAGGTCTCATACCAGATTTGAGGAGCCTGATGAAGACCGTAAAGAGACTTATCAAGCTTATAGACTTTGTCAGGAAAGTCGGGATCCTCAAAACCAGGTGGTTGACACACATATATCTCTTTATCAATGTCTCCATAAAGAAATGCACATTTGACATCCATCTGATAGACTTTGAACTGCTTATGGGTGACATCAGCTAGAAAGATTCTGATAGCTTGAAGACGGGCTACAGGAGAAAAGACATCAGTGTAGTCAATCCCTTCTTCTTGAGCAAAGCCCTGGAACACCAATCTGGATTTGTTTCTTACCATAATGCCATGATCATCGGGTTTGTTCTTGAACACCTATTTTATGCAATTGGGCATTTGTTTGGTGGAAGATCGACTAGGGTCCACACTTTGAGTTTCCAAAACTGTTGCAGCTATAATTGCATCGATTCAACCCAACAAGGATCCTGAAGAG
The DNA here is from genome assembly GCA_024085815.1 of Flaveria linearis. Lineage (NCBI taxonomy): Eukaryota > Viridiplantae > Streptophyta > Magnoliopsida > Asterales > Asteraceae > Flaveria > Flaveria linearis. The sequence continues at coordinate 38,205,898 of CM044013.1, forward strand.
CTGCATGAACATTTTTCAGGACGATTTGAGATATAAAACAAGAGAATAGACAAACGTTAATCAAACCGGATTGACTTCGTGTCCGAACTCCATCGGTGACAGATCCTATGATGTTATCATGTGGATGATCTTTCAAGGTTTTGAAATTAGTGGACATTGGTAGGGTGGTTGAAGACGGTTGGCTAATGGGTTGTTGATGGGTGGATCAAGGTGAGGTTAATGGTAAGGTAGAGTCAATTGGAGATATGGGTGATACAGGTTGAGATAAGATAGATGTAGGTGATGTAGGAAGAGATATAGAAACAGGTGGAGATGGAAGGTCAAATGATGATGAAGAAGATACAATATCAACTGATGTAGCATCGTGTGCAGATGTGGTGGGAGGGGCTTGAGGGTTGACAGGTAATGGAGTTGGAGGAATGATATTTGTGTGAACATTGGAGATAGACGCATCATCATCGAAAACTAGAAGATTGAAGAAATTAAACACCGTATCGGAGTCAAAGAACCATGCTGGTTCAAATCGAACATCGTAGGAATTAGATTCCTGCCAATCAACATAGAATGACTCTTGAACAATACGTGTTCTCTTGTTATATACCCGATAAGCTTTTTGATAAGAAGAATAGCCGACAAAGTAACATTCATCAGACACGGCACCAAATTTCGTCTTCTGTGCCTAAGTATTCAATAAGGTGCATGAACAACCAAATGGTCGAAAGAAGCCAATCAAAGGCTTTCTCTTATGAAACAGTTCATAAGGAGTCTTCATTTTGTCCTTGACTATCAACACTCTGTTCAAAACGTATGAAGCACGATTCACCACTTCAGCCCAAAAGATGATGGGTAAGGAGGATTCAATCAACATTGTACGAGCAACTTCAATGAGGGTGCGATTCTTTCATTCAGCCACACCATTCTGTTGAGGGGTTCATGCAGCACTAAACTGCCTTAAAATTCCCTTAGTAGCACAGAACGAATCAAAGATCTGATTTCTGAATTCAGTGTCGTTTTCACTTCTGATCGCCAAAATCTTCCTCTTGCTTATTGTCTTGATCGTAATAATTAATTTCTATTGCTCCTCAACAGCGTCTCCTTTGTGGGCAAGAAATCTCAACCAGGAGTATCTGGAAAAATCATCTGTAACCACAAGACAGAAGGAATTTTTAGCAATTGATTTAACACTGATTGGGCCAAACAAATCAGTATGTGTAACACCCGGAAGTTTGACTTTTTGGTATGTCATGCGACTGAGTCTCAGTCGCATGGAATTCATGCGACCGGAGGTTCAATCGCATAATGCTCGGACGATTGAAGGATCAACCGCATGGAACTCATGCGACTGAAGGACCAGTCGCATGGTGTTCATGCGACTGAAGGTCCAGTCGCCCCTGGACCTCGGGCGACTGAGCTGTAACTATAAAAGAGGGGCAACCCTCTTCTCTTCACCCACACTTACATGTTTTCAGTCGGGAGAAAGAGCAGAGAGTGAGAGAGCAGAGAAAGAAGATAAAGAAAGAGAGAACGTGGTGATTCGGGCTCGAGATTTGTCGAGTGGCTAGTCAAATCGAAGCTCTTCATCTTCTCCTTGATAATGTGAGTTCTAGGACCCCTCATTTACTTGTTTTCAAACGATTTTGGGGCTGGAACACATTTAAACCCGTTTTTGAAAAAGTGTACGTTTGACCCATTTGGGTGAAATCTTGGGTAACGTGTTTAAGGTATGATTTAGGACTTGTATATGCTTGAATGATGTCCTAGTATGAATCTCTGAGGTTTAGGAGGGCTAATTTGGGCTGGAAATGAGTTTAGAGGAGTTTGAATGCCGTAGGTCGCGGCTGCTGTTCGTGATGAACTCCAGTCGCTGCCCAGTTAGGGTTAGGCGACTGAAGGGCCAGTCGCACGACTGAGGAACGACTGATGTTCAATCGTACGATTGAGGCTCAGCCGCACGACTCGGGCTCAGTCGCACGACAGGCCATGTGACTAAGGGTTCAGTCGCGTAGGTCCATTCGCATAGTTGTTCAGGCGCACGACCGAAGGTTAGTCGCATAGAAGCCCATACGTATAGTGTTCATTCGCACGATAGGAGGTCCATTCGTACGATTGTATGCCCATTCGCATAGCTGCCCAATCGCATGATCCAGTCGTATGGAGGTCAAGCGACTGAATTATGTTCAATCGCCCAAATAGGGCTGATGTGAATGAGGAAAGAAGTGTATGTATGATGTATGTAGGCTAAGTATGATGTAGCCTTATATGATGGTAATAACTGATGATTTGTAAATATCTATGTTCCTTGTGTCGACGTATGTTTATCTTTTTATGACTTTACATGAATGAATGAATGAATGAATGAATGAAACGAATGTAATAAGAACGTAAAGTGAAAGATAATAAAAGAGGAACATGATGAATGAATGCATGCATTAATGAATGAACGAATGAATGTAAGAAAGGCTTGCAAGAAAATGAATGGAGGTGCACACCCCTGCCAGGTGTTAGCTCAACTGTGATGCGGGTTAGCTACCCCGAAGGATGCACACAGGGTCAATCTTTGAGATTGATAATGAGGTGAGCAAGTTTGTGTTGCAACAGACTCGGTTAGCAGGCAATCATGAGATTGCCACTGAGGTGAGCAGCTGTGTGCTGCAATAGACTTGGCTAACGTATGATAGAATGAAAGTGGAAGATAAATGGTGCATGTACTTACCCCAGGTGACTGGATCAGCATTTGTGCACAACGTTTGTGGTTGATCACCACAGGTCCAGCACCAGTAGTATAGTATGATGTTTGGGGTATTGTACATGTCACCGAATGTAATGAACGTTCGAACGAATGTAATGAATGTATGAATGAAAGTAATGAACGTTCGAATGAATGTAAAGAACATATGTACGAACGTGAATGAGAACGATGAATGGTACACGAATGAAAGCTAATGAACGAATGATGAAGATAATAATAATATTATCTAAGTGTACATATGATGTGTGATAGCATGTATGTAAGAACGGTTACAATGAATGAAAGTATGTTTTATTATAAAACTAGAACTCACTCAGCAACGCTGACTTTTTATGTGTTTCCAGTTGACAGGTAGGGTTGCTGAGGATGGCACGAGGTGGCTACTCAGCTCTTTTGGGATGGCATTCTCCTTTTGATAATGTTGTAACGCAATGGAATGCGGGTGCATAATACATGCAACAACTTATGTTGCATGCAAGTGTCAAGTGTTCCTTGAGGATCCTGATAAACGGGATTACTTAAGGAATCTTCTTTATGATGAAAATTTTAATATTTCTATACTAGAGGTCACTGTTTATGACCCTTTTGTAATAGTGCTTTGTGATGTAATGCAACATTAAATGTTTTGTAATTGACATACGTTGTATTAAATGGCAAAAGTATTTATAGTAAAAGAAAATTTTTATTTCAGAATTTCCGCTGCATGATTTTACTAAGTTATTATGAATTATGTATTTTACGTGCAATGAATGACCAACTGTGAGGTGCCCGGGAGCGGGGCCTTACAAGTTGGTATCAGAGACAAAGTTTAAGTGAAATGGGTAAATTTTCGAAATAAACCTAAACTTAAACTGGAAATGAGACAGAAAAGGGGAGGAATGCCATCTGAGTAGCTGCGTGCCATCAGGTATTTTCTTAAAGATTAACTGGTATTATGTGCGCATGTAATGTGGTTTATGTGTACTGTTAGACTTAGATACTAATGTAGTCAGGACAGGTAATGCTCGGGGTGCGAAGACGAGAGCGCCAATTTGAGAGCCTCGGTAAAAGAGGCAGTGGTTGAAGAGGTACATCAGGTTATGCAGACGATCTTACCGTCTGTGGTGACCAAAGTGATTAAGGCTGTCAGGGAAGGTGAAAGAAAAGAGAGGAACAGGTCCTCAGGAAGACAGCAACAAACAGAGCCGGAAACGGTTCTATCTGATGATGAAGAGGAAGAGGAGGAAGAGCAGATACGGGAGAAAACACGGGGTTGTAACTACAGGGCATTTAAGAGGTGCAAGTCCCCTACGTTTGACGGTTCTGGCACTGCTGCTGATGCTCACCAGTGGGTGAGAGAAATGGAGGCTGTCCTCGATATTAGTGATTGCCAGGAGGACAAGAAAGTGAAGTTTGCTACCCACTCTTTCACGGGGTCGGCTTTGTTCTGGTGGGATAATATAGTCCAATCCGAGGGTAGCAGGGCCATAGGGAAGATGAAGTGGGCCGAGTTAAAAGGATGGTGATCGAGGAGTTCAGTCCTCATCGGGAAATGGACAAAGTTGAGAGAGAGTTCCTGCAGTTGGAGGCGGGGATGATGACCCACCAACAATACACCACCAAGTTTAATGACATGGCACGGTTAGTGCCGGATCAGGTGACACCGGTGTCTCGAAAGATCAACCGGTATATTCAGGGGCTGCCAGCTGACATGCGCAGGCATTTGATCACTGCTTGACCGAACACCTTTAGGTCGGCGGTGGACTTGGCGGGGAGACTGTATGACGAACGGGCAGCGGTGGTGGTGGCTGATGGTAATCGGAAGGGTGGTGACAGGAATTGGAACGGGAAGAGGTTTAGTCGGGGTGATGCTTCGACGAGCAATAAGAAGGCCCGGGTGGACGATCGTCGTGTGGCCACACCGGGTGCGGGTCTGAGAAGGTGTGGTAAATATGGAAGGGAGCATGGTGGGGAGTGTCGACTGGGGCTGAATGTTTGTTTTAAGTGTGGAAAGCCTGGTCACATGGCTAGAGAGTGTAAGGGCATGAGATGCTTCAACTGTGGAGAGAGTGGCCATATGAATAAAGACTGCAAGAAGCCGAGGTCTGAAGGCTCTGGCGTGAAGAAGACGGGGTATGAGGGATCGAAGGCAAGTGCCAGGGCATTCACGATGACGCAGGGGGAGACTAGGACGGACCCTGATGTAGTGTCCGCTACGTTTCTGGTGAACCAAACTTTAGCCTCTGTATTATTTGATTCGGGTGCCAGTAGGAGTTTTATTTCTGCTGCTTTCTGTGCCAAATTGCCCGTTAGTAGTAGACGTGTGGATGTATCGTTTGATGTAGAGACTGCTATAGGTACAACTACCAGGATTTCCGAGGTGATAGAGGGTTGCGATGTGGAATTAGAGGGCCACAAATTTCCGGTTAGACCGTTTGCGGTGACGTTAGGTGGTTTTGATTTGGTGCTTGGAATGGATTGGTTGGCGGACTTTGAGGCAAACATTGTGTGTCGCAAGAAGATGATTTATATGACAGCGCCCGACGGTAGTTCAGTGACAGTTTATGGCGATCGGGTTACTACGATTCCGAAGGTGATCTCAATGGCGGTGGCGGGGAAATGTATGAGGCGTGGATGTAGCACCTTCTTATGTTATGTAAAGGATGTAGAAACACCAACACCACAACTATCTGATGTTCCTGTTGTGCGTGATTTTCTAGACGTGTTCCCGGAAGACTTATCGGGATTGCCACCTGACAGAGAGATCGAGTTCCAGATTGATCTAATACCAGGCGCCCAACCTGTTGCCAAGGCACCGTATCGATTGGCCCCAACGGAAATGAAAGAGTTGATGGAGCAGTTGCAAGAGCTGCTGGATAAAAGGTTTATTAGACCGAGTATCTCACCTTGGGGTGCTCCGGTCCTGTTTGTGAAGAAGAAAGACGGTAGCATGAGGATGTGTATAGATTACCGTGAGTTAAACAAGCTGATGGTAAAGAACAGATACCCCTTGCCGAGGATTGATGACTTGTTTGATCAACTTCAGGGTGCCAGTTGGTTTTCAAGGATAGACCTTCGATCGGGCTACCATCAACTGAAAGTGAAAGAGCAGGATGTCCCTAAAACAGCTTTTCGCACGCGCTACGGTCACTACGAGTTCCTTGTCATGTCTTTTCGTTTGACCAATGCACCAGCTGCTTTTATGGATCTGATGAACAGGGTGTGTTGGCCGATGTTGGATAAATCAGTGATTGTATTCATCGATGATATCTTGACTTATTCGAAGAGTGAGACTGAGCATGCCGGTCACATTCGAGAAATTCTGGAGACGTTAAGAAAGGAGAAGTTGTATGCTAAATTCTCCAAGTGTGCATTCTGGTTGCGTGAAGTTCAATTCTTGGGTCACATGGTAAATCCGGATGGGATTATGGTTGATCCAGCGAAGGTGGAAGCGGTGATGCAATGGAAGTCTCCAAAGACGCCATCTGAGATCCGAAGTTTCTTGGGTTTGGCGGGTTATTACAGAAGATTCATTCAAGACTTCTCCAAAATCACTTCTCCACTAACCAAGTTGACCTGGAAAGATGTGAAGTTTGTATGGGGTAAAGCTCAAGAAAAGGCATTTGAAGGATTGAAGGCGAGATAGACCCAAGCTCCTGTCCTGTCATTACCCGATGGAAGTGAAGATCTGGTGGTCTATTCTGATGCTTCCTATTCGGGATTGGGATGCGTGTTGATGCAGAGGGGAAAGGTTATAGCTTATGCATCCCGGCAGTTGAAAGTTCATGAGGTTAATTACCCTACTCATGACTTGGAGCTAGCAGCCGTGGTCTTTGCATTGAAGATTTGGAGGCACTATCTCTACGGGACGAAGTGCACCATCTTTACCGACCACAAGAGCTTGAAGTACTTCTTCGAGCAAAAAGATTTGAATATGAGGCAAAGGCGATGGTTGGAACTTATAAAGGATTATGATTGTGAAATCCACTACCATCCGGGCAAAGCCAACGTGGTGGTGGATGCCCTTAGCCGAAAGGAGAGGCCCGAGCCGATTCGGGTTAAGGCGTACCAACTAATTATGACCTCAGATGTGATGAAGCAAGTCAAAGAGTTCCAAGATGAGGCACTGAAAGAGGATCATCTTAACTCTGAACGAATGAGAGGTCTGGTCGTGGAGTTGGGTGAAAATACAATGGGTGTTAGAACCCGTTTGGGCGTATGTGGATTCCTCATTTTGGGAATCTACGGGTAAAGATCATGGATGAAGCCCACAAAACTCGATACTCCATTCATCCTGGTGCTACCAAGATGTACCAAGACATGAAGAAAGATTATTGGTGGCCGGGTATGAAACGCGATGTGGTGGAGTACGTGAGCAAATGTCTTACTTGCTTGCAAGTGAAGGCCGAGCACCAGAAACCGTATGGAAAGATTCAACCCTTTGATATACCGAAATGGAAGTGGGAGCACATCACCATGGATTTTATCACAAAGCTGCCACGTACCCCGAAAGGGTATGATACTATATGGGTGATTGTGGATCGTCTGACGAAGAGTGCTCACTTCCTACCGATGCGCGAGACATATTCATCCGAGAGGTTGGCCGATCTTTTCATCAAAGAGATTGTGACTCGTCATGGTTTACCGGTGTCGATTGTGTCTGATCACGACACCCGGTTTACATCCAAATTCTAGAAGAAATTCCACGATGCTATGGGGACGAGGTTGCATATTAGCATGGCTTATCATCCTCAAACTGATGGTCAGTCGGAAAGGACCATTCATACTTTGGAGGACATGCTTGGGTCATGTGTTATTGACTTTGGGGGAAGTTGGGATGACCACTTGCCGTTAGCTGAATTCTCATACAACAACAGCTATCATGCCAGTATTGGCATGCCACCCTATGAGATGCTATACGGTAGGAGATGCAGGACACCCGTCTTTTGGGGTGATATTGGTCAGAAGGAATTGGGAAGCGTCGAAGTGATCGAGGCTATGACCGAAAAGCTTGAAAGGATCAAAGCCTATATGAAGGCAGCCAAAGACAGACAGAAGTCGTATGCTGACAAACGACGCAGGCCGATTGAGTTCCAGGTGGGAGATCGGGTTATGTTAAAGGTCTCGCCTTGGAAAGGAATCATTCGGTTTCGGAAGTGGGGTAAGTTGAGTCCGTGGTATATAGGCCCTTTCCGAATCATTGCTCGAGTAGGAGAGGTGGCCTATAAGTTGGATCTACCAGATGAGTTAAGTGGAATTCACCCGACATTCCACGTATCTCATCTGAGGAAGTGTTTGGCGGACGAGGATATGATCGTCCTACTGGGGGATATCGAGGTAGACGAACGGCTCAACTATGTAGAGCAACCAGTGGCGATCATCGATCGCAAGGAGAAGAGGTTAGGAAATAAAGTGGTTTATCTTGTGCGTGTACAGTGGCAGCACAGGAAGGGATCCGAGTCAACGTAGGAAACTGAAGAAGAAATGAGGCAGCATTACCCACGATTGTTCGAGGAATAATAGGTTTCGGGGACGAAACCTAAATAACGGGGTTGGACTTGTAACACCCAAAAGTTTGACTTTTTGGTATGTCATGCGACTGAGTCTCAGTCGCATGGAATTCATGCGACTGGAGGTTCAATCGCATAATGCTCGGACGATTGAAGGATCAACCACATGGAACTCATGCGACTGAAGGACCAGTCGCATGGTGTTCATGCGACTAAAGGACCAGTCGCATGGTGTTCATGCGACTGAAGGTCCAGTCGCCCCTGGACCTCAGGCGACTGAGCTGTAACTATAAAAGAGGGGCAGCCCTCTTCTCTTCCCCCACACTTACACGTTTTCAGTCGGGAGAAAGAGGAGAGAGCGAGATAGCAGAGAAAGAAGAGAAAGAAAGAGAGAACATGGTGATTCGGGCTCGAGATTTGTCGAGTGGCTAGTCAAATCGAAGCTCTTCATCTTCTCCTTGATAATGTGAGTTCTAGGACCCCTCATTTACATGTTTTCAAATGATTTTGGGGCTGGAACACATTTAAACCCGTTTTTGAAAAAGTGTATGTTTGACCCATTTGGGTGAAATCTTGGGTAACGTGTTTAAGGTATGATTTAGGACTTGTATATGCTTGAATGATGTCCTAGTATGAATCTCTGAGGTTTAGGAGGGCTAATTTGGGCTGGAAATGAGTTTAGAGGAGTTTGAATGCCGTAGGTCGCGGTTGCTGTTCGTGATGAACTCCGGTCGCTGCCCAGTTAGGGTTAGGCGACTGAAGGGCCAGTCGCACGACTGAGGAACGACTGATGTTCAATCGTACGATTGAGGCTCAGCCGCACGACTGGGGCTCAGTCGCACGACAGACCATGCGACTAAGGGTTTAGTCGCGTAGGTCCATTCGCATAGTTGTTCAGGCGCACAACCGAAGGTTAGTCGCATAGAAGCCCATACGTATAGTGTTCATTCGCACGATAGGAGGTCCATTAGTATGATTGTATGCCCATTCGTATAGCTGCCCAATCGCATGATCCAGTCGCATGGAGGTCAAGCGACTGAAGTATGTTCAATCGCCCAAATAGGGCTGATGTGAATGAGGAGAGAAGTGTATGTATGATGTATGTAGGCTAAGTATGATGTAGCCTTATATGATTGTAATGACTGATGATTTGTAAATATATATGTTCCTTGTGTCGACGTATGTTTATCTTTTTATGACTTTACGTGAATGAATGAATGAATGAAACGAATGTAATAAGAACGTAAAGTGAAAGATAATGAAAGAGGAACATGATGAATGAATGCATGAATTAATGAATGAACGAATGAATGTAAGAAAGGCTTGCAAGCAAATGAATGGAGGTGCACACCCCTGGCAGGTGTTAGCTCAACTGTGATGCGGGTTAGCTACCCCGAAGGATGCACACAGGGTCAATCTTTGAGATTGATAATGAGGTGAGCAACTTTGTGTTGCAACAGACTCGGTTAGCAGGCAATCATGAGATTGCCACTGAGGTGAGCAGCTGTGTGCTGCAACAGACTGGCTAACGTATGATAGAATGAAAGTGGAAGATAAAGGGTGCATGTACTTACCCCAGGTGACTGGATCAGCATTTGTGCACAACATTCGTGGTTGATCACCACAAGTCCAGCACCAGCAGTATAGTATGATGTTTGGGGTATTGTACATGTCACCGAATGTAATAAACGTTTGAACGAATGTAATTAATGTATGAATGAATGTAATGAACGTTCGAACAAATGTAATGAATGTATGAATGAATGTAATGAACGTTAGAACGAATGTAATGAATGTATGAATGAATGTAATGAACATTCGAACGAATGTAATGAATGTATGAATGAAAGTAATGAACGTTCGAACGAATGTAATGAATGTATGAATGAAAGTAAGAACGTACGAATGAATGTAAAGAACGTATGTACGAACGTGAATGAGAACGATGAATGGTACACGAATGAAAACTAATGAACGAATGATGAAGATAATAATAATATTATCTAAGTGTACGTATGATGTGTGATCGCATGTATGTAAGAACGGTTATAATGAATGAAAGTATGTTTTATTATAAAACTAGAACTCACTCAGCAACGCTGGCTTTTTATGTGTTTCCAGTTGACAGGTAGGGTTGCTGAGGATGGAACGAGGTGGCTACTCAGCTCTTTTGGGATGGCATTCTCCTTTTGATAATGCTGCAACGCAATGAAATGCGGGTGCATAATACATGCAACAACTTATGTTGCATGCAAGTGTCAGTGTTCCTTGAGGATCCCGATAAACGAGATTACTTAAGGAATCTTCTTTATGATGAAAATTTTAATATTTCTATACTAGAGGTCACTGTTTATGACCCTTTTGTAATAGTGCTTTTGTGATGTAATGCAACATTAAATGTTTTGTAATTGACATACGTTGTATTAAATGGCAAAAGTATTTATAGTAAAAGAAAAGTTTTATTTCAGAATTTCCACTGCATGATTTTACTAAGTTATTATGAATTATGTATTTTACGTGCAATGAATGACCAACTGCGAGGTGCCCGGGAGCGGGGCCTTACAAGTTGGTAAGTCCACCGCCGACCTAAAGGTGTTCGGTCGAGCAGTGATCAAATGCCTGCGGATGTCAGCTGGCAGCCCCTGAATATACCGGTTGATCTTTCGAGACACCGGCGTCACCTGATCCGGCACCAACTGCGCCATGTCATTAAACTTGGTGGTGTATTGTTGGTGGGTCATCGTCCCCGCCTCCAACTGCAGGAACTCTCTCTCAACTTTGTCCATTTCCCAACGAGGACTGGACTCCTCGATCACCATCCTTTTTAACTCGGCCCATTTCATCTTCCCTATGGCCCTGCTACCCTCGTCTTGGACTATATTGTCCCACCAGCATAAAGCCGACCCGTGAAAGAGTGGGTAGCAAACTTCACCTTCTTGTCCTCCTGGAAATCACTAATATCGAGGACAGCCTCCATTTCTCTCACCCACTGGTAAGCATCAGCAGCAGTGCCAGAACCGTCAAAAGTAGGGGGCTTGCACCTCATAAATGCCCCGTAGTTACAACCCCGTGTTGTCTCCCGTACCTACTCTTCCTCCTCTTCCTCTTCATCATCAGATAAAACCGTTTCTTGCTCTGTTTGTTGCTGTCTTCCCGAGGACTTGTTCCTCTCTTTTCTTTCATCTTCCCTGACAGCCTTAATTACTTCGGTCACCACAGACGGTACGATCGTCTGCATGACCTGATGCACCTCTTCAACCACTGCCTCTTTTACCGAGGCTCTCAAATTGGCGCTTTCGTCTACACCCTCCTGATGAGGGCTCGGTTTCCTCATGAACTACCTTCTCTACCCTAGGTCTTCCTCTGGTGACCCGCGGTTCAGCACCACGTCCACCACCACCTCCACCCCGTGAGGCCTTAGAAGATCTACCACCAGCCATTCTCTATCTCACACTGAAAGATTCAAACACCAACACGGTCATTCAAGGAAATAGCTCAGTTTATGTCAAGTATAGTAAGTCCCTAATTACAGTGGCCAGTTGTGATTGGCCACTTACTTTACTCTTCGCACGCCGAGCATTACCTGTCCTGACTACGTTAGTATCTAAGTCTAACAGTACACATAAACCACATTACATGCGCACATAATCCTGGTTAACTTTAAGAAAATACCTGATGGTACGCAGCTACTCAGATGGCATTCTTCCCCTTTCCTGTCCCATTTTCAGTTTAAGTTTAGGTTTATTTTGAAAATTTACCCATTTCACTTAAACTTTGGCTCTGATACCAACTTGTAAGGCCCCGCTCCCAGGCACCTCACAGTTGGTCAATCATTGCACGTAAAATACATAATTCATAATAACTTAGTAAAATCATGCAACGAAAATTCTGAAATAAAACTTTTCTTTTACTATAAATACTTTTTCCATTTAATACAACGTACGTCAATTACAAAACATTTAATTTTGCATTACATCACAAAAGCACTATTACAAAAGGGTCATAAACAGTGACCTCTAGTATAGAAATATTAAAATTTTCATCATAAAGAGATTCCTTAAGTAATCCCGTTTATCGGGATCCTCAAGGAACACTTGACACTTGCATGCAACATAAGTTGTTGCATGTATTATGCACCCGCATTCCATTGCGTTGCAGCATTATCAAAAGGAGAATGCCATCCCAAAAGAGCTGAGTAGCCGCCTCGTGCCATCCTCAGCAACCCTACCTGTCAACTGGAAACACATAAAAAGTCAGCGTTGCTGAGTGAGTTCTAGTTTTATAATAAAACATACTTTCATTCATTATAACCGTTCTTACATACATGCGATCACACATCATACGTACACTTAGATAATATTATTATTATCTTCATCATTCGTTCATTAGCTTTCATTCGTGCACCATTCATCGTTCTCATTCACGTTCGTACATACGTTCTTTACATTCATTCGTACGTTCTTTACTTTCATTCATACATTCATTACATTCGTTTGAACGTTCATTACTTTCATTCATACATTCATTACATTCGTTCGACCGTTCATTACATTTATTCATACATTCATTACATTCGTTCGAACGTTCATTACATTCGGTGACATGTACAATACTCTAAACATCATACTATACTGCTGGTGCTGGACCTGTGGTGATCAACCTCGAACGTTGTGCACAAATGCTGATCCAGTCACCTGGGGTAAGTACATGCACCATTTATCTTCCACTTTCATTCTATCATACGTTAGCCAAGTCTGTTGCAGCACACAGCTCCTCACCTCAGTGGCAATTTCATGACTGCCTGCTAACCGAGTCTGTTGCAACACAAAGTTGCTCACCTCATTATCAATCTCAAAGATTGACCCTGTGTGCATCCTTCGGGGTAGCTAACCCGCATCACAGTTGAGCTAACACCTGCCAGAGGTGTGCACCTCCATTCATTTGCTTGCAAGCCTTTCTTACATTCATTCGTTCTTTCATTAATGCATGTATTCATTCATCATGTTCCTCTTTCATTATCTTTCATTTTACGTTCTTATTACATTCGTTTCATTCATTCATTCATTCACGTAAAGTCATAAAAAGATAAACATACGTCGACACAAGGAACATAGATATTTACAAATCATCAGTTATTACCATCATATAAGGCTACATCATACTTAGCCTACATACATCATACATACACTTCTCTCCTCATTCACATTAGCCCTATTTGGGCGATTAAACATACTTCAGTCGCTTGACCTCCATGCGACTGGATCATGCGATTGGGCAGCTATGCGTATGGGCATACAATCATACGAATGGACCTCCTATCGTGCGAATGAACACTATACGTATGGGCTTCTATGCGACTAACCTTCGGTCGTGTGCCTGAACAACTATGCGAATGGGCAGCTATGTGAATGCGACTAATCTTGAGCTTGTGGCAGTCCTTTAAAGGTAATCCCCTAACAAGATTGTTTTTAACTAATTTGTTTATATTTTTAAAATTAACGTGTCTCAATCGACGATGCCATAAGAAAGGCATGGAAGTGGAAGCTTTGGACAAAAGATAGGTGACTGTGGATGTTGACTCCCTTAAACTCATGTCGAGAAGATATGTGTCATGCTTCTTGGAGCCCGCATTAACACCATCTCTTCTAGAATATCAACCTCTGATTTTAGAAAGAGACATTCATTGGACTTGAATAGGACCGGAATGTCTTTATCACAAATCTGAGATACACTCAACAGATTAAAAGCAAGTTCAGGGACATAGTTGACTTTCTCTAGAGTAAGAGAGCCATTGGAAACCTCCCCTTAACTAACCATTTTCCCTCCTTTCTTGTCGCTAGAAAATGCGACATATCCTCTATTGATTATACGATAGTTGGTCAATAAATCCTTTAATCCCGTCATGTGTCTGGAGCATCTACTATCAACATGCCGTACACTATTTACAACTTTAGTGGATGACTCCTGCAAAGATATCAAAGAACGGATTAACCAGGTGAGACTGGAACCCATGTTTGAACTACTTTAGGTTTTGGAGAGATTGGCTTTTTATAAAAGAAATTATTAACCAATCGAGTCAATCTACTACCAAATGAATTCCTATTAACATGTCTATGATGAGGTTCAGGACAATGCTTAACTACGTGATCATCTTTACCGCATCGAAAACAATGTGGTTTTAATCTAGGTCTGCTATGCAATAAGGTAGGGATTTTATCTATGTATATTTACTCATCACATTCAGACAGTCTAGAATCAATGTCACTGTATGTCTCATACATGTCTTTAGGTATGTTTTTATTTTGAAAAGAATGATTATTTACAAAAGAAAATGAGTTGTCATCTGATATACATGTGGTATTTGTACCACTTGTACTTGCTTCAGATGACGATGTAACCCTTTCGTTTGACATAGTAGTTTTGTTGGGGTAAAATATGGGATGGGGTGGAAGAAGAATTTTTCAAAACAATTAATTTTAATTTTCTCGTTACTCTTCTCAGTGAAAGCATTCACAATATTAACGCAATCAGAAGAAGTAGCATCATTACAATCCAAAGCATTTGAAGATGAAATAGAAACATCACTAGAACACGATGAGACAGAGACTGTTATAGATTCACTAGAAACAAAAAAGAATTTAAACTAGATTTATGATCTAAGACAAAATGTTGAGATTCAGGTGTACTAAGACTAGAGCATCCAAGTCCGCTAGTCGGTCCATAATCATAGTCATCACGAACATGCTTAGGATTCACACCTTCTAAACATGCAGACATACTGTTAGTATCTATTTGGATCAAATCATTAGAAGGATGAGGAACAAACATAGGTGAATAATAGTAAGTACTAGGAGGAGGATAAACTTTAGCATTTTCATATCCCAATCCTGTTTTAATCCTAGCCCCCCATTGAGATTTACATAAATCATCATGTTTCATTCCCGATAATGTCCATTTATCGAGCTTTGACTGAAGTTTGCTTGTTTCAAATTCAGCAAGAGCAACCCTTTTAGTCAAAGTGTTAATCTCAACATTTCTTTCCAAAACTACTCGTTTTAAGTGATCATTCTCTTTGAAAGCCTTGTTTAATATAACAAAATATTTAGACTCGTTTATTTTAAGTTCCTTGTTAATTTGTTTTAAATCTTTCTCATTATCAATTAATAAACGACTAGCTTTATAAACCCCAAATAACCTGATTTTGCAAGCTGAAGAACACATATCCTGAATTACCTCATAAGGAAGTCCCGTCACAACCTTTTCTATTACTAGAGCTTTTTCACATTGGCACACTGGAGTACTCAACTTGTTTTCCTTGACAGTGGTAGCAACATCATTTTTTTCCTTTTCATGCTTAGTGGGTTGACTTCCTTCCTTCCTTATCTTCACAATTTTACCTTCTTCCACTTCTCATCCTCCTTCACCTTCATAGATACTTCAGCTTCATCTCTAAGTTCTTTGAATGGATCAAATTCATCCTCAAAATTCACCTTCCTCTTTCCTTCCATAATATCAGCCACCAGTGCTTGGTTAATCTCTTCTCTCGTCTCTTCAACTTCAGTGCTCCAATCAAAGTTAGAAATCAAAGCTGTCTCTTTCTTCTGTTTCATTTCTTCTTTATCCCCACTTGAAACCAGCTTTGGAACTCTTGAATTGCTAGGATCAGTGATGATCGGCAATGCACATTCACGTTTGAAGTGTCCCAACTGTTTGCAATTGAAACACCTCAGTTTGGACTTATCAAATCCCAATCTGGAGTTAGAGCTTTGACCTCCGAAGTTCTTTCTTCCAGTGCGTTCCATGAATCTTCAGGCTTTAAGTGTCAACATTGCCATCTGCTATTGAATGTCAGTCTCTTCAAGATCATCAAGATCCACCTGATACATATCCTCCATCATCTATCTTTTGCCTTTCAACTCCCCTACCACTAGAGCTTCATAACTCTGAACAAACATACCAAAAAGAGCCATTGTCTCGGATGGAACTGAAGTTTCACCATCTGCTTTCAGATTAGATTGATCTCTCCCAGCACTACCATAACCTCCAGAGTAATCACCAGTATTCACTCCGTCTTGACGAGATGCCTGCATTAGAGACCTTGCAGCGGAAGACAGTAGTGTAGCATTCTGAGTGAAGCCAGATGTAGGCATCATGGTTTGGTTGAATTCCCTTCTCTTTATGTCTAGCTCGAAAGATTTCAATTTGTTGATCACATCCATAAGCTTGTAATCAGCAAAGTTTCTCTCCTGCTTCAGCATTCTCACATGTAAGCTCCATTGGGATGGGAGAGAGTCTAGAAGCTTATTTACCTACTCATGATTACCCAATTGATCATCATACTTCTTTAGGGTACTTGATACTGACAAAAATCGATTGGTAATATCAGTAAGGTCTTCATTCTTATGTCCGACAAATGAATTAAACTCCTTCTGAGCTTGGGCTTTCTTATCCTTCTTCAGATCTTCATTTCCATCATAGAAATCACATAGAGCATCATACAAAGACTTTGCATTCTTATGTTCAGAAAATCAATTGTAGATATCAGGAGAAAGACATAGAGTTCACGCTCCAAAAGCTTTCTAGTCTCGGTCAATCAGCTTCAGATCCTTCTCATTGAACGTGGCTGGGTCCATGTTTTGAGACGCGGTACCACCAACAGTGACCATTGGTATGTGCGGACCAGTGATGATAGATTCCCATTAGTTGTGGTCAGTGTAGAAGAAAAAGGCTTTGAGACATCTCTTCCAATCCTCAAAATTGTCACCGTTTATGAGTCTCGGAGGCCTGTTGGGAGCTACACTTTCTAGATCTGCAAGAGTGAGAGTAGACATCTTTGACATGCTAGTTTCGCAGAAGGAAATGACATTTTCACAGAAAATTAACAGTTTCGCAAAAACTAGTTTCGTAGAAACTAGTTTCGCAGAAACTAGTTTCGCAGACCAGATGGTAATTTCGCTGGCAATTTCGGTAGCAATTTCGCTAGCCAGAAGCTTAAAAATACTTAGTTTCGCCAGCAATTTCACACGAAACAAGCTTGAACTTTCGTTCAGTGGTACTTTCGACAGCAATTTCACTTAGAGAATAAACACAAGCATTGTTGAACTTTCGTTCAGAGTTTCTACTTTCACAAAGATGCTGAAAACAACTCCGAAATGCGAAATACTTGTAGTTTTGCTGAATAAAGATGACAGGTTCGCTGGATGATTAGTAATTTCGCTGGATGAATTTAAAAACCCTTTTTACTCCGAAATCAATCGGAATCATCCAAATCTTAATGGATTTGAGATCTGATGATTCACAGAGTTTTCCCAACCAATAACAAGCAAAATTATCTAAAAACCCTTTTTACTCCGAAATCAATCGGAATCATCCAAATCTTAATGGATTTGAGATCTGATGATTCACAGAGTTTTCCCAACCAATAACAAGCAAAATTCAATCAAATTCCATATCAAATACACTCAAATTTGATCTAGAATTAATGAAATAGTGATATTGAACAAAAATAACCAAAAACCTCAAACAATCAAGAGCACTATGGCTCTGATACCATTTTGTTGGTCCATTTGATCGATTTTTAGTACAAATGATGGTTTGGATAGTTCAATATCAGAAACAATAACAAACACAAAGATAGAGATGACTAAGAACAAGCAAAATGTATTCAAATATAAGCAAGTAATGATCCAATACAATCAAAAGATGAAAGCTCAATATATTTTAGTGAATAAAAGCTTACAAAAGCCTTTTGCAACACAAATACACGATTAGGGTTTTTGCAAGGATGCCTAACAATGACCAAGATCAAATCTACATATAACAGTCCTAGTTTCGCAGACAGTTTCGCTGTGAGCGAAACTGTGTTGTCGAAACTATAGTTTCGCCAGGCAGAAACAACAGTTTCACCGGGTGAACTAAGTTGCTGACTATAAGCAAAACTACAGTTTCGTTTATAGTTTTGCTGGACTACAAAATTATATAAACTAATCAACATACAACGGTAAATTAACATTAAACCTATTACAAAGCAATATAAACATAATCTAAGGTGAATCCAACCTATACTTGATCTTCAGGCATATTTGTAACGTTAGGATCATGTTAGCATGTTCATTGATGGTGTCTAATATGGTGGAATGGATTAATTGGGTTATATGGATGCTTGTTTGATTACTTGGAGATTTAATCTCTTTGTGGGTATACATGGTGATAGATTATGTGGGTTATGATAGGACCATTTTTGGGATTATAGTAGATCATTGTTTGGGTATTTTGGATGGCATGAATCTTGTTGAACAGTATAATAATCTAGTTGTATGATGATCTAGGTAGAACAAGTGGTTGATGAAGTGACATACGTGAATCACCAACGGGTCAAACGGGTCAACTGGGTCAATGTGTCATGTTTTTCCAAAACCTTGAGTCCAAGTGTTTATAGAGCACTTAGGATTAATGATGATTCTGTGTACACGTACTCATGCACTTGCGTATTCTAGGTAACCTCTGAAGGTTGTCTTTCCCCTCTCTCTCAAGTTAAGCTTTTATATTGTTCGTGTGCACACCAGGTGAGTTCATGCCCCACTTTTATACACTCTCTTTTGGGGGAGATAGCATACTTGTTTACAAATGCATCATTATTATAAGTTGTGTATAGTATAACGTAGTGTGATATACCTTTAAAGTCCTCACACTTTCGGATCGTTAATATGGTAACTACCGGGAAATGTTGGGTAGTACTACTGGGCCTGACAAGCCCCACTCGTACGACTCGAGGTCAAATGGGTGCAATATTATCCTCAACACAAACATCATCATAACTTTGTAGGTAGTGATGGAAGGCAAACAAACGAAACACATGTCAGCTTCGATCGTGAAATCACTATTGTTATTACTTGTGAATCTAGATTAGCTATCTAGTTCAATACAACTCTTATGTTTTATAATTGTTACTACTTATGTTAAACACAAACTCTTGAACTCACCAACCAATGTGTTGACTCTTTTAGTATGCTATTCTCAGGTCGAGGTTAACAGATGTCATAGGAGCACGCACGGGTCAAGCATATGCATTTATAAACTGACGTCCTTTACTTTTTGAATTGGTTTACATTTGGTTCAAATTATGGTTTGGCGCGTGTTTTGCCAATGTTACATTTTAAGTACTTTGGGTTTGATTTACTTACAAACGCTTCCGCACAGTTTTCAGTTTTAAACTCTGATTAGTTTTTGGTTAAACGTTGCATATAGTGTCGTTTTAAGTAGCTAATGTTTGGGATCTTGGTTTGTTCACACGCCTCGTGGTAAAACCTCGCATGTGGATTTTGAGGATGTGACACTTAGCAATGAAATGGAGCCTCAAAATGTTGTTCTTTGGCAAATCCAACGCCAAGGATGCAAATACAAGTCTCGATTGTCCAAACGAGCCACAAATGCCTTGACGCTGTAGACAAAGGGATTTGGGTAGAGAGAGAAACAAGATGGGAGTGTGTAAATGGTGAAAAATTGAATTCTTGGGATTTTATATTGAATTTGCTCGACAGACTCCCTTAACAGACCACTAAGCCTAGCTTAACAATACGCTACCAACATACAAAAGGAATATTTGTATATTCCAAATGGAATATTCACATCTACCTAACAGATATTCTTCATGGACTATTATTAATCCTGGCAGTCCGTGACCACGTTATCGAACCATTACCCATAACCATAGTTGTTTGCGAGGGAACGTTGTGTCCTGATCTCAAACCTCCTTTCATGATGGACTGTTATGTCTACCCATAGGATTCATAGCAATCCACTATGGTCCATTAATCCCAAATCCTTAGGAATTTCCATTTTTGGTCATTGCACTCATGTTCCCGATCGGCTTATGCACATGATAACTTTCCCATTAGGTCAAGGGATCACAACACAAGCTTCTCGAAATTGCTCCACAATTTATGAACAGTTCTTGCGGTTAAAAACTAGTATTGTGTTCTAAAAACTCTTTTTTTTACATTCTCTCTATCATAGCATCCTGGACTGATAAGAAAGGCCAATGCAAACATTAGATGGCTCATCAAATATGTAATGTCTCATGTTGGTAACAATGTATTAGAAGTCTCGGAAGAAGTTAAAATACCAAAAAAGGGGATGTTTATGGCTGATCTATGGAAGGCAAGTCAGATTAATGGCTAACCTAAGAATATTAGACAACGATACTTACTAAGATTTGGACAAGATAAAGAGTAAAGGGAGATTTCTAGAGAGAGTAAGACTTTAGAGAAAGAAGTATACAAAGAATATTCTTTTTTCTTTCAATCTATAACTACAAATAGGATGAATCATTTACGTACCACTAGTAAAATTCAGCCACCACACTTTCCTTCGTATTTTATGACCAAGTGGAATTAACAGTCTATTTTTTGTCCTAGACTGACTAACTTTGGGTGCTCCCTTGAATTAGTCACCATGATCATATTAAAGTCATATCTCACCACCTCACCGGTTGTTTTTTTTTATCGTCTCATGACATAACGTATCATTCTCATGTCCTAGTCTAACAAACCAATCCACCAACTCATCACAAGATATGAACACCTAGAAACAATGATAGGGTTATACTTCTATCAATATAATAAAAAAATAAAATTGGAGAACGAATTATACCTGATTGGTTTCATATAACCTCATCTTTTTAGAAAAATCACTCGTCATCTTGTTGTTGGGACATTCAACGCCCACATGGTAGGAGATTTAACACCCATATTGGAAGAAGATCACTGCCCATATTGTTATTCACCACTAATAAGATAGTTGTTGTCTTAAAACTACATCGCTTATGTTTTTTCTTAATTATATTAAAGACACTGAAGAAAACAAAGGAATTGAAGCAACGAACTGAACAATTAAGTGACACAATGAAAAACACATGCCATTGTTTATATAGTACGTTCTATTGGTATCTTATATTATGTCAAATAGTTGGCACATGTAATGTAAAATCTTACGTTGTGTCAAATAATACGCATGCATATCGAGAAACTTATCGTGATAAATAATTCACATGAATTCAAGAAAAAACATAATTATTTGAAAACGTATGCGACTTGTATAGGGCGATACGAGTCATTTAGGTTTCAGTGTATACGTAGAGGAACGAATTAAGTAATGTATATGTACATGAATGAATTATGTAACTATGTTACTGATGACGCCATCTTGGTTTAACAAATCACACTTGACTTGCCTAGGAGCGATACGACCTCACGTGCATATTCTTGGCCTTAAGGTGACATAGGCGCATATATGTACCGGCAGTCCAGAAGCACGCGGTTTAGTGCTTTGGATCACCTTTCCGCTCTAAGCACTTTAGTTTTAAGGCAAAGAACTTAGAAACTTAAAAAAGGAAACAATGGAGATGAGAAATGTGGAACTAACAAAATGGTGGAGAAGCGATGACAAGATGAAGAAAAAGCCTGAAACCAATGTAGATAAGAAACATGAATGACCTATTACAAATGAAAATGAGATAAATGAGTGAGGCAAGTGACTTTTAGGCTAAATGAGAAAGTAGATGAGAGATTTACATCAAGTTTTGAGCTTCTTTAGGTTGTACGTATGGCTATTTATATTATACATAATGTTATTTACAAATAAAATGCTATATATATTTTACTTATCTAAATAGTTTGGGTAAAAGGGTTAACATTATAGTAAATATAATACGTAATTAGTTTAGAAATATCATATTAAAATCATGACGCCTCACGTATGAAAAGCCATGCACTTTTGCGCCTCAGTTTTAGACCGTGTTGCCTTGCTGCGATTATCACTTTTTAAAACTAATGACACAACTTAGTTGGTTAACCCTAATCTTATATGACTGTATCAAACTAACAAGTAATATATGTGTTTTGGTGTGATATATCTGTACAGATAAGCACACATATATTTTAATGCACATGCTTGAATACAAAATTATATATTATAATAAGAATTGATTTCTTTATTTTACCACCACTTATGACAGCAAAGATTTTGAATAAATTGTCATTTTCGTTCCTGTGCTTTGATAAAAATTGCCACTTTAATCCAATAGTTTGTTTTTTCGCATCTGGGTCCCTGTGGTTTACAAATCTTGTCATATTCATCCAGTCCGTTAACTCCATCCAAAATTTCCGTTAAATGAGGGGTATATTGGTCATTTTACATATATGTTTTTATTTTTCTTTTTTTTAAACCTGATTAATATATACTCTTTAAATACATTGCTATTTTAGTCCCTGTGGTTTGAACGTATTTGCCTATTTTGTCCAAAATAACCACAAACCACTACCCGTCACAAGAACCACCGAACCACCACCACCGCCCTATCACAAAGCCGCCAACACCACACCAGAGCGCCCACCACCACCACGCACATTGGATCGTCGCTACCATGTAAACCCTAAAAATCGACAATCAATATTGGACTTGTAACATACTACTTCGAAAATGCATGTCAAACCCTACTAATACCTCTACAATACTCGTTTTCAAGGGTTCCATATACGTTTTCGAATGGGTTTGTTATAAGTTTGAGATTAACGGTATGTTTCTAGGGTCTACATGGTGGTGGTGATCTAGTGTGTGATGGCGGAGATCTAATGTGTGGTGGTGGAGATCTAATGTGTGGTGGTGGTGCCCGTTTGGTGTGGTGTTGGAGGTTTTATGATAGGGTGGTGGTGATGATTTGGTGGTTCTGATTGAGCGGTGGTGGTTTTGCGGCGTGGTGGTGGTGTGGTGTGTAAATACGAGGTCCAACTCTAGATGGTTCCGGTCTTGTTGAACTTCGATTTACCGATGCTCTCTGAAGCTTCACACCTACGTACAATGAAAACAACACCAGTTAAGGCGTTCTAAGGGGGAAATATCCCTGGAACGACCCTCCGGCGTGAGAGTAAGTATTCGTTGAATGGAAATATGTGATAGAGATAATTAAGGGGGAGCTTTTGTGTGTATTTTTTTGTGAGGATCTCGATCCTCCTTACCTGGTATTTATAGTGTTTGCCTGCTGCAATCGTGTGCTGATTTACAGGGATTATTTCCCGACAAATCCATTACCTTTTATATTCTCCGACCGTTACTGAATTATCGGTTATGATTGGGGTGATTCCGATGTAATTAAATGTTGGGCACATGTCCTGCTGGCTTACCCGTTCCGCACACATGGGCCGGGCTTTCGGGTTCGGGTACCCCGTCTTGTGTGGGTTATTGTACCCTGCATTACATGGTGGTTCCATCACGGGTGGTGGTGATATGGTGTTTTATGCTAAGGTGGTGGGACTTTTGGACTGAATTGGCAAACATGTCCAAACCACAGGGACTAAAATAGCAATTTATTTAAAGGGGATATATTAAATGGGGTTTAAAAAATAGAAAAATAAAACATATATGTAAAATGACCAATATACCCTTCATTTAACGGAGAATGTTGGATGGAGTTGACGAACTGGATGAATATGACAAGATTTGTAAACCACAGGGACCCAGATGCGAAAAAATAAACTATTGGATGAAAATGACAATTTTCACTAAACCACAGGGATGAAAATGACAATTTACTCAAAGATTTTAGAGATAAAAAATGTTTCATTCAACAAGTTATGTATTTTGTTTTATGTATTCACATTGTACCAATCGGAGGAAAATAATAAGATAAACTTGTTTTGAAAAATAAATAACATGTTTTTATACGTATTATTTTACCTTTTCACATCTTACTTATAATAATTCCTATTTAATAAATAAAAATAAAAATGTACATGTGTCAACATTCTAAGGGGCTTAATCTTTTGAATTCCCGTCTAAATTCTGATGACACAATCTTTACCCGCGGATCCTAAGATCTGATCCACTATACTAAACCAACCGGACTCATCATACCAGTTACCATATTCTGCCTGATTTTCTTTACCTTTTTATAAAGAAGCCCTAGTCGATTGGACATCATCATCACATCCAGCCATATTCTTCATCATCTTCATCTTATAACTATAAATTATTCATTCTTCTTCCTTTATTCACCTTCTAAACCTTAAATGTTCCTATTTTTGTTTGATATTCAAGCTTTACTTCTTATCACAATTGCTTTCTGGCTGGAGTAACAACTGTTGTCATCGTTGGTGTTTCGTATGTAGTATCTTTTGGTGATTTTTTTTTCATCTCATTATCTTCTGAACCTTAAGATTCCCTGTGTTTATTTTATGTTGTATTAGACCCGTTGTTTCTTTTGTTGGTAGGGTTAGATTAAGTCTATTTTAATCAACAAATTTGTCTCTTTTATGTCTGTAAACATTATATCACGTTTGTTGATATTGCTAAGTCAATTTTTTATATTAACTTAAATACTAGTGCATCACACTTTTAATGATGCTCCCAAATTCCATCAGTATAAATGTCTTTCTAAATATCTTTGCATGTTTGCTTGATTTTGTATCTTATTTGATTTATAAGTCTTTGGTTATTTACCTTTTTCCTTCCATATAATAACTTTTGTGTCCCAACCGCAAATCATTCAATTGTGTTTTCACGTCGTAATAAAGTATGTTTTATGAAAAAAGTGCTACTTTAGTTCAGACAATGTGTCAAATTTAAATGATATATTACAAGAAAGTACAACCCATGTTTTAAATGGTCTAAACAATTCAGGTTTGTCAAATCATAGTATAATATTGGAGGTATGTGTTCCTGTAATGTTACTAAAAATATGTATAAAACATATACTTATATAATTGAACTAGACTACATGTCATATCATTTCCTGATAGAATCATAGAAGTAGATATCATATTAACATCACAGATCGGAACACACACTTTTATTCCAACAATTAGATTAATATCATCAAACAATCACTCTCTAAAGTTGGTTTGTTTTTTTAAACAATCGGTTTTCATTCATGATCAATTGTACGTGACGCAATCAAAACTTATGAGCAAAATGGAGTAGAACTTCAATTTTAGATAAAGATCGTAGACTTACAAATAAAAAAAAACATGTTGGATAGAAAAAATATAGATTTTTAATATCTTTCATTATAAATTACATTTTTCTTCATTAAACAACATGTTGTATATAAGATCGTAGATAATTATCTATTTTTCTCTATCTTCCCCCTTTATTTTTTTTCCTTTTTTCTTCTTCTTTTTACTTTGTTTCAATTTGAAAAGATTGAATTTATTCTTCATTTTCCTTTCACTCCTCTTCTTTTTCCTTCTTAAATAAACTCGAAAACACAATTTTTTTTCCTTTTATTTTCGTTCAATGAAAAACTCTAAAACGCAACTTCTTTTTTCTTTCTTTTCACTTCTATTATTTTATCTTCTTAAATGAAGTCGGAAACACAACTTAAGGGTGTAGTTTGTATCATTGGGGTTTGCTAGTCGAATTTATTCTTTTTTAGTAATAAATTTTGATGTTCAAAATAATAATAAGGGAAATGTCCTAGAGAATTGTAACAAATTTTTAAAACTGTTCTAATTTAGTCACTTATTTATATTTTTCGCAAATTAGACCACCAAACGATCAAATCGAGTAATCATTAAATTTTCTTATGTCAAGAAGTAACGGTGGAGAAGACGTGGAGGTTAGAAAAAATTCATATATAAAATTATATTAAAAAATAATGAAACATGTTAATTATGAAAAAATAAAAAATTACCTAAAATTCACATCAATATTTCATATCAGCATCAAAAGATAGAAAAAATATTTTCTAATTTAAACCAAAAGTATAACATGTTAAGAAAAATGTTAAGACTTTTAATTTATATAAAATATAAAAACTGAGTGATTTAATTGGAACATTTTTAAAACTTAAGTTACTTAATTAAAACACTTTTAAAAGTTGGTTATTATTTTGCAAATTTACCCCTAATAACAATAACGATAATAACAAGAATAACGACAGGAGTGATGGCGGGAGTGACGGCGGGAGTGACGGCGGGAGTGACGGCGGGAGTGACGGCGGGAGTGACGGCGGGAGTGACGGCGGGAGTGACGGCGGGAGTGACGGCGGGAGTGACGGCGGGAGTGACGGCGGGAGTGACGGCGGGAGTGACGGCGGGAGTGACGGCGGGAGTGACGGCACGAATCACGGGCACGATGACGGCACGAATCACGGGCACGATGACGGCACGATGGCGGGACTGACGGCGGGACTGACGGCGGGAATGACTGCGGGAATGACTGCGGGATTGACGGCACGAATCACTACGGGATTGATGGCACGGGTAACGGCACGGGTAACGGCACGGGTAACGGCACGGGTAACGGCACGGGTAACGGCACGGGTAACGGCACGGGTAATGGCACGGGTAACGGCACGGGTAACGGCACGGGTAACGGCACGGGTAACGGCAAGGGTAACGGCAAGGGTAACGGCAAGGGTAACGGCAAGGGTAACGGCAAGCGTAACGGCAAGCGTAACGGCAAGCGTAACGGCAAGCGTATCGGCAAGCGTAACGGGAAGCGTAACGCCAAGCGTAACGCCAAGCGTAACGCCAAGCGTAACGCCAAGCGTAACGCCAAGCGTAACGCCAAGATTAACGCCAAGATTAACCACAAGAGTAACCACAAGAGTAACCACAAGAGTAACCACAAGAGTAACCACAAGAGTAACCATAAGAGTAACCACAAGAGTAACCACAAGAGTAACCACAATAAGAGTAACCACAAGAGTGACAACAAGAGTGACCACAAGAGTGACAACAAGAGTGACAACAAGAGTGACAACAAGAGTGACTACAAGAGTGACAACAAGAGTGACAACAAGAGTGACAACAAGAGTGACAACAAGAGTGATAACAAGAGTGACAACAAGAGTGACAACAAGAGTGACAACAAGAGTGACAACAAGAGTGACAACAAGAGTGACAACAAGAGTGACAACAAGAGTGACAACAAGAGTGACAACAAGAGTGACAACAAGAGTGACAACAAGAGTGACAACAAGAGTGACAACAAGAGTGACAACAAGAGTGACAACAAGAGTGACAACAAGAGTGACAACAAGAGTGACAACAAGAGTGACAACAAGAGTGACAACAAGAGTGACAACAAGAGTGACAACAAGAGTGACAACAAGAGTGACAACAAGAGTGACAACAAGAGTGACAACAAGAGTGACACAAGAGTGAAAACAAGAGTTGCAACAAGAGTGGCAACAAGAGTGGCAACAAGAGTGGCAACAAGAGTGGCAACAAGAGTGGCAACAAGAGTGGCAACAAGAGTGGCAACAAGAGTGGCAACAAGAGTGGCAACAAGAGTGGCAACAAGAGTGGCAACAAGTGTGGCAACAAGAGTGGCAACAAGAGTGGCAACAAGAGTGACAACAAGAGTGACAATAAGAGTGACAACAAGAGTGACAACAACAACAACAACAACAACAACAACAAACAACAACAACAACAACAACAACAACAACAACAACAATAATAATAATAATAATAATAAAATTATAGGTGAACCTTATTATGGTAATCAAAATAACTTTCTCATCACATCCCTTATAATTAACAAAAACCATCTTCCCATAATAATTATATTCATTTTCTAAAAGGCTCTTACATTAGTTTTCTCACATTTATTATTATTTCAATTAAATAAAGCTCAATTAATCTTTTTGTTAGTTTTTTCTTTTTTACTAACAAACACTCATGAAAAATTATAAATGATATATATGAGGGATAGATAGCGACCCCTAAATATAGGAGATCATTACGGTTTCTCTTATAAACACTGGGGATGAAGAAGAGGATGAGTAACCCGATGGAAATAAAACTACATATTTATTTTATGTTTCCCTTATAATTTAGAGATGAGTGTAAAGATGAAGAAGTTGATGCTCTTAGCAAGCACAGTGCTTTATCATTATAAAGACTTGAACTTCTGTAAGGCGCCGTTTCCGAGCACCTCACAGTTGGACATTCATTGTATCATAGTTACATATTAATATACATTTCATAAAATAAGCAGTGGAATTACATTTAACAAAAGCCATTCATTTTCTTATAACTACTGTTGTTAAGCAATACAATGTTTTTCATGAGTTACGAAAGGATTGTTTAATTGCATTACGAAACAACAATAGAATCAAAATACAAATGGATATCAGTCTTGTCTAGCCGAGTAGCTTCACCCTCGTGCCATCCTCAACAATAATTATCTGCCAACTGAAAATGTATAAAAATCAGCATTGCTGCGTGAGTTCTAGTTTTAAAAGTATTAAAATACCTTGTATAATGTATATATATGAAAATACTCTTTTTGTGAAAATACATCTCTTACTCTTATACGTGAGCACGTATTAACTATACAACAAGGTAATGATTTATTTCTTTACTGTATGCCTTGTTTATTTCATACTATTTTAACTTTATCTTTCATTGTCTATGTGGACCAATAAACAATACCCTAAACTATATGCGCGGAGAAACTGGTGCTGGGCCCCTCCAGTCTATGGTCTGAATTTACTGTATACAACGCCGGCCCAGTCACCTAGGGCATGCTACAAAGATCCGCCAATCTCAATTGATTGACCCCGTGTGCATAAAGGGTAGCTAACCCGCATCACAGTTGAGCTAACGACAACATGGTCGTGCACCTCTTATATGCTTGCAAGACTTGTTAACTCTTTAATTAAGTTCCACTTCTGTTTGTTATTTCTCTTTCACTATGTTAAAGATAATAATTGCATTTATGATCATAGGCACACCACATAAATCACACAATAATAATCAATATGATCATAGGAACAAATTATAATAATGCAAATATAATCGCAATTAAAAACCCTAAGTCAAACTTAGGTCAAACTCTAATAATTCTGTTTTACTCAGAATTTCAGAAATTATTCTAAATATTCTAGACGCATGAACACTATGCAGGCGCATGAGGCCTGTTTAGACGCATGGGCACTATTTGGGCGTTTTAACACTCAGACGTTTGGGCCCTCCCACACGCATGGGCACTATTCGGACGGTTTAACACTTAGCCGTTTGGGCCATCCCTGACGCATGGGCACTATCCGGACGGTTTAACACTTAGCCGTTTGGGCCATCCCAGACGCATGGGCACTATTCGGACGGTTTAACACTTAGCCGTTTGGGCCATCCCAGGCGAATGGGCACTATTCGGACGATTGGCCCACACTTAGGCGTCTGAGTCAAAAACTTAGACGCATGGGCTATTGTTCAGACGCATGGGCTATTGTTCAGACGTATGGGCTTACACTTAGAATTTCTAAGGCATTTTCTAGACGGTTGGGGCACTGTTTGGGCGGTTGGGCCCCGTTTAGACGTTTGGGCTGACATAAAACTTTCTAAGGCTGGGGTACTGTTCAGGCGGCAACCTTTTTAACATAGTCTTAATATATTATCAATCCCAATCATTTTTCTTACATGTTCTAGGCTTAGTAACACTATTCTAAGTATACTAACACATAAAAATCATAAAATCCCAACATACATGCATAGTTACATATGGGTGTTCATATAACTTTTATAAAAATGATTTTACATACATTTTAAGCCCCAAAGAGTGTTTAAACATGTAAAATTACGGGGTCTAGAACCTCACCTTTGCTACTCTCAAGTCTCAACTCCAAGCCTTGAACTTCCTAAGGGATTCAAACACCTAGAAACCCACCAAACACACATTCAAACACATATAACACAAATAAGCACATAACCGAGGCTAATTCTAGCCAAGAACAACTTAAAAACACTAAATCTTACCTTAACTTCAACTTTTTCTTGTTCTTCAAATATCCGAGATCTCCTGCTCTTTCTCTCTCTACAATCCGAATGAAAAGTGTTGTGCAGGCCAAAATGGGCGGCCATACCATCTTTATTCACAACTTTTATATCTCCTTTTGACACTTTTGACCCCTAAACTTTGGGTTACATTATATTTCTTCTCTTTATTCGTGTTTATTCTTTCTTTCTTATCTATAAAATATCTGGGTGTTCCAAGTCCACCCCCTTATATAGGTTTCATCCCCAAAACCTGTTATTCCTCAAACAGATGAGGGTAATGTTACCTCATCTCTTCTTCAACTTCCCACGTACACTTGGATCCCTTCCTGTGCTTCCACTGTACCCGCACAAGAGAAACCACTTTATTCCTTAACCACTTCTCCTTACGATCAATGATCGCCACTGGTTACTCTACATACTTGAGCCGTTCATCCACCTCGATATCCTCCAGTGGTACAACCATGTCTTCATTAGCTAAGCACTTTCTCAGATGAGATACATGGAATATTGGATGAATTCCACTTAACTCATATGGCAATTCAAGTCGATAGGCCACCTCTCCTACTCGTGTGATGATTCGGAAAGGTCCTATGTATCTCGGGCTTAGCTTACCTCGTTTCCTGAATCGGATAATTCCTTTCCAAGGTGAGACCTTCAACATGACTCGGTCGCCAACCTTAAATTCTATTGTTCTTCGACTCTTGTCAGCATACGACTTTTGTCTATCTTTTGTCGCCTTCATAAAGACTTTGATCTTTTCTAACTTCTCAGTCGTAGCTTCGATCACCTCGACACCTCCCAGCTCTTTCTACCCAATGTCTCCCCAACATACGGGCGTCCTACATCTTCTACCGTATAGCATCTCATATGGTGGCATGCCAATACTGGCATGATATATATTGTTGTAGGAGAATTCTGCTAACGGTAAGTGATCATCCCAACTTCCTCCAAAATCGATCACGCACGCTCGAAGCATGTCCGCGAGTGTCTGGATCGTCCTCTCACACTGACCATCTATCTGAGGATGATAAGCCGTGCTAATGTGTAGCCTCGTCCCCATCGCATCATGAAATCTCTTCCAGAACTTCGATGTGAATCGGGTGTCACGATCTGACACGATTGACACCGGCACACCATGACGAGCTACAATCTCTTTAATGAATAGATCCGACAGTCTTTCGGATGAGTACGTATCGCAGATCGGTAGGAAGTGAGCACTCTTGGTTAGACGGTCAACAATCACCCAGATAGCATCGTACCCCCTCACCGTGCGGGGTAACTTCATAATGAAGTCCATGGTGATGTGCTCCCAATTCCACTCGGGTATATCCAACGGTTGGATCTTCCCGTAAGGTTTCTGATGCTTCACCTTTACTTGCAAGCAAGTAAGGCACTTACTCACCTATTCCACCACATCACGTTTCATACCCGGCCACCAATAGTCCTTCTTCATGTCTTGATACATCTTGGTGGCACCGGGATGAATAGAGTACCGAGTTTTGTGAGCTTCATCCATTATTTGCCCTCGTAGATCTCCATAACGAGGGATCCACATTCGTCCAAAGCGGGTCTTAACCCGGTGGGTATTTTCTCCTACTTCCGCGACTAGACCTCTCATTCGTTCAGAGTTGAGACGATCTTCTTTCAACGCCTTGTTCTGAAATTGTTTCACTTGATTCATCACGTCCGAGGTTATCAATAACTGGTACGCCTTCACCCGAATCGGCTCGGGTCTCTCTTTTCGGCTGAAGGCATCAGCCACCACGTTGGCCTTGCCCGGATGGTAGTGGATCTCACAGTCATAGTCTTTAATGAGCTCTAACCACCTTCTCTGTCTCATGTTGAGATCCTTTTGCTCAAAGAAGTACTTCAAGCACTTGTGGTCAGTGAAGATGGTTCACTTCGTGCCATATAAGTAGTGCCTCCAAATCTTCAATGCGAAAACCACAGCCGCTAGCTCTAAATCATGTGTAGGGTAGTTGACTTCATGGGTCTTCAACTGTCGGGATGCGTAGGCTATTACCCTTCCATGTTACAATAATACGCAACCTAGCCTGGAATAAGAAGCATTCGAATACACCACTAAGTCTTCACTTCCCTCGGGTAATGTCAAGACAGGAGCTTGGGTTAATATCATCTTCAACTCCTCAAAAGCACTCTCCTGTTCTGGACCCCACACGAACTTTACATCCTTGCGAGTCAACTTTGTTAAAGGTGAGGCTATCTTGGATAAGTCTTGAATAAATCTCCTGTAGCAGCCCGCCAACCCCAACTACGAATCTCGGATGGCGTCTTTGGAGACATCCATTGTATCACCGCCTCCACCTTTGCTGGGTCTACCATGATTCCTTCAGCATTAACGACATAACCCAAAAATTGAACCTCGCACAACCAAAAATCATACTTGGAGAATTTGGCATACAACTTCTCCCTCCTAAGTGTCTCCAATACCTTGCGTATATGGCCGGCATGTTCTTCCTCGCTCTTAGAATAAATCAGGATATCATCAATAAATACTATCACCGATTTATCTAACATTGGCCGACATACTCAGTTCATCAAGTCCATAAAAGCAGCTGGCGCGTTATTTAATCCGAAAGACATAACGAGGAACTCGTAGTGTCCATAGCGCGTGCAAAAAGCTGTTTTAGGAATGTCTTGTTCCTTCACCTTTAATTGATGGTAACCAGATCGAACGTCTATCCTCGAGAAACAACTGGCATCTTGGAGTTGATCAAACAAGTCATCAATCCTTGGTAATGGATACCGATTCTTCACAGTCAACTTGTTCAACTCTCGGTAGTCGATGCACATCCACATGCTACCATCCTTTTTCTTTATAAACAATACAGGAGGACCCCATGGAGAGATACTCGGTCGAATGAATCCCTTATCCATTAGCTCCTTTAATTGTTTCATGAGTTCCTTCATCTCAGTTGGAGCTAATTGATATGGTGCTTTGGCAATGGGTTGAGCACTGGGTATCAAATCAATTTGGAACTCAATCTCGCGATCCGGTGGCATGCCGGCTAAATCCTCTGGGTACGTCCAGAAAGTCACATACCACTGGTACATCGGACAGTTGCGGGGTTGGCACGTCCACATCCTTCACATAGGCTAGGTAGGCACTACATCCACGTTTCATGCATTTCCCCGCCACTGCCATCGAAATCATCTTCGGGATCATAGTAACGCGATCTCCATAAACTGTCACCGAACTTCCCCCGGGCGCTACTAGTCGAATCATCTTTTTGCGACATACGATGTTTGCCTCATAGGTTGCTAGCCAGTCCATCCCTAGTACTACATCAAATCCACCTAGGGGCATCACATGTAACTTAGCAACAAACCTATGACCTTCTAGTTCTATGGCACAGTCCTCTATCACGTCAGCAATTCCAGTGCACTTACCAATAATAGTTTCTACATCAAAAGGCTCACTAATACTTCTAATACTAGCAGACAACTTAGCACAGAAAGTAGTAGAAATTAAACTCCTACTAGCACCAGAATCAAATAATACAGAAGCACAAGTTTGATTTACTAGAAACATACCTGACATGATATCGGGATCCACTCTAGCTTCCTCCCGGGTCATGGTGTAAGCTCTAGCACTTGCCCTCTACCATCCTTCCTCCTACCTCTTCTTCGCCCTAGAGCTCTCTGCCCTCGGCTTCTTGCATTCTTTAGTCGTATGGCCCTCCTCGCCACAGTTATAACACTTCAGTACCCTGCAATCTCTAGCGATGTGGTCGGGCCTGCCACACCTAAAGCATACATTCAGTCCCAACCTACACTCGCCTGTATGCTCCCTTCCACATTTGCCACACTTCTTCAACCCTGAGCTTGACGATACCCTATGGTCATTCACCCTCATCCTCTTGTGGTTTGGAGTGAAACCACCACGTCCAAACCTCTTCCCACTCAAACTTTTGTCACCACCACCCGTCCTATTCACCTCTACCACTGCCTCCTCCCGCTCGTCGTACAGTCTGCCCGCCAAGTCCACCACCGATCGAAAGGTGCATGGCTGATGTGACATCCATCACCAAAAGGTCCATCAATTAACGTAGCACTTGTTACCCTTCTTGAATGCTTAATGGTAATCATAACCAAGTTGCATTAGTTTCAAATCTTGTTTCCCTAACTATTTGAATTATCCCGAGTGTACATAAAAACCTAAACGTTAAACACTTAATGAAACACTTCCCCTACTACCATTACTAGCATAAATACTATGGTTATTATCATTATCACAATTACTATTATCATTATTGTTATTGTAGTTATAATTGTTACTAAAACTATTATAATAAATATTACTAGTATCGTCATTAGTATTCCAAGGATACAATTAAAATGATTAATACTAACAACGTTGTTAAAAGTATTACTATTAGTAAAATCATACTAATTAATGCGTTATTATTAAAGCAATTAACAAAGTTAAGATTCAAAGTGTAATTAGGTAAATTAGGAGGGGAAATAAGTGAATTAAAGTACAGGGACTAAAGTTGCTAAACCTATAAACATAAAAAGGGTATAAAAACCCCTTTAACAGACATCACCCTTTCAACCTATTCTACAACCACCATCCGCCCCCTCCCTGTCTCCAGCTCCATTTTCACTGGTTTCTCCGGCAAATCGACGCCACCGGTCGTTCCCCTTTCGATATCCCACAGGTAGATGACCACCATCGCCACTTAAACCATCTATCTCCCTGTTTTTGGCGTCGGATTTGGGTCTTGGGTGCTCCCGAGCGAACGAGCTCGATTGAGGGTTTTTCGAGTGCTCGATTTGCTAATACATGTTAGAAATTGACACCTAAACGTTTTGTGGTGCCATTTGAGTGGTCACAACTGCCGAAGGCTGCTGTGAGCACCGCGACACCTTTCTGACCTGCGTATGCGACTGGATTTTGTCATGCGACTGAGTCGTGCGACTGACTGTGTCATGCGACTGAGTCATGCGACTGAGTGTGTCGTGCGACTGAGTGATGCGATTGAGTGTATGT
Source organism: Flaveria linearis (assembly GCA_024085815.1). Taxonomy (NCBI): domain Eukaryota; kingdom Viridiplantae; phylum Streptophyta; class Magnoliopsida; order Asterales; family Asteraceae; genus Flaveria; species Flaveria linearis. The sequence continues at coordinate 38,240,932 of CM044013.1, forward strand.
ATGCGATTGAGTCATTCGATTGTGTGTGTCGTGCGATTGAGTCTATGCGGATGAGTGTGTGGATGTGATTGAGTCTATGCGGATGAATGTATGCATGCGATTGAGTCTATGCGGATGAATGTGTGCGATTGTGCGTGTATCACACGACTGAATACTGAGTCGCACGAATGGAGGTTCAATCGTACGAATGAAGTTGATTCATACGAACGAAGGTTGATCCGTGCGTATGGATGTTGAGTCGTGCGATTGAGTGCTGTGTGGTACGACTGAAGGCTGGGTCGCACGAATGAAGGTTATTCGTACGAATGAAGCTGATTCGTACGAATGGAGGTTGATTCGTGCGGATGGAGCGTTGAGTCATGCGTCTGGTCCTGTCGTGCAACTGAAGTTATTTGTGTGTGCATTTCCTTCTTGCGTGTGTGGTGTGTGTATGTCATGTGATGTTAAGGTGACATCGACACGGTTACCATTGCTATTGAAATTATTAACGCTTACGCTATAAAAATTACTAATATTACCACAAATCAAATCAACGTTAATATTTTTACAATTAGCAAGAACTGATTTGTAACCACTAAAATTTACTAATTACTTCTCTAACAACAATGAAACCTTTACACTAATATCATCAGCAATGGCGACCCTAGGATGCATTTTGAGACTATACAATACTTGACAAACATTTTTTGAAACATTGTTGGTCTGATTACACATCATTATTCTTTTGAATACTTGTTCCCGGGTTGTGGGAACTACATTACAATGATATTATTTTTAGTTATGTGATTCAATTACAATGTTTATGCTTATGGCTATGTTATCGTGAATATTGACTAAACACGACACAAGTCTCCTTTGTGTCGGGTATCGTCATGACACGCTTACCATCATTTATTTATATTGCATCTCTATTGTTTACAATGTGTTATGACGATCCCATCTCGTTACATCCCTGTGTTTCCGCTCTCAGCGGGGGTGTGACAGGCTGGTATCAGAGCCATTGGTTATAGAGAATTAGGCAAATCACTTGACCTATACTATAACCTAGGAACCTTCATGTAAAATGCATGCTAGGGTTTGCATGCATCCGATATTGCATGTATGTTCCTCCTATACTTGTTCTTTATATCTATGTCTTGTTATCTTATCACCCTAAGGAAAGTACTATTACTCTTACTCTTTCCTTATGGGATGTTTTCTACTGGCTCTACCGTTCCCATGCGCGCCGCATTATAATAATAGGTTTGGATACCCAACCTGAAGAGATCTTTACAGATCACGCGAAGTGTTGATCTCGGATATTGAGTCCGACCCCGAGATAGTTATGCCTGAGATCCCGAAAGAAGAAGGGATAGGCAACTTTTGTTAGACTAATTGAGATTATGTGCTTCGATTTTATTTGTCATGACGGACTACTATTGGAATACTATTGGATCATGGACATAAGAACTTACATGATTTGTGTATGATGAATGGTGTCAACACTGTGATGTTAACTTGGGTAGGAGAAGCTGAGGGGGACCATGCAAGGCAAACTACCATTACGGGTGCACACGTAATTGCAATTTGCAGTGCATGTGAAGACTGGCGAATCTTACCATGAGGTAACGATCATGGTTAGTACAATTCTTCCATTCTATAAGAACACTAGAATCGTAATTCTGGTAAGACTTTGTTAATGATGATAAAACATTTATAACCTCTACTATTACTTAAGTCATGTTCTACTTGGAGCCTTCATGGGATTCAAATTATGATATTAGTCTTATCCTCTATGAAACATTGCTATGTCTAGCATTTCAGTAACTATGGAACTAAGTAAATGCTTAGAATGAATGTGGACTTCAAAGAGTTGTAGAAGAGTGATGATACTCCCTACACATGCATTACGTTGTTCATTGGGATAATGTTAAGGAAAATCTGATGTCATGTAACAGGTTTAAGGATTGTTCTCGGTATATTGCGGATGTGGTGGGAATGCTACGGGGAACCCTATATATAAGCATCACCGGTATACAAAGAATGTGCTTGAACTGGGATACGTGATGATCTTGATTAACTGGAGTATGAAACGTTGAAACTGGATGAGTGGAATTAAATGTGTATCATGAAGTGACTAGAGTTTACGTTTTTACTTATTTTATGATTAGAAAATGCCGACTCGAAGAGTCACCCGCAGTACGAGTCGCGAAGGTGAGACCCCAAGGGGCAGAGGTAGAGGTAGGACACCAGGAACAGGTGGTGGTCCCGCCGGCAACACTCAGGAGACTGGAAACCCCGATATAGCTGCCATGATCGCTCAGCAGCTAGCCGCACTGATTCCACCGATAGTGACCCAAGTGAGCGACACTCTTCTGAATCATAACCTCCACGGGGATAACGATAATGACAATGAACATAACCAAGGAACAGGGGAAGGAACTGAGAATGGTGGTACTACTGGCAACGAAACTAGGATAGTTAATACAAGGCGGAGATGTTCATACAAGGAGTTTGTGGCCTGTAAACCAAAGGAATTTTATGGGAAAGGCGGGGTGATAGCCCTAACTAGGTGGCTTGAGAAGATGGAGGCAGTCATTCATATAAGTGAATGCCTAAACAACCAAAAGATTAAGTATGCCACGTGTTCACTACAGGGCAAGGCACTAACTTGGTGAAACACACAGATTCAAGCAAGGGGAAGAGAATCAGCAATGCAGATGACTTGGGATGAGTTTAAAGCATTAATCACCGAAGAGTACTACCCACTCAACGAGATGCAGAAATTGGAGCATGAGTTCTGGAATCATGCTATGGTAGGAGCTGGGCACGCAGCTTATACTGATCATTTTCATGAGTTGGCAAGACTGGTTCCATATCTGGTGACTCCGGAATTCAAGAGGATCGAAAGGTACATCTGGGGACTTGTGCCTCAAATCCGGGCAATGGTAACAGCAACAACCCCTCCTACTATTTAGAGGGTGATTCTAAAGGCTGGTACTTTAGTAGATGAGATGGTGAGAATTGGGGTTCTGGGGAAATGAGCTGAGAAGAGGAAGGATGTTGGAGAAGCGAGCAGGTCGAGTACCGGGAAATTCGACAAAAGGGCCAAGACAACCAGAAATTTTGTGGCCGTGACACAAGGCAAGAGGGAGTACGTCAGGCCGCACCCTAAATATGATAGGTGTAACTTCCATCATCCCCCAGCGATGCAGTGTCGGGTGTCTGTGAACTGTAGACGCCCGGGGCATCTAGTGAAAGACTGTAGAGTAGCGCCGAATCTGGTGGCACCGGTCAACGCGGTTAACCCCGTAGGGAATGCCATGGTCTGCTATGAATGTGGAAGTCCTGACCATAATAGGAACATGTGCCCCAGACTGAATCCGGCGCCAGGTTAGCAAGGGAACAATCAATGACAGGTAATGGCCATAGCTGGTAATCAAGGCCAAGGGAATCAAGGAAATGCTGCAAGAGGACGTGCGTTCGTTATCGGAGCAAATGACGCCTGTCAGGACCCGAATGTCATTACGGGTACGTACTTGCTCAACCACCACTTCGCATCTATATTGTTTGATACTGGAGCAGACAATAGTTTTATATCTTCTGAATTTGTTCACATGCTTGACTTGAACCCTAGTAGGCTAGAAACTAGCCACTCCATAGAAATGCCCAATGGTAGGGTTGTACAGGCTGACGAGATTATTAGAAAGTGCTTGATGATATTTGGAAAACCATGCCTTCGATATATACTTAATACCTTTTGAGCTGGGAAGTTTCGACGTGATTGTGAGAATGGATTGGTTATTAAAGCACGAAGCAGAGATTGTATGTCGGGAAAAAGTAGTACGAATCCCCATGCTAGACGGGGAAGTACTCAGGATTCTAGGAGAACGATCGGGGAGAACCCTAAAGCTTATCTCTTGCATGAAGACACCCCGATATTTACAAAAGCAGTGTTACGCGTTTCTAGCCCATGTTGTGGAAAAGAAGGAAGAGGAAAAAAAGTTGGTAGATAATCCTATAGTACGAGATTATCCAGATGTATTCCCTGATGACTTGTCCGGTTTGCCTCCTCCATGAAAAGTGGAATTTCGTATAGAGTTGGTTCCTGGAGCTACACCGGTAGCAAAGGCGCCGTATCGTTTAGCACCATCAGAAATGCAAGAGTTGTCTAGTCAATTACAGGAACTACGGGAGAAGGGTTTTATCCGGCCGAGTCACTCACCATGGGGAGCACCAGTATTATTTATCAAAAAGAAATATGGGTAATTTCGTATGTGCATCGATTACCGTGAATTGAACAAGTTAAGCGTGAAGAATCGATATCCTCTCCCCAGGATCGACGATCTGTTTGATCAGCTACAAGGAGCCTCGTATTTCTCGAAGATCGACCTTCGTTCGGGATACCATCAACTAAGGGTTTTCGAGGATGACATAACGAAATCAGCATTTAGAACTCGTTATGGGCACTATGAGTTCTTGGTCATATTGTTCGGGTTGACTAACGCACCAGCTATGTTTATGGACCTGATGAATCGGGTATGTACACCTTACTTGGATAAGTTCGTGATCGTATTCATCGACGATATACTTATCTACTCCCGATCGAAAGAGGACCATGAGGAATACCTTCGGACAATAATGAGTTTATTACAAGAAGAGAAACTTTTCGCTAATTTCTCGAAGTGCGAGTTTTGGCTGCGAGAAGTGAAATTTTTGGGACACGTGGTGAATGAAAATGGGATTCACGTAGATCCTGGAAAGATCACGGTAGTGAAGAAATGGGAAGCACCCCAGACACCTTCAGAAATATGGCAATTCTTAGGATTGGCCGGATACTATCGACGTTTCATTGTGAATTTTTCAAATATCGCTCAACCATTAACATTGCTGACTCAGAAGGACAAGAAATTAGATTGGGTACATACACAAGAACAGGCGTTCCAAACATTGAAAGAAAAGTTGTGCAATGCACCGATATTATCCCTTCCGGACGGATCTAATGATTTTGTGGTGTACTGCGATGCTTCACATCAAGGACTAGGATGTGTACTAATGCAAAGGGATAAAGTACTCGCCTACACCTCACGACAACTTAAAGTGCATGAAAAGAACTATACGACTCATGACCTAGAGTTAGGCACTGTGGTATTTGCACTTAAGATATGGAGGCATTACCTGTATGGAACTCAGTTCATCATCTACACAGATCATAAGAGCCTCCAACATATCCTGGATCAGAAGGAACTTAATATGCGTCAGCGATGTTGGGTAGAACTCCTCAGTGACTACGACTGTGAAATCCTGTATCATCCGGGGAAAGCAAACGTGGTGGCTGATGCTTTAAGCCGCAAAGAACGCATGAAACCACTACATGCACGAGCGTTGGGACTGACTATTCAAACTAATCTAAAAGCTCAGATCCTAATTGCACAAAGTGAGGCATTGAAAGAAAAAAACATTACGGGAGAAGAATTTCGAGGGTTGAATAAACAGATGATTTGCAAGGAAGATGGCTTACAATATTTCATGGATCGTATATGGGTACCTAAATGGGGAGATATACGTACTTTGGTTATGGACGAAGCACATAAGTCAAGGTATTCTGTTCACCCCGGTGCAGACAAGATGTACCATGATCTCAAAGATTTGTATTGGTGGCCAGGCATGAAGAAAGACATTGCTATGTATGTAAGTCGATGCTTGACGTGCTCGAAAGTTAAAGCTGAACATCAGAATCCATCAGGATTACTGCAGCAACCGGAAATTCCTGAATGGAAATAGGAAAACATAGCCATGGATTTTATTACCAAACTTCCTAGAACGAGTAATGGGCACGACTCTATATGGGTTATAGTGGAACGTATGACGAAGTCGTCTCATTTCTTACCAATCCGAGAGGATTACAAGATGGATAAGTTGGCCAGATTGTACATAAACGAGGTTGTGACAAGGCATGGAGTGCCGGTGTCGATCATATCCGGCCGTGACAGCCGCTTTACTTCATGATTTTGGCAGAAACTGCAGAAAGCGATGGGCACTCAATTAGACATGAGTACCGCCTATCACCCACAGACAGACAGTCAAAGTGAACGAACAATACAAACGTTGGAAGACATGCTGAGGGCATGTGTAATCGACTTTGGTGGTAGTTGGGATACCCATCTACCGTTGATTGAATTCACATACAACAACAACTATCATACAAGTGTAGGGTGTGCTCCATTCGAAGCACTGTATGGGAGAAAATGTAGATCTCAAGTTTGTTGGGCCGAGATAGGTGAAAGCCAGTTAACAGGACCGGAGATTATTCAGGAGACAACCGACAAGATTTTCCAAATCAAAGATAGACTGAAAGCTGCCAGAGATCGCCAAAAGAGCTATGCCGACAACCGTCGAAAGCCTCTAGAATTTAACGTTGGGGATCGAGTTTTACTCAAGGTCTCTCCCTGGAAAGGGATTGTACGATTTGGAAAGAAAGGGAAGTTGGCCCCGGGATACATAGGACCATTCGAAATCGCGGAAAGAATTGGTCCAAAGGCATACCGACTAAGGTTGCCACCAGAACTCAGTGGTGTACACGATACGTTTCACGTATCGAACCTCAAAAAGTGCTTGGTGGATGAAACTCTTCATGTACCAACTGAGGAAATCAAGATTGACGAAAAGCTTTATTTTATCAAAGAAACTATAGAGATCATGGACCGAAAGATCAAACGATTAAGGCGTAGCAAGATATCGATTGTCCGCGTGAGGTGGAACTCCAAACGAGGACCAGAATTCACATGGGAATGGGAAGACCAGATGAAACTCAAGTACCCACATCTGTTCGTGGAGGACACTTTTGGATCTAACTCTAATTGAATTTGAAGACGAAATTCTCCCAACTGGGGGATACTGTGACATCGGTCACCAAAAGGTCCGTCAATTAACATAGCACTTGTTATCCTTCTTGAATACTCAACGGTAACTCATAACCAAGTTGCCTTAGTTTCAAATTTTGTTTCCCTAACTATGTGAATTATCCCAAGTGTACATAAAAACCTAAATGTTAAACACTTAATGAAACACTTCCCCTACTACCATTACTAGCATAAATACTATGGTTATTATCATTATCACAATTACTATTATCATTATTGTTATTGTAGTTATAATTGTTATTAAAACTATAATAAGAAATATTACTACTATCGTCATTAATACTAACACTTAACGCCAAGAAATATTACTACTATCGTCATTAATACTAACACTCCACTTAGATCCCGGAAAGATCGAGGCAGTGAAGAAATGGGAAGCAACCCAGACAACATCAGAAATATGGCAATTCTTAGGATTGGCCGGATACTATCGACGTTTCATCGCGAATTTTTCAAAGATCGCTCAACCATTACCACTGCTGACTCAGAAGGACAAGAAATTTTGTTGGGGTCATACACAAGAAAAGGCGTTCCAAACATTGAAAGAAAAGTTGTGCAATGCACCGATATTGTCCCTTCCGGACTGATCTAATGATTTTGTGGTGTACTGCGATTCTTCACATCAAGGACTAGGATGTGTACTAATGCGAAGGGATAAAGTAATCGGCTACGCCTCACGACAGCTTAAAGTGCATGAAAAGAACTATACGACTCATGACCTGGAGTTGGATGCTGTGGTATTTGCATTAAGATATAGAGGCATTACCTGTATGGAACTAAGTGCATCATCTACACAGATCACAAGAGCCTCTAACATATCCTGGATCAGAAGGAACTTAATATGCGTGTAGGGCCCCGTTCCCGGGACGCTTACAGCTGGTTAATCATCGCACAAAAACATACCTTTCTATTAACTTCAATAAAGCATCGCAGCGGAATCGATCAAAAGGACATCTCATTACATCACAAAAGCTTTTGCAAAATAATACTTCGTTAATCAATTACAAAATATATATTGTTGCATTACATCACAAAAGCATTATATAAATGGATGCCATCCAAAAGAGCTGAGTAGCCGCCCCGTGCCATCCTCAGCAACCTTATCTGCCAACTGGAAACACATAAAAAGTCACCGTTGCTGAGTGAGTTCTAGTTTTATAAATAAAATATTTTACTTTCATTAAAATGTTTCTTTACTTTCACGCAATCATACATCATACGTACACATAGATAATATCATTATTATCTTCATCATTCATTATCATTTACTTCTATCTGGATCCTGTCAAACTTTACCCTCTTCATGGCATGCAGCCATGATTACTGAGGTCGAGTGACAAGGATCCCGTTTCGTACAATGTTATTATATTTCGTCCGTTCATTCCTTTCGTTCATTCATTCCTTAACTTTCGTTCATTCAACGTACGTCATTACCATTCACATTCGTTACTTTCCTTCACATTCGTTCATAAATTCTTACTTTCATTCGTACGTTCATTACTTTCGATGACCTATACATTACCCCGAACATTGTGCACGAAGCGGGTAACTGAGCCTGAGGTCTTTCATAGACCTCGAACATTGGGCACGGAGCTGGCTCCAGAACCTAGGGTAAGTACATTCATAACTTATCTTTCCTCTTTCATTCTGGTTCAATGCCATATGCTATACCCCGAACATTATGCACGAAGCTGATGCTGGACCTGTGGTAACTAAATCACGAACATTGTGCACGAAGCTGATCCTGTCACCTAGGGCAAGCGGCAAGGATCCCGTACATATGGTCAATCACAAAGATTGGACCCCAGTATGCATCCTTCGGGGTAGCTAACCCGTACACCGTTGAGCTAACACCTTCATTGGGTGTGTACCTCCATACATTTGCTTGCAAGCCTTTCTTACATTCATTCGTTCATTCATTAACACATGCATTCATTCATCTTGTTCCTCTTTCATTATCTTCCACTTTACCTTACATAATACTTTTGTTTCATTCATTAACATAACACGTAAAGCCACGGAAAGATAAACATACGTCATAAATAGAAACATCAACATACACTATAGCATCATCATACTGGGCATCATCATACATACTTAACATACATCATGCATAAACATGCAACATCATCATCATGCCCTACATACCCTCTAAGGCCTCCAAAGGTCATCTTACATGTACCCACGGGAATTTCCACGTCAAAACTTACATCTGCACTTTCCCCTGAAATTCAGTACTTTAACTATGCTCCTCCTCGGGTACAACAGCCCTATTTGGGTGTATGGGCACCCTTTCAGTCTCACGGCCTTCATGTGACTGAACCTCATGCGATTGGACCTATACGGATGAACACCAATGCGGATGAACACCCAATCATGTGAATGGACCTCATGCGGCTGAACGCTATGCGAATGGACCTTATGCGAATGGACCTCATGCGGATGGACTTAATGCGGGTGAGTACCTATGAGACTGACCCTCTAGTCATGCGAATGAACCTCAGTCGTGCGACTGAACCCCAATCGCCCTCCAGTCGACCGTATGGCCTCTAGTCGGTCGCCTAGCCCTAACTGATGTAGAATGCAGTTCATCCCGAACCCAATCAGCCATTTTCGACCTCCAAGCTCATCCAAACCCATTCTAAGCCCAAATCAACCATCCTAAACCTTAGGAATGCATACTACAACACCATTCAAGCACACACAAGACCAAGAACATACTCCAAACGCATCACAAGCAAACACACCCAAATGGGTCAAACACACACATATACAAAAATGAGTTTTCTATGTGTTCCAGCCCCAAATCAGTTGAAAACGAGTAAAATAGGGGTCCTAGAACTCACACAAGCTACAAGAAGAAGAAAGGCTTCGTCTAGACCCGCTACACGACAATTTGGCACGCTTGAATCCGCTCGAATCAAGCTTTCTTCTCTCTTTTCTCCCTTTTCTCTCTTCTTCTCTCTATGGCCGATGTTTGTGAGTGTGGGGAGAGGGTAAGGGCTGCCCTCTCCCTTAAATACTCCCACTCACCCGGCTTTCTCTCGTTGGCGAGTTTGGTCCCCCGACTTTGGACTTTATTTCTCTTTTTCTTCTTTCGTCGGCTTCAAAGAAAAATATCCGGGTGTTACAAGTCCACCCCCCTTATATAGGTTTCGTCCCCGAAACCTATTATTCCTCGAACAAACGTGGGTAATTTTGCCTCATCTCTTCTTCGATCTCCCACGTTGACTCGAATCCCTTACTGTGCTTCCACTGTACATGCACAAGAGGAACTACTTTATTTCTCAGCCTCTTCTCTTTTCGATCGATGATTGTCACTGGTTGCTCCACATAATTAGGTCGTTCGTCTACTTCGATGTCCTCAAGTGGAACAATCATATCTTCATCTGCCAAGCACTTCCTTAGATGAGATACGTGGAATGTCGGGTGAATTTCACTTAACTTATCTTGTAACTCCAATCTATAGGCCACCTCTCCTACTCGAGTAATGATTCAGAAAGGGCCTATGTATCTCGGGCTTAACTTGCCCCGCTTTCGGAAATGAATGATACCCTTCCAAGGTGAGACCTTCAACATAACCCGGTCACCCACCTGGAACTCAATCGGTTTGCGTCGTTTATCAGCATACGACTTTTGTCTATCTTTGGCTGCCTTCATGAAGGCTTTGATCCTTTCAAGCTTTTCAGTCATAGCCTCGATCACCTCGATGCTCCCTAACTCTTTATGATCAATATCACCCAAAGAAACGGGTGTTTTGCATCTCCTACCGTATAGCATCTCATAAGGTGGCATACCAATGCTGGCATGATAGCTGTTGTTGTATGAGAATTCAGCTAATGGTAAGTGGTCATCCCAACTTCCCCTAAAATCAATCACACATGACCGAAGCATGTCCTCCAAGGTCTGAATGGTCCTTTCTAACTGACCATCAGTCTGGGGATGATAACCGTCCTAATGTGTAACCTCGTCCCCATAGCGTCGTGAAATTTCTTTCAGAATTTGGATGTAAACCGGGTGTCACGATCAGACACAATAGACACCGGCACACCATGACGAGTCACAATCTCCTTAATGAAAAGATCGACCAACCTCTCGGATGAATATGTCTCGCGATCGGTAGGAAGTGAGCACTCTTCGTCAAGCGGTCAACAATAACCCATATAGAATCATTCCCTTTCGGAGTACGCGACAGCTTTGTAATGAAATCCATGGTGATGTGCTCCCACTTCCATTCTGGTATATCCAAAGGTTGGATCTTCCCATACGGTTTTTGATGCTCGGCCTTCACTTGCAAGCAAGGAAGGCACTTACTCACATACTCCACTACGTCACGCTTCATACCCGGCCACCAATAGTCTTTCTTCGTATCTTGATACATCTTTCTAGCACCGGGATGAATAGAGTATCGAGTCTTATGAGCTTCATCCATAATCTTCACCCACAGATCCCCAAAACGAGGAATCCACATCCTTCCGAATCGGGTCTTAACACCAAGTGTGTTTTCACCCAATCCCGCAACCAGACCTCTCATTCGTTCAGGGTTAAGATGATTTTCTTTCAACGCCTCATCTTGAAACTCCTTGACTTGCTTCATCACGTCAGAGGTCATAATCAGCTGGTACGCCTTCACCTGAATCGGCTCGGGTCTTTCCTTTCGGCTAAGGGCGTCCGCCACCACGTTGGCTTTGCCCGGATGATAATGGATCTCACAATCATAATCCTTTATGAGCTCCAACCATCTTCTCTGCCTCATGTTCAAGTCCTTCTGCTCGAAGAAGTACTTCAAGCTCTTGTGGTCAGTGAAAATGGTGCACTTCGTCCCGTACAGGTAGTGCCTCTAAATCTTTAGTGCAAAGACCATGGCCGCTAGCTCCAGGTCATGAGTAGGATATTTGACCTGATGAACCTTTAACTGTCAGGATGCGTAGGCTATTACTTTTCCTCTCTGCATTAACACACACCCCAATCCCGAGTAGGAAGCATCAGAATAAACCACCAGATCTTCACTTCCCTCGGGTAATGACAGAACAGGAGCTTGAGTCAACCTCGTCTTCAATTCTTCGAACGCCTTCTCTTGAGCTTGACCCCATACAAACTTTACATCTTTACGGGTCAACTTGGTTAGTGGAGAAGTGATCTTAGAGAAGTCTGGAATGAATCTTCTGTAATAGCCAGCCAAACCTAAGAAACTACGGATCTCAGATGGCGGCTTTGGAGACTTCCATTGCATCACTGCTTCCACCTTTGCCGGATCCACCATAATCCCCTCCGGATTCACCACGTGACCCAAGAACTGAACTTCGCGCAACCAGAATGCGCATTTGGAGAACTTGGCGTACAACTTCTCCCTTCTCAACGTCTCCAACACCTCTCGAATGTGACCCGCATGCTCTATCTCGCTCTTTGAATAAATCAGGATATCATCAATAAACATAATCACTGATTTATCCAACATCGGCCGACACACTCGATTCATCAAGTCCATAAATGCAGCTGGCGCATTGGTCAAACCAAAAGACATGACAAGAAACTCGTAGTGACCGTAGAGAGTACGAAAAGTTGTTTTAGGAATATCCTGCTCTTTCACCTTTAGCTGATGGTAGCAGATCGAAGGTCGATCCTTGAAAACCAACTGGCACCTTGAAGCTGATCGAATAAATCATCAATCCTCGGTAACGGATACCGATTCTTCACTGTCAGCTTGTTCAGCTCACGGTAGTCTATACACGTCCTCATACTACCATCTTTCTTCTTTACAAATAAGACCGGAGCACCCCAAGGAGAGATACTCGGTCTGATGAACCCTTTATCGAGCAGCTCTTGCAACCGCTCCATCAACTCTTTCATCTCTGTCAGAGCCAACCGATACGGTGCCTTGGTAACAGGTTGGGCACCTGGTATCAGGTCGATCTGAAACTCGATCTCTTGGTCAGGTGGCACTCCCGAGAAGTCTTCTAGGAACACGTCTAGAAAGTCACACACAACCGGAACATCAGATAGTTGTGGTGTTGGCGTTTCCACATCCTTTACATAACACAAGTAGGCGCTACATCCACGCCTCATACACTTTCCCGCCACTGCCATTGAGATTACTCTCGGGATTGTCATGACCCGATCCCCATAAACAGTTACCGAACTCCCGTCAGGCGCTATCAAATGAATCATCTTCTTTCGACACACTATATTCGCTTCAAAGTCCGCCAACCAATCCATCCCAAGAACCAAATCAAAACCATCTAAGGTCATCACGAACGGTCTAACTGGAAACTTATGACCTTCTAATTCCACACCACAGTTCTCTATCACCTCAGAAATCCTGGTAGACTTACCTATGGCAGTTTCTACATCGAAGGGCGCGTCAACACGTCTACTACTAACAGGCAGTTTAGCACAGAAAGTAGCAGAAATAAAACTTCTACTGGCACCCGAATCAAATAACACAGAAGCTAAAGTTTGGTTCACTAAAAACGTACCGGACACCACGTCAGGGTTCATCCTAGCCTCCTCTTGTGTCATAGTGAACGCCCTGGCGCTCACCCTCGGTCCTTCACTTCCCGTCTTCTTCACCCCGGAACCCTCGGCTCTTGGCTTCTTACAATCTTTACTCATATGACCACTTTCCCCACAGTTGAAGCACCTCGTACCCCTACAATCCCTATCCATATGACCAGGCTTCCCACACTTAAAACAAATGTTCAACCCCCATCTACACTCGCCACCGTGCTCCTTCCCACATTTGCCACACTTTCTCGATCCTGTACCAGGTGTGGCCACACGGCGGTCATCCACCCATGCCATCTTGTTAATCGTCGAGGCATCACCCCAACCAAGCCTCTTCCCACTCCAGTGTCAATCACTACCACCCTTCCTACTACCTTCAGCCACCACTACTACAGTCCTCTCATCATATAACCTCCCCGCCAGGTCCACTGCCGACCTAAACATGCTCGGTCGGGCAGCGATCATGTGCCTGCGAATGTCCACTGGCAAACCCTGAATGTATCTCTTAATCTTTCGTGACAGAGGGATCACCTGATCCGGCACCAGACGTGCCATCTCGTTAAACTTCATAGTGTACTGCTGATGTGTCATGGTTCCCTCCTCCAGCTGCAGGAACTCCCTCTCAACCTTATCCATTTCTCGGTGAGGACAGAAATTCTCAATAACCAACTTCTTCAGTTCAGGCCATCTCATCCTCCCGATTGCCCTGCTACCCTCTGCTTGGACTATATTGTCCCACCAGCACAGAGCCGAGTCCACAAAAGAGTGAGCAGCAAACTTTACTTTCTGATCTTCCCGGCACTCGATGATGTTCAAAATAGATTCCATTTTTCTCACCCACCGGTGAGCAGCAGCAGCAGTGCCGTTATCATCAAAAGTAGGGGGCTTGCATCGTTGAAACGCCCCGTAGTTACAGCCTCGTGCCGCCTCTGGCGCAGGCTCTTCTTCTTCCTCTTCTTCATCATCAGATAGAACTGTTTCAGGCTCCGGTTGCTCCTGTCTTCCCAAGGACCTATTCCTCTCTTTCCTTTCTCCATCTCTCACAGCCTTAATGACTTCGGTCACCACAGGCGGTAAAATTGTGTGCATGACCTGATGCATCTCTTCAACCACCGCCTCTTTCACTGAGACCCTCAAGTTTGCACTCTCATCCCCACCCTCCGGATGAGGGGTCTCGGGTCCCTCAGGAACCACCTTTTCCACTCTAGGCCTGCCTCTTTTGGGTCGCGATGCAGCACTAAGTCCACCACACGAGGCTTTGGATGATCTACCACCGGCCATCCTCTATCACACACTGAAAGGTTCAAACACCAACACGGTTATTCAAGGGAATAGCTCAGTTTATGTAAAGTATAGTAAGTCCCTAATTACAGTGGCTAGTTGTGATTAGCCACTTACTTTACTCTTCGTACCCCGAACATTACCTGTCCTGACTACATCAGTATCTAAATCTACCAGCAACACATAAACCACATAACATGCGCACATAGTACCGGTTAACATTAAGAAAATACTTGATGGCACGCAGCTACTGAGACTGGCATCCCTTCCCTTTCCGTCCCATTCTCAGTTTAATATTAGGTTTATTTTGAAAATTTACCCGTTTCACTTAAACTTTGGCTTTGATACCAACTTGTAAGGCCCCGTTCCCGGGACGCTTACAGCTGGTTAATCATCGCACAAAAACATACCTTTCTATTAACTTTAATAAAACATCGCAGCGGAATCGATCAAAAGGACATCTCATTTCCATCATAAAAGTTTTTGCAAAATAATACTTCGTTAATCAATTACAAAATATATATTGTTGCATTACATCACAAAAGAATTATATAAATGGATGCCATCCAAAAGAGCTGAGTAGCCGCCCCGTGCCATCCTCAACAACCTTACTTGCTAACTGGAAACACATAAAAAGTCAGCGTTGCTAAGTGAGTTCTAGTTTTATAAATAAATACTTTACTTTCATTAAAACATTTCTTTACTTTCACACAATCATACATCATACGTACACATATATAATATCATTATTATCTTCATCGTTCATTATCATTTACTTCTATCTGGATCCTGTCAAACTTTACCCTCTTCATGCCACGCAACCATGATTACTGAGGTCGAGTGACAAGGATCCCATTTCGTACAGTGTTATTATATTTTGTCCGTTCATTCCTTTCGTTCGTTTATTCTTTAACTTTCGTTCATTCAACGTACGTCATTACCATTCACATTCGTTACTTTCCTTCACATTCGTTCATTAATTCTTACTTTCATTCGTACGTTCATTACTTTTGATGACCTGTACATTACCCCGAACATTATGCACGAAGCAGGTAACTGAGCCTGAGGTCTTTCATAGACCTCGAAAATTGGGCACGGAGCTGGCTCCAGAACCTAGGGTAGGTACATTAATCACTTATCTTTCCTTTTCATTCTGGATCAATGCCATATGCTATACCCCGAACATTGTGCACGAAGCTGATGCTGGACCTGTGGTAATTAAATCACGAACATTGTGCACGAAGCTGATCCAGTCACCTAGGGCAAGCGGCAAGGATCCCGTACATATGGTCAATCACAAAGATTGGACCACAGTGTGCATCCTTCGGGGTAGCTAACCCACACACCGTTGAGCTAACACCTTCATTAGGTGTGTACCTCCATACATTTGCTTGCAAGCCTTTCTTACATTCATTCGTTCATTTATTAATGCATGCATTCATTCATCATGTTCCTCTTTCATTATCTTCCACTTTACGTTGCATAATGCTTTCGTTTCATTCGTTAACATAACACGTAAAGCCACGGAAAGATAAACATACGTCATAAATAGGAACATCAGCATACACCATAGCATCAATATACAAGGCATCATCGTACATACTTAACATACATCATGCATAAACATGCAACATCATCATCATGCCCTACATACCCTCTAAGGCCTCTAAATGTCATCTTACATGTACCTACAGGATTTTCCACATCAAAACTTACATCTGTACTTTCCCCTGAAAGTCGGTACTTTAACTATACTCCTCCTCGGGTACAACAGCCCTATTTGGGCGTATGGGCACCCTTCAGTCGCACGGCCTTCATGCGATTGAACCTTATGCGATTGGACCTATACGGATGAACACGAATGTGGATGAACACCCAATCATGCGAATGGACCTCATGCGGCTGAACATTATGCGAATGGACCTTATGCGAATGGACCTCTTGCTGATGGACTTAATGCGGATGAGTACCTATGTAACTGGGCTCTCAGTCGCATTACTTCCCATGCGACTGACCCTATAGTCATGTGAATGAACCTCAGTCATGCCACTGAACCCCAATCGCCCTCCAGTCGGCCGTATGGCCTCCAGTTGGTCGCCTAGCCCTAACTGATGCAGAATGCAGTTTATCCCGAACCCAATCTGTCATTTTCAACCTCCAAGCTCATCCAAACCTATTCTAAGCCCAAATCAACCATCCTAAACCTTAGGAATGCATACTACAACACCATTCAAGCAGACACAAGCCCAAGAACATACTCCAAACGCATCACACGCAAACACACCTAAATAGGTCAAACACACACACATACAAAAATGAGTTTACTATGTGTTCCAGCCCCAAATCAGTTGAAAACGAGTAAAATAGGGGTCCTAGAACTCATACAAGCTACAAGAAGAAGAATGGCTTCATCTAGACCCGCTACACGACGATTTGGCACGCTCGAATCCACTCGAATCAAGCTTTCTTCTCTCTTTTCTCCCTTTTCTCTCTTCTTCTCTCTATGGCTGATGTTTGTGAGTGTCGGGAGAGGGTAAGGGTTGCCCTCTCCCTTAAATACTCCCACTCACCCGGCTTTCTCTCATTGGCGAGTTTGGTCCCCCGACTTTGGACTTTATTTCTCTTTTTCTTCTTTCGTCGGCTTCAAAGAAAAATATCCGGGTGTTACAATGCGTCATGATGTTGGGTAGAACTCTTCAGTGACTACGACTGTGAAATCCGGTAACATCCGGGGAAAGCAAACGTGGTGGTTGATGCTTTAAGCTGCAAAGAACGCATGAAACCACTACGTGTATTCAAACTAATCTGAAAGCTCAGATCCTAATTGCACAAAGAGAGGCATTGAAAGAAGAAAACATTGCGGGAGAAGAATTTTGAGGGTTGAACAAAAATATGATTTGCAAGGAAGATGGCTTACAATATTTCATATATCGTATATGGGTACCCAAATGGGGAGACATACGTACTTTGCTTATGGACGAAGCACATAAGTCAAGGTATTTTGTTCACCCCGGTGTAGACAAGATGTACCACGATCTCAAAGGTATTCTATCTCCATGTTTTTGGCGTTGGATTCGGGTCTTGGGTGCTCCCGAGCGAACGACTCGATTGAGGGTCCTTCGAGTGCTCGATTTGCTAATACAAGTTAGAAATCGACTCCTAAATGTTTTGTGGTGCTATTTGAGTGGTCACAATAGCCGAGGGCTGTTGTGAGCACCCCGACACCCCTGTGACCTGCGTATGCGACTGGGTTCTATCATGCGACTGAGTCGTGCGACTACTGTGTCATGCGACTGAGTCATGAGACTGAGTGTGTCGTGCGACCGAGTCATGCGATTGAGTGTATGTATGCAATTGAGTCATGCGATTGTGTGTGTCATGCGATTGAGTCTATGCGGATAAGTGTGTGTATGTGATTGAGTCTATGCGGATGAGTGTATGCATGCGAGTGAGTCTATACGGATGAATGTGTGCGATGGTGCGTGTATCGCACGACTGAATACTGAGTCGCACGAATGGAGGTTCATTCATACGAATGAAGCTGATTTGTGCGAACGAAAGTTGATCCATGCGTATGGATGTTGAGTCGTGTGATTGAGTGATGTGTTGTACGACTGAGGCTGAGTCGCACGAATCAAGGTTCATTCGTACGAATGAAGCTGATTCGTACGAATGGAGGTTGATTCGTGCGGATGGAGCGTTGAGTCGTGCGTCTGGTCCTGTCGTGCAACTGAAGTTATTTGTGTGTGCATTTCCTTCTTGCGTGGGTGGTGTGTGTATGTCGTGTGACGTTAAGGTGACATCGACAAGGTTACCATTGCTAATGAAATTATTAACGCTTACTCTATGAAAATTACTAATATTACCACAAATCAAATCAACGTTAACATTCTTACAATTAGCAAGAACTGATATGTAACCACTAAAATTTACTAAGTACTTCTCTAACAGCAATAAAACCTTTACACTAATATCATCGGCAATGGCGATGATTCCAAGTACTTGGATCTATATAAGATCTAATACGTATGTCTGCTTGTGTGCGTTCCGCGCGACCAAACCGATCCAACCCGAACCGATCGAACGTATCTATTATCTTTGAACATATTACTAGTGCTTAATAATAACTTATAATAGGTGTATGATTGTTTATTGCTTGCAACATTTGGAACTTTGATCATTTATACTTACCACCGAACAAGTGAGTTTCATGGCCCCTTTTATGCTTATTCAATTCTTCAATCATTTACAAACTTGGGGGAAAAGTATGCTCACACATTTTATGTTGTACAACTTACATTCTTGGAATCAAAGTGTTACTGTTTGTGAGTACTTATCTGATAAATACATGAGTTCGTTGTGTGGTACTTTCTTTACAACCATTTAATTCCGGTGTTGGAACCGACGGATAGGTATTGGTAGTACTAATGGGTTGACACCCCCACCCTTGTTTGTTGGTATACTAGTTGGTATACTAGTTGGTACCAACAGTGGCAAGGAACGGGCCCTTGGGTGAATATATTCTGACAATATTCTATGTGTACATCATTAGGTTTGGTTGTGAAGCTCATTGTCATGCGATTTTGCTTACTTATAACTATATTCACGGTATTTCGCAAAACTATTATGCAGCATCAACTTACTTACTATTTAACCTGCGAGCTAACCAACAATTTTTGTTGACCATTCTGAGCATATCTTTTCAGGTGATAACGCTAATTGAAGATTCTAGTAGTGCTGCCTTAGTGGAGACCCTAGGATATATTTTGAGACTATACAATACTTGACAAACATTCTTTTGAAATATTGTTGGTCTGATTACACATCATTTTTTTTTGGATAAATGTTCCCGGGTTGTGGGAATTACATTACAATGATATTATTTTTGGTTACGTGATTCAATTACAATGTTTATGCTTATGGCTATGTTGTCGAGAATATTCACTAAACTCGACACAAGTCACCTTTGTGTCGGGTTTCGTCATGACACGCTTACCATCATTTATTTATATTGCATCTCTATTGTTTACAATGTGTTATGGCGATCCTTTCTCGTTACATCCCCGTATTTCCGCTCTCAGCGGGAGTGTGACAGACTGGTATCAGAGCCATTGGTTATAGAGAATTAGGAAAATCACTTAACCTAGACTATAACCTAGGAACCTGTATGTAGAATGCATGCTAGGGTTTGCATGCATCTGATATTGCATGTATGTTCCTCCTATACTTGTTCTTTATCTCTATATCTTGTTATCTGATCACCCTAAGTATTGGTACACATGTCCCTAGTTCTAGTTCTAGTGCTTAAATGTAAATGACTTTCTTTTGTTACATTGATGTAATGTTTTGATATATGTAATGAAAACTCTTTATTGAATGTTTTTTTATTATTGAATGTTATATATATTTATATTATTGTGTATTACAAGCTTATATGAACATGTTATATGGGTTTACAGTTGTTAAACATAATTCTGTATCGTTAACGATTCAGGAATGTGTTTAACTAAGGCTTATGATCCAGTCACATGACTGGACCATGCAAATGGGCTAGTCGCACGACTGAACCATGAGATTGAGCCAAACGCACGATTGAGTCATCAGACTGCCTCAGTTGTACGAATGAGCCAATCATGTGGGTCAGTCGTACGGATGAATGGATCGTATGACTCAGTCGCACGACTGAGCCATACGCATGGGTCAGTCGTACGAATGAAGACGGAAACCTATAAATACCACTTAATTCGTAGAAAAATAAAACACTTCAAGAATTCACAACCCTAGTCGTCCCAGAACGTCCAAGTCGTCCCTTCCAACTTCATAGAGCGTTCCTGATCATTGCTAATCAATTCTTAACGTTTCTAATCGTTAGTTTTGATCATATTAACGTTCTCCCTGATTGGATCACCAATCAAATAGGATTCCGCACTATTTGATCTGGTTTCACGTAGTTTTGGTTAGTACCAGTTCATACTCGGTCCTAACAAGTGGTATCAGAGCTTTGGCTCTCGATTTTACGAGGATTCAATCGTGTTTTTGCAAAAGTCAACGTTTTTCAATCAAAGATCCGTTCTGTTTGCTTTAAAAAGTCGATTTTTACGAGTGCATGTGTTCAGAAGTTCGTATTTTTGAGTTCTAGCCAACTAGGGTTCTCAAAATCGTGTTTTTTGGTCGAATTGAGTGAAAAATTTGAGAAATTTCGAAGTCAGACCTCTCAGTCGCACGATTGATCCAATCGCACGACTGAACTTCATACGCATAGCTCAGTCGCACGATTGGTCCAATCGTCTGTTCATTCGCACGTCTAAGATCATTCGTTCTGTTCAGCTCAGACGTATAGTTCATTCGTATGACTGAACTCATACGCATAGGTTCATATGCACGATTGACCTCAATCGCACGTGTGAACTCAGTTACATATTTCAATCGTCTGATTGTCTCATTCACACTCCCAAGTAGCATCTGTCAGTCAGTTTGTCAAATTTTCAGTCTAAGCCATCATGGACGAACAACAATTTGCTTTCTCAGCCGGGAAGGACTCCAGAATTTAGAATCTCTTGCTTCTGGAAAATGAGATAGGAAATCACAACAAACCACCGAAGCTTCTGTCACTTGATGAATATCCTTAATGGAAGCAACGGTTTGAGATTCATTTAAATGGAGTGGACACCAACTTATGGAGCACTATTGAGACTGGCTACACTATGCCAGTTGGAGCTGACGGTGTTCCACTACTCTAAGTGGTTTGAATGAGGCACAAAAAGTTGCGTACAATGCTGAGAAGAAGGCCTATGCTTTGCTGACACAATCCATCCCAAAGGACATTTTCCATCAGTTCTCAGAACACAAGCAGTGCAAGAAGTTGTGGAAGGCTTTAGAGAAACATTATGAAGGAAATGCTACACTTAAGTCTCTAAAGGCTAAAGCCTTGAAGAAGGAGTTTGATAACTTCTCGTCAATTGGAAATGAGAGTCTGGACGACATTATCGATAGCTTCTATCATTTGATGAGTGAACTGCACATTCATGGGGTTAAAACGTCTATAGAAGAAAAAGTGTCGAGTATGGCTGATGGTTTACCTGATAAGTAGGATTCATTTGTTTCCACTTTGAGACGTAATGAAGTGCTGGAAACGTTGGATAATAATGACTTCATTCTGAAACTGAGAAAGGAAGAGCTTTGACAGAAGTACAAGTCCAAAAAGGGTACCTACACACAGAATTCGTCTCTCTACAATGTGACTCCCACTACTGTTGTGTCTTCAAGTGCACCTTTGCAGACAGCTTTCGTGTCTAACACATCTGCAAGCATCCCAAGTACATCTTCAATTTGTGAATCAGGTGGATCATCAAGTGTCCAATTCAGTGCTCTAGAAGCTCATTCGATGAAGTTGAAAACATAGAACTTGAGCAACGTAACTATCGAAGTCGCCAAAGAGCATATGGACTTACTTGCTGCAGTGGTCCAATCGTATGACGGGTTAGTTCCAGGAAAGATCGGAAATTGCTATCTAGCAGATGAAGATTACGAGCAGGTTAATGAAACAGAGCTTGAACGGATGGATATTATGTGGGCTCTCGCTAGTGCTGTGTGTAGAGCAAAGAAGTTTGTTAAGAAGACGGAACAGAACCTGGTGGCTACAAAGGATACTACATTTGGATTTGACAAGTCAAAAGTCACCTGTTTTAACTACGGTGAAAAAGGCCATTTCAAGAGAGAGTGTGTCAAACCTAAAAAGACAGGAAATGGCAACCTGTTTTCTTCAATCAACAGGAAGGATAAGGACAAAAAGGTAGCTTCAACCAACCATGACTCCAAAGCCATGGTAGCACAGGGTGATAAAGGACAAGACTGGTCCTTCCGTTTCTTATCTGATGGTGAAGCTAACATTGCATTGGTTGATGATCTGAACGACGACTTAGCGAGTGAGGGGGAGAACTCGGCTGAGTTTGATACTGCTGATATGAATGAGACTATGGCTTTTGTTGATCACCTAGTGGAGGATGAACTGAATACAGGATCTGCAACACACTAAGAACCCCACGCTGCTTTCATGGCTGGCACCTCTACATCTGTGCAGGTAGAATCTACAGAAGCTCTCTTTGATAAACATGCTTGTGTTGATTGTAATAAATTTAAAGAAAGCATAGATTTAAAATTGGCTAGGTTGTTAGATCATAATGACAATTTGGTAAAAGACTTAAAACTGTGCACTGAGGTTAATCGGGTGTTAAAACAAAATGAGAGCAGTTATAAAGAGAAAATTGAAGTTTTGAGAAAACAACTAAGGGAAACCGAAGTTGTAGCACTTAATCAAGAAAATGACATAAAGTTTTACATAAAGACAATTGAGGAAACTAAAAAGGAAAGCGCTGTTTTACAAGTTGAAAATGAGTTCTTAAAGCAAAGACTACATAGTTTAGCTAGTTCCTCTCACATCTTGCAAAACCTGGTTAAAGAAAGAAACAATGGGGAAGGGCTGGGTTATAAAGTTGTCTCTCCGCCACATGAGATCCTTCTAAACACCAAACAGAGACCTGTTAACAATAACCCCATCAAGGACCATGTGGTGACTACTCCTCTAGTCAGTGATCTGGACTCTGCAGTTAAACCTGCACCTCCGGTTGCTGATTAGAAGGCTTCAACATCGGGCACAAATAATAAAATCATCATTGAGGATAGGGTGGAAGAGGATGATAATGTACCGCTTGGGTTGGGTTCACAATCTGCTGTCACACAACCAAAGACTTCAAAACCTACTCAGTCTAAACCGGTTAAGCAAGATCTCAACCATTTTAAAAGACAAAGAAATCATAACGTTAAACAAATCAAATTTGTCAAAGAAGGTGAAAAACCAAAGGTTGAGACCAAAAAGCCCATGCCTGAAGTGTACTCCCCACCCCACAAGAGATGTCATAGTCCTGTTGAGAGGAGATCATGCTATACTTGTAGACAAAGAGGCCACATTTCTTCACACTGTCCTCGCTATCAAACACCTAGGCGTAAAGTTGAACTAGATCAAGAAGTTAAACCGTTTTCTTTAAAACAGAGGTCTAAAACACATGCTAGGTCTAAAACACATGCTAGGTCTAAAACACCTGCTAGGTCCTACACCCCTCCCCACCACCACAAACAACATAGACAAGCCACTGACAAGTCTGTGATGCCTGAGGTAAAACCATTTTTGAAAATAAATGTAAAGTTCAAACTATCAATCAGTCATCGGTTTACCAAAAACAAGCCTTACACAAGGATGGTCTGTGGAAAGGTAAAACATCTGATGTGTCTGATAGTGATGATAAGTAGAATAATGAGGTTTCGCCAACTCCAAATGGACAGTGGGTGGAGTTTGTAATGTGCGATGCCTCTGGGAAACCCAAGCCAGTAAAGGCTTGGGTCCCCCTCCTTAACTAATTATTTTCTATTTTGTGCAGGTTGTCCGCTACAGCGCTTCTACCAACACATGGATAGTAGTTAGCGGGGCATCCAGGCACATGACAGGAAATAAGTCTCTCCTTTTCAACGTCAAACAAATTAAAGGGGGACATGTTTTGTTCACTGGAAACAAAGGAGGCTATATTACCGCACAAGGAGAAGTAGGTAATGGAAAGGTAACATTTGATAAAGTAAATTATGTTCAATAGTTAGAAAACAATTTACTTTTAGTTTCTCAGATATGTGACAAAGGCTTCAAAGTAATGTTTGACCTGATGTGGCTCACAAACTTGTCAGCAGCTGATGTCTATACATTGTACAAGTGGCCACTGTTTTTTTATACGCTAGATATCATGCAAGCACTTCATTTTCAACATGCTATACACTTATGCTTTGCACTTGATATTCATGCTGGTGTTTCAAAAGAAGAAAGAGTCAAGAGATATGAAGAGTTTACAAAAGAGGTCAAAGAATAGATAGAACTAGGTCCAAGGGGGAGTTTGTTGGTACACATGTCCCTAGTTCTAGTTCTAGTGCTTAAATGTAAATGACTTTCTTTTGTTACATTGATGTAGTGTTTTGATATATGTAATGAAAACTCTTTATTGAATGTTTATTGGTTATTAAATGTTATATGAACATGTTATATGGGTTTACAATTGTTAGACATAGTTCTGTATCGTTAACGATTCAGGAATGTGTTTAAGTAAGGCTTATGATCCAGTCGCACCACTGGACCATGCAAATGGGCCATTCGTATGACTGAACCATGAGATTGAGCCAAACACATGATTGAGTCATCAGACTGGCTCAGTCGTACGAATGAACCAATCATGTGGGCCAGTCGTACGGATGAATGGATTGTATGACTCATTCGCACGACTGAGCCATACGCATGGCTCAGTCATACGAATGAAGACTGAAACCTATAAATACCACTTAATTCGTGGAAAAATAAAACACTTTTAGAATTCACAACCCTAGCCGTCCCAGAACGTCCAAGTCGTCCCTTCCAACTTCATAGAGCGTTTCTGACCATTGCTAATCAATTCTTAACGTTTTCTAATCGTTAGTTTTGATCAGATTAATGTTCTCCCTGATTGGATCACCAATCAAATAGGATTCAGCACTATTTGATCTTGTTTCACGTAGTTTCGGTTAGTACCAGTTCATAATCGGTCCTAATACCAAAGAAAGCACTATTACTCTTACTCTTTCCTTGTGGGATGTTTTCTACTGGATATACCGTTCCCATGTGCGTCGCATTATACTAATAGGTTTGGATACCCAACCTGAAGAGATCTTTACAGATCACGTGAAGCGTTGATCTCGGATATTGAGTCTGACCCTGAGATAGTTATGCCTGAGATCCTGAAAGAAGAAGGGATAGGCAACTTTTGTTAGACTAATTGAGATTATGTGCTGGGATTCTATTTGTCATGACGGGCTACTATTGGAATACAATTGGATCATGGACATGAGAACTTACACGATTTGTGTATGATGAATGGTGTCAACACTGTAATGTTAACTTGGGTAGGTGAAGCTGAGGAGGACCATGCAAGGCAAATTACCATTATGGGTGCACACGTAATTGCAATTTGCAGTGCATGTGAAGCCTGGCGAATCTTACCATGAGGTAACGATCATGGTTAGTACAAGTATTCCATTCTATACCTTAGAACACTAGAATCATAATTCTAGTAAGACTCTGTTAATGATGATAAAACATTTATAACCTCTACTATTACTTAAGTCATGTTCTACTTGGAGCCTTCATGGGATTCAAATTATGATATTAGTCTTAATCTCTATGAAACATTGCTCCATCTAGCATTTCAGTAAGTATGGAACTAACTAAATGCTTAGAATGAATGTGGACTTCAAAGAGTTGTAGAAGAGTGATGATAATCCCTACACATGCATTACGTTGTTCATTGGGATGATGTTAAGGAAAATCAGATGTCGTGTAACCGGTTTAAGCATCGTTCTTGGTATATCACGGATGTGGTGGGAATGCTGTGGGGAGCCCTATATATAAGCATCACCGGTATACTAAGAATGTGCTTGAACTGGGCTACGTGATGATCTTGATAACTGGAGTATGAAACGTTGAAACTAGATGAGTGGAATTAAATGTGTATCGTGAAGTGACTAAAGTTTACGTGTTTACTTCTTTTATGATTAGAAAATGTCGCCTTCGAAGAGTCACCCGCAGTACGAGTCGCAAAGGTGAGACCCCAAGGGGCAGAGGTAGATGTAGGACACCAGGAACAGGTGGTGGTCCCGCCGGCAACAATCAGGGGACTAGAAACCCCGATATAGCTGCCATGATCGCTCAGCAGCTAGCCGCACTAATTCCAGCGATAGTGACCCAAGTGAGCGACACTCTTCTAAATCATAACCTCCACAGGGATAACGATAATGACAATGAGCATAACCATGGAACAGGGTAAGGAACTGAGAATGGTGGGACTACTGGCGATAAAACTGGGATTGTTAATACAAGACGGGGATGTTCATACAAGTAGTTTGTGGCCTGTAAACCGAAGGAATTTGATAGGAAAGGCGGGGCGATAGCCCTAACTAGGTGGCTTAAGAAGATGGAGGCAGTCATTCATATAAGCGAATGCCTACACAGCCAAAAGATTAAGTATGCCACGTGTTCACTATAGGGCAAGGCACTAACTTGGTGGAACACACAGATTCAAGCGAGGGGAAGAGAATCAGTAATGCAGATGATTTGGGATGAGTTTAAAGTATTAATCACCAAAGAGTATTGCCCACTCAACGAGATGCAGAAATTGGAGCATGAATTCTGGAATCATGCTATGGTAGGAGCTGGGCACGTAGCTTATGCTGATCGTTTCGCTGGTTTCTCCGGTAAATCGACGCCACCGGTCGTTCCCTTTTCGATATCCCACAGGTAGACGACCACCATCGCCACTTAAATCATCTATCTCCATGTTTTTAGTCGGTCACACCCCCGCTGAGATCGGAAACATGGGAATGTAACGAGACGGGATCCACGTAGATCCCGGAAAGATCGAGGCAGTGAAGAAATGGGAAGCACCTCAGACACCTTCAGAAATACTGCAATTCTTAGGATTGGCCGGATACTATCAACATTTCATCGTGAATTTTTCAAAGATCGCTCAACCATTAACACTGCTGACTCAGAAGGACAAGAAATTTGATTGGGGACATACACAAGAACAGGCGTTCCAAACATTGAAAGAAAAGTTATGCAATGCACCGATATTGTCCCTTCCGGACGGATCTAATGATTTTGTGGTGTACTGCGATGCTTCACATCAAGGACTAGCATGTGTACTAATGTAAAGGGATAAAGTAATCGCCTACGCCTCACGACAGCTTAAAGTGCATGAAAAGAACTATACGACTCATGACCTGGACTTGGGCGCTGTGGTATTTGCACTTAAGATATGGAGGCATTACCTGTATGGAACTAAGTGCATCATCTACACAGATCATAAGAGCCTCCAACATACCCTGGATCAGAAGGAACTTAATATACGTCAGCGATTTTGGGTAGAACTCCTCAGTGACTACGACTGTGAAATCAGGTATCATCTGGGGAAAGCAAACGTGGTGGCTGATGCTTTAAGCCGCAAAGAACGCGTGAAACCACTACGTGCACGAGTGTTAGGACTAACTATTCAAACTAATCTGAAAGCTCAGATCCTAATTGCACAAAGTGAGGCATTGAAAGAACAAATCATTGCGGGAGAAGAATTTCGAGGGTTGAATAAACAGATGATTTGCAAGGAAGATGGCTTACAATATTTCATGGATCGTATATGGGTACCCAAATGGGGAGACATACGTACTTTGGTTATGGACGAAGCACATAAATCAAGGTATTCTGTTCACCCCGGTGCAGATAAGATGTACCATGATCTCAAAGATTTGTATTGGTGGCCAGGCATGAAGAAAGACATTGCTATGTATGTAAGCCGATGCTTAACGTGCTCAAAAGTTAAAGCTGAACATCAGAAACCATCAGGATTACTACAGCAACAGGAAATTCCTAAATGGAAATGGGAAAACATAGCCATGGATTTTATTACCAAACTTCCTAGAACGAGTAGTGGCCATGACTCGATATGGGTTATAGTGGACCATATGATGAAGTCGGCTCATTTCTTACCAATCCAAGAGGATTACAAGATGGATAAGTTGGTAAGATTGTACATAAACGAGGTTGTGACAAGGCACGGAGTGCCGGTGTCAATCATATCCAACCGTGACAGCCGATTTACTTCACGATTTTGGCAGAAACTGAAGAAAGCGATGGGCACTCGATTAGATATGACTACCTCCTATCACCCACAGACAGACAGTCAAAGGGAACGAACAATACAAACATTGGAAGACATGCTGAGGGCATGTGTAATCGACTTTGGTGGTAGTTGGGATACCCATCTACCGTTGATTGAATTCATGTACAACTACAGCTATCATACAAGCATAGCGTGTGCTCCATTCGAAGCACTGTATCGGAGAAAATATAGATCTCAAGTTTGTTGGGCCGAGATAGGTGAAAGGTAGTTAACAGGACCGGAGATTATTCAGGAGACAACAACAAGATTTTCCAAATCAAAGACAGACTGAAAGCTGCCAGAGATCGCCAAAAGAGCTATACCAACAAACGTCGGAAGCATCTAGAATTTAACGTTGGGGATCGAGTTTTACTCAAGGTCTCTCCGTGCAAAGGGATTGTATGATTTGGAAAGAAAGGGAAGTTGGCCTCGAGATAAATAGGACCATTCAAAATCATGAAAAGAATTGGTCCAGTGGCATACCGACTAAGGTTGCCACCAGAACTCAGTGGTGTACACGATACGTTTCACGTATCGAACCTCAAAAAGTGCTTGGTGGATGAAACTCTTCATGTACCAATTGAGGAAATAAAGATTGACGAAAAGCTTCATTTTATCGAAGAACCTATAGAGATCATGGACCGAAAGATCAAACGATTAAGGCGCAGCAAGATACCGATTGTTCGTGTGAGGTGGAGCTCCAAACGAGTACCAGAATTCACATGGGAACGGGAAGACCAGATGAAACTCAAGTACCCACATCTGTTCATGGAGGACACTTTTGGATTTAACTCCAGTTGAATTTCGGGATGAAATTCTCCCAACTGGGGGATACTGTGACATCTGTCACCAAAAGATCCATCAATTAACGTATCACTTGTTAGCCTTCTTGAATACTCAATGGTAACTCATAACCAAGTTTCCTTAGTTTCAAATTTTGTTTCCCTAACTATGTGAATTATCCCAAGTGTACATAAAAACCTAAACATTAAACACTTAATGAAACACTTCCCCTACTACCATTACTAGCATAAATACAATGGTTATTATCATTATCACAATTGCTATTATTATTATTGTTATTGTAGTTATAATTGTTATTAAAACTATTATAAGAAATATTACTAGTATCGTCATTAATACTAACACTTAACGCCAAGGATACAATTAAAATGATTAATACTAACAATGTTGTTATTAGTATTACTATTAGTAAAATCATACTAATTAAGGCGCTATTATTAAAGCAATTAACAAAGTTAAGATTCAAAATGTAATTAGGAAAATTAGGAGGGGAAATAAGTGAATTAAAGTACAAGGACTAAAGTTGCTAAACCTACAAACTTGAAAAGGGTAGAAAAACCCCTTTAACAGACATCACCCTTTCCACCTATTCTACAACCACCATCCGCCCCCTCCTTGTCTCCATCTCCATTTTCACTGGTTTCTCCGGTAAACGACGCCACCGGTCGTTCCCTTTCGATATCCCACAGGTAGATGACCACCATCGCCACTTAAACCATCTATCTCCATGTTTTTGGCGTCGAATTCGGGTCTTTGGTGCTCCCGAGCGAACGAGCTCGATTGAGGGTCCTTCGAATGCTCTATTTGCTAATACATGTTAGAATTCGACTCCTAAACGTTTGTGGTTCCATTTGAGTGGTCACAAAGACCGAAGGCTACTGTGAGCACCCCGACACCCCTGTGACCTGCGTATGTGACTGGGTTCTGTCATGCGACTGAGTCATGCGACTAACTGTGTCATGCGACTGAGTCATGCGACTGAGTCATGCGACTGAGTGTGTCGCACGACTGAGTTATGCGATTGAGTGTATGTATGCGATTGAGTCATGCGATTGTGTGTGTCGTGCGATTGAGTCTATGCGGATGAGTGTGTGTATGCGATTGAGTCTATGCGGATTAGTGTATGTATGCGATTGAGTCTATGCGGATGAATGTGTGCGATTGTGCGTGTATCGCACGACTGAAGGCTGAGTCGCACGAATGAAGGTTCATTCGTACGAATGAAGTTGATTCGTACGAATGGAGGTTGATTCGTGCGGATGGAGCGTTGAGTCGTACGTCTGGTCCTGTCGTGCGACTGAAGTTATTTGTGCGTGCATTTCCTTCTTGCGTGTGTGGTGTGTGTATGTCGTGTGATGTTAAGGTGACATCGACATGGTTACCATTGCTAATGAAATTATTAACACTTACGCTATAAAAATTGCTAATATTACCACAAATCAAATCAACGTTAACATTTTTACAATTAGCAAGAACTGATTTTTAACCACTAAAATTTACTAAGTACTTCTCTAAAAACAATGAAACCTTTACACTAATATCATCGGCAATGACAACGATTCCAAGTACTTGGATCTATATAAGATCTAATACGTATGTCTGCTTGTGTGCGTTCCGCGCGACCAAACCGATCCAACCCGAACCGACCGAACGTATCTATTATCTTTGAACATATTACTAGTGCTTAATAATAACTTATAATAGGTGTATGATCGTTTATTGCTTGCAACATTTGGAACTTTGATCATCTATACTTACCACCGAACAAGTGAGTTTCGTGGCCCCTTTTATGCTTATTCAATTCTTCAATCATTTACAAACTTGGGGGGAAAGTATACTCACCCATTTTATGTTATACAACTTACATTCTTGGAATCAACGTTTTACTGTTTTGTGAGTACTTATCTGATACATACATGAGTTTGTTGTGTGGTACTTTCTTTACAACCATTTAATTCCGGTGTTGGAACCGACGGATAGGTATTGGTAGTACTACTAGGTTGACACCCCCACCCTTGTTTGTTGGTATACTAGTTGGTATCAACAGTGGCCAGGAATGGGCCATTGGGTGAATATATTCCGATAAGATTTTGTATGTACATCATTAGGTTTGGTTGTGAAGCTCATTGTCATGCGATTTTGCTTACTTATAACTGTATTTATGGTATTCCGCAAAACTATTATGCAGCATCAATTTACTTACTATTTAAACCTATGAGCTCACCAACAATTTTTGTTGACCATTTTGAGCATATCTTTTCAGGTGATAGCGCTAATTGAAGATTGATGATTTAGATAGGTTGGACTCACCTAGTTTAGTTTAGCTTCTTTTGTCTTCTATGTAATAGGACTAATGTAAGATAACTTTCATTTATGTAAGTAATGTTTTAGTTTCGCACTGACCCAGCGAAACTATGAGAGAATCTATAGATTCGCTCGTAGTCAGCTGATAAAGGTCACCTGGCG
The DNA here is from genome assembly GCA_024085815.1 of Flaveria linearis. Taxonomy (NCBI): domain Eukaryota; kingdom Viridiplantae; phylum Streptophyta; class Magnoliopsida; order Asterales; family Asteraceae; genus Flaveria; species Flaveria linearis. Next base: position 38,272,667 of record CM044013.1, read on the forward strand.
AAACTGTTGTTCGCTGCCGGGTGAACTTACTTGTTGGTCAGGGTAGTTTCGCCCTAGCGAATCTACCACCGAATTTTGTACTATTATATATTTTCATCTCTTGTAACTTTGTGGACAAGTTTTACCAAACCTAATCGAGATACACTTTTGCATTACTGTTTTTCATAGCTTGTTTGAGGCTGGAATTGTGTTTGTTTCATATCTTTGAGCCTTGTTTCTTAAGATTGATTGAGTTTGGGTCATATGGATAAATATTGAAACTCTTTTCTTTGTTTTACTCTGTTTGATTCTATATCTGTGGGATATTTCTATGATTATCATTTCAATAGCACTGAAATCGATCACCAATGGACCAACAATATGGTATCAGAGCCTTTGTGCTCTTGATTTGTTGAGTTTTTGGGGTTTTGAGGTGTTTTTGAAGAAAAGTTACTGTTCCATTCGATTTGTATCATCAAAGTGTGTTTTACTTACAGAAATTCATAGAAAAACCATTGCTCAAGTAGTAAGGAGATATCCCAATCATCCAATCACTAATTCATAGCGATTTGGATGAGTTTAGAGTGATTTTCTGACCGAACAATGCTGTTTGTTCATCGGGCGAATTTATTGTTTTCCCAGAGAATTTGTGACCTTTCGAGCGATTCTATTTTTCTCTGTGTTTTTAGCGAATCTACATTCATTAAATGAAAGTTCACCTTTTTTGCCTAATTCTCAAGCGAAGATACCGTCGAATTTACCACTAGAACGAAAGTTCTACTAGTTTTGCAAACTTGTTGAGCGAATTAGAGCTTCAATAGCACTGATTCGAGCGAATCTGCTGTTGGTTTGTCAAGCGAATTTACGGGCGAACTTACCGGCGAATTTACATCTTTCTCAGCGAAGTTATCAGTGAATATACATCTTTTCAGCGAATCTGATTTCTGATTCTATCATGTCTACTTCAATCGTGAATTTGACTGATATGGAGTGTGTTCAACCAAACAGGCCACCGAGGCTTGTCAACGGAGAGAATTTTGAGGATTGGAACCGGTGCTTGAAAGCTTTCTTCTTCTACACTGATCATGGTCAGTGGGAATCTATCACTAATGGACCTCACCTACCAACAACAACTGTTGGATCTGTTACTTCACCAAATCAGGATCCTAGCACTTATACTGAGATTGACATCAAGTTGCTCGATCGTGACAAGAAAGCTCTTGGAGCTTTGATTCCGTGTCTGCATCAGGATATTTATAACAGGGTTGCTGAACATACCACCGCTAAGGCGTTGTATGATGCGTTATGTGAATTTTATGATGGGAACGAAGATCTGAAGAAAGACAAGAAAGCTCAAGCTCAGAAGGAGTTTAACTCATTCGTGGGATATAAGCATGAGACACTTACTGATATAACAAACCGCTTTCTGTCAGTTTCAAGCAACCTGAAGAAGTATGATGAACAACTTGGCAATCATGAGCAAGTGAGTAAACTGTTAGACTCTCTTCCTGCTCAATGGAGTCTGCAAATCAAATTGCTCAAGCAAGAAAGGAATTTTGTTGATTACAAGTTGATGGATGTTATCAACAAGTTAAAATCATTTGATCTTGATGTGAAGAGAAGAGAGTATATGTAACACCCCGAAATTTCATTTAAAAGAAAAGAAAAAGAAAAGTAAATATGTGTTTTAAAAAAAAAAGTTTTATGTGCGATGAATGACCAACTGTGAGGTGCCCGGGATCGGGGCCTTACAGTATAATCAGACCATGATGTCTCCCACTGTCCCTCCTCAAAATGCTGCATTGATTTCATCCGCTACAAACTCTTGCTATTATGGTGCAGCTTGTGGGAGTTCATCTGGTAATGGTGGCTTTGCTAACTCTGGGTATGGTAAGAATGTCAACTGTGGTAGTGGTTCTAAGGATGATGGGTCTAGTTCAAATGCCTTAGCTTCTACTCAAATTCCACATGATACTATGGCACTGTTTGGGTTATTTGTGCACAGTTATGACGCTTTGATTGCTGGAGAATTGAAGGGACGTGGTATGACCGTGGAAGACATGTATCAGGTTGATCCTGATGATCTTGAAGAAACCGACATTCAGTGGAAAATGGCCATGCTTACTCTTTGTGCTAGGAGGTTTATGGAGAGAACTGGCAGGAAAAACTTTGGAAACCAGAATCAGAACAACGCTCTAGGACATGATAAATCTAAGCTCAGGTGTTTCAACTGTAAGCAGCTTGGTCATTTCAAAAGAGAGTGTCCTTCTCCCATTGTCACCGAACCTGTTAATTCTGGAAACTCCAGAACCATTCCAGTCATGGATAAAGTTGAAGACGCTAAGCCCAAGAAAGAAACTGCTCTGTTGACCAACTTTGATTGGAGTGCAAAAATTGAAGAATCAAAGGAGGAAATCAACCATGCATTGATCGTTGAGATAGTGGAGGAACAAACTCTTGATGATAAGTACATTGACTGTTTTGATCCTTTCAAGGAGTTCTATAGTGAAGCTGACATTGAAGATGATGACAAGGGTGAACCTATTGGGTCTGAGGTAATTCAAGATGAACAAGTTAAGGAAAGTGCTGGTGTGGTTCAGAAGGCTGTGGGTCATAAAGATGAGGTTAAACTGGTTTGTGAATCCGCTACAAAGGAGGCTAGTGAAAAAGAGGAGCTGAACATGGATTCAATAATTGAAGATTCCAAGAAAGCTGCTGTGGAGGAATACAAGAGGAACACTCCCTACTGCCAATGTGATCGCGCTCTTGCAGCAGAAAAACTGGTAATGGATCTTCCTTATGAAATTGTTGAAGACATGTGTTCCTCTGTATGCAAAATTCGTTTGGTTGGTATATATAAAGCTAACAGGTTGCTCATAATGAATGAAAATGAATTAAAGAAAACCAATAAAGAGCTTAAACAAAATGAGTCAAAATATTTTGTCAAATTAAGAAAAGCTTTGAAAGAAAATGAACACTTAAAAAGGACTCTTTTGGAAAAGAACTGTGACGTTAACTATTTAACTGAACAAGTTACACTTGCCGAATTTGAAGTTAGAAAACTTAAAAATAAATTAGAACAGTGGTCACTTTCGAGCATGAAAAGGGAGGAATTATGCAAAAAACAACGGGGGGCAAGGATCAAGACCGGTTTAGGTAATGAAAATGATGCATTGGTATATCCTCCACCTAGTACTTTCTGTTATTCTCCTATGCCCACTCCTCATCCTTCAAATGAGTTGATACAAGAGATTATACAGAATGATACTAACAGCTCTATTGCAGGTTTAGAAGGAGATAATTCTAAGGAGTTGCGAGAAGGATATGATTATGGTGGCAGTAGTGGTCTTGGTAGCTCTAGTAGTCATGATTTTAATTCCAAGAAGTCTTTTATAGGCATTAGCTTAAGTAATCATTTTGTGTCTGGTGGAACTATTTTAGATTCAAACTCTGGGGCATGTAATAGTAACTTAGGATGTTCTGTTTCAAACTCTCGTGATGACTTGAATGTTTTAAATTCCGCATTTGATGCTAATGTGTGTATGAATGATGATGCTCAACTTTCAGATCATGTCACTGAAAGTCAAACAAAAACTAACTGCTTTAACAAATTCTTCTCTCATCCAATCCCATCTTTTACACCAATAAAGATTTCAAAACCAAAAAATAAAGAAATGTCTTCTTCAACTGAAAATAACAAGGATACAATTGATCAAAAATCAGTTAAAGTGGAAGACGTTACTGGGAAGTCAAAAGAGCCATATGACACATCCAGTGATTCAGATTCAAAATTGTCTGAATGTAATGAAGAAATTTCTATTGATAGAATTCCTTCATCAAATTGTTCCAAAACAGGTTTGAGATCTCATTGTTTTAAAGGATGATCACTTAATAAAGCAATGTCCTGAATCAGGTGGTAGTAATATACAGACTAAATTCTTTGGAACTAGATTGACCAATTTTGTGAATGGTTTCTTTTGCAGAAAATCTGTTACTCCAAGACCTAAGTACGCTAAGACTTGGGTCCCAATTTCTAAAGTCTAACCAATTTTTTTTTAAAAATGTCAGGAACATTCAGAGGCCGCTGTAAATAGTTATTGGCATGTAGATAGCGGATGTTCCAGACATATGACTGGGTTGAAGGACCTGCTGACAAATTTTAGAATAATTGATGGTGGCTATGTTGCTTTTGCTGGAGACAAGAAGGGTGGAAAGATGATTGGCCAAGGAGATGTCTCGAATGGTTCCCTCACTTTGGAGAAAGTCAACTGTGTTCCAGAATTGGCGTTCAATCTTCTCAGTGTATCACAAATCTGTGATAAAGATATTCCCGTGATGTTCCTTGCCAATGAATGTCTATTCTTGAAATCAGAGTTTTCTATCCCTAAAGAGATGGTGATCATGCGAGCTCCAAGGAGAAATGATTCCAATTTGTTAAATATGGGATCAAAAGAATCATCGTCCACGTGACCTGTCTTTTATCAAAAGCTTCTTCTCATGAATCCTTTCAGTGGCATAAAAGATTAAGGCATATCAATTTTAAATTGATAAATAAGTTAGTTAAGAACAATTTAGTCAGGGGACTACCACTGAAAGATTATTCTGTGGTAGAAAAATGTATGGCCTGTGCAAAAGGAAAACAACATAAAAAGCCACATAAACTTAAACTTCAAAACTCGATTTCACATCCCCTCGAATTGTTACATACTGACTTATTTGGCCCTATCAGTGTTAAATCAATTGCTAAGAAATCTTATTGTCTTGTTGTCATAGATGATTACTCTAGGTACTCTTGGGTGAGATTTCTGTCCAACAAAAGTGAGACTGTTGAGGAGTTGATGAAGCTGATTCCGCTGATTGAGGTTCTTAGGAAAAGAAAGATTCAAGCCATCAGGAGCGACAATGGTACAGAATTCAGAAACCACATCTTCAATTAATTCTGTGAGCAAAGGGGTATTCTCAGACAGCTCAATGCTGCCAGAACACCTCAACAAAATGGTGTTGCTGAACGTAAGAACAGAACACTAATTGAAGCAGCTAGAACGATGTTGATCGAGTCAAAGCTTCCAATTATCTTTTGGGCCGAAGCAGTTAATTATGCAGCTTACATTCTGAACCGGGTATTGATCGTCAAGAGCAAGATGAAGACATCATATCAGTTGTTCCGAAGAATTAAGCCTCTCATTGATTTTCTGCGCCCCTTTGGTTGCTCTTGTACTCTGTTGAATACACAAGATCAGAATACGAAGTTTGGTGCCGTCTCTGATGAGTGTTTCTTTGTTGGGTACTCAGAAACACTAAAGGTGTATCGTGTGTACAATAAACGGTCGAAGATTATGCAAGAGTCCTACTATGTCGACAGGCAAAAATCTAACTCAACAAGCATTGGAAGTGAGCCTGCATGGTTTTATGATTCTACCACTGTCTTCAACTCATTCAATTTTCCAATTCCTGATGACGATGATGTTATTCCTCACCCGTCTGTGAATCTTATTCCACCATAACCGCAACCGTCTGCCACATCATTACAACTCACTTCATTTGATATCCCATCTCCACCACCTCCACCATCTCAACCATCTTCATCTAATCCTACAATCTCATCTACCATTCCACCCACATCTTCATCCATTTCAAATCCTCCTATCGATCCAATCCCCACAAATTCATCTCCTACTACACAACCATCCACTTCCGCATCCACATCTCAACATAACCCTTCATTGCTTAACACTAATTTTAAAACCTTAAAAGATCACCCTCATGACTACATCATTGGATCTATCACAGACGGAGTAAGGACTCGGAGTCAGAGTGGATTGATAAATGAGTGTCTTTATGCAGCTTTTCTATCTCAGATTATTCCAAAGAATTACAAACAGGCACTTGAAGACCCAAGCTGGGTGGACTCTATGCAGTGTGAGTTGTAACAATTCAGAAAGTTGAAAGTTTGGGAGTTAGTTGATCTTCCTCCAAACAAATGCCCCATTGGTACCAAGTGGGTATTCCGGAATAAGCCAGATGATCGTGGTGTTGTTGTCAGAAACAAAGCCAGATTGGTTGTTCAAGGATTTGCTCAGGAGGAGGGGATAGACTACACTGAAGTGTTTGCTCCAGTTGCTCGGATCAAAGCCATCAGAATTTTTCTTGCACATGCAGCTAACAAGAACTTTAAAGTTTTTCAGATGGATGTGAAGTGTGCATTTCTATATGGAAACATTGATGAGGATATCTATGTTTGTCAGCCACCAGGTTTCGAGGATCTAGATTTTCCAAACAAAGTATACAAGCTAGACAAACCACTATATGGGTTGCATCAAGCTCCCCGAATCTGGTATGAGACCTTGACACAGTATCTCCTCAGCAAGGTTTTCTCTCGTGGGACTATAGATATGACACTATTCAAGAAGGAGGTTGATGGTGAGATGCTGATTGTTCAAGTGTATGTAGATGATATTATCTTTGGATCAACAAATGAAAAGCTGTGTAAAGAATTTGAAGAAGTGATGAAGGATCACTTTGAAATGAGCATGATGGGGGAGATGTGCTTCTTCTTAGGTCTGCAAGTGGAACAGAAACCAGAAGGTATTCTTATTCACCAAGAGAAGTACATCAAGGAAATCATCACAAAGTTCGGCATGGATGATTCAAAGCCAGAACTTACTCCCTTCACTGCTCAGACATGCTTGTCTCCTGATGATAATGGGAAGTCCGTGGATGCTCATCGATATCGCTCGATGATCGGATCTCTTATGTATCTGACTGCAAGCCGTCCAGATATCACATTTGTCGTGTGCTACTGTGCTCGTTATCAAGCCAATCCTAAAGAATCACATGAGCTAGCTGTTAAACACATTTTTGTTACCTTAAGGGTTCCTCTCGTTTAGGAATATGGTACCCAAAAGGTGGGAACTTTGATTTACATGCTTTTTCTGATAGTGATCATGGTGGTTGCAGGATTAACAGAAAGTCAGTCACCGCTGGATGCCAATATCTGGGTGACTGTCTTGTTTCGTGGCAAAGCAAAAAGCAAACAACAGTGTCCTTATCCATGAGAGAAGCTGAATATATCGTTGCATCAAGCTGCTGTTGCCAAGTGCTCTGGATTCAACACCAGATGATGGATTATGGCATCAATTTCCTTCACACTCCGATTTTCTATGACAATGAAGCCGCTGTTGGAATTGCCAAGAATCCAATTCATCATACTCGAACCAAGCACATCAAAACAAGAATTCATGCCATCCGTGATGCTCAGGAAAAGGGGTTCATTGATATTATTCCTATTGAAACAAGGAAGCAGAAAGCAGATCTTTTCACTAAAACATTTGATAAACCATGTTTTTATGAACTGATCTCTATGCTAGGATTAATATCCCTCTAAAAACCTTTTCTGAGCAAAACTACCATTTAAGATGTATATATGTACATATTTTCTTTATGGTCTTGGTTGTTGTCTGCTTAGAGAATCCTTGTGTCCCATATATCTTTCCTTTTATTCTTAATTTTCTTTTACTTTAGTTGTTAAGAAATTTTCTATTAAGTAAGCTATCAAATGAAAATTTCGGGGGAGATTAATGCTAATAATAGGCTTTAACTTTTATTCTCTCAGGAATTCAAGAAAATGAAGTAACAAAGAGGGGAACATCTTACGCTAGGATATGCATGATAGACTCATCCCAAAAATGAAGTAAACAAGTGATCATGCAGCCAAATTAAAGATCATAACTTAGTAATAAGGATTATCCTCATGATATTTTGCTCTGCACAAAGATACAAGTCTTGTCTAAAACTTGGTTGAGAGTTGCTAATTGATGTCTTGCTCCTGTACAATTGATGTCTTGCTCCTGTACTGAGTTTACTTTAGGATTAGATTATTGATGTGAAGCTTATGGTGTTTCCCACTGGGATGGTGACTTGGTGATAACGCCCTCTAAGTCAAACATTAAACAATCTGAAATAGCCCATTACTGTATATACTTTCATACTTTTAGGATTAGATTATTGATGTGAAGCTTATGGTGTTTCCTACTGGGATGGTGACTCGGTAATAACGCCCTCTAAGTCAAACAGTAAATAATCTCAAATAGACCATTACTGTATATACTTTCATACTTTACATAAGAAAAGATGTGTGTTTATCTCCTCTTCTATGCGAAAGCATTGACCTGGAGTGATGATCTTCTCTGCTATGCGAAAGCATTGACCTGAAGTTCTCATCAACACGCCTAGATGATCTTCTTTGCTATGCGAAAGCATTGACCAGAAGCTCTCATCAATTAGTTGAAGGTTGAGTCTGCATCTCATGTGTATACCTTGCATATATGTGTGTCTGCATCTGTATATTATAGTGTCCCATATGTATATATGCCAGTCATTGTGTTTGCATTAAGTAGATTCAGTATAGTGAGCAGGCAAAATCAATGATCATGCTCAATAAACCTTGATGACGAGACTAATTCTTTATCAAATATCAGTGGGGACCAAGTTGCTGAGTTTCTAAGACAATTCAGAACATGATAAACAGTTGCAGATCATAAGTTGAAAAGAACAGGGAATGGGTTTAAGCGGACAAACATATCAGCAATCTCGCTAAGTCATGCCCCTCTAAAAAAATTTCGAGAAAAAGTTGATATTATATCCTTCTACCATTTTAATTTTAATTTTATTCTGATTTTATTTTTATTTTTATTTCTATTTTTTTATTTTAATTTTAGTCTTATTTAATTTTATCATGGGGCAATAAGGTATTCATAGGCAAATTTTATTATTATTATTATTATTATTATCTTATTTTATTTCATTTTATTTTATTTCACTTTATTTTATTTTAATTTTTAATTTTATCTTATTTTAAAATTTGTTTTTGTGTCGGGCGAAATTAAGATACGCCTTAGCGAACCTATAGTTTCGCCAGTAAGCTCGACCAGTTGCATGTCAAACCAACATGTTGAGTTTACCGGGCGAATCTATGTCTTATAAGAGGTACAGCGAACGCGAAATTGTTCACAGTAACCTCAAACCCTAACTACTTGTTCATATTGCGAAATTTCAGAGTGTTCTTTCAGTTCTGATTTGCGTTGGAATAGTGTGTTATAAAGGATTTAGGTTGGTGTTGCGAACCTCACTTAAAGCTTTAATCGGTGTATGTTGCTTCGCATTGTGAGATTTGGCATGTTCGCCTGGGTTAGGGTTCGGGAACCCTCGTCCAGCGAACTTGCTGATCTTCAGGCGAATCTGAACGAAAGTTCACTTGAACTCGAGCGAATTTGTAAATTCACCCAACAACTTCGCCTGTTCACTTGAACCGAGCGAAACTATAAATTCACCACAGCGAACTTAATGTTTTCCAACCAAATTAAACTAAAGGTCGGGCGAATTTGAATGAAAGTTCACATGAACCGAGCGAATCTATAGATTCACCCAAGCGAAATTATTGTTTTTCTGGCGAATCTATAGATTCACCTTAGCAAATTTATAGATTCACTTGAGCGAATTTAATTTATTTCTTTTGTTTTTGCTTTTACATATTCTCACACATTTATCATGTCGTCTACTTACACTTTTCTAATTTGTTTTCAGCGATTATGGCTAACCTCAAGTTTGATGAGAAGAACAACACCGTAGCCCTTTTAGATGAAGACAGTCCCAAAGCTGCAGGGTTTAGAGATTGTATAAAGTGGCTGAAACAGTCTCCAATTCATTATGCTATCACTCATTCACCATCTATCTACATTTTGCATATCCAAGACTTTTGGAGATCAGCCAAGTTGGATGTTAAAGCTAATCCAAACTGTATTCGAGCAAGGATAGAAGGAAATGACATTGCCATCACTGAAGAAATCATAGCAAGAGTGCTTTGTCTAGAAGGTGATCAGGGAGAAGAAGTAGAACTGTCTGAAAATCAAGTCATGGAGGGATTCCGAAGCATGGGATATGAGGGACCATCCTTTGGCTTAAAGAAAGAGATCAAGAAGTCTATGTTGTCTAAAGAATGGAGATACATTGCTCATATATTCATCATGTGCTTAGACGACATGAAAGGAGGATCAGATGGTCTCAACTTGAGATGGGCCAAAGCAATGGTGATATTTTGCAGAGGCCAAAAGGCAAATATAGCAAGACTGATTTTTAAGTGCATGTGTGATAACATAATGGCTGTAAAGAAGGAGAAGTGGCTTCTGTATCCGAGATTTGATTCCAAACATCCCTAAGCATGGAGAAATGAAGAGACTAGCCCAGATGAGCTCAAGGATATTTGCAGACTGTTCTTCTGCAAGACATGACTTTAGTAGGAAGATCACCCACTTGTGGGAAAATATGTATCCTGCTGAGAGATGGGCATACATAAAGAAAGTGATAGAAGCAGAGGAAAAGATATCTGTGGAGAACAGGGAGAAATAAGAGGAAATAGTTAAAAAGAGAAAAAGGTATGCCAAAGAGAAAGTGTATGACTTTGAGGATGAAATTGATAAGGCAATGCATGAAATGCGAGTTGAGAAGGAGAGGAGAACTAAGAAGAGGCCTGAAGAAAGTAGTCACACTAAAGCATCAGAGAGGAGAACAAAATACAAACATCAGGCCTTCACAGAAAATCCTCCATGAAAAGATACAAGATCCGAGCTTGACCAAGACGTGATTAGAAACGTTAGTGCTTCTGTGGCCAATGAGCTAAGCATGATGAAAACAAAACTGATAAACCAAGAGTTGAGGGAGAAAAAGAAGGATGATATGATTGAAGGCTTGACAAAGATGGTGCTTGATCAACAAGAACTGATCAAGACACTGTTCAAGGAGGTAAACTCTCTAAAGGAAGCGGCTGGCCTGCCAGATGTTAGATCTGAAGAGGAAATCAATGACCTCACCGATACCTCCAAATACACATTTCTAAAGGTGGGGAGATTTTCTGTGGCAGGAGAGGGCCCAAGCTCAGCAGCTGGTACTAGTAACGTTGCAGGATAAAGTCGAGGTAAGGACAAAATGATGAACCTGTTGATGCTGAAGGAGCACAGGGTGAGGATGATGATGTGGAGGTTGTGAATGAAGATTTTGATGATTTGGGACTTGATATTGAGAAGGACTTAACTGGTAAGGAGGTTGTGGGGGAGAAGCAACGATTGGAGAAAGAAAAACAAGCTGAGATGAAGTTAATAGATGAAGAGGAGGAAGTTGAGGAGCAGTTGGTGGATTACAGCTCAGAACCGGAATTCTATGAGGTGGATGAACGTCCAGTGACCTATGTGACTGATACTGGGTCAGCTGAAACTGGAACGATGGAGTTAGATCAATCTGAGTGGTTTGTTAAAGAAAAGGAGGCTGAAGAGATAACTCCACTGTTCCAGAACATCAAAAATCCTACAAGAAAAGAGAGCGATAAGAAGATCTTCAGTTGGAAATACAACTCTGAGCTCAAATTGTTTATGATCAAGAGAAGGGGAGGGGGTATATCTTATGTTCACAAAAGAAAAGCTTTTAAAACCCTCCCAAGATGGGATTTAAGGAGATTGGCTGAGATTCCTTTGATTGGAGTTGAACAGAGTGAAAGGGCCAAGCTGCTGGAAATGGAGATTAAAAGGAGCTTGACTGATAACTTCAAGGCTTTTGGTTTCATGAAAATGGAAAGAAAGAGGTCAAAGAAAGATGTTGATTGGGTGACCGGGAAAGGCAAGATTGTGCTTAAACTGAAACCAGCAAAGACTGTGGATCGCATTAGGATACCTGGTCCTCTTCCCCCGAGACTGCAAGCATTTGAAAAATGGTTCTATGATAATAACACCGGGGAAGCAGTGATCAGAGTAAAAGGGCCCCCTGAAATCAGATTGTTTGATCCGATGGAAGTTTTTTCTTTCTGTGATGAGGACTTAGTGATTCTGTGCGAGAATCACATAAAAGTTGGGGCTGGAGCTGAAACATTGGAAGAAGCGAGCCTCTTCATGAGAGTAGCTAACAAGGCTAGAGGACTCAGAGCTGAAGTCCGGGAGCTGTCAAGAAAAATAATTCAAGCGGACGAAACAAGGATGGATATGGATGATTTGAGTAAAAAGCTGGATCAATCAATTTCAAGAAGGTTTGAAAAGCAGGTGATAGATGAGGCAAGTGGGTCTGGAGCTAATACTGAGGAACAAACCATGCAAGATTAGGAGGAGGTTGTAGTTGTAGACTCACCAGATCAAGAAGTCAATGAAGCTGGGTTTGCTAAGAACTTTATTGTTGATATTGAATCTTCTGAGGCAGGATCTGAAGATGTTACTAATCCATTGGCCGGGATTGAGTCGAGGGCAGGAGCTTTCATGGAGAACTTTGAAGCCGAAGTTGATGATGTAGCTGGAGCTGATTGAGAAGACCCCTCTAGGTGAGGTCCAACCTAGGGGGAGTATTGATGATTTAGATAGGTTGGACTCACCTAGTTTAGTTTAGCTTCTTTTGTCTTCTATGTAATAGGACTAATGTTAGATAACTTTCATTTATGTAAGTAATGTTTTCGTTTCGCACTGACCCAGCGAAACTACGAGCGAATCTATAGATTCGCTCGTAGTCAGCTGATAAAGGTCACCCAGCGAAACTGTTGTTCGCTGCCGGGTGAACTTACTTGTTGGTCAGGGTAGTTTCGCCCTAGCGAATCTACCAGCGAATTTAGCACTATTATATATTTTCATCTCTTGTAACTTTGTGGGCAAGTTTTGCCAAACCTAATCGAGATGCACTTTTGCATTACTGTTTTTCATAGCTTGTTTGAGGCTAGAATTGTGTTTGTTTCATATCTTTGAGCCTTGTTTCTTAAGATTGATTGAGTTTGAGTCATATGGATAAATATTGAAACTCTTTTCTTTGTTTTACTCTATTTGATTCTATATCTGTGGGATATTTCTGTGATTATCATTTCAATAGCACTGAAATCGATCACCAATGGACCGATAAAGATTCTAGGAGTGCTGCCTTAGTTGAGACCCTAGGATGCATTTTAAGACTATACAATACTTGACAAACATTCTTTTGAAACATTGTTGGTCTGATTACACATCATTATTCTTTTGGATACTTGTTCCCCGGTTGTGGGAATTACATTACAATGATATTATTTTTGTTTATGTGATTCAATTACAATGTTTATGTTTATGGCTATGTTGTCGTGAATATTGACTAAACACGACACAAGTCTCCTTTGTGTCGGGTGTCGTCATGACACGCTTACCATTATTTATTTATATTGCACCTCTATTTTCGTCATGAATTTGGTGGTGTACTGCTGGTGGGTCATGGTTCCCGCCTCAAGTTGCAGGAACTCCCTCTCGATCCTATCGAGCTCTCTGTGAGGACAGAATTCCTCGATTACTAGTTGCTTCAGCTCCTTCCATCGCATCTTCCCAATGGCTCTTGCACCCTCAGCTTGGACAATGTTGTCCCACCAACACAACACTGAGTCAATAAAAAAAGTGAGTTGCGAACTTCACCTTCTGGTATTCACGACACTCACTGATCTCCAACACTGCCTTTATCTCCCTCATCCAGCGGTGAGCGGCAGCATCATTACCATTGTCATCGAAAGTCGGGGGCTTGCACCTCTGGAATGCCCCATAACTGCATCTCTTGTTTGTCACCCCTACTACATCATCCCTTGGTTCTCCTTCTCCTTTCTCTCCTCGCTCCTTACAGCCCTGATGATTTCGGTCACCACAGACGGTAAGACTTTCTGTATGACCTGGTGCACTTCATCAGTAATTGCCTCCCTAGCTGAAGCATTCAGGCTAGCATTCTCATTCTCCTCACACCGATCGTGAACCTCAGGGTTCTCATGGGTCGTCTCAGGAGCCTTAGCACTACTCCTAGTCACACGCGGTCGACCTCTGCCTCTAGAAGCCTTGGAAGATTTCTGTCCAGCCATTTCCTAAGCGCTATAAGATTCAAACACTAACACAGTCATTCAAGTCAACATCTCAGCTTATGTCAAGTATAGTAAGTCCCTAATGACAGTGGACAGTTGTGATTAGCCACTTACTAAACTCTTCACACCCCAAGTATTTCCTATTCTGGCTACATCAGTATCTAAATCTACTAATAACACATAAGTCAAATAGCACACACACATAGTACCGGTTAACATTTATAAAAGACATACCTGATGGCACGTAGCTACTCGGGCTGACATCCCTCTGTCTGTCCCATTTTCAGTTTAAGTTTAGGTTTTTGAAAAATATTTTACCCAATTCACTTAAACTATAGCTCTGATACTAACTTGTAAGGCCCCGTTCCCGAGCACCTCACAGTTGGTCATTCATTGTATCATAGTTACATATTAATATACATTTCATAAAATAAGCAGCGGAATTACATTTAACAAAAACCATTCATTTTCTTATAACTACTGTTGTTAAGCAATACAATATTTTTCATGAGTTACAAAAGGATTGTTTAACTGCATTACGAAACAACAATAGAATCAAAATACAAATGGATGTCAGTCTTGTCTCGCCGAGTAGCTTTACCCTCGTGCCATCCTCAGTAATAATTAACTGCCAACTGAAAATGTATAAAAGTTAGCGTTGCTAAGTGAGTTTTAGTTTTAAAAGTATAAATACCTTGTATAATGTATATATATGAAAATACTCTTTTTGTGAAAATACATCTCTTACTCTTATACCTGAGCACGAATTAACTATACAACAAGGTAATGCTTTCTTTCTTTACTGTATGCCTTGTTTATTTCATATTTTTTTAACTTTATCTTTCATTGTCTATGTGGACCAATAAACAATACCCTAAACTATATGCGCGGAGAAACTGGTGCTGGGCCCCTCCAGTCTATGGTCTGAATTACTGTATACAACGCCGGCCCAGTCACCTAGGGCATGCTACAAAGATCCGCCAATCTCAATTGATTGACCCCGTGTGCATAAAGGGTAGCTAACCCGCATCACAATTGAGCTAACGACAACATGGTCGTGCACCTCTTATATGCTTGCAAGACTTGTTAACTCTTTAATTAAGTTCCACTTCTGTTTGTTATTTCTCTTTCACTATGTTAAAGATAATAATTGCATTTATGATCATAGGCACACCACATAAATCACACAATAATAATCAATATGATCATAGGAACAAATTATAATAATGCAAATATAATCGCAATTAAAAACCCTAAGTCAAACTTAGGTCAAACTCTAATAATTCTGTTTTACTCAGAATTTCAGAAATTATTCTAAATATTCTAGACGCATGAACACTATGCAGGCGCATGAGGCCTGTTTAGACGCATGGGCACTATTTGGGCGTTTTAACACTCAGACGTTTGGGCCCTCCCACACGCATAGGCACTATTCGGACGGTTTAACACTTAGCCGTTTGGGCCATCCCTGACGCATGGGCACTATCCGGACGGTTTAACACTTAGCCGTTTGGGCCATCCCAGACGCATGGGCACTATTCGGACGGTTTAACACTTAGCCGTTTGGGCCATCCCAGGCGAATGGGCACTATTCGGACGATTGGCCCACACTTAGGCGTCTGAGTCAAAAACTTAGACGCATGGGCTATTGTTCAGACGCATGGGCTTACACTTAGAATTTTTAAGGCATTTTTTAGACGGTTAGGGCACTGTTTGGGCGATTGGGCCCCATTTAGACGTTTGGGCTGACATAAAACTTTCTAAGGCAATTCTAGACTGTTGGGGTACTGTTCAGACGGTTGGGCAACCTGTTTAACATATTCTTAATATATTATCAATCCCAATCATTTTTCTTACATGTTCTAGGCTTAATAACACTATTATAAGTATAACTAACACATAAAAATCATAAAATCCCAACATACATGCATAGTTACATACGGGTGTTCATATAACTTTTATAAAAATGATTTTACATACATTTTCAGCCTCAAAGAGTGTTTAAACATGTAAAATTACGGGGTCTAGAAACTCATCTTTGCTACTCTCAAGTCTCAACTCCAAGCCTTGAACATCCCAAGGGATTCAAACACCTAGAAACCCACCAAACACACATTCGAACACATATAACACATATAAGCACATAACCGAGGCTAATTATAGTCAAGAACAACTTGAAAATACTAAATCTTACCTTAAAATCAAATATTAAATATGGTTAAACTAAAACATTATACAACATGATTTCAAATTAAAACATTAAACATGTTCAAACTTCCAAAGAGTTCTAGCTTTGAGAAACTCATTTAATTTATTTTAAAGTTTCATCGGCAAAAGCGACGTGAATTGTAAAGCAAACGTGACATGTGAAATATGAATTAAAAATGTGACTTTAGACAATTTTTTATAACGCAGCAGCCAAATCCAATTGCTCCATTTCATTTTAATCATTTAAGGGTCTTGTACCATTCTAGAATAGATTAACTACTTTATATTTTTAATCTGCATGTACACAGATTATACACATGGTTCGGTCTGGTTTTGATGACCGGTTTCTAGTATAAACCATAAACAAACCATTCACTACAGTTTGGAACATTTGAAACTGACCCGACTAAAACTTTAGGAGAAAAACCAACCGTGAAATCAAACCGATGACCGGTTTGGACGGTTTCACGGTTTGAAAACGAATCATGAACACCTCTAATGGGTAGGATATCTCGTATATTAAAAAGTGAAAAGTTTAAATCTTAAAAATGTAAATATGAATAATTAAAAGAAGTAGACATTGAGCTATTATAAATAGACAGATTGAATTTTAATAATACAAACCACTACTTATTGACCGATACTAATCCATACGATTAACTTAGACGATAATAATCCAAAATTTCACTTTTGTTACTAACAATAATCTCATTACCATAATTATTAAATACTTACGCTTGATTTGCTCTCGATTTTATTCACAATAATAATTATGAATGAGATGTAAAAACATAAAAGCTAAATCGAATATAAAATAAATACAAACTAAGTGTGAATGTATATTAATTATACTGTTGAGATTACCATTGATAAAAAAAAGTGAAAGTTATGATTAATATCTGCTAAATTAATAGTATCGATTATTATCAGATAATAAATAATAGTTTAAATTATTAAAATCAAATTTGAAAAAAAGTACGCAATTTCTTTAACAAAATATCTATCATTTAAGGAACCAAATAACAAAACAACAAAAGCAATACTAATGTAAGTTAAATATTTTAAACCAAAAAAAATGCATTATTTAAACAACAAAAAAGTAAAAAAAAAAAGTAATATGATGCACTAGGACTCCATTAGAGCTCAAAACAAACAAACAAACAAAACCTAATATATCCTACTTGATAGCAGCGTCTGGGAGGGGTAGGTGGTGACAAGTTTTTCCTCTATCCCGATGGGTAGAGAGACCGCTTTCAAAAAGACCCTGGCTCGATAACAAAAGCAATAACGCAATAACGCAATAAAAAAGCAATAAGCAATAACGCTGCCCCTGGCTCCAGTAGAGCTCAATCGCTATAAAAAAGGACAATGTTTTGTTTTGCGAGGCTGAGATTGGTTTGACTTGTCAACGCCATCCAAGGCTTAAACAAAACTACAAAAACCCAAATTCCTTCATCCAATCACAACCTCTACTCCCCTCACTGCACTCATCTTCCTCCAGCTGACGTGTCATCTTCTTCACCACACCTTCAACTACTTCTCTCATGGCTTCCATTATTCCACCTTGATCATCACTCTTCATACAACTAGGGTTTAATGCAATAACCCTTTATTTTAATTCATCATGGCATCATCTTGTTGCTGTGCATCAGCTTCACTTGATGTCGCCTTTCTCCGCCCACACACTGCAGCAGCTAACAAGCTCCGTTTTTCAATTTCTAGGCGTAAGTTGAATCGGTCGTTCACCAGAGGTCGAATTCGAGCGGTTAGGAGTGATGAAGTGATTCTGGTTGAGAAGGAGGATGGGAAGGTTGATTTGGGGGGGAATGGGAGTTATGTTAATGGTGTGGAGAATGGGAAGGATTTGAAGGGGAGTGTTGGTGGGGAGAATGGGAGTCTTGTGAAGTATGTTAATGGGAATGGGAATGGAGGAATTGGGGTGGAAATTGGGGAGGATGATGGTGTGGAGAAGAAGGGTGAGAGTGAGAAGAAGAAGAAGACGATTGAGGAGATTGGTCAAGAAGAAGCCTGGTTTAAGCGGAGTGGAAAGGGGAAGGTCGAGGTATTTGTTTGTATAATTTCCTGTTATTATGGATTTTGGGTCACATATGGCATGCTGCAATTTCTCTGTTGAATTTCGTGAATCATGATGGTGTTTTGTTTGTTATATCTATTGATTTCTGTGAATTTTTATGAATCATGATGATGGTTGTTGAATTCAGTAGCATTATGTTGTGTCATTGTGTTGAACACGGAAGTTTGGGGATTAGGCCACCTGTAGAATTATATTTAGAGGTTTCTTATAAAAGAAACATGACAGTTAGTATGCAAGAATTGAAATGATCATTTGTTATTGTATGGTAAGGAGGTAAAAGATAGTAAGCATATTGATGCAATGCTAAGCAGAGTGGATGCTTGCAAGTGTACTGATTGTTAGAGCTTAGAATGGTAGTTGTGTGGTTAAGAATGTGATATGTCAAAGTTGAATACCATTTGGTTGTATTATTATATTGAAAGACTTAAAGTAAACATTTTTTTATCAACCCTTATAGTGTTTTTCATGCTCCTAATAGGAACTTCATTTTTTGTAGGTGTCGGTTGCTCCTGGAGGGCGGTGGAATAGGTTCAAAACATATTCAACCATTCAAAGGACTTGTGAAATATGGGGTTTTGTTCTAACATTTCTTTTTAAGGCCTGGTTCAACAATCAGAAATTTGCATATCGTGGTTAGTTCCTAAGTCAGTTGTATGCCAGTTTATTTGTCCATGTTTAATGCCATAAGATGATCTGTGTTTGTCACTTTAGTTACAAATAAAACTTGTGATTGCTTTAGAAGATGTTAACATTATGATCAATATGCCTAAATAAAACTCGGAAGACAGATAAACAACAAAATTGTGTCCTCTGGATTCTGTGTTCTTCACAACAATTAACAGCTTAACTGTCCAACTCCATGTCTTTTACCTTGTTTTCAGGAGAATAAGGATATGGGGTTTAACTGGGCTCAGTTCTAGTTTTCAAGCTTTATTATGCCAAGAAACGATAACCCAGAACGTAGAGGGCGCACAAGTTTAGGACGCACAGTCTGATCTGTTAATTATTTTTACTAAACCTTTGATTCTCTCTATTTTCTCACAGTAGATTATGACCATTATTTTGACCATACCTTGTATTATAATTTAGTTAACATTGTTAGATGTACTTCCAAGAGGCACGTATGGTTGTTTTTTTATCATCATGATGTGACTTAAGTCAAACTCTCAATGTTTAGCCCTGCTTTATAAAATTTTTGGTTATCATGAAGAAGTTTTCAATTTGCATCCAAATTGTGGGTTCCTTACCACTTATTATAAAGCTTTATCAGCTCTTCCATTATCATAATTGTGGAATTCTCTTTTGCAATTCTTCTATATTGAGTATGTATGCTGGTGTGTATGTATGTATTAACCGATGATTCAATTTGTAAAATGTGCAAGATGAAAGATGATATTAAAATGATAACTTTATTTGTCCTTATGTAAAGCCCAATAAAGCCTCTCATATAAATCCAAATCTTCATAGCAATGAGGCATTGAATTTTACAACATTTTTTTTCTCAAAAACAAATATTACAACAATATTGTATTCAATATAAT
The DNA here is from genome assembly GCA_024085815.1 of Flaveria linearis. Taxonomy (NCBI): domain Eukaryota; kingdom Viridiplantae; phylum Streptophyta; class Magnoliopsida; order Asterales; family Asteraceae; genus Flaveria; species Flaveria linearis. Next base: position 38,292,372 of record CM044013.1, read on the forward strand.
TTGAATATAGTTTGTCTCATTGTCTTGCATATCATTTAGGAATGTTTTAGTTATTTTTACTTCTAAGTTAGTGATGCAATGAAACCTAAAACCCTATTCATTTTAGTCAGACAACTACCATCAAGTCAATGTCTCTCGCTCTCCCTCTCTCTCAATGGAAGGAAACTCCTTGCACAATAGGGATTTGAAAGGGAGGGCCAAGGCTGCTTCTACATCTAAAGACTTTCAAGAGCACATGCCCTGCCTTAATGTGGGTACAAGCATCTTTGAGGGAGAAAAAGGATCAGAATTCAAGGATCCACAGAAGGAAGGAACTGTAGAGAATTAATCTTCTGATGTTGAAGAAAACATGTCTAGTACTCATATAGCTTCTCATATTTTTCCTTTACTGTGACATTGCCTTCTGGTCCTATTTCTTCCTTAAAGATGCTTGTAACCTCATTAAGGTGGGTACATGCTCTTGAAATTTCAGATGTATAAGTGTCATGGACCTTCTCTTTCGAATCACTGTTGTCCAAGGCAGTTTTCTTCCGTTTAGGAGAGGGAGAGGTTCACCAATTATACATTTATACTGCAGAACAAAATTTTACCTTATTAGATAGAATTGTATTTCTAGAAGTCGGTCAACCTATCTCTATGTTTTTTGTCTATGAATTTGCATGTGATTAGCATTTGTTATTATTAGTTTTTGGCTCAAGTCTTTGGTTGCTATGCAGGGGGAATGACAGAGCAGAAGAAAGTTCAAAGACGGAAAACTCTAGCCAAGTGGTTGAAGGAGAGTATTCTGAGATTAGGACCCACCTTTATCAAAATTGGACAGCAGTTCTCAACAAGAGTAGATATCCTTGCACAAGAATATGTTGATCAATTATCAGAACTTCAGGTATATCATCTCATAAAATGTTACCATATCAGTTGTTATTGTTGACTTATATATAGTACTCTGCTTACAAATTTGGATGAACTTGACATATTTGATATACGTTTTTGCTTAAATAAATATGTAACTGGAAAATTAATGAGTTAATTTAATTTAACAGTACTTTCCACCTACTAATAGTCATTATCCACTTCGAATTAATGAATGCAACCTGTTCCTTCTTATGCACTAATTCCATGTACTCTTAAACAGGATCAAGTTCCTCCATTTCCATCGGAGACTGCTGTTTCCATTATCGAAGAAGAGCTTGGAGCCCCAGCTACTGAAATATTTGATTACTTTGATTTTGAGCCAATAGCTGCTGCCAGTCTTGGTAATCCAAAGTTTATCTTCATCTTTAATATCATTGAATTTTTTTATTGATCATCCATTCATTAAACTGTCATGTAATTAGTGATTATGAATAAATAACCTAGTTCTGGATATTAACACATATCTAATGCAGGACAAGTACATCGAGCTAGATTAAAGGGTCAAGAACTAGTTGTTAAAGTACAAAGACCAGGCCTCAAGGATCTTTTTGATATTGATCTTAAAAATCTAAGGGTTTGTTGAATCTTAATTCTACTCCTTTATCACATCTCATCTAATTTGTGTTATTAACATTATGCAGCAACATTTTCCATCTTTCAGGTAATAGCAGAAAATCTTCAGAAACTTGACCCCAAATCTGATGGTGCAAAAAGGGATTGGGTTGCTATATATGATGAGTGTGCTAATGTCCTGTACCAGGTAATGTTCTCTATCCCAAACATCTTAAAAAGTGTGACAGTTGATATATGAAGTTTTTGCTGATGATTGCCAACTTGTTAATTTCCAGGAGATTGATTATACAAAAGAAGCTGCAAATGCAGAGTTGTTTGCTAGTAACTTTAAAGATCTTGATTATGTAAAGGTCCCCAATATATATTGGGAATACACCACCCCACAGGTAAATATGTAGATTGATCCCGGATATTACTGAAACTTCTTTTCTATATTCCATTTAGCTTATTAAGTTGATCCAAGTGCAGGTTCTTACAATGGAGTATGTCCCAGGAATCAAGATCAACAGGATACAAGCTTTAGATCAATTAGGTGTTGATCGTAAAAAGTATAATATTCTCCTACAACTATATACACCATTCCCTGAGTTTGTTTCCATATATCATTTTACCACATGTGTTCTATGATAATACTAAAATCTCTTGCTCCATATTTAGTCATATAAAGATGTTTTTTGTCATGTATGTTCAATAGGCTGGGTAGATATGCTGTTGAATCGTATTTGGAACAGATATTGTCTCATGGTTTCTTTCATGCTGACCCTGTAAGTTTCTTATATATTCTTTTGGATTTTAGTGCCATCTACATACATGTCTTTTTATCACAGTAAGTTAACAGAAAAGTTCCATGATGCTAAGAATATCGTTTTGGTGATGTTTTGTTAGAACCTTCATGGTCTCTTACTCTCTGCCTTATGAATAATAAATACGTCTATCTTTAAGTTATATTATATGGTTAATTTATCTGAATATGTACAAATCACATGATGAATATGATTAAAATCATCTCCTTCTTTAATTCAGCATCCTGGTAATATAGCTGTTGATGATGTGAATGGTGGAAGGCTGATATTTTATGATTTTGGAATGATGGGGAGGTAATGACTAGGCATTAAATCCTATAAACCATTTTTTGTTGTGAGAAAACATCATACAAGTTTTTTCTTCTTATTTATCTAGAATACTGACCCTTGAGTTCTTGCAGCATAAGCCCGAACATCAGAGAAGGTTTGTTGGAAGTTTTTTATGGAGTTTACGAGAAAGATCCAAATAAGGTACATGGATCTCTTTGGTTTATGCTCTTTGTTTCACTTTTTGCTAAGAAATGGATCTTTCTAAAGAACTGCTGTTTTATGATTATCTTATGATGCAGGTTCTTCAAGCAATGGTTCAAATGGGTGTTCTTGTGCCTACTGGAGACATGACAGCTGTCAGAAGAACTGCCCTATTCTTCCTTAACAGGTTATCTTTAAATCCTCTACTTAGTTTCTCTTTTTTAATATAAATAAACAATATATTTCTGTAATTATACTATCACCTATGGTGATATAACATACACATTTACAGCTTTGAAGAACGTCTTGCGGCACAAAGAAAAGAAAGAGAGATGGCAACTACAGAACTTGGATTTAAGAAACAATTGAGCAAAGAAGAAAAAATTGAAAAGAAAAAGCAGCGTTTAGCTGCAATTGGTATCAACTTCCATCATAGTTTCATACAACGTCTATTTAATGTTAGTTTATGTGCTTTTGCATAAGGGATGATTTCACGTATCCTCAAAACTTGGTATACTATCATATTTACCCTTAAAATATCATAATATCACTATTTCCAAATTTGTGACATTACACCCTTCTCTTAAAACTTGTATTAGGATACATATGTTTGGAGGGTAATGAGAAAGAGAAGGGTATAATGGTCAGAATTGCAAATTGTATGTAATGAAATAGGTATATTTGAAACTTTAAGTATTTTGAATGGTTATAGTTGATATTAATGTTTTTGGTTGGGAAATATGATATTTATGTAAGTTTTTAAGGGTGTATATGTAATTGCCTCTTTGCATAATGTCAAATTGATCAGGTAATATAGGTTTAGCAAATATTAGATGCTTTAGTCAAGTAGTGTAATAATATTAATTGGGATTTTTATGTTGAGTTACAATCATGTTGAATAGCTTATTTATTTGAATTTTCAGGGGAGGATTTATTGGCTATTGCTGCAGACCAACCTTTCCGATTTCCTGCCACTTTTACCTTTGTTGTTAGAGCATTTTCAGGTACCAAGTTTAAATTTTGGTGATATTGAGGGGAATGCATTCTCCAACTAGATACCAAGAACATTAAAAATAATTTAATTTAGTGACATCTCACAGTATTTTCTTATATCTTACAGTTTTAGATGGCATTGGGAAAGGTCTCGACCCCCGTTTCGATATTACTGAAATTGCCAAACCGTGAGTGTTAATTTAATTGACCCACTTTCTTATGAACTGGTCAATTTGGGTTATGTTTATCTCTAACAGGTAAACTAAAAAAATAGCTTAAGAAGGAAACTAGTCAAACAGGCTGAAAGTTGTCAAAAGTTTTTTCTTTTTTACTGCATAAAACCTCCTATGTCATTTTATTGAAAAACTATACTATGATCAAAATTTTATCATCATCTTTGACACTTATTATATATAAAAATATAAAAGGTGGACAAAAAGGGCTTCTGGTCTCAGATCAACCCAATCCCACTCGAGTCCGTTTTAGCCATGCTAAAAATTACTCCTCTCAACACAATTCCACCATGCCTGACGCGTCCATTTTCCCACCTCCAAAAACTGTATTCTATGCTGATAATGATTTTTGTTATTATTTAAACGCTAATTTCTATGTTTCTAGCTATGCGCTGGAGCTGTTAAGGTTCCGTGAAGCTGGTGCTGAAGTGGTCGTCAAGGTTTGATAATTAAACTATGTGTGATGTTTACCCTTTTGGTATTCAAGAACTAATTATATTTGCCAATATTTTTTGTATTTCAGGACTTTAGAAAGAGATGGGATAGACAATCACAAGCATTTTATAACTTATTTAGACAAGCTGACAGGGTTGAGAAACTTGTTGGAGTTATTGAGCGATTGGTAAATATCATTTTAGAGTATATAAGTGTATTTAATACTAGTTGTCAACTTGACATGGTTGATAAACTTTTCAAATTTCTTGATCATTTCGTTTTTTTCTTCTTAATTTACCAGAATCATAATATGTTCTGCCATACTTTCTTACAGGAACAAGGTGATTTGAAGTTACGAGTTCGAGCATTGGAGTCTGAGAGGTCTTTTCAACGTGTTGCTGCTGTTCAGAAAACCATTGGAAGTGTAAGTTTAATTTAAGTAAATTATATAAGTGTTTGTATAATTTAGTTACTGTAGTCATGTTTAATTATATGCAAATTACAAAAAAAAATGCAAAACATGTGTTGGCGGGCGGCTCAACATGCACATTCAAAGTTATCAATTTTGACATGTTACCATCTGCATGTTTTTCCACATCTGTTGAAATTTTGAAAAGGTGTATATGATTAAACAGATGGGATTTTATAAAATTCCATTGTGTGTCTAATTGTTGACTTTCTTATTTCCTGTTTCCATCTGTTGTCTAATTGACAGGCTGTAGCTGCTGGAAGCCTGGTCAACCTGGCAACTATTTTGTATGTTAATTCAATCAGAGTAAGCACCTAATTTATATATATTTAAATATATTATAAAAGTTTCTTAACTAAAATGTTAGGACTTCTGATGATATATTTGTATTTGATGCTGAACATTCTAACCCCTTTGGTTCTTTTTGCACCTTTCAGGGTCCTGCTATGATATCATATTTCTTTTGTGCATTTTTTGGCTTCCAAGTTCTCTTTGGCCTCTTGAAGGTCAAAAAACTCGATCAACGGGAGAAATTGATCACTGGAACAGCTTAAATAAATTGTAAGTAATTTATTTTTAATCTTTATGCATTAATCTGTATTCAACGACATCTTATAACTATGAAGTGTTATACTAAGTGCACATGACTATAATAATAGTAACAGTAAATTGCACAGATAGTTTAGTATTTGTTTATAAAATTATATCGATGGCCCCTACTGTGTATAGTTGTAATATGGTTGATCTTTATCACCTCTTGATGTTAAAATTATGTTAATTTGAAATGACCATTTTACCCTTTAACTTATTCTCAAAAAACAAATGATGTTTAGTCATTTGATCTGTTAATTACAAGGATAATAGGAATTTGCTAAACACTAAGACATCTAATTCCAGTTATCCAACTGTTACAATTTTATAGATCAAACAATCAAAACACACAGAAAGTAACACCATTTGTTGCTAGACGTTTATATTGAAAATGATTATCTGATTTCATTACTCGTTCTCATATATTCACATTTACAATGCACATCCAAACATCCCCTAAAATTCCTTTCCTTAATTTGGTAAATCCATGACCGTAAATCTTGTGCAGATTAAGAGTACGTACTCGCGTGTTATTGATACAGTTTCACAACCTAACCTCCGAAATCAAGCTACAGAGTTTCGTAGACAAACCATCCTACCGAAAAGCATTCCCCTCCGATTTACAGTTATATGGTGAAAGATTGTAGGATGGTCAATATTGCAGGATTATAGCGCATTATTAAATCATTTTTCTGTTAATATTTTAGGCTAGTTTTTCTGGGCCCTTGAAGCTCCCTGGGCTCGATTGTTTAAACTGTACCGAGTCCATAGAGGGTTTTAATACACAGGGTGTTGGCTACTTATATTTGACTGTCACAAACCCTACTGTAGATATATGCATCTCTGTAAGAAAAGGCATGGTTTGACCATCGTCAAATTTCTATGATCGGGTATGTGTAATGTACCTTGGGTGTAATAGTTTAAATGATGTTACATTAAAACTACTATTTTTGTTTTAATAAAGTTATATCTAATATGTTATTTTCATTCCATTACATTAGTTTCTGCAAAGGTTGAAACAACACTCTTTTCAAATGAGCGAAGAATACAAACAATACGGAAGACTTAATAGTTATTAGTCGATAAAACATTTATATATGAAACTTGATATAGTTTACAAAATGTAGTACTTAATAAATTTTGTAAGTTAAGGGTAAGAATGAATTTTTAGGCATAGTTTATATGGTTACTTGTCATGGTATACTAATATAAACAACACATGACGTGACACTACACTAGAATCTGTCCGTACTAAGATGATAATCTTATTATGATCATGTTAGGAAAAAGACCACATCAAGCAATGCTAGGTTGTAATACGTGTTTTATAAACATTTTATAACATTATTTATTTTACTTAAAAAGGGTTGTAATGTTTTTTTTTACGCGTCAAACATGAATGAAGACTGTATTTAAATCATGTTGTCTGTAAGTTAAAACCAACACACGATTTAAAGTCCATTTATTAACACAAACAATTAGCTTATTTGCAAATGAATGCCTTAGTCTAACCCCCGACCGCACTATTCATAAATCCAACTTTGAGTGTTTTAACAAAAAGTATACAACACCTAAATGAGTATGTAAAGTTTAAATTCAAACTCTAAAAAGCATCTAGAAATCCTAAATAAATAATAATTTCTCATTTTGTTTTAGAAGCAACGTTAGCTTATGATGATGTAATGTTAGTTAAATCCGCCTCTTTTCGGCGTTAGGTTAGCATCAGGCAAAATTGTAGTCTAGCTTCTAGCGTTAGTCCAATATTAGTCAGCTGTCTTTGGGCGCCTATTTTATCAACGCTTGCTTCCTCAATTTCTTTTTCCAAAACACCATTATTTTCTTTATATCTTATGCAAAATGTTTTCATGCATATAAAGGAGAATATTAGATTAGTTCACATCTCATATAGATACATAATGGTTGAGGTTACTTTTTTTTAACGGCCAACGAATAATTTTTAAGTCCGGTCATCCGGGTAAACCAATTGGCGAAAGGCCAGTGGCGGACTTATCATAAGTGGGGAGGGGTCAACTGACCCCGCAGAAAAAAAATTTTATATGTAACTTGTATTGACGTTTTTCAATTGACCCCGTGTATTTTTCAACTTCGACCCCGGAGAAAAAAATTTCTGGGTCCGCCACTGCGAAAGGCCACTCACATCCGCGAACACAGACAACGCTGGTGACCCGGCTCGCCCACCATTTCAAGAGAAATCCACCACCCAAAGACCCACTGTGATAAAACCCTTAGCCCACTTGGAGCATATTGCAACTAGTAAGACTCCAACACATGACATCCACTTTGGAAAGTCATAGGGTGCCTCCTCCTAAAGCAGTTGATCTAGGACTCATTGGTCTTGAATACTAATTCTCCGAAGACTAATGTACCCTAGTGTATATAGTTCTCCAATTACATTCTTCCTTTGACTTCTTTAGCCATTTTTTGCTTCCCTATCTCTAAAGCACACCGGTTCCTGCTTTCCAAACAATAGATGCTTTATTGAAAGCTCTCGCCTAATAGGAGTGTACGCCTAATAGGAGTGTACAAGACATTATGATGATTATGGATATATTTATGTGTATCAATTCAAACTTAACACCATTTGTGAGAATCATGTCTTCACTTTTTGACATTAGAGTGAGATCTATAATATGTGAAAATTTCGGAATGGGTTTATTTATATGAATGAGTTTACTTCAAACTAACACCCTGGTGACTAGTTATCATCATCATAGCTATTGAGATTCACAAGTATCTTATGATGGTTTAACACTTCCACCATCTAATTGAGTTTCATCAATCTCTAATTGTGATCTAACACATCTACTTTTCAAATGTGATTACAGATCTCTAATTGTGATTTAACATCTCCACTTACACAAGTAAGCCTCACAACTTATATATTAAAAATATTTGCTTTCATTACTTTATATTAACCCTCACCAATTTATACACATTCCCTTGAATATATTACATTTAAGTTTATACATAAATTTAATTTGTGTAACTGATACTGTTTAGTACAGTAAAAATTGATAATACCATTAACTCACATTTGACAAAACAATACACTTGGCATACATACGAGATCAATTAAAGAAGTATAAGAACAAATGAAAAGTACTAGAAGAGTTCCCACTTATATAAAGTATTGAATCACAAGTACTAGAATTTAAGAAAATGTGTAAAGTACATGTGGCCCTAACCAAATCCCAACAAGTACTGACGATCACAAGGGAGGATGAAGATAAAGTGACATGAATAAGTACTAAAGTGAAGAGCTGACTACGAACTACTAAGTTCTAAAGACTCAAAGACAACAACTGATAATTACAACTAACAGATTTTAGTCGTTCTCAACCATCAGTGTTATCTAGCATAAGTTGTTCAAACACAACTAACAGCTAACGTTCTTCGATGCATCTCTTAGTTCATTTTACTAAAGATCTTGCTTTCATAAGTGAGTATAATGTAGTATGTCAACATCAATGCGACTAAAGCTTACATCACACGTAGTTCACATGCTTTCTCATGTACTTATTGCATTACTACATCATTTGTGCCTTACAATTTCCAAAACAATTTTTAACGGGTCTAGAGAGAGTGTAATTGGTGAAGGAAGTTCCATTTTTGATTGTTCTTGTACTAAATTATATTGATGCATCAACATCCGAGTTAAAGAACTGGATTGAAAAAAACTCTATTTTTTGTTTGATTTGATTGTTTGTTTATTTCCATTGCATTTACTCTACTGCTTACAATCGATTTTAATTCATTACGAGTAGCATGATTTCAGCAACTAGTATCAAATCCTTATTCTCTAACATTTGATTTTAAAACTAAAGTTGATTACTAAAACTGATATCATGTTTATTGTTAGCTTATAAAACCAAGAATCAAATCCAAATATCGATTGGTGAAGTTGTTCTTTGGTTTTTGTTGGAATTTAATTTACACATCTTATTAGTTTTCTCTCTTATAGATAGATTATTATAGTACTAGTTCTTCAACCAAACCTCTTATTCTCATTCACCATGAAATACACTTTGGCAACAAAGAATGGAGCATTTTCTCTCCTATCACAACATTGCTTGCTAGAGATCTAATATTTATGGAACTAATGTTCCCATTAAAGAAGGCTGTTCCTAAAGATCCATAACTACTTGAATATGACTTTAACACGCTTGAAATGGACACTAAAGAATTTAGGATGCTTGGTATAGCTATACCAAACGAAACTTGTTAGCGTTTTCTTCATTGAAAAATTGCTAAGAAACTTTAGAAGTACTTGAAAAAGAAATTTGAAGGTACTATTGATATCTTTCTTCCCTGTTTCAGGATCGCTCAGAACACGACACTATTCTTGAACAACTTGGGGCCGGGATATAACGTAGATCCTTGCACAATAGGATGAACATTATCTCATTGTAAAGATGGACTCTAACTTAAAAATATGAAAGGTTTTCTGCATTGATTTATGAACTAACTATGTTTTGTCGGACTTATCAAATGATTAGTTGCTTCACGCGTTGTAAGGTCCCGTTCCCGGGCACCTCACCGTTAGTCATTCATCGCACATTTATTTAAACACTACAGCAGAATCATTCTACTAAAATCATTCATATATTAATAACTACTTTTGCAAAATAATACAACATCGTTACAAAATATCATTCATTGCATTACATCACAAAAGTGTCATTTTACATAAAATGGACGCCATCCAAAATAATCCAAGTAGCTGCTCCCGTGCCATCCTCAGCGACTTTTACCTGCCAACTGGAAAATGCATAAAAATCAGCGTCGCTGAGTGAGTTCTAGTTTTATAAAATATATACTACCTTTCGCTCGTTAAAACATTTTCTTTACTATCGCACATGATCACACATCGTTCATTTCGTTCTTATCACACTCATTTGTTGGGTTTGTTGGACCTTAATAAAGTTGTTTAACCATTTAAACATGAAAAACGTAGCGGATTTAAGCCTTAATAGATTGATTAATAATCTGAAAATTAAGGTTTATAACTTAATATTAACAAACCCAAGAACATAGGATCGAATATATGTGTTTGAACTAGTTATCAAGATGAAACAAACAATCAAAACAACGCAATGGAACTACCTTCCAAAAGCTGTCAAAAACCGTGGATTTGGATGAAGATGATGATGTTCTTGAAAGACCAAAACACCAAGATAGATGTCCTCAAGCTTGCATACCCACAAGTGTAAGGCAAACACCTTTTATTTCTAGGATTTAACACCAAAACGCAAAAACATAGTTGCAGAAAACCGATTTTTCAGCCTAGTTTTTCCTTCTTGGATGAGAGAAAAAATGGATCTTGCGTGTATGAGAGAGAGAGAGTGGTAAAGTGTGTAATGAGAACTCATGAATGTGTGTCTTGTTCCAAAGCAAAATTGACCAAGAATACCCCTTAGGGGCGGCCGAAACTTGGGTTTTAAAATGGGTTTCCCACCCATTTTAAAACACCTAATTATTTTAACTAGTTCTCTAATAAGTTGTATAATTAACATTTTAATTATAAAACTTATACACATTTTTATTATTTGATATTATTTAACCTATTTAAATAACATTACAAATAATATTCATGAACACAATATCTTTATAAGTTGTTCCATCTCACATACAATTTATTTAGAAAACCCATTTTATAAATTGGTGTAATGATTTAATTGCATGATCATATCATCAATTAAATACATATTGGTGTTTGCTAAACTTGTTATTGGGTATGACCCGGCTTGGATCATGACGTACTAACCACATCAATATTCTATGTGTCTTGGGCATAAAGAATCTAACAATCTCCCACTTGCATAAGATTCATAGAAGATTGATGCAAGCAGTAAATACCACCTAACAACGATTTACTAACCTTAATACGCATGACTTAGAAGCCATTCAATAACATCATCCCCTTCAAGTATCTAACTTGAAATGATTTAGGTGAATCAATCATTTATCCTTTTGTTACAGATGTCATGTTAAATCCAAGGACATAGAATGATCATTCCTTGTTGATTTAACTTAATCAGGCCTTAGACATCTTGCTCTCAACGAATAAGAGGAACAAATTCCATCTTGACTACATACGTTTCTCACAATCACCTTATGTCATACCTAAACATAGCCTTATGTACTGACCATTATTTCAGAGCAGCGAAGAACTAGTTCAAGGTATAACACTTGGTGAATATCAAAACCCAATATGTATCTCAGGTCAGAGGATACCAAATGATATTCGCCTTTACTCAAATTTACTTATGATCAATCTAGAAGATTCCATGTAGTAAAATTGAGATGCGGGTCAGTCCAATATTTGTATCCCACAAATATCTATGAACCTTGGCAGCAACCAATTGCTCTATATTCATGCCTTATGAATATCCACCAATCCAAGTTCATAATAGTCTTCGTTCATATTTGTTCCCACAAATATGACCGATTACGGACATTTAGAATAATAAACATATTCATGGATGTAAACATGCTAAAAGGAACATAACTCAAAATATAGATGAGTTAATTACAATTGTTCCATATTTATACTAAACAGATCAATTTCAATCACTAGAATATCGAAGTCCTAAGGCACAAGTATGACTTTCATGCTTTCCCTTTTCAAGGAGCTTCATGAGTGGATCCTCAATGTTTTGATCAAAGTGAACTTTGCAAATACATATCTTTCCCTTTTCAACTTCATCCCTTATATAGTTGAATCTCCACTCATTGTGCCTAATCTTTTGATGTGCACGGGGTTCCTTGATTTGAGCAATCGTACCCTCATTATCACAAAAGATTTCTAGGGGGTCTTGAATGGTAGAGACCACCCCTAGATCGGCGATAAACTTCTTTATCCATGCAGCTTCCCAAGCTGCTATTGAGGCGGCTATGTATTCGGATTCTGTAGTGGACAATGCTACCCCATTCATAATGGAGACATACCCCGATTGTGATCGAGAATCATCTCGATCAGTTTGGAAACTCGCATCCGTGTAACCCTTTACAATGATTTCCTCTTTATCAGATCCATATATTAGAAACCTATCCTCAGTCCTCCTAAGGTATTTCAATATACTTTTAACAGCCATCCAATGGCTATTACCTGGATTCTGCTGATATCTGCTTGTCATGCTTAACGCGCATGACACGTCCGGTCTAGTGCATATCATCGCATACATGATGGATTCTATAGCAGACGCATATGGATGTCCTTCATACAATCTTGCTCATCCTTTGAGCTTGGACATTGAGATGCACTCGATATTGTCCCTCTTTGAATAGGTACCATACCTTTCTTAGAGTTTTCCATCCTGAACCTTTTCAAGATTTTATCAATGTATGCACTTTTGGTTTAGACCTATCAACCGCCTCGATCTATCCCTATAGATCTTTATTCCCAAAATATAGGCGGCTTCACCGAGATCTTTTATGGAAAACAGCTCCCAAGCCAGGTTTTAACACCTTCCATGGTTGGAATATCATTTTCAAATAGTAGTATGTCATCAATATACAATACTAAAAATGTAATTGCACTCCCACTAGCCTTTTTATACACACAAGCTTCATCAGCGTTTTTGATGAAGCCAAATTTCTTGATCTTTTCATCAAAATGTTGATTCCAACTTCTCGATGCTTGTTTCAATCCATAGATTGATCTCTTTTACTTGCATACCTTTTAGGATGTTTTGGATCGATAAAACCTTTAGGCTGTTCCATATGGACATTTCCTCAAGATATCCATTAAGGAAAGCGGTTTTGACATCCATTTGCCAAATCTCATAGTCATAATGAGCAGCTATGGCAAACAATATTCTAATAGACTTTAGCATTGTTGCAGGCGAGAAGGTTTCATCATAACCAACCCCTTGAGTTTGAGTGAAACCTTTTGCTACAAGTCTTGCTTTGTAAGTATCCAAGTTTCCATGCATATATGTTTTCTTATGGAAAACCAACTTGCATCCAATCGGTTTGGAGTTAAGCGGAGGGTCAACCAATTCCCAAACTTGGTTGTCATACATGGATTGCATCTCTATGTTCATGGCTTCCAGCCATTTGTCACAATTCAAACTAGACATTGCACCATGATATGTAGTTGGCTCATCGGAGTCAACCACATAGCATCCATCCTTGAAAAATCCATATCTTTCAGGTGGAATGCTAATTCTACCAGATCTGTGAACGTTTTATATGTATTGATCAACCTCTTGATCATCATCAACAACCTCTTGTTGATAGCTAGTGTCAACCAAACGTGTTTCGGCTTGTTGATCTTGATCCTCATCAAATTCCACTAATCTATACGTCATCCCTTCCATAAGGAACTTGGCTTCCAAGAACTCTGCCTTTCGAGCAATAAATACCTTTTGCTCTGTTGGATCAAAGAAGTAGTATCCTATACAGTCTTTGGGATATCCAACAAATATACACTTAGTGGATCGACTTTCCAATTTGTTTTAGGTATTAAGCTTAACATAAGCTTCACATCCCCATACTTTTAAATAAGATAGCAATGGAACTCTTCCATGCCATTTTCAAAAGGTTGTCGAATCCACTTTCTTGGTCGGGGCCATATTCAAAATACGAGCCACGGAGAGTAGTGCGAAACCCCGAAATGATAGAGGTAGTGAGCTCATAGCCATCATAGATCGAACCATATCCAATAGGGTTCGGTTTCTCCTTTCAAACACACCATTATGTTGTGGTGTTCCGGAGGAGTAAGTTGTGAGACAATCCCATAACTTCTTAGATGATCCTGAAAAACCTCACTTAGGTATTCACCTCCTCTATCTGAACGGAGAACTTTGATAGTTCTATTGAGTTGATATTCTACTTCATTCTTGAAGATTTTGAACATTTCAAAATCTTCATGTTTATGTGTCATTAAGTACACATAACCATAGCGACTGTAATCATCGGTAAAGGCAATGAAGTATCTTTCACCATTCCTTGTCATTGTCTTAAAAGGACCACATACATCCGAATGCATGATTCCTAATAAGTTTTTTGCCCTCTCGTTAGTACCACTAAAGGGCGACTTGGTCATCTTACCTTGTAAACAAGATTCACACTTATCAAATGAACCATTTTCATTTGTTTTCAAAAGACCACTCTTTTGAAGTGTTTGAATCCGATTCTTGTTTATGTGACCAAGACGACAATGCCAAAGATAAGAGTCACTTGAAGTCATTTTAAGTTTCTTGGTGCTTGATTGGTATAATGTGTTACTATAGGATGAACCAACATGAACCAATTCATAAATACCATTAAAAGGCATAGCCTTGAAATAATATACATCATCCATATAAACATAAATACCATCGTTTACAAACTTTAAATCATAACCATATTGTTTTAAAAGGGAAACTGAAATTAAGTTCCTAGTCAAACTAGGAGCATACAAAATGTTTTTAAGAACAACTTCCAAACCATTTGAAAGTTTCAAAACATAGTCTCCTTGGGCTTCGACATCAACTTTTGCTCCGTTGCCCATGTAGAGACTTGTGTCTCCCTTCTTAAAGTGCTTATTTCTTTTGAACTCCTACAATAGATTGCAAATTATGAGTTCCACACCCGGTATCCAATACCCATGTGTTTGAAGAAATAACATTTAAGTCAATATGGATCATGAAAGTTGTATCTGAGGTCTGCCCAGCATCCTTCTTGTTTCTCAACTCTCTGAGATAGGTTGGACAATTCCTTTTCCAATGTCCTATCTCACCACACTCAAAGCATGGATCGTTTTCCATTACCTTACGCTTCATAAGCTTAGGTTTTGGAGGTTCCGCTTTAACCTTCCCTTTCCCTTTGCCTTTGATGTGCCCCTTTCCTTTGGCAACATTTTCCTTGGGATCGGGGAATGGCCTTTTTCTATTGCCTCCCTCATTGATCGAGAGAACAGGTAGAACCTTTCTACCCATACCTGCCTTATCTGTTTTGAGTATTACGTGAAGCTCACCAATGTTCTTGTCCCATCCATTCATATTGTAATTCATTATGAACGTCTCAAACCTTTTAGTTAGGCCATTAAGGATCAAATCCGTGGCTAACTCCTTTGAGACAGGATAGTTAAGCCTCTCAAGGCGATCAATGTGGCTTCTTATTTTAAGTACATAAGATGATACTGATTGGGTTTCTTCCATGCGACACGCATGAAGCTCTCGAACCGTTTCAAAGCGCTCTACCCTAGCTTGTTAAAGGAACATTTCCTTCAATTGTTAATATGCCCCAAGATGCTCCAAGTCCTTTTGGAGTTTGGGAATCATAGTTCCCAACATGAGGCAGGATACCAGCATGGAATCCTCAGTATACTGAAGCCAATCGTTATAGGCCTCATCATCCCCGGGGTCGGGTTGGTCAGGAATAGGATCGTCAAGGACATAGGCCTTTTTCTCTTGCTTGAGAACAATTCTCAAGTTTCGAAACCAGTCCATAAAGTTGTTATGGTTCAGACGATCCCTCTCTTAAATAGTTCTCAGTGATAGGGTATGGACGGTCGGGTGTAGCATTATTGTTTGCGGCCATTTTACAAAATTTACAAAATTCTTATTAGTATTTCTGAAAAATTACATTTTAATTATTAATACCCTTTATGTCTCATAGACAAATAATAATTAAAAGAATCCAACATTACATTCAAATAATGGTTAGGTGACCTTTATCCCATTATTTAAATTAACAAGGTAGTCAACATTTGACAATTGCAACCTTTTGCAACTTCTAGCCTTTATAGGATCGGTTAAACATCTTATGTTTGGTTGGCATGTTTAATCCCATCAACACCATTGTACGCCATGCTTCGGTGACCCTATGCACATGGTTTCCAATTCAAGTCGTCCTACTTACACACACGTGTGAGTTTACACATACAAGTGGTTAGGTGACCTTTATCCCACAAATACGTTAAGCCCACCTCAAAACACAAGTTCCCTAAAAGTGGTTAGGTGACCTTTATCCCACAAATAGTTCTCAAGTGATTCGAGTGTCATGTAAAAGGATTGTTTCCAAAGGGATTTTAGTTTTCATTAATTATAGTTTTGAAAACTCTATGTACCTTGTATTTGCATGCTTTCAAAAACATGGTACCCTATGGTTCTCCTTTTTAATAAAACCCATTTACTAAAATCATTAATCCTTTTAATAACCTTTTATTAATCACTTAATGATTAGGAACCATAAATTTTCAGCTTGTTTTGTTTGTTAATTAGTTTGTTATATATATCCAAATATCCAACAATCAACCAAAATTAAACAAATCAAACAAGCACAACCATACAATCACAAGTTCATAACCATAGCCACTAAGTTGACCACACTTGTTTGCCATCACAAGTGTTGTCATAAGGTCATTCCTAAGGGTTTAACACAACACAAAAGATGAGATCTCCAAAGACCCCCACTTGAACTTGCATCCAAATGCTTTAAGTCCTTCTCTTGTGTCTTCCTTTTGTGCTTCCATCTTGTGCATCTTCTTTTACAAAATTTATATCATAATACAAATTTTCTAATAAAAGAAAGCACACTTAATCTATCTATTACATTGCCATTGAATGAATAAATAAATTACATCCAAATACAAAACACAAAAGAATAATATTACAACCCTTTATGAATGAAATCAACCAAAACAAACATCCATTCAAAACCAAATCAAACCAAGGTCAAGGCTAGGTTATGCACCAATATGAAACATCATATACAATATTCAAGAACCAAATAAATCCCCATATGACCCTAAATTTTCAGCCAACATAAACCAAGAATTTAGGGACTTTTGTCCAAACAAAAAAAATATAATCAACCACTTGATATCTTTCTTTCAAGGTTTAATCACAAGCATGTTAGATAAAACCTTGAAAGGTTGGGGATTTATAATCATCACCACAAAACAGCCCTATAAGGTTGTTAAAGTCCCATAAAACCAATTTTACAAGGACAAATGAAACTAGTCATCCACATCTCCGGCTCTAGATGCCAATGTTGGGTTTGTTGGACCTTAATCAAAGTTGTTTAACCATTTAAACATGAAAAATGCAGCGGATTTAAGCCTTAATAGATTGATTAATAATCTGAAAATTAAGGTTTATAACTTAATATTAACAAACCCGAGAACATAGGATCGAATATATGTGTTTGAACTAGTTATCAAGATGAAACAAACAATCAAAACAACGCAATGGAACTAACTTCCAATAGCTGTCAAAAACCGTGGATTTGGATGAAGATGATGATGTTCTTGAATGAACAAAACACCAAGATAGATGTCCTCAAGCTTGCATACCCACAAGTGTAAAGCAAACACCTTTTGTTGCTAGGATTTAACACCAAAACCGCAAGAACATAGCTGCAGAAAACCGATTTTTCAGCCTAGTTTTTCCTTCTTGGATGAGAGAAAAAATGGATCTTGCGTGTATGAGAGAGAGAGAGTGGTAAAGTGTGTAATGAGAACTCATGAATGTGTGTCTTGTTCCAAAGCAAAATTGACCAAGAATACCCCTTAGGGGCGGCCGAAACTTGGGTTTTAAAATGGGTTTCCCACCCATTTTAAAACACCTAATTATTTTAACTAGTTCTCTAATAAGTTGTATAATTAACATTTTAATTATAAAACTTATACACATTTTTATTATTTGATATTATTTAACCTATTTAAATAACATTACAAATAATATTCATGAACACAATATCTTTATAAGTTGTTCCATCTCACATACAATTTATTTAGAAAACCCATTTTATAAATTGGTGTAATGATTTAATTGCATGATCATATCATCAATTAAATACATATTGGTGTTTGCTAAACTTGTTATTGGGTATGACCCGGCTTGGATCATGACGTACTAACCACATCAATATTCTATGTGTCTTGGGCATAAAGAATCCAACATCATTCGTTTCGTACTTTTCGCACTTTTATTTTTATCTTTCACTGATTCTATATCCTGTCAAGCTTTACCTCCTCATGGCACGCAACCACGATTTCTGAGGTCGAATGACAAGGATCCCATATCGCACGTATGGAACAGTCACTAGAACTAACTCCCCTGTGTGTGTGAACTCTCATGAGGTAGCCAAGATCACACGCTACATGACACACAGTTAATACCACATCGCATGTATGGAGCAACCACCAAGACTGACTCCTACTGTGTGTGAACCCTCATGAGTTAGGCAAAATCGCACGCTATTCCACACACAGTTGTCCTAACAACTCACATGGAGTTATGAACCTCTTTCCATTTTGCTTGCAAGGCTTTCATTCATTCTTTACGTTCCACTTCTCATTATCTTAATTCTTTCGCTTCATTAAGATAATACTTTACATATATTAACATAATCGCACTACGTGAAGCCACGTAAATAATACGTATTAAGGAAGAAAACATAAATCACACATCATCACACATCATCACACATCATCATGCATCATCACACATCATCATCTAATCATCACATATCATAATCTAGCACACCTATCTAATCATCACACATCACCCCGAAAACATCCCGAGTCAAAGCCTGCACTTTACATTTTTCCCAAAATTCAGAAAAATAATTCTAAGTCTTAGGCGCATGAGTACTATACAGGCGCATGGCCTTCTGGGCGCATAGGAACACTTAGGCGCATGGGAGAAGTTCTGGGCGCATGGGCACTATTGGGGCGCATGGCCCAACACTTAGTCATTTTGGGCAAATCTAGGCGCATGGGCACTATACAGACGCATGAGTGCTTAGGCGCATGGGCAATCAAGGAGCATGGACACTTAGCCAAATTTCCAGCCTATCCTATGCGCATGAATACTATTCAAGCGCATGGGGTTTGGGCGCATGGTGGACACTTAGGCAATCCTGACCGTTGGGCGCATCGGCCTATATCAGGCGCATAGGCAGCCAACTCACACTATCAATCATCATAATCAGTCCCAATTCATCAATTCATCATGTTCTAAGCTTATCTCTAATATTCTAAGCATCATAACATGAATATAACCATAAATCAAACCCAAACATACACCCACCCACATACCCATTCGCACATACATACGGGTATACACACCCATTTTATAAAAAACGATTAAACATGCATTTCCAGCCCTAAAATCAGTTAAAACATGTAAAAAGGGGTTCTAGAAATCACCTTGACTCGATGAGCAGCTTCTCAATCAAGCTTTCTAAGCAAGGGTCACATTACACAGCCTGCAGATAAGTTAACACTCAAATGAGTTAATTTTTACCTTATTTCGCTGCTAATTTCACTGCATGATCAGCAGTGCCGCTGCTAGTTTCACCAAGAGTTTCGCCGCTAGTTTCGCTAGCAGTTTCGCTGCTAGTTTCGCCAACAGTTTCGCTGGCATCTTCGCTGCTAGTTTCGCCCAACTTTCGTTGGAAACCATGTCTATGAAACTATCTGCGAAACTACAGTTTTGCAGAAAGTCTTCATAGTTTCACTGCATGACTACATAATTTCGTTGGATGAACACCCAGTTTCGCAGAACAGGCTGAAATTACGAATCAACCCCTTTTTGACCCCAAACTTCAATCTTTTACACCTAAAACCTTGGTTTATCACCCAATAAGCTATATCTAAGCTTCTTACATGTTTTCTTACATAAAAACGTGGTTTTGGGCGATTCTTTGCCACTTTCAAAAGCCCCAAGCCCTAGAATCCGGGTTTACCCTCAAAGAAACGATTAAATGATATTTCTTACCTGGATTTTTGGTTTTTTCTTGTTATTTAGATGTCCACGAACATCGATCTTCAGTCTCTTGATCAACCGAGCCTTGAATCACCACTTTCTCTCCACTTTCTCTCTCTACAATCTCTCTAGAAGTTGGTGTTGAGTTGCAAATGAGAGTGGCTCAAGCTGATCCGTTTATAAATACCGGGCGTTCTCGGGACCTTAAACTCGCCGAACACATAACCCGTGAGGTCTACGCGGTCCATACTCCACTTCCCGCACATTTTCTTTAAATAATCCCGGCTAAGCCCATTATTATTAATTGGCTCGTTTTGAATTTATTCCGGGCGTTACTAGTCCACCCTCTTATTTAGGTTTCGTCCTCGAAACCTGTTAGTCACTAAATAGTTGAGGGTAATGCTGCCTCATCTCCTTCTCAACTTCCCAAGTAGACTCTGATCCCTTTCTGTGCTTCCACTATAATCGCACCAAGGGAACCACCTTATTCCTTAGCCTCTTCTCCTTGCGATCAATGATCGCCACTGGTTTCTCCACATAATTAAGCCGTTCGTCCAGTTCAATATCATCTAGTGGCACCACCATATCCTCGTCGGCTAAGCACTTTCTTAAGTGTGATACATGGAATGTCGGATGAATTCCACTTAACTCACTGGGCAACTCCAACCTATAGGCCACCTCTCCTACTCGAGCAATGATTCGGAAAGGCCCTATGCATCTCGTGCTCAACTTGCCCCGCTTCCTAAACCGAATGATGCCCTTCCAAGGTGAGACTTTCAACATAACCCTGTCACCCACCTGGAACTCAATCGGCTTACGCCGTTTATTAGCATACGACTTTTGCCTATCCTTAGCTGACTTCATAAAGGCCTTGATCCTTTCCATCTTTTCATTCGTATCCTCGATCACCTTGACGCTCCTTAACTCTTTATGGCCAATATCCCCCAACAAGCTGGCGTTCTACATCTCCTACCATATAGCATGTCATAAGGAGGCATGCCAATGCTGGCATAGTAGCTATTGTTATATGAGAACTTCGGTAACGGTAAGTGGTCATCGCAACTTCCTCCAAAATCAATAACGCATGCCCGAATCATATCTTCCAGCATATGAATGGTCCTTTCTAAGTGACCATCTATCTGAGGATGATAAGCCGTGCTGATATGTAACCTCGTCCCCATAGCATTATGAAATCTCTTCCGAAACTTGGACGTAAACCGAGTGTCATGATCAGACACAATAGACACTGGTACACGATGGCGACTTACAATATCCTTGATGAATAGATCCGTGAGTTTCTCAGAGGAATACGTTTCATGGATCGGTAGAAAGTGGGCACTCTTCGTCAAACGATCAACTATCACCCATGTGGCATCATACCCTCTTGGAGTACGCGGTAACTTCGTAATGAAGTCCATGGTGATATGCTCCCACTTCCACTCGGGTATATCCAAAGGTTGGTCTTTAACGTACGGCTTCTGATGCTCCGCCTTCACTTGCAAACAAGTAAGGCACTTACGTATTCCGCTACGTCACGCTTCATACCTGACCGCCAATAATCCTTCTTCATATCATGGTACATCTTGGTAGCACCGGGATGAATGGAGTATCGAGTCTTAAGGGCCTCGTCCATGATCTTTCCACGTAGATCCCCATAACGAGTAATCCACACCCGTCCAGATCGGGTTCTAACGCCAAGAGTGGTCTCTCCCAACTCCGCGACTATACCTTTCATTCGTTCAGAGTTGAGGCGATCTTCTTTCAACGCCTCATCTTGGAATTCCTTCACCTGTGTCATCACATTAGCGGTCATAATCAACTGATAAGCTTTCACCCGAATTAGCTCGGGTCTCTCTTTTCGGCTAAGGGCATCGGACACAACGTTAGCCTTACCCGGATGGTAGTGTATCTCATAATCATAATCCTTTATGAGCTCCAACCATCGCCTCTGCCTCATGTTCAAATCTGTCTGCTCGAAGAAGTACTTTAAGCTCTTGTGGTCGGTGAAGATTGTGCACTTCGTCTCGTATAAGTAGTGCCATCAAATCTTCAACGCAAAGACCACAGCTGCTAACTCCAGATCGTGTGCGGGATAGTTGACTTCATGGGTTTTCAGCTGTGGGGATGCATAGGCTATTACCCTTCCTTGTTGCATCAACACGCAACCTAGCCCAGAATAAGAAGCATCTGAATATACCACTAAGTTTTCACCCCCTTCTGGTAATGTCAAGATAGGAGCTTGTGTTAATCTCGCCTTTAACTCCTCGAAAGCATCCTTCTGTTCCCGACCCCACATGAACTTCACATCCTTGCGAGTCAATTTGGTCAAAGGTCAGGCTATTTCAGAAACGTCTTGAATAAATCTCCTGTAATACCCTGCCAATCCCAAGAAGCTACGAATCTCGGATGGCTTCTTTGTAGACTTCCATTGCATCATCGCCTCAACCTTTGCCAGGTCCACCATGATTCCCTCAGCATTTACCACGTGACCCAGAAATTACACCACGCGCAACCAAAAAACACACTTAGAGAATTTAGCATACAACTTCTCTCTCCTAAGTGTCTCCTATACCTTACGTATGTGGCCGGCATGTTCTTCCTCGCTCTTAGAATAATCAAGATATCATCAATAAACACGATCATTGATTTATCTAACATCGGTCGACACACTCGGTTCATCAAATCCATAAAGGCAGCTGGCGCGTTAGTTAGACCGAAAGACATAACGAGGAACTTGTAGTGTCTATAACGTGTGCGAAAAGCTGTTTTAGGAATATCTTGCTCCTTCACCTTTAGCTGATGGTATCCAGATAGAAGATCTATCCTCGAGAACCAACTGGCACCTTGGAGTTGATCAAACAAGTCATCAATCCTCAGTAATGGATATCAATTCTTCACCGTCAACTTGTTCAACTCACGGTAGTCAATACACATCCTCATGCTACCGTCCTTCTTCTTTACGAACAAGACCGGAGCACCCCAAGGAGAGATACTCGGTCTGATAAAACCCTTATTAAGCAACTCTTACAGTTGCTCCATTAATTCCTTCCCTCTGATGGAGCAAAACGATACGACGCCTTAGCAACAGGCTGAGCACCTGGTACCAAGTCAATCTAAAATTCGATTTCCCGATCTGGTGGCACACCTGATAAATCCCATGGGAACAGATCGGGAAAGTCACACACCACCGGTACATCGAACAATTGTGGTGTTGACGTGTTCACATCCTTCACGTAGGCCAAGTAGGCACTACATCCACGTCTCATGCACTTTCCCGCCACCGCCATCGAAATCACCTTCGGAATCGTTGTAACTCAATCATCGTATGTTGTCACCGAACTCCCGTCAGGCGCTGTAAGTCTAATCATCTTCTTGCGACACATAATGTTTGCCTCATAGTCCGCTAACCTATCCATTCGCAGGACTACATTGAACCCGCCTAAGGTCATCACAAACAGTCTAGCAAGAAACTTATGACCTTGTAGTTTTATATCACAACCATCAATCAAGTCAAAAATCCTGGTAGACTTACCTATGACAGTTTCTACATTGAATGGATCATTAATACTCCTACTACTAACATATAACTTATCACATAAAACAGTAGTAATAAAACTCCTACTAGCACCGAAATCAAATAATACAGAGATACCAGTCTAGTCTACTAGGAATATACCTGTCACGACATCGAGATCCGCCCTAGCCTTCTCTTCCTCCTGCTCTATTCCATCCTTTGACCTAGAGCTCTCCACCCTTGGTTCCTTGCAGCCTCTCCTCATATGCTCCTTCTTACCACATGCATAACGCTTTACCACATGACAATCCCTTGCTACATGGCCATTCCTTCCACATTTGAAGTAGACTTTCGACCCCCACCTACATTCTTCCGCATGGTTCTTCCCACACTTGCTACACACCTTTGCCCTTCCCCTGGTTACCGCCACCTTATGACTCCCGACCTTCGTCTTTTTGTCCCTAGGAGTGAAACCATTGCTTCCAGAACGTTTCCCAATATAGTTGTCCCCTATCCTTTCATCTTCCCTTACGGCTCTCATGACCCCAATCACCACCGTCGGCAGTATCATGTGCATGACCTGTTGCACCCCCTCAGCTATGGCCTCCTTTACTAAGGTCGTAAGATTAGGGCTCCCATCCCCACCTACATGGTGGTGAAGCCCGAGCCCTTCAGGTGCTGTTTCAGCATTCACAGTCGTGTCCCTCATAACACGCGACTCAGCGCCACGTCCACCACGACCTCCACCTCAAGCAACTTTCTAGAATCCTCTACCAGCCATCTTAAGCACTATAAGATTCAAACACCTACATGGTCATTCAAGGTAATGGCTCAGTTTATGTTGAGTATAGTAAGTCCCTAATTACAGTGGCCAGTTGTAATTAGCCACTTACTTTACTCTTCATACCCCAAGCATTTCCTATACTGACTTAATCAGTATCTAAATCTACTAAGAGCACGTAAATCAAATTGCATGCGCACATAATACTGGTTAACATTAAGAAAACACATACCTGATGGCACATAGCTACTTGGTTAGGTTTTGAAAATATTTTACCAAATTCATTTAAACTTTGGCTCTGATACCAACATGTAAGGCCCCATTCCCAGGCACCTCACAGTTGGTCATTCATCACATATAAATCGCACATTTATTTAAAACAGTGCAGCAGAAACATTTAGCTAAAATCATTTCATATATTAATAACTGCTTTTGTAAAATAATACAACATCGTTACAAAATATCATTTGTTGCATTACATCATAAAAGTGTCATTTTACATAAAATGGACGCCATCCAAAATGATCCACGTAGCCACCCCCATGCCATCCTCAACAACTTTTACCTGCCAACTGGAAAATGCATAAAAGTCACCGCCGCTGAGTGAGTTCTAGTTTTATAAAATATATATTACCTTTCAATCGTTAAAACATTTTCTTTACTATTTCACATGATCACACATCGTTCATTTCGTTCTTATCGCACGTTTCATTCGTTTCGCACTTTTTGCACTTTTATTATTATCTTTCACTGATTCTAGTTCTTGTCAAGCTTTACCCTCCTCATGGCACGCGGCCACGATTTCTGAGGTCGAATGACAAGGTTCCCATATCGCACATATGGAACAGTCACTAAGACTGACTCCCCTGTGTGTGTGAATTCTCATGAGGTAGCCAAGATCGCACGCTACATGAGACATAGTTAATACCATATTGCATGTTTGGAGCAGCCACCAAGACTGACTCCCACTGTGTGTGAACCCTCATGAGTTAGCCAAAATCATACGCTATTCCACACACATTTGTTCTAACAACTCACATGGAGTTGTAAACCTCTTTCCATTTTGCTTGCAAGGCTTTAATTCATTCTTTATGTTTCACTTCTCATTATCTTAATTCTTTTGCTTCGTTAAGATAATACTTTACGTATATTAACATAATCGTACTACGTGAAGCCACGTAAATAATACGTATTAAGGAACAAAACATACATCACACATCATCACACATCATCACACATCATCATCTAGCACCCCTATCTAATCATCACACGTCACCCCGGGAACATCCCCAGTCAAAGCCTCCACTTTACATTTTCCCTAAAATTCAGAAAAATAATTCTAAGTCTTAGGCGCATGAGCACTATGCAAGCGCTTGGCCTTCTGGGCGCATGGGAACACTTAGGCGCATGGGAGATGTTCTGGGCGCATGGGCACTATTAGGGCGCATGGGCACTATTGGGGCACATGGCCCAACACTTAGTCATTCTAGGCAAATCTAGGCGCATGGGGACTATGCAGGCGCATGAGTGCTTAGGCGCATGGGCAATCTAGGCGCATGGTCAATCTAGGCGCATGGACACTTAGCCAAATTTCCAACCTATCCTAGGTGCATGAATACTATTCAAGCGCATGGGGTTTGGGCACATGGGGGACACTTAGGTAATCCTGACCGTTGGGCGCATGGGCCTATATTAGGCGCATGGGCAGCCAACTCATACTATCAATCATCATAGTCAGTCCCAATTCATCAATTTATCATGTTCTAAGCTTATCTCTAACATTCTACGCATCATAACATTAAATAACCATAAATCAAACCCAAACATAAACCCACCCACATACCCATTCGCACATACATACGGGTATACACACCCATTTTATAAAAACGATTAAACATGCATTTCCAGCCCCAAAATCAGTTAAAACATTTAAAAAGGGGGTTCTAGAACTCACCTGGACTCGATGAGCAGCTTCTTAATCAAGCTTTATAAGCAAGGGTCATACTACACCGCCTGCAGATAAGTTAACACTCAAAGGAGTTGATTCCGCCTAATTTCGCTTCTAATTTCACTGCATGATCAGCAGTTTCGCTGCTAGTTTCGCCAGCAGTTTCGCTGCTAGTTTCGCCAGCAGTTTTGCTGCTAGTTTCACCAGCAGTTTTGCTGGCATCTTCGTTGCCAGTTTCGCCCAACTTTCGTTAGAAACCATATTTGCGAAACTTGTAGGATTCTATGTGCCAATTACACTTAGAATATTGATGTGGTTAGTACGTTATGATCCAAGTCGGGTTATACCCAATAACAAGCTTAGCAAATACCAATTAATATTTAATTGATGATATGATCATGCAATTAAATATTTACACCAATTTAGAAAATGGGTTTTCTAAATTAGTTGCATATGAGATGGAACAATTTATTAGGATATTTTGTTCAATAATATTATTTGAAGTGTTATTTAAATTAGTTTTATAACACCAAATAATAATGAGAGTATACTACTTATACAATTAAATGGTTAATTGTTATAAGACTAGACATATGTGTGTATGTTTAATTAAAAGAAAACCTTCTTTTTTAGGCATGAAAACCGTCCCCTTTGTCTCTTGCATTTGGGAGACACACATGCAAGATTCCACCAACATTTGCCTTAAAAACAACACACCCACTAACTTGGTCTTGTAGAGCTTTCTCTCCATTAAATCTCATATGCATGCAAGATACAAAATCTCTAGCTCTCTCTCTCTCTAGCTACGGTCTTGGCAGCTGAACAGGATGTTTTTCTAGCTGAGTTTTGAGCTGCATTTTTGTGTTTTCTACCTAACAAGAAGGTGTGTTTGCAATGAGGCTTGGGGTATACACACTTGAGGGTTCCTCCTCTTGGAACCTTGGTCGATTTCATCTTCATAAATCATCAAGTTTGCTGCTGGAAGATCACAATCTTGAAGGGTTTTGGCAGCTTTCATTTTGGTGTTTTTGGTGTCCAACTTCAAGCAAGGATGATGCTTACTTAGAGCTTTGTGGGAGTTAACGTTTGAGGACATCCAACCTTGAAGCTTTGGCCATATTTCAGCCTCTTATCTTCTTTCTTTAGTTGACATTTAGCTGCTGGAAGGAGGTAGTTTGACAGCCCTTTGTGGCTGTCATATTGTGTTATTTTATGTACACATAGCATGTTCATTTACATATAATGATCCTTTGATTTATGGGTTTGTTTTATTCACTTATAAGGTCACTAAAAGAACATAATTTGCAGCTTATAAATGAGTTTATAAAGTTGTAATTCCGCTGCGTTTTCAGAAAGTTTAAATGGTTAAACTATGATTTTATGTTCTAACAAACCCAACAATGGCATCAAGAGCCGGTTATGTGGATAGCTTGCTTGTTCTTACCCTTTAAAAATCGTTTTAAAGGATGTTAATCAACTAATTAGGGGTTGATTTTGGTTGATTTAATAAACCCCAAGTCTTTCAAAGTTATATCTTCATGCTTATGATTAAACTTTGAAAGATAAGAAAGTCAATTGGTTGATATATTTGGATGTTGTTTGTTTGGACAAACAAACCCTAATTTTCAGTTTATGTTGGCTGAAAATTTGGGGTTTGATGGGGTTTATTTAGTTTGTTGAATGATGTTTATGATTGGTCTTATAATAGTGCATAACCTAGCTTAGGCCTTATGTTATTTGGATGATTGGAATGGTTGTTTTAATTCATTCAATTGGGTTGTAATATTTGTGTTTATTATTTGGGTTGTAATTATTTATTCATTTGGTTATGTAATAAATAGATTAGGTGCATTTCTTTTATTAGAAAAATGTATTAGGATATAATTTTTGTAAAAGGAAGATGCACAAGATGAAGACCCAAAGATGGACATCAAAGACACAAAAAAAGGACTTGAAGCATGTGGATGCAAGTTCAAGTGGGAGTCAATGAAGACCTCTATTTTGTGTTGTATTCAACCCTTAGGAAAGACCAAATGACCACACTTGTGATGGAAAACAAGTGTGGTCACAATAGTAGCTATGGTTATGCACATTATGGTTGTTATATTATGCTTGTTTGATTGTGATTTTATGAATGATTGTATGATATTTGGATATGATAAACAATCTTAATAAAAATGATCTTAACAAGCTAATATAAAATGGTTCTTAATCATTAAGTGTTAATAAATGGTTATTAAAAGGATTAATGGTTTTATAATAAAATGAGTTTTATTAAAAGAACCATAGGGTATCTTGTATTTGAAAGCATACAAATACAAGTACATAGAGTTTTCAAAACTAGAATTAATGAAAACCAAAAATCACTTTTCAAAACAAGTTTAACACCACCCTTTTTCATGACTCTCGAATTACTTGAGAACTATTTATGGGATAAAGGTCACCTAACCACTTATAGGGAACTTGTGTGTTTGAGGTGAGTCTAACATACTTGTGGGATAAAGGTCACCTAACCGCTTGTATGTGAAAACTCACACGTGTGTGTAAGTAGGACGACTTGAATTGGAAACCATGTGCATAGGGTCACCGAAGCATGGCGTACAATGGTGTCGATGGGATTAAACATGCCAACCAAACATAAGATGTTTAACCGATCCCATAAAGGCTAGAAGTTGTAAAAGGTTGCAATTGTCAAATGTTGACTACCTTGTTAATTTAAATAATGGGATAAAGGTCACCTAACCATTATTTGAATGTAACATTGGATTCTAGATTTTAATTATTAATTGTCTATGAGACATAAAAGGGTATTAATAATTAAAATAAAATTTTAAGAAATACTAATAAGAACTTTGTAAATTTTGTAGAATGGCCGCAAACAATAATGCTACCACCTCGACCGTCCATACCCTATCACTAATAATCGTTATCAAAATGAGTAAAGGCCTATGTCCTTGACGATCCCATGTCTCACCAACCAATGCTGTTGATGTTAAGGCCTTTTGACGATTGGCTTAAGCACATTAAGGATTCTGTGCAAATTTCCTACCTAATGTTGGGAATATGATTCCCGAACTCCAAAAGGGTTTGGAACATCATAGGGCATATGACATGATAATCTAGTTGAATTAAATGTTCCTTCAACAAACATTAGTAAGATTGCTTCGAAACAGTTCAAGCACTTTATGCATGTCACATGGAAGAAACCCAATCGATATCATCTTATATATATTCTTAAGATGAAAAGCCACATTGATAGCCTCAAGATGCTTAACTGTCCTGTCTCAAAGTAGTTAGCCAAGGATTTGATCCTTGATTGCCCAACTAAAGGTTTGAGACATTCATAATAAACTGTAATATGAACGGGAGGGACAAGAGTATCGGTGAAATTTACGCAATGCTCAAAGCAACCGAGGCAGGGATGGGTAGAGAGGTTCTACCTATTCTTTCGATCAATGAGGGAGACTATAAGAAATGGCCAATCTCGATCCTAAGGCAATTATTGCCAAAAGAAAGGAATACATCAAAGCAAAGGTTAAAGCGAAACCTCAAAAACCTAAGCTTATAAAGCCTAAGGTAAAGGAGAACGATCCATGCTTTGAGTATCGAGAGATAGGACAATAAAAGGGAATTGTCCCTCCTATCTCAAGGAGTTGAAAAAAATAAGAGGGATGCTAGGCAACCTCAAATACAATTTTCATGATTCACATTGTATTAAATGTCATTTCTTCAAACATATGGGTATTGGATACCGGATGTGAGACTCATACTTGCAATTGTTGCAAAGGGGTTCAAAAGAAATGTGCGCTTCAAGGAGGGAAACTCTATTTTGAGACTTACAAATGTTTTGAAAGTTGTTCTCAAAACCTTTTGTATGCACCTAGTTTGACTAGGAACATAATTAATGTTTCATATTAAAACAATATGGTCATGATTTAAAGTTTGTATATAATGGTATTAAGTTTTATGGATGATGTATTTCATTTTAAGGATATGCCTTTTAATGATATTCATGAATTAGTTCATGATAATTCATCCTATAATAACTCTTTATACACATTAAGCACCAAGAAACTTAAAATCGGTTTAAGTTATTATTATCTTTGACATTGTCATCTTGGTCACATAAACAAGAATTGGATTCAAACACTTCAAAAGAATGGTCTTTTGGAAACAAATGAAAATGTTTCATTTGATAAGTGTGAACCAAAAGACTTATTAGGAATGATACATTTGGATGTATGTGGTCCTTTTAAGACAATGACAAAGATTGGTGAAAAGATACTTCATTACTGTTATCGACGATTACAGTCTCTATTATTGTATGCACTTGATGACACATAAGAATGAAACTTTTGAAATGTTCAAAATCTTCAATAATGAAGTAGAAAATCAACTCTACATAACTATCTAAGTTCTTCATTCTGATAAAGGAGAAACTGGCCCCTATTTGGATATGGTTCAATTCATTAAGGCTATGAGCTTACCACCTTTATCATCTTGGGTTTTCGCACTACTCTCCACGGCTCGTATTTTGAATATGGCCCAAACCAAGAAAGTGGGTTCGACACCTTTTGAAATATGGCATGAAAGAGTTCCATCGCTATCATATTTAAAGGTATGGGGTAGTGAAGCTTATGTTAAGCTTAACACCCAAAGCAAATTTGAAAGTCGATCCACTAAGTGTATATTTGTTGGATATCCCAAAGACTGTATAGGATACTACTTCTTTGATCCAACAGAGCAAAAGGAATTTATTGCTCGAAGGGCAGAGTTCTTGGAAGGCAAGTTCCTTATGGAAGGAGTGATGCATAGAACAATGGAATTTGATGAAGATCAAGATCCACAAGCCGATACACGTTTGGTTGACACTAGCTGTCAACAAGAGGTTGTTGATGATGATCAAGAGGTTGATCAATACACACAAAACGTTCACAGATCTGGTAGAGTTAGCATTCCACCTGAAATATATGGATTTTTCATGGATGGATGCCATGAGATTGACTCCGATGAGCCAACTACATACCATGATGCTATGTCTAATTCGGATTGTGACAAATGGCTGGAAGCCATGAATGTAGAGATGCAATCCATGTATGACAACCAAATTTAGGAATTGGTTGACCCTCCACTTAACTCTAAACCGGTTGAATGCAAGTGCGTTTTCGAGAAGAAAACAAATACGCATGGAAACTTGGATATTAACAAGGCAAGACTTGTAGCAAAATGTTTCACTCAAACTCAAGGGGTTGATTATGATGAAACCTTCTCACCTGTTGCGATGCTAAAGTCTATAAGGATATTGTTTGCCATAGCTGCTCATTATGATTATGAGATTTGGCAAATGGATGTCAAAACCGCTTTCCTAAATGGATATCTTGAGGAAGATGCCTATATGGTTCAGCCTGAAGGTTTTGTTGATCCAAAACATCCTAATGAAGTATGCAAATTGAAGAAATCAATCTATGGATTGAAACAAGCATCGAGAAGTTGGAATCAATGTTTTGATAAAGAGATCAAGAAATTTGGTTTCATCAAGAACGCTGACAAGGCTTGTGTGTATAAAAAGACTAGTGTGAGTGTAATCACATTCTTAGTATTGTATGTTGATGACATAGTACTATATGGAAAAGATATTCCAACCATGGAAGGTGTTAAAACCTGGCTTGGAAATTGTTTTTCCATGAAAGATCTCAGTGAAGCTGCCTATATTTAGGAATAAAGATCTATAGGGATAGATCGAGGCGGTTGATAGGTCTAAACCAAAGTGCATATATTGATAAAATCTTGAAAAAGGTTCAAGATGGAAAACTCTAAGAAAGGTATGGTACCTATTCAAAGAGAGACTATATTGAGTGCATCTCAATGTCCAAGCTCAAAGGATGAGCAAGATTATATGAAGGACATCCCATATGCGTCTGCTATATGATCCATCATATATGCGATGATATGCACTAAGACCGGACGTGTCATGCGCGTTAAGCATGACAAGAAGATATCAGCAGAATCCAGGTAATAGCCATTGGATGGCTGTTAAAAGTATATTGAAATACCTTAGGAGGACTAAGGATATGTTTCTAATATACGGATCTGAGAAAGAGGAACTTGTTGTAAAGGGTTACACGGATGCGAGTTTCCAAACTGATCGAGATGATCCTCGATCACAATCGGGGTATGTCTCCATTTTGAATAAGGTAGCATTGTCCACTACAAAATAGGAATACATAGCCGCCTCATTAGCAGCTTTGGAAGCTGCATGAATAAAAGGTTTATCGTCGATCTAAGGATGGTCTCTACCATTCAAGACCCCTTAGAAATCTTTTGTGATAACGAGGGTGCGATTGCACAAATCAAGGAACCCCGTGCACATCAAAAGATTAGGCACAATGAGCAGAGATTCAACTACATACGAGATGAAGTTGAAAAAGCAAAGATATGTATTCGCAAAGTTCACTTTGATCAAAAGATTGCGGATCGACTCACGAAGCTCCTCGAAAGGGCAAAGCATGAAAGTCATGCCTATGCCTTAGGACTTCGATATTCTAGTGATTGGAATTGATCAGTTTTAGTATTAATATTGAAAATATGGAACAATTGTGATATTTAACTCATCTATATATTTACGATATTTTGAGTTATGTTCCTTTTAGCATGTTTATATCCATGAATATGTTTATTATTCTAAATGTCCGTAGTCGGTCATATTTAGGGGAACAAATATGAACGTTAGAATATTATGAACTTGGATTGGCGGATACTCATAAGGCATGAATATAGAGCAATTGGTTGCTGCCAAGGTTCATAGATATTTGTGGGATACAAATATTGGACTAACCCGCATCTCAAATTTTACTACATGGAATCTTATCGATTGATCATAAGTAAATTTGAGTAAAGGCGAATATCATTTGGTATCCTCCGACCTAAGATACATACTGGGTTTTGATATTAACCAAGTATTATACCTTGAGCTAATTCTTCACTGTCCTGAAATAGTGGACAATACATAAGGGTATGTTCAGGTATAACACGAGGTGTTTGTGAAAAACGTATGTAGTCAAGATGGAATTTGTTCCTCTTATTCGTTGAGAGTTAGATGTCTAAGGCCTGATTAAGTTAAATCAACAAGGAATGATCATTCTGTGTCCTTGGATTTAACATGACATCTGTAACAAAAGGATAGATGATTGATTCACCTAAATCATTTTAAGTAGGGTACTTGAATGGGATGATGTTATTGAATGGCCATAAGTCATGCGTATTAAGGGTAGTAAACCGTTGTTAGGTGTTATTTACTGCTTGCATCAATCTTCTATGAATCTTGGGCAAGTGGGAGATTGTAGGATTCTATATGCCCAAGACACTTAGAATATTGATGTGGTTAGTACGTTATGATCCAAGTCGGGTTATACCCAATAACAAGCTTAGCAAACACCAATTAATATTTAATTGATGATATGATCATGCAATTAAATATTTACACCAATTTAGAAAATGTGTTTTCTAAATTAGTTGCATATGAGATGGAACAATTTATTAGGATATTTTGTTCAATAATATTATTTGAAGTGTTATTTAAATTAGTTGTATAACACCAAATAATAATGAGAGTATACTACTTACACAATTAAATGGTTAATTGTTACAAGACTAGACATATGTGCGTATGTTTAATTAAAAGAAAACCTTCTTTTTTAGGCATGAAAACCGTCCCCTTTGTCTCTTGCATGTGGGAGACACACATGCAAGATTCCACCAACATTTGCCTTAAAAACAACACACCCACTAACTTGGTCTTGTAGAGCTTTCTCTCCATTCAATCTCATATGCATGCAAGACACAAAACTCTCTATCTCTCTCTCTCTCTAGCTACTGTTTTGGCAGCTGAACATGAGGTTTTTCTAGCTGAGTTTTGAGCTGCATTTTGGTGTTTTCTACCTAACAAGAAGGTGTGTTTGCAATGAGGCTTGGGGTATACACACTTGAGGGTTCCTCCTCTTGGAACCTTGGTCGATTTCATCTTCATAAATCATCAAGTTTGCTGCTGGAAGATCACGATCTTGAAGGGTTTTGGCAGCTTTCATTTTGGTGTTTTTGGTGTCCAACTTCAAGCAAGGATGATGCTTACTTATAGCTTTGTGGGAGTCAACTTTTGAGGACATCCAACCTTGAAGCTTTGTCCATATTTCAGCCTCTTATCTTCTTTCCTTGGTCGACATTTAGCTGCTGGAAGGAGGTACTTTGACAGCCCTTTGTGGCTGTCATATTGTGTTATTTTATGTACACATAGCATGTTCATTCACATATAATGATCCTTTGATTTATGGGTTTGTTTTATTCACTTATAAGGTCACTTAAAGAACATAATTTTCAGCTTATAAATGAGTTTATAAAGTTGCAATTCTGCTACGTTTTCAGAAAGTTTAAATGGTTAAACTATGATTTTATGTTATAACAAACCCAACAAAACTATCTGCGAAACTACAGTTTCGTAGAAAGTATTTATAGTTTCGCTGCATGACTACATAATTTCGATGGATGAATACCAAGTTTTGCAGAACGGGCTGAAATTACGAGCCAACCCATTTTTGACCCAAGACTTCAATCTTTTACACCTAAAACCTTGGTTTATCACCCAATTTTCTTACACAAGAATGTGAGTTTTGGGTGATTCTTTGCCACTTTCAAAAGCCTCAAGCCCTAGAATCCGGGTTTACCCTCAAAGAAACAAGTAAACGATGTTTCTTACCTGGATTTTTGGTTTTTTTTTTGTTGTTTGGATTTCCACGAACACTGATCTTCAATCTGTTGATGAACTGAGCCTTGAATCACCACTTTCTCTCCACTTTCTCTCTCTACATTCTCTCTAGAAGTTAGTGTTGAGTTGCAAATGAGAGTGGCTCAAGCTGATCTGTTTATATATACCGGGAGTTCCCGGGACCTTAAGCTCGCCAAACACATAACCCGCGAGGTCTACTTGGTTCATACTCCATTTCCAGCATATTTTCTTTAAATAATCCCCGCTAAGCCCATTATTATTAATTGGCTAGTTTCGACTTTAGTCCGGACGTTACACGCGTTCTTTAAGTTCTCTTCCAGTAAATAGGATACCCATGCTCTTGTTATTAAGACATCTATTGGTTCAAGGAACTTACACTTATCCAAATTTATAGTCAATTTTTTAACATATAAAAAAGAACGAACCAAAATAAGAATTTGCAAAGTTGTGGAAGGACTATTATTGATTATACACAAGGAATGTTACATTGAATGTTATTAAAGTTATGATCATCATATTTATATAACAACTCGCATTGCTTCATGGTCACAGGAAGATTGATATGCTTCAAACCCTCATCAACCATACACTATAACTTAAGTTTCTTTATTCTATGTCATTTATAATGAAAAGTTTGGATCATTTCAATCCTATTTATTTGGAGGAAATGGATATGTTACATTCATTGTATTACACGGTTAAAAATGGATGGGGTTAGATAAGTTATAGCTAAAGTGCTACAAGTGCAATAGGTTAGGGCATATAGCTATGCAATGCATGATGCAACGAACAAATCCAATACCAATGATCATATATCCTTTCAAATTTCTAGCTAGTAAAATATATGTAATTAAGTGGGTGACCTTCACAAGTGTTACTAAATAAACAACTTATTAACGAGATAAGATAACAAATAGAAGGAGATATGACCTCAACCTTAATATCTTCATGGATAATATCTTACAACATGTGTGAAAACAGATATGCAAGATCAAGTTGGACATTTTACAACATGTGTGAAAATAGATTTGTGCCTGGGGGGAGGGGGGAAGTATGTTATGGTATGTTGCATCATGTGCATTGTTGGTGTCTACAATGATGTTGTTGCATTCCCATATCTGTGTGTGTTTAGCGTGTGTTCTGCTTGGTGTGTGTGTGCATGTTTATGGTGTGTGCTGCGGGTTTAGTGTGTGTGTTTCTGTTTATTATGTGGTGTGGTGATCAAGGTGTTGTACTTGGGTTTCAATTTGAGGGTTAGTTGTAACACCCGACTATTTTCTTTGAACCCAATGAAAGAAGAAAAAGAAATAAAGTCCAAAGTCGGGGGACCAAACTCGCCAACATGAGAAAGTTGGGTAAGTGGAGATATTTGAAGGGAGAGGGCAGCCCTTACCCTCTCCCCACACTCATATTTTCAGCAAAGAAAAGAGAGGAGAAGAAGAAAGGGAGAAAAGAGAGAAAAATGTTGGTTCGGGTGGATTCGAGCGCGAAAATCATCATGTAGCGGGTCAAATCGAAGCTCTACTTGACAGGATTGTTTGTGTGAGTTTTCAACTGATTTGGGGCTGGGACACATAGTGAAAACCCGTTTTGTATGTGTGTGTGTTTGACCCATTTGTATGTGTTTTCATGTGATGCGTTTGGAGTTTGTTTTCGGGCTTGTGTGTGCTTGAATGGTGTTGTGGTATGCATTCTTAAGGATTAGGATGGTTGATTTGGGATTAGAATGAGTTTGGATGAGCTTGGACGTCGAAAATGGCAGATTGGGTTCGGGATGAACTGCATTCTGCATCAGCTAGGGCTATGCGACCGAATGGAGGCCATACGGCCGAATGAGGTGTGATTGGGGTTCATTCGCACGATTGAGGGTCCATTCTCACGATTGGGGATTCAATCGCATGACTGGGGGCCAGTCGCATGTGGAGTCATGCGACTGAGGGCCCAGTCGCATAAGTGTTCATCCGTATTAGTTTCATCCGCATGAGGTCATCCGCATGAGTGTTCATTCGCTTGGGTGTTCATCTGTATGAGGTCCATTCACATGATTGGGTGTTCATCTGCATTGGTGTTCATCCACATTGGTCCATTCGCATGATGTTCAGTTTCCTGGTGACCATGCGACTGAAGGATGCCCATACGCCCAAATAGGGCTGGTGTACCCGAGGAAAAGCGTAGTTTAATTTCTGACTTTCGGGGAAAAGTGTAGATGTAAGTTTTGACGTGGAAGTTCTTGTAAGTTCAAGTAAGATGATTGTTGGGGTCTTAGAGGGTATGTCGGGCATGATGATGTTGCATGTTTATGCATGATGTATGTTATGTATGTATGATGATGCCCTGTATGATAATGCTACTGTGTATGTTGATGTTCCTTATTATGATGAATGTTTATCTTTCCCGTGGCTTTACGTGTTATGTTAATGAATGAAACGAAAGTATTATGTAACGTAAAGTGGAAGATAATAAAAGAGGAACATGATGAATGATGCATGCATTAATAATGAATGAAAATAAGAAAGGCTTGCAAGCAGACATATGAGGTGAGCGACCCTGTTGTCGTAACAAACTCGAAATGGGATCCTTGTCATTCGACCTCAGTAATCATGGCCGTATGCCATGAAGAGGGTAAAGCTTGACACTGTGATTGACCGTTTGTATAGTACCACTGTTGCATACCCTAGGTACTGTGGCCATAGGTGTGGTGCACCGTTATAGAAGGTCTATGATAGGCCTAGGTCCAGTATCAGGAACAGAAGGGTATTGCGCATGGCAATGGTACACCTAAACTTTACCTTAGGTACTGTGGCCAGAGGTGTGATGCACCGTTATAGAAGGTCTATGATAGACCTAGGTCTAGTACCACGAACAGAAGGGTAAAGTTTATGGTTTGATGGAAAGAAGTGATGAAAAGGTGAAAGAATGTGAAAGTTAAAGACGTACAATGAATGATGAAAGTTAAAGAATGAATGAATGAATGATGAAGATAATAATGATATTATCTATGTGTACGTATGATGTATGATCGCATGAAAGTAAAGAACGGTTTTTATCAAAAGAAAAGTATGTTTTATTATAAAACTAGAACTCACTCAGCAACGCTGACTTTTATGTGTTTCCAGTTGGCAGGTAATGATTGCTGAGTATGGCACGGGGCGGCTACTCAGCTCTTTTGGATGGCATCCATTTATATAATGCTTTTGTGATGTAATGCAACAATGTATTTTGTAACTGATTAATGATGTATTATTTTGCAAAAGCCTTTATAATGAAATGAAATGTCATTTTTGAATGTTTCCGCTACAACGTTTTTATGTAAGATGATGAAAGTATATGTTTTATGTGCAATGATCGACAAGCTGTAAGCGTCCCGGGAACGGGGCCTTACAAGTTGGTATCAGAGCTAAAGTTTAAGTGAATTGGGTAAATATTTTCAAAACCTAATCTTAAACTGAGAATGGGACGAAAAGGGAAGGGATGCCAGTCTGAGTAGCTACGTGCCATCAGGTATTTTCTTTAATGTTAACCGGTATTTTGTGCGCATGGTATGTGGTTATGTGCTGTTTGTAGATTTAAATACTGATGTAGTCAGGACAGGTAATGCTTGGGGTATGAAAAGTAAAGTAAGTGGCTGATCACAACTGGCTAGTGTAATTAGGGACTTACTATACTTGAGATAAACTGAGCTATTCCCTTGAATGACCGTGTTGGTGTTTGAATAGTTCAGTGTGTTAGAGGATGGCCGGTGGTAGCTCATTGAAGGCTTTATGAGGCGGAGCACAAGGTGGACGTGGTGCTGAACCACGGGTCATAAGAGGAAGGCCTAGAGTTGAAAAAGTGGTTCATGAAGAACCCGAGACCCCTCATCGGCGGTGACGAGAGTGCTAACTTCAGAGCCTCAATGAAAGAGGCTGTTATAGAGGAAGTGCACCAGGTCATGCAGACGATCTTACAGTCTGTGGTGACCAAAGTAATAAAGGCCGTACGGGATGGAGAAAGAAGGGAGAGGAACCGGTCCTCGAGAGGACAGGAGCAATCGGAAACTGAAACGGTTCTCTCCGATGATGAGGAAGAGGAGGAAGAGCCTGTGCAAGAGCCGGCACAAGGCTGTAACTATGGGGCGTTTCAACGATGCAAGCCCCTAACTTTTGATGGTAATGGCACTGCTGGTGTTGCTCACCGATGGGTGAGGGAAATGGAAGCTGTTCTGAACATCAGTGAGTGCCGAGAAGAGAAGAAGGTAAAGTTTACTGCCAACTCTTTCGTGGACTCAGCTTTGTGCTGGTGGGACAACATAGTCCAAGTTGAAGGTAGCAGGGCTATTGGGAGGATGAGATGGTCGGAGCTAAAAAAGTTGGTGATTGAGGAGTTTTGTCCTCAATGGGAAATGGACAAGGTTGAGAGGGAGTTTCTACAACTAGAGGCGGGAACCATGACACACCAACATTACACCACAAAGTTCAATGAGATGGCACGTCTGGTGCCAGATCAGGTGACGCCTTTGTCACGGAAGATTAAGAGATACATTCAGGGTTTGCCAGCGGATATTCGCAGGAATATGATCGCTGCCCGACCGAGCACGTTTAGGTCGGTGGTGGATTTGACAGTGAGGTTATATGATGAGAGGGCTGTTGTGGTGGTGGCTGATGGTAGCAGGAAGGGTGGTGGTGATCAAAACTAGAGTAGGAAGAGGTTTGGTCGGGGTGATGCCTCGACGGGTAACAAGAAGGCACGGGTGGATGACCGCCGTGTGGTCACATCGGGTGCGGGTACGAAGAAGTGCGGTAGGTGTGGGAGAGAGCATAGTGGGGAATGTAGGCTGGGGTTGAACGTGTGGTTCAAATGTGGGAAGCCAGGGCATATAGCCAAGGACTGTCGTGCGGTCCGGTGCTTTAACTGTGGCGTGGAGGGCCACATAAGTAAGGATTGTAAGAAGCCAAGGGCTGAGGGTTTCGGGGTGAAGAAGACGGGAAGTGAAGGACCGAGGGCGAGCACCAAGGCATTCACTATGACACAGGAGGAAGCTAGGACGGACCCTGATGTCATGTCCGGTACGTTTTTGATGAACCAAACTTTAGCTTCTGTGTTATTTGATTTGGGTGCTAGTAAAAGTTTTATTTCTGCTGCTTTCTGTGCTAAACTGCCTGTTAGTAGTAGACGTGTTGACGCGCCCTTTGATGTAGAAACTGCCATGGGTAAGTCTACCAGGATTTCTGAGATAATAGAGAACTGTGATGTGGAATTAAAAGGTCATAAGCTTCCTGTTCGACCCTTTGTGATGATTTAGGTGGTTTCAATTTGGTTCTTGGGATGGATTGGTTGGCGGACTTCGAAGCGAATATTGTGTGTCGCAAGAAGATGATTCGTTTGATTGCGCCTGATGGGAGTTCGGTAACTGTTTATGGGGATCAGGTCACGACGATCCAAAAAGTAATCTCAATGGCGGTGGCGGAAAGTGCATGAGGCGTGGATGTAGCGCCTACTCTCCGTGGGGTGCTCCGGTCTTATTTGTAAAGAAGAAAGACGGTAGTATGAGGATGTGTATAGACTACCGAGAGCTGAACAAATTGACGGTTGTTGGTACACATGTCCCTAGTTCTAGTTCTAGTGAGCTCAAACGTAATTGACTTTCATTTTGTAACACTTATGTAATGTTTGATATATGAAATGAAAAACTCTTCTTTGAAAGTTTATTGGTTGTTTAATGTTATATCTATTAATATGATTTATTGTTACACGCTTATATGAACATGTTATATAGGTTTACAGTTGTTAGACATAGTTCTGTATCATTAAAGGTTCAGGAATATGTTTAACTAAGTCTCATGATTCAGTCACATGACTGGACCATGCGAATGGGCCAGTCGCATGACTAAACCAGGTGATTGAGTCAATCGCACGATTGAGTCATAAGACTGACTCAGTCGTACGAATGAATCAATCGTACGACTCAGTCATGAGAGCTGTAACTTATAAATACAATTTAATTCATGGAAAAACATAACACTTCGAGAATTATCAACCCTAGCCGTTCCTGTTCGTCCAGAGAGTCCCTTCCAACTTCATAGAACGTTTCTGATCGATTCTAATCAATTCTTAACGTATTCTCATCGTTAGCTTTGATCGGATTAACGTTCTCCCTAATTGGATCGCCAATCAAATAGGATTCCGCACTATTTGATCTGGTTTCACGTTGAATCAGTTAGTACTCCGTCCGTACATGGATCTAACAAGTGGTATCAGAGCCTTGGCTCTTGATTCTTCGTGGAGTCAATCGCGTTTTTGAAAAAGTCAACGTTTTTAAGCAAAAGATCCGTTCTTTCTGCATAAAAATCCAGTTTTTACGAGTGCATGTGTTCAAAAGTTCGTCTTTTTCGAGTTTCAGCTTACTAGG
The DNA here is from genome assembly GCA_024085815.1 of Flaveria linearis. NCBI lineage: Eukaryota > Viridiplantae > Streptophyta > Magnoliopsida > Asterales > Asteraceae > Flaveria > Flaveria linearis. The sequence goes on from CM044013.1 coordinate 38,333,985, forward strand.
GTTTTCAAAATTATGTTTTTGGGTCGAATTGCATGAAAAGTTTGGAAAATTTCAAAGTCAGCAGTCTCAGTCGCACGATTGACTCAATCGCATGACTGAACTCCATTCGCTCAGCTCAATCGCACGATTGGCCCAGTCGCTTGTTCAATCGCACGATTGGTCCAGTCGGTCTGTTCATTCGTACAAATGTCCTAGTCGTCTGCTCAGTCGCACGACTAAGCTCAATCGCCCAGTTGAGTCTCAGTCGCACCCTAGTCGCATCCCCAGTCACATACACAGTTGGTTTTCAAGTTTTAAGACTAATTCAATATGGACACATAGAACTTTGCACTCTCAGTAGGGAAGGACTCCAGGATCCAGAATCTATTGCTTTTGGAGAATGAGATCGGGAATCATAACAAACCACCAAAGCTTCTGCTCTTGATGATTATCCTCAATGGAAGCAACGGTTTGAAATTCATCTGAATGGAGTAGACACAAACCTCTAGAACACTATTAAGACTGGCTACACTATGCCAATTGGAGCTGATGGTGTTCCACTGACTCTAAGTGGCTTGACTGAGGCACAAAAGACTGCGTACAATGCTGAGAAGAAGGCCTACGCATTGTTGACACAGTCCATTCCGAAAGACATCTTCCATCAGTTCTCAGAACACAAGCAGTGCAAAAAGTTATGGGAGGCTCTTGAGAAGGGATATGAAGGAAATACAACACTTAAGTCTCTGAAGGCGAACGCATTCAAGAAGGAATTTGATAACTTCTCATCTATTGGGAATGAAAGTTTGGATGATGTGATCGACCGCTTCTTTCATTTGATGAGTGAACTGCACACTAATGGGGTTAAAACGTCCATGGAAGAGAAAGTGGCAAGTTTGGCTGATGGGTTACCGGATAAGTGGGGTTCATTTGTTTCCACTTTGAGACATAGTGATGTGCTGGAGTCAATGGACATAAATGATTTTATTCTGAAATTGAGGGAGCAAGATGTTCAACATAAGTACAAGTCTAAGAAGGGTAACTACACTCAGAATCCTTCGCTCTACAATGTCACTCCTACTACAGCGGCTTCTAGTGCTCCTCTATAGACTTCTTTCGTGTCTAACACATCTACAAGCATCTCAAGTACATCCTCAAGCTGTGAATTGAGTGGATCGTCAAGTGTCCAATTCAATGCTCCAGAAATTCAATTAACGAAGTTAAATACAGAGAATTTGGGCAACGTATCTGCTGAAGTTGCTAAGGAGCATATGGATCTACTTGCTGCTGTGGTACATTCTTATGATGGGTTAGTTGTAGGAAAGATTGGAAATTGCCATCTAGCAGATGAAGATTATGAACAGGTTGATGAAACAGAGCTTGAATGAATGGATATAATATGGACTCTCGCTAGTGCTGTGCGTAGAGCAAAGAAGTTCGTTAAAAAGACGGGATAGAATCTGGTGGGTACAAAAGATACAACATTTGGATTCGACAAGTCAAAAGTCACCTGTTTCAACTGCGGTGAAAAAGGCCATTTCAAGCGAGAGTGTGTCAAACCCAAAAAGACAGGCAATGGCAACCCGTTTTCATCATTTAACAGGCAGGATAAAGACAAGACTCCAAAGTCAACATCAACCAGCCATGACTCCAAAGCAATGGTAGCACAGGGTGATAAAGGAGAAGACTGGTCCTTCCGTTTCTTATCTGATGGTGAGGCTAACATTGCATCGGTTGATGATCTGAACGAAGACTCAGCGAGTGAGGGGGAGAACTCAGTTGAGCTTGATACTGCTGATGTGGATGAGACTTTGGCTGCTGTGGATCAACTAGTGGAGGATGAACTTAATACAGAATCTACAGCACACCAGGAACCCCAGGCTGCTTTCATGGCTGGCACCTCTACATCTGCACAGGTAGAATCAAAAGATAATCTCTTTGATAAACATGCATGTGTTGAATGTGATAAGTTTAGGGAAAGCATTGATCTGAAATTTGCTAGGCTATTAGAACATAATGATAACTTAGTAAATGACTTAAAACTATGCACTGAGGCTAATAGAGTATTAAAGCAAAATGAAAGCTGTTTTAAGGAGAAAATTGACTTGCTCAGAAAACAATTAAAAGAGACTGAAGTTGTTGCTTTTAACCAAGAGAATGACATAAAGTTTTACTTAAAAACAATTAAGGAAACTAAAAAGGACAGAGCTGTTTTACAAGTTGAAAATGAATCCTTAAAGCAAAAACTACATAGTTTAGCTAGTTCCTCTCACATCTTGAAAAACTTGGTTAAAGAAAGGAACAACGGGGAAGGGCTGGGTTATAAAGTTGTGCCTCCACCACATGAGATCCTCCTGAACACCAAATAGAGACCTGTCAATAATAATCCCATCAAGGACCATGTGGTGACTACTCCTCTGGTTAGTGATCCGGACACTGTAGTTAAACCTGCTCCTCCGGTTGCTGATCAGAATACATCAACTACAGGCACAACGGATAAAACCATCATTGAGAACAGTATGGAAGAGAATGTTCAAGCATCTATTGGATTGGGTTCAAAATCTGATGTCACACGACCTAAGACTTCAAAAACCACTCAGTCTAAACCGGTTAAGCAAGATCACAATCATCTTAAAAGACAAAGTAATCATAATGTTAAACAAGTAAAATTTGTCAAAGAAGGTGAAAATCAAAAGATTAAGACCAAAAAACCCATACTAGAAATGTACTCCCCACCCCACAACAGATCTCCTAGTCCAGTTGAGAGGAGATCATGCTATACTTATGGATAGAGAGGTCACATCTCTTCACACTGTCCTCCTATCAGACACCTAGGATTAAAGTTGAACTAGATCAAGATGTTAAACAGTTTTCTTCAAAACAGAGATCTACAACTCCTGTTAGGTCTAAAACACCTTCTAGGTCTTTTACCCCTCCCCAACACCATAGACAACATAGACAAGTCACTGGTAAGTCTGTGATGCCTGAGGTGAAAACTGTTTTTGAAAACAAACCTAAAGTTCAAACAGTAAATCAGTCATCGGTTTACCACAAACAATCCTTACACAAGGATGGTCTATGGAAAGCTAAAACATCTGATGTGTCTGATAGTGTTGATAAGCTGAAGGATGAGGTTTCCCTAAGTGCTAGAGGTCAGTGGGTTGAGTTTGTGATGTGTGATGCCTCAGGGAAACCCAAGCCAGTCAAGGCTTGGGTCCCCCTCCTTAACTAATTATTTTCTATTATGTGCAGGTTGTCCGCTATAGTGCTTCTACCAACACCTGGATAGTAGATAGCGGAGCATCCAGGCACATGATGGGAAATTAGTCTCTCCTTTTCAATGTCAAACAAAATTAAAGGGGACATGTGTCTTTTGCTGGAAACAAAGGAGGATACATTACCGCACAAGGAGAAGTAGTTAATGGACAGGTAAAGTTTGATAAAGTGAATTATGTTCAACAATTAGAAAACAATTTGCTTTCAGTTTCTCAGATATGTGACAAGGGCTTCAAAGTGATGTTTGACAATCGGAAGTGTTACATTCTGAAGAAGGAGATGTAGATTCCTGAGGAGCAGGTTTTAATGTCAGCATCAAGGTATAACGATTTGTACGTCTTGGACATGTCAAATGCTTCTACTACTGAGTCTACTGTTCAGTGCTTTTTATCGAAAGCAACAGAGAAGGAGTCCATCTCATGGCACAGGAGAATGGGACACATAAATCATAGGAAGATGAATCATCTGATTCATAACAACCTAGTTGAGGGAGTTACAGTAAAGAACTTCAAACTTCTAGATTTTGTGTCTCGTGCAAGAAGGGAAAGCAGACCAGGAAGTCTCACAAGACCAAGAACGTTAACCCTATCGAGATGCCACTGGAGCTACTGCATATGGATCTATTCGGTCCTGTCAGCACGAAGAGTATCGCTAGAGACTGGTACTGTTTTGTCATCACGGATGGCTACTCACGTTTCTCCTGGGTGATGTTTCTGAAAGCTAAGTCTGAAACCTTTGAGTGGTTCAAGGTGATCGTCACAACAGTGGAGTCCCTCTACAATCTGAAGGTGAGGAAGATTCGTTCAGATATTGGAACTGAATTCAAGAATCAGTGGATGGATGCTTTCTGCAAGGAAAAGGGAATTGTTCATCAGTTCACCTGTACATACACGCCACAGATGAATGGAGTTGTTGAACGGAAGAATAGGAGCGTGATCGAGACTGCAAGGACGATGTTGGGTGATTCAAAACTGCCAGTACAGTTCTGGAATTAAGCTGTTGCCAATGCGTGCTACACACTTAATCATGTGTTAGTTGTCAAGCGGCATGGGAAGACTTGCTATGAGTCGCTTCAAAAGCGCAAACCTAACCTGGAGTATCTGGAACCATTCAGAGCTCCATGCACGCTACTGAAGAAAACCCAGGAGGGCAAGTTCAGCGAGAAAGCAGATCAGGGGATCTTTTTGGGATACAGCATACTAGACAAACGAGTTTACAACAACTCAACAGGTCAGGTAGAAGTATGGTGCAACGTCGATGTGCAACGATACACCATCCCCCCTGCTGGAAAAGATCCATCGTCATTCTTCGACTACGATGGCTTTTTCAAATCATTCAACCTTCCTCAGATAGAATCAGATGAAGAGATTGTTGCTCAGATGATGTACGATATCCTAAATACACCGAATCTGGATACCAGCACTGTGACACCGGCTAGTGATGCATCGGGATCATCAACAGCTGCTCAGGACGAGAGTAATAAGTCATCAGATGATGAAGAAGGAGTTGAGACCAGCAATGAGCATAACGTTAATCAAGATAGAAGCTCAACAGATGGTGAACATGTATCAGGAAATCTGGATACTGAACCTACCATCACAAATCTGGATACTGAAGTTGTTGTTCCTATGACACCTGTGACTAGGATCAGTATGAATCATCCGCCGGAGGCTATCGTTAGGGAACTTCATTCCGGCATGCAGACTAGAAATCAGCTATACTCTGCTGATTATGCTGCAATTATGAAAAAGGGCTACGTGAATGACGGGGCTTTCAAATGTTTCGTTTCTCAAGTCGAGCCTAAACACGTAAGCGATGCCCTAAAGGATGAGGCCTGGGTCAATGCTATGCAGGAAGAGCTGCTACAGTTCAAGAAGCTTGGAGTGTGGACACTCGTTGACAGACCCAAAGGAGTAAAAGTGATTGGCTCCAAATGGGTGCTACGCTGCAAGAAGGATGACCAAGGTGTTGTAATCAGAAACAAGGCATGTTTGGTGTTCAAGGCTTCAGACAAGTCAGGGAGTCAACTATAATGAAGTGTTTGCACCCGTTGCTAGAATAGAAGCAATCCGTATCTTCCTAGCCTATGCATCGTATATGAAGATCAAAGTCTATCAACTAGATGGAAAGAGTGCATTCCTTCATGGGGAAATCCGTGAAGAAGTCTACGTCAGTCAACCTGAAGGATTCGAGGATCCTTATCATCGGGACAGGGTCTACAAGTTGGACAAGGCTCTGTACAGGCTACATCAGGCTCCTCGAGCTTGGTATGAAAAGCTCTCCACCCACCTGCTGAAACACGGGTTTCACAGGGGTGTGATTGACTGCATGCTGTTTATCAAAGAGAGAGATGGAGATTTACTGATGGTGCAAATTTATGTGGATGATATTATCTTCGGTTCACGAAACGAAGATCTATGTAAAGAATTCGAATCTATGATGAAGGCAGAATTTGAAATGAGTGCCATGGGAGAAATTAAGTTCTTCCTGGGATTACAGGTGGATCAAACACCATTCGGTATTTTTCTGCATCAGACTAAGTATGTAGGAGACATTCTTAGTCGATTTGATATGGAAAATGTCACTATTGCCGGTACCCCACTCGCCACAAATCATGATGTGGCACCTAATGAGAATGGGGATTTGGTGGATGCCACTATGTATTGTGGGATGATCGGATCTCTTATGTATCTCACTACCTCACGTCCAGATATCATGTATGCCACATGTTTATGCTCCAGATATCAAGCCAAACCGAAAGTAAATCATCTGATTGGGGTGAAAAGGATTTTCGTTATCTGAAGGGTACTCCAACACTAGGGTTGTGGTATCCTCATGATGATGACTTTGAGCTAACGGCTTATAGTGATTCATACTACGGCTGCTGCAAGATGAACTTCAAGTCAACATCAGCAGGGTGTCAGTTCTTTGGAAGGCGTTTAGTCACCTGGCAATGCAAGAAGCAGACATCGGTTGCCTTATCAACCTGTGAAGCTGAATACGTTGCTGCTGCAAGTTGCTGCTCTCAGATCATCTAGATCCAACAGCAAATGCGGGACTACGGTTTGCAATTTTCTAACACCCCTATATATGTTGATAACTCTGCTGCCATAGCCGTAACTAAAAATCCTGTTCAACACCCTAAAACAAAACACATCGGCATATAGTATCATTTCATATACGATTGGTATGAAAAACAATTAATTGATGTGATTAAAATAAACACGGATTTTCAACGCGCCGACCTCTACACCAAACCGTTTGATAAACCCAGATTTTTCTATCTGTTAGAGGTCAACGGCGTGAAAATGAAAAGTGACATCATTTCAGAAGACATAGATGCTTAGTCCGACACTTGTTTAACTTTTAATTTTATTTTATATCTATTTGTTTTAATTTCCTTGTCTTATAAAAATCCCAAAACACAAAAAGATTCTTTGTTTTAGAATTTTAGGGGAAGATTAGTTTACTTTCAGTATTTATCTACTTAAAAAAAGGGGGGGGAGGGCAGATAAGATAAAAAGGCAAAAACAACAACGATAAGAATGTGATTCAACACTATGGAAGGTGATAGTACACATGCGTCAAGTTACTTGGAACACCAAAAAGATTTTCAATTTTTGTAATTTTAGTTTAATTAAATCACAGAAAATTGTTAGTCAGAGAATTCTAAGTCTAACAAATTGGGAAAATGATAGTACGCTTGTTTGTAACTGTAACTACACGGAGAAAGTCGATCTAGGGAGGTGCTAGTTCATTATACGATGTGTCGGTAGATTCAACACAATAGACTAGTAGACATCATTGGTGAACTCAATTTAAACTAATCTGTCCAACTAACTGTGGGTTCCCATCTTATCACTGGTTAACACAATCAGTTATTTCCAATAAGGAGTGACGAGCAAATTAAACGCGACCAAAAGTGTGCGGATGACCACAAAAAGAGCAAAGCACGAAAAATGAAAATAAACGCAATCAAGCCGATAACCTATGTTGTTGGTGCGTTATGTGCAAAAGAGAAATTTAAAGGTGCTCTAACAAGAAGATAGGTTGTGTGCCTCTCTGCTGTGCGATGGCACTGACCTGAGAATAAGCATAACCTAGGTATTCTAGAATTCATTGGTGTTTGGCGCCTCTCTACTGTGCGATGGCACTGACCTGAGGCTTGGCTTCTCTTTGAAAGATCTATGAATATTCTCTTCTTGTCAAAATACCCGTAGACCGCTCAAAAGTCTCCTGAGGATTGTTGATTACCATATAAGCTTGGGATCCTCAAATGTTGGTTGAAATAATATAACCTAATACATCACCTATATATGTCAAAAATTTGTGTATGGATTTAAGTGGACAAGTATACTGACAATTGTTGTGGCTGCACTGCCTGATGTTCAAAATCAATGTGTGTTGCATATCAGATGAAGCATGATTTCCAGTTAGAGCTTAGAAGTCTCAGATGAATGAGAAACTGTGATATGTAAATATGTTAGTTTCCATTTCAGTATATATTTAAAAGTTCCAAGTAATTCAGTCTATGCCTGTCTGATTCCATATGAATCTGTCTTAGTAATTATGTTAATGCTAACAGGCTACTCTACCCTAACCTAACAAAATCACAAAAACATGTTTATTTGGTTACTTAGGTTAGTCTTTCAAGTTATTTGTAAAGTGTGTCTATGTCAGACTTTGCTATGTTATTCATTGCTGTGAATGTCACAAAATGAACTTAACGTCAATCTTAAATAAATTGTTTCTGAAAAGGTAAAAGGATCATGTCTGAGATGATCAGGTGCATAAATGGATCATGTCTGAGGTGATCAGGTGGATAAATGGATCACATCTGAGGTGATCAAAAGGTTTTAATCTTAAATTGGTCATGTCTGAGATGATCAAATGATCAAAATGTTTTATCTATTGTTACAAGGGGCTAAGTGTCAAAGGGTCAAAAAGGAAAAATTTCACAAGTATGACCCATTCGCACGACTGGGCCATGAATATGTACCAGTCGTATGATTGGACCATACGAATGAACCCATTCGCACGACTAGACCATGAGTATGGATCAGTCGTACGAATGGACCATACGAACGAGCCCAATTGCACGATTGGAGGTGACCGACTGTGACAGTCGCACGAATGATCCTCAATAGTATGACTGGAGATGACCGAATGGGCGAGTTGTACGACTGAAGCTCAGTCGCATGAATCAATCGTGCGACTAGGTTCAGTCGCATGACTGAAGGTTGCCCTAGTATAAATAGAGGGGGAGTCGGTCAGAGTCGCTCATTCACTCCAATCGCCCCAAAATAGCACACTACACAGTTACTTTGACAAAATTTCAAACTTTTGAGATTGATTCTTATTTGAATTCTAACCTGGATCATACCGTTCTACAGGTGATTTGCAAAAGATTCATGATCAAACAATCGGTTGAAACATGTAAAATATTACCTAAATTGGTATCTCAAATAACCGATAGATAAACACTAAAATATACCTCTTAAATGAACAAATATGTCAATTTAAAGGACCTTAAATGTTATACCGGGACCCTGCGAACCATATGAACCCAAATACAACGTCTAATTTCACTTGGTGACAAGATTCAAGTTTACGGTGTCGCACAGGGGTTTATGCGAATGGACAGACTGATGAACTTCAGACGCACGATTGAGCCAGTCGCATGCTTCAATCGCACGATTGAACCAATCGGTGATTCAGTCGCACGACTGACTCAACAGCATGGCCTGGCTCATGACTGAACTCAGTCGCTGGCACAATCATACGACTGAACTCAGGCGCAGGCACAATCGTACGACTGAACTCAGTCATAGGGGTCAATCGCATGATTGAACTAGCCTGTCTAAATCTGTTCCAAGTCAAGCGTTTATCTCTTATTAGTCGAACTAATGTGCTGGTTTCTTATATCGCAGGAAAAATGGATGATAGATGGACGATGAGCACCGAGCATAACATATGTGCTCATCCAGATCTTCATCCTAGAATGCTGCTGAGTTCACCGGGATTATAGCCTTCCTACAAAGATCAAGGATCTTCAAGGCAATTTCTTCTCCTTGCACTCCGTATAGGTCGATCCAGTATGCATTCTGGGAGAATGCTATGGTCGACAGTTCAACTGAATCTTTCTACATCCGGTTCTCTATCTTCGATCAAGATGTAGAGATTGGTAAAGACGACCTACGGCGAGTCTTGAAATTAGTTGATGATGGAACACACCCAACCAAGCAGCATCCCCTAACGGTACAGAGATGCTTTCTCAGGATCAAGTACGCCGGCGACATCAATATAGGCATGCTAAACAAGAGCAACCTGTACTCATAATTCAAGCATCTGGCTCATGTGATTCAGAAATGCATAGCCTTCAAGAGATAAGGAGTTCACAAACTGTCACTAAAGCTTCAATAGCAACGTTCCCATAATTATTCTTTGACATACTTCGAGAATCATCCACAGCAATGACAACTTGAAAGTTTTGCTTAGTCGGCTGGGTCCGTATCTACCATGTTTATCTTTTCGATAGTGACTTGCAATGGATTGTGCGATGATATGTGAGCTACAAAACCGAGGAGGGAGAGATCATTCATGATCTCACAGACGAGCAGCTGGCCGATATGTTCCGACTCAACCCGGATGAGCTAGTCAAGGATGCTCCCGAGGTTGACGTCAGGAGTGATGAAGAGCTGCAGGGCGTCGAGTAGTTTGATGTCGGGGATATCAATGCACAAGAGGATTCACAGTACACTGAACAATAAGGAAATGTTATTCCCAATTTGGGAGAAACATTTGGCAGTGATAGGTTTGGAGATCTTGGTGCTAAAGAGAAAGAGAAGGCATTGAAAAGTGAATATCTTACCAGATGGGTGAACTTCAAACCTCAACAGGCTACGAGGTACATCAGAAAATCTAAGGTAAACCATATTACTGGAAGACCAAAGATAGTCCTGAAATGGCGCCCTCCACGTAAAATGACACGTATTCCATTGAGGGAGATGCCACAAGATTTTGCACCCCATTTCAAATGGTGGTATTATGACTGGTGCACTGGAGAGGCTGTCATAGTTTTGGATAGAGAGGGGAAGGTAGAGACGATAAGGGTATTTGACCCAATGTGGCTAACAAACTTGTCCGCTTCTGATGTATACATATTGTACAAGTGGCCATTATTTTTTGATACGCAGGATATAGTGCAAGCACTTCAGTTCCAACATGTCATACGTTTATGCTTTGCACTTAATATCCATGCTGGGGTATCTAAACAAGAATGAGCTAAGAGGTTTGAATAGTTTAAAAGGGAAGTCAAAGATTAGATAAAACTAGGTCCAAGGGGGAGTTTGTTGCTACACATGTCCCTAGTTCTAGTTCTAGTGAGCTCAAATGTAATTGACTTTCATTTTGTAACACTTGTGTAATGTTTGATATATGAAATGAAAAACTCTTCTTTGAATGTTTATTGGTTGTTGAATGTTATATCTATTAATATGATTTATTGTTACACGCTTATATGAACATGTTATATAGGTTTACAGTTGTTAGACATAGTTCTGTATCATTAAAGGTTCAGGAATATGTTTAACTAAGTCTCATGATTTAGTCGCACAACTGGACCATGCGAATGGGCCAGTCACACGACTAAACCAGGTGATTGAGTGAATCGCACGATTGAGTCATAAGACTGACTCAGTCGTACGAATGAATCAATCGTACGACTCAGTCGCACGACTTAGCCATACGCATGGCTCAGTCGTACGAATGAGAGCTGTAACCTATAAATACCACTTAATTCGTGGAAAAACGTAACACTTTGAGAATTATCAACCCTAGCCGTTCCTGTTCATCCAGAGAGTCCCTTCCAACTTCATATAACGTTTCTGATCGATTCTAATCAATTCTTAGCGTATTCTCATCGTTAGTTTTGATCGGATTAACGTTCTCCCAGATTGGATCGCCAATCAAACAGGATTCCACACTATTTGATCTGGTTTCACGTTGAATCAGTTAGTACTCCATCCGTACGCGGACCTAACAACGGTGAAGAATCGGTACCCGTTACCGAGGATTGATGATTTGTTTGATTAGCTTCAAGGTGCCAGTTGGTTTTCAAGGATAGATCTTCGATCTTCCTACCATCAGCTAATGGTGAAAGAGCAGAATATTCCTAAAACAGCTTTTCACACGCGCTACGGTCACTACGAGTTTCTTGTCATGTCTTTTGGTTTGAGCAATGCGCCAGCTGCTTTTATGGATCTGATGAACCGGGTGTGTCGGCCGATGTTGGACAAATTAGTGATTGTGTTTATTGATGATATCCTGATTTATTCAAAGAGCGAGATAGAGCATGCCGGTCATATTCGAGAAGTGTTGGAGACGTTGAGAAAGGAGAAGTTGTATGCCAAGTTCTCCAAATGCGTGTTTTGGTTGCGCGAGGTTCAATTCTTGGGTCATGTGGTGAATCTGGTAGGGATTATGGTGGCTCTGACAAAGGTGGAAGCAATGATGCAATGGAAGTCTCCAAAGATGCCATCCGAGATCCGTAGTTTCTTGGGTTTGGCGGGCTACTACAGAAGATTCATTCAATACTTCTCAAAGATCGCTTCTCCACTAACCAAGTTGACCCGTAAGGATGTAAAGTTTGTATGGGGTCCAGCTCAAGAGAAGGCGTCTGAGGAGTTAAAGTCGAGGCTGACTCAAGCTCCTGTTCTGTCATTACCCGATGGGAGTGAAGATCTGGTGGTTTATTCGGATGCCTCATACTCGGGATTGGGATGCGTGTTAATGCAGAGAGGGAAGATTATAGCCTATGCATCCTAGCAGTTGAAGGTTCCTAAGGTTAACTATCCTACTCATGACTTGGAGCTAGCAGATATGGTCTTTTCACTAAAGATTTGGAGGCACTATCTCTACGGGATGAAGTGCACCATTTTCACTGACCACAAGAGCTTGAAGTACTTCTTCAAGCAGAAGGACTTGAACATGAGGCAGAGAAGATGGTTGGAGCTCATAAAGGATTATGATTGTGAGATCCATTATCATCCGGGCAAAGCCAACGTGGTGGTGGACGCCCTTAGCCGAAAAGAGAGACCCGAGCCGATTCGGGTGAAGGCGTACTAGCTGATCATGACCTCGAATGTGATGAAGCAAGTCAAAGAGTTTCAAGACGAGGCATTAAAAGAAGATCATCTTAACTCTGAAAGAATGAGAGGTCTGGTCGTGGAGTTGGATGAAAACACATTTGGTGTTAGAAACCGGTTTGGATGAATGTGGATTCCTCGTCTTGGGGATCTACGGGTGAAGATTATGGATGAAGCTCATAAGACTCAATAATCTATTCATCCCGGTGCTATAAAGATGTACCAAGACATGAAGAAATATTATTGGTAGCCGGGTATGAAGCGTGACGTGGTGGAGTATGTAAGTAAGTACCTTACTTGCTTGCAAGTGAAAGCCAAGCATCAAAAGCCGTATGGGAAGATCAAACCTTTGGATATACCGGAATAGAATTGGGAGCACATCACCATGGATTTCATTACAAAGTTGCCGCGTACTCCGAAAGGGTATGACACTATATGGGTGATTGTTGACCGCTTGACGAAGAGTGCTCACTTCCTACCGATCCGCGAGACATATTCATCTGAAAGGTTGGCTGATCTATTCATCAAGGAAATTGTAACTCGTCATGGTGTGCCGGTGTCTATTGTGTCTGATCATGACACCCGGTTTACATCCAAATTCTGGAAGAAATTCCACGACGCCATGGGGACGAGGTTACATATTAGCACGGCTTATCATCCCCAGACTGATGGTCAGTCAGAAAGGACCATCCAGACATTGGAGGACATGCTTCGGGCATGTGTGATTGATTTTGGGGGAAGTTGGGATGACCACTTACCGTTAGCTAAATTCTCATACAACAACAACTATCATGCCAGCATTGGTATGCCACTTTATGAGATGCTATACGGTACGAGATGAAGAACACCCGTTTGTTGGGGTGATATTTTTCATAAAGAGTTAGGGAGCGTCGAGGTGATCTAGGCTATGACTAAAAAGCTTGAAAGGATCAAAGCCTTCATGAAGGCAGCCAAAGATAGATAGAAGTCGTATGCTGATAAACGACGCAGACTGATTGAGTTCCAGGTGGGTGACCGGGTTATGTTGAAGGTCCCACCTTGGAAGGGTATAATTCGTTTCCGAAAGCGGGGCAAGTTGAGCCCGAGATACATAGGCCCTTTCCGAATCATTGCTCGAGTAGGAGAGTTGACCCATAGATTGGAGTTACCAGATGAGTTAAGTGGAATTCACCCAACATTCCACGTATCTCATGTAAGGAAGTGCTTGGCAGATGAAGATATGATTGTTCCACTGCAGGATATCAAAGTAGACGAACGACTCAATTATGTGGAGCAACCAGTGGTAATCATCGATCGAAGAGAGAAGAGGCTGAGAAACAAAGTGGTTCCTCTTGTGCGTGTACAGTGGAAGCACAGGATGGGATCCGAGTCAACGTGGGAGACTGATGAAGAAATGAGACATCATTACCCATGTTTGTTTGACGAATAACAGGTTTCGGGGATGAAACCTATATAAGGGGGTGGACTTGTAACACCCGGATACTTTCTTTGAAGCCGATGAAAGAAGAAAAAGAAATAAAGTCCAAAGTCGGGGGACCAAACTCGCCAATGTGAGAAAGTTGGGTAAGTGGAGATATTTGAAGGGAGAGGGCAGCCCTTACCCTCTTCTCACACTCATATTTTCAGCAAAGAAAAGAGAGGAGAAGAGGAGAGGGAGAAAAGAGAGAAAAATGTTAGTTCAGGTGGATTCGAGTGCAAAAATCATCGTGTAGCGGGTCAAATCGAAGCTCTACTCGACTGGATTGTTTGTGTGAGTTCTAGGACCCCTCTTTTACCCATTTTCAACTGATTTGGGGCTAGAACACATAGTGAAAACCCGTTTTATATGTGTGTGTGTTTGACCCATTTGTATGTGTTTGTGTGTGATGCGTTTGGAGTTTGTTTTTGGGATTGTGTGTGCTTGAATGGTGTTGTGGTATGTATTCCTAAGGTTTAGGATGGTTGATTTGGGCTTAGAATGAGTTTGGATGAGCTTGGAGGTCGAAAATGGCAGATTGGGTTCGGGATGAACTGCATTCTTCATCAGCTAGGGCTATGCGACCGAATGGAGGGCATACGACCAAATGAGGTGCGATTGGGGTTCATTCGCATGATTGAGGGTCCATTCGCATGATTGGGTATTCATTCGCATGACTGGGGGCGAGTCACATAGGGAGTCATGCGACTAAGGGCCCAGTCGCATAAGTTTTCATCCGCATTAGTTTCATCCGCATGAGGTCATCCACATGGGTGTTCATTCACTTAGGTGTTCATCCGTATGAGGTCCATTCACACGATTGGGTATTCATCCGCATTGGCGTTCATCCGCATTGGCGTTCATCCGCATTCGTCCATTCGCATGATATTCAGTTTCCTGGTGGCCATGTGACTGAAGGATGCCCATATGCCCAAATAGGGTTGGTGTACCCGAGGAAAAGCGTAGTTTAATTTTTGACTTTCGGGGGAAAGTGCAGATGTAAGTTTTGACGTGGAAGTTTCCGTAAGTTCAGGTAAGATGATTATTGGGGTCTTAGAGGGTATGTTGGGCATGATGATGTTGCATGTTTATGCATGATGTATGTTATGTATGTATGATGATGCCATGTATGATGATCTACCGTGTATGTTGATGTTCCTTATTATGATGAATGTTTATCTTTCCCGTGGCTTTATGTGTTATGTTAATGAATGAAACGAAAGTATTATGTAACGTAAAGTGGAAGATAATGAAAGAGGAACATGATGAATGAATGCATGCATTAATAATGAATGTAAATAAGAAAGGCTTGCAAGCAGACGTTTGAGGTGAGCGACCCTGTTGTCATAACAGACTCGAAATGGGATCCTTGTCATTCGATCTCAGTAATCGTGGCCGTGTGCCATGAAGAGGGTAAAGCTTGACACTATGATTGACCGTTTGTATAGAAACATTGTTGCATACCCTAGGTACTGTGGCCAGAGGTGCGGTGCCGTTATACAAGGTCTATGATAGGCCTAGGTCCAGTACCAGGAACAGAAGGGTATTGTGCATGGCAATGGTACACCTAAACTTTACCTTAGTTACTGTGGCCATAGGTGCGATGCACCGTTATAGAAGGTCTATGATAGACCTAGGTCTAGTACCACGAACAGAAGGGTAAAGTTTATGGTTTGATGGAAAGAAGTGATGAAAAGATGAAAGAATGTGAATGTTAAAGACGTACGATGAATGAACAAAAGTTAAAGAATGAATGAATGAATGATGAAGATAATAATGATATTATCTATGTGTACGTATGATGTATGATCGTATGAAAGTAAAAAATTGTTTTTATCAAAAGAAAAGTATGTTTTATTATAAAACTAGAACTCACTCAGCAACACTGACTTTTATGTGTTTCCACTTGGCAGGTAATGATTACTGAGGATGGCACGGGGCGGCTACTCAGCTCTTTTGGATGGCATCCATTTATATAATGCTTTTGTGATGTAATGCAATAATGTATTTTGTAACTGATTAACAATGTATTATTTTGCAAAAGCCTTTATAATGAAATGAAATGTCATTTTTGAATGTTTTCGCTACAACGTTTTTATGTAAGATGATGAAAGTATATATTTTATGTGCGATGATCGACCAGCTGTAAGCGTCCCGGGAACGGGGTCTTACATTAGTGCTTTGTCTGCATGGGTATCGATGTTTATGTGCGTTTAGTTATATGAGGGTGTCATGATTGTTAGTTACTTGTATGTAGTCCAATCAATTAATTGAGATGATTGATTAGGTAGTGAATCGAACCTTCAAAACTAACATTTAAAATACCATAGTTACTTGTACAATCTTATCTCAAATATCTTCATAGATCTACTTCGACTTGGTTGATATCATCCACGTATTTAGTCTCAATTAACTTATCGTATGAGACCGGAAATAACCTTGAATGTCTTTATCTACTTACTTTTATTTATTTTATTTATAATTCAACAAAGGTGACAATTTATACAACACTTAAACTCCGATCTAAGCTCTTGCTCAATGATTTCATGACTTACATTGGGTTGGTCTTCCATTTATAATTTACAAAGAGTGTGCATAAACCTCTTGTGATTGAGAGCATAATTTTGTCATATAGGTATTATATGTATACATGTATTATTTGTTATATGTTCTACCTATAATATGCATATTGTGCTTGGGTTGTGTTGGTCGTGCTTTCATGGGCTGGGGAGACAATCGATAACCTACGTCGTAATCGAACCGTGATCGCGAACTATATTAGTCTGTTCTAAATACTTAATTCTATTATTAATATTTAATATCAATTAAATGTTAAATGAAATCCAGGTTAATCAGAATCCTTGTCAATTGTTCTCTGCATTAATTGTTGTTGTGCTTTTGAGGTGAGTTCTCAACCCCACTTTACTTACTTTCTTAGGGTGAAAGAAACATTTGTTCAAACTCATTTTCATAGATCAGTGTTACTGTAATATCACCTGTTTACAAGTGTTATTCCACTTAAGTCATCATACTCGAACCGTTAGTGTACATATTATAGCGAGGTAATTCTGAGTAGATCTACTGGGTTTGACAAACCCTACCCAGGCTAGTCACGCTTGCACAACCGTACGTCAAATAGGTATTTAGTTGACCTAAATTCTGTTGCTATGACCTGGTATTCACAGCCGAGGCCTTCATTTATATTGTCAGCTTCGATTGCGAACTTCATACACTTACTAACTTGTTAGGTAGACTGGCTATCTACTGATGTTACTTTGTTTACTGTATTTGTTTACTTTATATTCTGTTTATCAAACCTGTGAATTCGCCAACCTTGTGCTGACACTTTAGCATGTTTCTTTTAGGTTCTTATGCGAGCATGACTAGGAGCACTGTATCTTCTCATTCATTATTGTTGGATTAATTGAATACTATTACATTTCTATCAACTTATACTTTATTTGATTTTGCGTGTGTCGTGCTGTTTGAATCATAAACTAATACGCTTCCGCAATTCCTATCATGTTTTCTTGTTTAACTCTTATTTGAGAAACTTTAATGTCAATAGGTAATTATGTTTTATAAATGTTATGTCGTTTGGTGTAACTAATGGCTGAGATCCTGGCTTGTCACGTGCCAACAGTATTACCCAGCTTATGGAAATTGAGGTTGTGCGAGATTGGTATCAGAGCATTAGTTATAGAGAACTAAAATGAATTTTTGCATCTCATTTACATTGCATTTTAGACTATAGCTGGATTTGCATTAGTTACACACACGTAGATTGTTAAATTATACTTGCTTACTGTTTACTTGCTTGGGCTTATTTCTGTGGGGGTTTACTACAGTGATGGCATCTTCATCACGAGCCTTAGGTAAGAGACCAGCACGTTCTGAGTCACCTACTCCTCTTGTACCTGATAGTGGACCTGACTGACCTCGACTTCCTTACCCTGATGATGAGATGAACTGGGATCAGCCATTTATGATACTTGAGCGTGATGCTCCACGGGACTGGGATTACTATTCTACTTACATACACCGTATGGCCTATAGGGAGCATGTTCCAGCCCTACCTACTACTATACCTAGGACTAGGTTAGTGACTGCTGCTATGGCACATACCCTTCTTCCTTCTGATGTTCCCCTCGAGCGAGCTATTGAAGCCCTGGTCGCTACACTAGATACTGAGCGACTGTGCGACAGAGGACTCACTGATGAGAACTCGGTTTTATGATATGACATGAAGTAGCTACGTTTGCAGGTGGAGACACTGCAGGAGCGACTATAGAAGTCCATTACTAGGCATCATAACATGGCCAGAAGCGTGATGGCACTTTCTGACCGCATGGACGAGCAAGATCATCAAAATTTAGGGACGGAAGAGAGACTGACTGGACTGGAGGCGCAATTAGCTGCACTTTAGATTAGAGACGACCATATACATGAGGAAGACTCGGTTGAGGAACTAGAAGTGGAACCTAAAGAAGCACCTAAGGAACAACAAGGTGATGAACCAGAGAACAGTATGGGATTCGTTGATTCAAACTGATTCTTTAGCTTGTCTATTTCTTTATTTCTTAGACTTTCTTTCTTTTTCACACCTAGATGGGAAGGGTTGTTTCCCATCCGACTGATGTTTTTGAATTTTAGTATTTCGTTTGATTTATTGTAGACGTACTTACAATTCATTTAATTACTTGTACTTAAATGAACACAATAGTTCAATGTGTGCTAAATTCTTTAATTACTTGTACTTAAATGAAGTAGATATGTTGCATATTACTTATTTTTGTATGTTGTGATTGTTAATAATGTCTGTACGTGGCTGAGGATGTGGACGTGGTCACGGTACCATTAAGATGACACCAGTAGAGATGGCGGCACTAATCAATCAGCATGTGGCTGATGCTCTTGCAAAACACCATCCCGATCCGCAGGCCGGTCCTATCGGTAAGCAATACCAAATTTCATACCTGACATTAACATTTTGTCTGTCTTGTTATGTTGTAACATTCATTCACTTCCAATGTTCTGATCTAAATTTGTTACAGGTCAAGGAGCCTGCACATTCAAGTCCTTTATGGACTGTAAATCCAACCCGTTCACTGGAACGGAAGGAGCCGTAGGACTTCTATGGTGGTTTGAAAGGCTCGAATCTGTATTCGAGATATGTAATTTCCCGTGGCAAATTAGGTTAAGTATGCCACCGACACTCTGGGTGATGTTGCATTATCCTATGTTAGGAGTTGAGATCACCAACCAAACAAACTTAGAGGATTTCAGTACCCTAATGAAAGAAGAGTACTACCCCTGAGAAGAGGCGCAAAAGTTGGAGATGGAGTTTTGGAACCTCAAGATGACAGGTTCTGAGATCGAGGCGTGCACCACTCGATCTCACGAGCTTGCTACGTTGTGCCCTAACATGGTCAACCCTCCTTCCTTGAGGATTGAGAGGTATCTTCATGGCCCGTCACCTGAGATTCAGAGTATGGTCACTACTTCCAGACCAAACACCATACAAGAGGCGATTCGATTGGCCCACAGGTTAACGGACCAGGCTGTAGCGCATGGTAAGCTACCCCCGCATAGTTCTACGTCAACGACCATTGATGGTAACAACAAGAGGAAATGGGTCTGGTCCCAGCAACAAGCAGAAGAATTCCCAATAACAGCCTTAACAGTCTCAGAAGTTTGACAACTCCCGTTCATCAAACCAATCAACCTCTTCCTCACAACATGGTAGTGGCTACACTGGAACGTTACCTAAGTGTAACAAGTGCAACTACCACCACAATGGGCCAGGCAAAAAAAACACCTGTGAGAGATGTGGCAAGTTGGGCATGCTGCTAAGAACTGCCATGCGAACTTAGCAGAAGCCAGCATAACCGGAGGAACAAAGAAGCTACTACGAGTGTGGTTAAACCGGGCACATCAAGAAGATCTGCCCAAAACTGAAGAATAATTATGGCGGTGGTAATGGTGCTGATAACCGCAATGGCAATGGCAATGGAAATGGCAATGGAAATGGTGGTGCGAAAGGTAGAGCCTTCGTCATGGGTTCATGTGAGGCTTGTAATGATCCTTCTATTGTAAGTAGTAAATTCCCATTAATGGTTCTTTTGCCTCTGTTCTGTTTGATTCTGGTGCTGATAAAAGTTTCATTTAGCATAAGTTTAGTCGATTACTAGATGTTAACACTACATCCTTAGACACGAACTATACGGTAGAAGTAGCTGAGGGTAAAGATCACAAAGTCTTCTCATATATACCGAGGTTGTAGGATAAATCTGTATGGGCACAATTTTGATATTGATCTTCTAGCTATTACACTCGGTAGCTTCGATGTCGTAGTCAGCATGGATTGGTTGTCAAGGAACCAAGCCAGAATTATTTGTCATGAGAAACTCATTCGATTACCTTTGCCTGATGGTGAGATACTTACGGTGGAAGGCGACAAGAGTGGTGCTATGGTCGGCATCATCTCTTACATTAAGGCTCAGAAGTGTTTAAGGAAAAGGCACTCAGCGATTCTAGCCCTAGTTACCGAAAAGACTACAGAGGAGAAGCGACTAGAAGATATTCCTGTGGTTAGAGATTTTCCTAAAGTATTTACAGAGGGCTTGCCTGGCCTTCGTCCACAAAGGCAAGTAGAGTTTCACATCGAGCTGACACCTGGAGCTGCCCCTATCGCTTGGGCACCGTATCATTTGGACACTAACAAACTCGAGGAATTGTTGAAACAGTTGCAGGAACTGTTAGACAAGGGTTTCATACGTCCAAGTTCTTCACCTTGGGGAGCACCTGTGTTATTCGTGAAGAAAGATGGAACCTTCCGGATGTGCATTGATTACTGAGAGTTGAACAAGGTTACCATAAAGAATTAATACCCTCTTCCACGTATCGAAGACCTGTTTGACCAACTACAAGGATCGAGTTACTACTCAAAGATTGATTTAAGGTATGGATATCATCGGCTTACGGTTCAAGAAGAAGACATATCCAAGACAGCTTTAGAACTTGATATGGGCACTTTGAGTTTGCACTCATGCCATTTGGTTTGACGAATGCTCCTGCGGTCTTTATGGATCTCATGAACCGTGTTTGCAAACCCTATTTAGACAAGTTTTTCATCGTCTTCATTGATGACATACTCATTTATTCCAAGAATAGGGAGGAACATGAGAAACACTTAAGGACAATTCTAGAGCTTCTGAAAACCAAATAGCTATATGCCAAGTTTCCAAGTGTGACTTCTGGATGAGAGAAGTACAATTCCTAGGGCATGTGGTTAATGAGAATGGCATCTATGTTGATCCGTCTAAGATTGAGGCAATCAAGAATTGGCCTGCATCGACGACGCCTACTGAGGTGCCACAATTTCATGTATTAGCAGGTTATTATCGACGATTCATCGAAGGAGTTTCCAAACTAGCACAGCCTTTGACTGCCCTAACTCACAAAGAACCATTTACAAGTAGGGTAGCAAGGAAGAAGCGGATTTCCGAGCGCTTAAGGACAAATTTGTAGTGCACCGATCTTGGCGTTACTGGAAGGAACAAATGATTTCATGGTGTATTGTGACGTGTCAATCTAGGTTTTGGGTTGCGTGTTGATGCAATGCGAGAAAGTGATAGCTTATGTATCAAGACAACTTAAGGTGCATGAGAAGAACTATACAACTCATGATCTAGAGTTGGGAGCTATGGTATTCGCACTCAAGATCTGGATGCCTTACCTATATGGAACCATGTGCATGATCTTCACTGATCATAAGAGCCTTCAACACATTTATGAGCAGAAGGAGCTGAACATGAGACAACGAAGATGGTTAGAACTGCTGAATGATTATGACTGTGCTATCAAGTGTCACCCGGGAGAGGATAATGTGGCAGCCGATGCTCTTGTCGTAAGGATACCCTAAAGCCTCGTCATGTCCGTGCATTACAGCTAACGATTCATTCCGACCTGCCATCACAGATTAAGAATGCCCAGGCTGAGGTATTACAAGAACTGAACATTAAGTATGAATCTCTTAGAGGAGCTGAGAAGTTGTTCCAGGAGAAGTTAGATGGCCTTCGTTACTATGAAGACAGGGTATCGGTTCCGTTGTTCGGGAATCTTCGAGAATTGGTAATGGACGAAGCTCACAATTCTCGTTACTTAGTACATCCTAGATCTGACAAGATGTACCAAGACCTAACAGTTATCTACTGGTGGCCTAATATGAAGGCTGAAATTGCCACTTATGTGTCAAAGTGTTTGACTTGCTCTAAAGTCAAAACGAAATATCAGAAACCGTCAGGTTTGCTCTAGCAAGTAGAGATTCTAGTATGGAAATAGGAGAATATTTCTATGGAGTTCGTCATAAAATTACCTCATTCACAGACTGGAATTGATACTATCTGGGTGATAGTGGATCGTTTGACCAAGTCGGCACATTTTTTAGCCATTCGTGAGACTTACAAAATGGATAAGCTAGCACAGATTTATTTGAAGGAGATTGTGTCACGACATGGAATACCACTTTTGATCATCTTTGATCGCGATGAGTGATTCACTACGCATTTCTGGCAGTCACTACAGAGGTCATTAGGCACTCGTCTAGATATGAGCACGACCTATCATCCACAGACAGATGGTCAGACTGAACGCACGATCCAAACCCTAGAAGATATGCTTAGGGCGTGCGTTATTGACTTTGAAATAGTTGGGAAATCCATCTATGTTTGGTTGAGTTCTCTTACAACAGGAGTTACCAAACGGGCATCAAAGCCGCAACATTTGAGGCACTTTATGGTAGAAAGTGTAGGTCACCTCTCTATTGGACTGAGGTAGGTGATAGTCAGTTAACTGGCCCTGAGCTTATTCATGAAACCACAGAGAATATTGTTCAAATTCGTAACCATATGGTGGTAGCTTGTGAATGTCAGAAAGCTACACAGATTAAAGGAGTAAGCCTTTGGAATTTCAAGTCGGTGGCAAGGTGTTATTAAAGGTTTCACCTTGGAAGGGTGTGGTACGCTTTGAAAAGCTTGGAAAGCTAAACCCTAGATACGTTAGACCGTTTGAGATTGTCAAAAGGATCAGTCCAGTAGCTTATTAACTAGACTTACCTGCGGAACTCGATGGTGTTCATAGTGTGTTCCATGTTTCCAATCTGAAGAAGTGCCTAGCCAATGAATCACTCATCATTCCACTAGGGGAACTGGAGATTGATGAATAGCTTCGTTTCATTGAAGAACCATTTAAAATTATGGATCCAGAAACTAAAACCCTAAAGCATGGTAAAATTCCTATTGTACAAGTTAGGTGGAATTCAAAGTGTGGACTAGAGTTTACCTGGGAACGCGAGAATCAAATGAAGAAGACGTATCCACAACTGTTCAAAGATCAGGCGTCTACTTTTATGGTATCATTTTTTAGATACCTTTTCTTTCAAATTTCAAGACGAAATTCCCTCTAACAAGGGATGATGTCGCAACTCTCACAAAACCTTACATTTCTTTGTTTCAGGTTTGTTGCAGAAACTCCAGAAACCCTACCCTGTGCAAGCTTCTGAACACTCTTCTGTTGTGGCTATTAAATCTGGTGTTCTACGTTAACTTAATGTTCTAATTTTCAGGACGAAAATCCCTTCAACAAGGGTATGAAGTGACAACCCGAGTTTTTCAGGTTACCATCATTTTCGTTATCTAACCTCTCTTTTTTATGTTATTATTAGTTAAATTATGATTAATGATTAATCAAATTATTATTAACCAAATTCTAGTATTAATAAATATTGCTTGTTATTATAATTGCCAAATAAAACCCAAATTATCATTATAACTACCAATTAAAAACTCATTTAAGCAAAGTGTAAATTAGGTGATCTTTGAAGGACCAAATACGTAAGTTCCTTTTACTAATTCAAAAACCTATAACTGACTTCCTTCTTCCCCATATATCGATCATCTCCATCAACATGACTCTATTTCATTCGGTGTTCGCCCTTCTCCCCTCTTTTGAATAACGATATCCTAAGTAATCGAGCACTCATCACAAGTCGTTGATCAGTGACGTTGCTCGGAAGCCACGGGAGGTAACCAAGCTGCACGTTACAGTATGAATTTGCTCTCGTTTCTTGTTCGCAGTGAGGGGTTTTGGTCGGGATTAGGGGTGCGTGGGTGTGAGCGGGTGGTGGTTGTGGCCCTCGGATGTGGTTTGAAAGATCGTTGTTAGCATGTCTTCCTCGTGTACATTCACTTGATGATCCTTGGAATGCAATTTAATCTTTAAGAAATAACTTAACCCTTGCAATTGATTAAACAAGTCATCAATGCGCGGTAGGGGATATCTGTTGTTGTCTATCACTTTGTTCACGTGTATTTACTTGATGCATATCCGCATAATGCGTTACATTTTCTTTACAAACAAGATTGGAACCCTCCAAGGAGAGAAGCTCAAACTTATAAAACCCTTCTATTGAAATATAAAGAGGATGAAGCTATAAAAACACTATAATGTTTAATGTTGAATCTATCTGAAATGCCAGAAGATGAGTCTATCTACTGACTGATCACATCTACCTGATGAAGCACTAAGCGACTGTTAATTATCTATTGAAGACATGAAGATCTGCTGAGTCAGTGCTTTTGTAGACAAGAGTGATAGTGTTGAAGAGTAGTGGCGACAACATTACACTACAACTATTGATCTTCTGTGCTACTAATTCTTGTCTCTATTGTGCTTTGTTTTGTAAAAAAAATAGTATTGATCTAAAACCTAGAATAGATGGTCAAGATTTGTTTTAGTGTTTCACTTTCATAGTATAACTACCTCACGCTTGCATAGTTTTAAGGTTAGCTAGTTTGCTCATTTGTTTTCCTTTTATTGCATCTTGTAATCAATGAATTAATCAAGTGAATACTTTAAAAGAAGTTGTTTATTGTTTTCATTCAAGTACTACTTCTGTGTTTGTTAGTAAGAAGTTAGTAAAGATTTCGCATTTACTATCTTTTGATCTCAAGAAAAATCTTATATTTTTTCATGATCTAACAAGTGGTATTAGAGCTTTGGCTCTTGATTTTTTTGAAGCTTTCTTACAACAAATTACTTGTTTTCTTTTCATCATTCTTTCAAACACTTCATACTCAAACTTTCCTTCAAAATAACTACTGTTGCCATGTCAACCAAATGGAAAATCATACTCAAAGCAAACCTTCAAGGTTCATGTTGCATGACTATGACACATGTAAGATTTAAATTGAAGATTTCTTATGAAATCAAGATCAAAAACTCTAGATGTCAATACTAAATGGACCATATGTTCCTATATTCATGTTGCTTGTGAAGGAGGTGGGATGATCCCAAAAGATCCCACTACGTATTTGTTGGGTCAAGCACCTTTGAAGAAATTGAAGATTATATTAAAGATGAAGATTTGAATATCAAGAATCAACAAAGTATTAGTCTAGGGTATATTTTATAAATATTATAAATTCTAGACTAGTATAAATAACATACTTATCATTCATTGTATGTATGGATGCATCACCACCAAATTTGTGAATCATATTCCATCAACAAAAACATAATATCATCATCCTTCATGAATGATGAATTCATCATTAAATCAATAAATAACAAGCATTATTAAAAACTTATGTGTTAATTATTATTGAATTTTAGCATCATTCCATTAAATTTTGATCATATCAATTTGAATTCTAAGATCCAAGCTCATCAATCCCGTTCGAATCTGGAACACATAGTATTTTGATGAAGATCTAAAGAAGATGGATGTAGACTCTAAAGCTATATGACTGGTCAGAATAAGCATGCCAAACAACTTCATCCATGGCTTCAAGAAGTTCAAAACTGCTTAGAAACTATGGGGAACATTGAAGGCCAGATACAAAATAACTAAATACATGGTAGATAAAAAAGAGTTGTCTTGAAACAAAAGTTTGAAAAAAATGGTTTCATCAGAGGGGAAACCATGATAGCTATATATATTATTTATGTTGAGCTGCTAGACTCTCTAAACGAAGCAGGGGTAAAAATGGAAAATAGTGATGTTCTAAAAAAATTCTTGAGCTCTTTGCCCAAATCATGTATTGTTTACACCGAATCCATTAGAATAACTAAGATTCTAAAAACTATGACCCTTGTAGAACTCTATGGGTCTATGAGATGGAAATGGATGCGGATGAAGAATCTTTCAGCATAACATCTAGTACTTCTATGTCTTTACAACACTAGCCCCTATTCATGAACCCTATCATTCTTATAAATCTCATCAAATCCCTATGATGACTTATCAAGTTCCAATGATCACCTATCTTGAATCCCAATCTTCTGAATCACCATCATCATTACCTTTCGGCAGTTGTAACAAGCACTCATCAGCTCTAACGTTTTCTTCCAACCACTCAAACTCAGCATTTCTCACTAAGCAAGTCAACTTCTTCCAAATATCTAAAAAAGAATTAGATTGTATACACCAAGATGATCTTGAAAAACTTGACATTAACTACCAGTAGCCATGATATCTTTCAGGGCCAAGTAGTTTTACTAAAGAACTAGAAAAAAGTTATAAAGATAAAAAACATTTCAAAGGCAAGCATCTTGGTCATGATATCTGGTTTTGAAATAGAAAAGAGTAAATTCAAATGCTTCAGTTGTAATCAACTTGGACATTATGCAAAGGAATGTAAATCTCCTAAGTTTAATCCATCTCCATTAAGCACTTCAGGTATCAAACAACACTCACAGATCTAAACCCTTACTTCTTCAGCTACATAAAGATACGGCTGCCAAAGCCACTAATGAAGATTCTATTGATTGGATCTTTCAATATAAGATCTCCCTCCAATCAACAATGCATTAATGGCTGACAGTTTAACCTTTTCAGCCTAGGTTACTTCTAAACCTTATTGTACACCTAAATACATTACAAAGGCAAGCATCTATAGAAATCATGATCTGGATCTCATAAAATGATGTAGAATTCATTAACATTATTAAAAGTGATTTTCATAACATCGGTCAAGCTTAAAAAAGATAAAGATAAATGAGCTTAAGTAAATTGTTCTAGCATTAAAACATGAGCAAACTAACCTAGACATCCAGATTGATGATCTCTTGGGTAGATTGAAATCTGCATAATATGATTTAGCAATAGCTAAGACATATGTAGACAAATACAATGTTTAACCTAAATATTTGAAATAGGACTTGCTTTCAATTAGAACTCTGAAAAAGCTATATCTAGATATGTTTGGGGTATAATATTATGGAGCCACCAATGGTATAAAGACCGAGGTGCAACTTGAAAGTGAAGCAGAAAGTATCTATTAATCTAGTCCCTGTCAAGGTAATTGCTGATAAATCTTAAGAGAAAAAGGTAGATGAGAGAGAGGAAGTGATTTAGTATGTAAATATGCTTCCTAAATCAAACAAAAGAGAGCTTGGAAAAAGTTCAAACAAGGGAAAGAAAATTCAGCATCTGAAGTTTGTTAAAGAAATTAAACAAAGTATAAGGTATTAATCATCATCCTCTAAAGAATATCAGAGCTGCTCATCAAGGTTAATCTGACCTAGGAAGTCTAAAGCTCAAATGAAGAAGGGATGCACCAAGAAGTTGAATGATGGCAGTTGTTGTGCTAGCACTTGAAGAAACTCTAATAAGAGACCTCAATCTTAGATTTATAAATCAATTGATGAAGCTATGAAGATTGATAACAAATAATTTCCAAGAAAGAACATTGATCTCACTACACATGTTGATTACAAGATAAGAAAGAGGATGTTCAGCGATGGAGAGAGGAAGAAAAATCAGGAAGATAAACATCAACAGATGAAGTCCCTAAGAAAGAAGGTGAGTCTTGAGGATTTCATTGGTCATGAGTTAATTGACAGAATAAGAAAATAGTAGATGAAGAAAGAACTTAAGGATCTTGAAAGAAAGATTGAAGTTGCAAAGAAGGAAAACAAGCAACATCTCATCTATGTGGTGTGTGGAAAAGATAATCATTTGGCAAAGGATTATCACTACAATCCCACGTCAATCAACAGGAAGCTCACAAGCCCATATGAAGCATCAAGATTTCTAGACAACTCAACCGTCAACAAGCCACCAGAGAGAAAAAGTGATACATCAAGGGTTATTTGGGAGCAAGCAAAGTTAAGTGCTGATAAAAAGATAAAATCATCAGCATCAAAGAAGAATCTCTTAAACCAGTTAGTATTGAATAAATCAGCTATCAGAAGTTTATCTGCCAAGAAAACAAAATTCAACAGATCATAAAATTCATTAGCTACTGAAAAAAAAGGCATCTGCTGAAAAGAAATAAATGGAATTCTTAGCCGAAAAAAAATAAGGAATATGTCAAAGCATTCAGCATTCTACAATTTTATAAACTAAGAAGATCTGGAGTCCATCGAAATCTACCGTCCATGATGAGAACTCACTTGATTCAAGGCCGCAAACCAAACATTCAGAACTTAATTCAAATGAGTCAAATAAAATATTAAAACCTAGAAAACCTAAGACTAAATAGGCTTGGGCCTCCATTCACCGCTAATCCATTTATTCATGTGTAAGAACATCTACAAACCTAAGATAACTTGTGGATTGTGGATAGTGGATGCACTTGGCATATAACAGGTGATGGATCATGTCAGCTGAATTTGGAGCCATATGAAGATAGATATATTACTTTTGGAAGTGACTCTAAGTTTGGATAAGTTCCTCGCAAAGGCTCGCAAAGACACCAATAGTAATGGTAAGGTGTAGGGTGAGTTATGTGAAAGAGTTGAACTATAATATATTAAGTTTATCTCAACCGGTGAAAAAAACACAACTCTTTTCATATAGCATGAGTGTTTTGTTCTATCACCTAGGTTTGTTATTCTAAATGAAAAAAATCCTCTTAAGAACTTTCTAAAGAGACAATATGTATATGCTCAACATGTAGAATGTTGTAGAATGCATCACCTTTTGGAAATGTTTCTTGTTTCATTTCCAAAGCTTCATTGAACAAATCATCTTTTTTAGAACAAAAGACTAGCACATGTAAACCTTTAAAACATGAACAAATTGGTTAAAAATAATTTTGTCAAAGGACTGCTGAACAAATAGTTGGCATGTGCTAATTACTATATTGCTTGTCTAAAGGGAAAGCAACACAGGTCTTGTCATAAGTCCAAAGAAATGAATTTAATCACTACTCCTTTATATTTGATACACATGGATCTATTTGGTCCAATAAGTTAAAGAGCTTAGGTAGATAGTCCTATTACTTGGTTATCACTTGGGTTTTCTTCTTGGAAACCAAAGATGAAACTAATAAAAGAATAAATTCATTTGTTTTTAAAATTGAGAACTAAATTGACCAAAAAATTAAAATCATTAGATGTGATGAAGGTACTTAATTAAAAAACTACACTCTTAATTCTTTTTATGAATCCGAAGGTATTGCAAGACAATATAGTGCTCCTAAAACTTCTCAGTAAAATGGAGTTGCTAAATAGAGAGATAGGACACATATTGAGGCTACAAGGACCATGTTGTCTAACTCCAAACTTCCTATAATAGTCAAGGCTAAAGTAGTCAGCGCGACGTGTTATGTTCAGAACAAAGTGTCAATAGTTAAAACACATAGGAAAACATCTTTTGAACTGTGGCATAACAGAATACCATTCCCTTGGTTTTAAGATCTTTTAGATATCCCTGCACTCTCCTCAATACCAAATATCACTTGTCCAAATTTGCTGAGAAATCGATAGACGGGTACGTTTGTGGATACTCTCCATAAGCTAAAGCTTACAGGGTATACAATAGTGTAGATCACACTATAGAGGGGTATGAAAACATGATACTTAATAAAAACTCCTCAAAAGTGTTGGTTGTACTCCAATCTGGATGTTTGATCTATGTAGATTTAGAAATGCTTTTAACCATGTACTTGAGTATGTTTCAGGAGATTGGATAGAATGATCAGTAGATGTTCAGGCCATAAGTATCAAATACTACTGGGTTAATCTTCCCTTAACATCTACTCAACAAGCAATAAATGTTGACCTCACACAGCTGCATTCATCAGATGTGCATGCCAGCACCAGGAATATGATTAATCAGCCATCAAATATTCATGATGACTCATTAGATGAACAGTCACATATAGATGAACAAATTGGTACTAGGCAACCTACTAAACAAGAGACTAAAACTACACTACCAAAGAAGGTGGCAGTTCAGTAGTTGTGCCATTTGCTGAACATCTTGAAATGAATTTCACCAATTTGTATTTTTCTAAAAAACTCCAAGTGATTACAACACTAAGAATTCATAAAGAACATCCTGTTGAAAATGTCATTGGTGATGTAAATGTCGGTGTCAGGACAAGAAGCAAGGCGGATGGAGCAAATAGTTGCCTACTCTCATGCTTCCTGACTCAACTGGAATAAAATGAAGGTTAATGTAGCCTTAAGAGTGAAAAACTAGGGCTTAAGCCATACAGGAAGAGCTTCTCTAGTTTATGGACAAAAGGTTTATAAACTATGTGCATTTCTATGAGGGAAGATTGCAATAGGAACCTAATGGTGTTAGGAACAAGAAAGATGTAGAGGAATAGTCATTAACAATAACACAAGACTAATTGTATAAGGGTACACACAAGAGAAAGAAATAAACAATGATAAAGTCTTTGCTCCGGTTGCAAGGCTTGAGGCACTAAGATTCTTCCTTGTCTTTGTTGCCTTAAGAAATTTCAAAATTTTTCAAATGGATGTGAAAAGTGCCTTTCTTTATGGTTAATTAGATGAGGAGGTATATGTATTCCAACCACCTAGTTTTGAGGATCCCTAGCTCCCTATTCATGTGTGTAAGGCATTGTATGGGCTACATCAAACTACAAGGAAATGGTATAAGATTCTCTATACCTTTCTTTTAGAAATAGCTACATTAGAGGCTCCATAAATAAGACTCTTTTCATTCAAAATGTGGGAATAGACATCATGCTGGTGCAAACCCTAATCATTCTGTTTTCACCAAAATTTCAGGAAAAATTCTAAGTGTTAGAGGCATGAGAACTATACAGGCGCATGAGCCTGTTTAGGCGCATTACAACTATGCGGGCGCATGAGCTTACTTGGGCGCTTCAACACTTACGCGCATGGTCCACTTCGGGCGCGTGGGCACTATTTGGGCGCATGGGGTATACTTAGGCATTTGAGCTTAGAACTTAGGTGCATGAGCTATTATTCAGGCACATGGACTTATCTACGCGCTAGGGTATACTTAGGCACCTGAGCTTAGAACTTAGGCGCATGAGATACTGTTAAGGCATTAGTTGGGCGCATGGGGTACTGTTTGGGGGCATGAATCCTATTTAGGCGCACGACCCTACTTAGAACTTTTTCTAGGGAAAGTTTTAGACGCATGGTCCTTAGTTAGGCGCATGACCAACCTTTTTGTCATAACTCTAACATATTTTCAGTCCTAATCATCACATCCTCATTTTTAAAGCTTATTACAACCTCTTTAAGCATAAACATCACATAACAACCTTAAAACATCATCATTTAAGCATAAGACATACGGGTAAACATACATAATAATTTTAAAACCATTTAATACATTTTCAACCCCAAAAACACTTTGAAACAGGTAAAAGACGGGGTCTAGAAATCCCCTTTTGCAGCATTGAAACAACTTCTTCGAATTCAGGCTTTTTTAAAAGTTTTTAACACTTATTTGTCTAGACGGGGTCTAGAACTCACCTTTTACTTTTCTCTTATTTTTCTAGAATTTCGGGTGTTACAAGTCTACCCCTCTTAAAGAGATTTCAACCCTGAAACCCATCATTCTTCAAATAACCGGCGGTAATGTTTGTCTCATTTCTTCTTTACCCTCCCACGTAGACTCTGAACCCTTTTGATGTTTCCACTGCACACGTACCATTAGAACCACCTTATTCCTTATTCTCTTCTCCTTCCGGTCGATGATTACCACTGGTTTCTCTACATAATTGAGCCGTTCATCCACTTCGATATCATCCAGTGGTATAATAATATATTCATCAGCTAAGCACTTCCTTAGATGAGATACATGGAGTGTCAGATGTATTCCACTTAACTCATCAGGCAGTTCTAGTCGATAAGCCACCTCTCCTACTCGTGCGATGATTCGGAAAGGCCCTAGGTACCTCGGGCTTAGCTTGCCCCTCTTTCGGAACCGAATGATTCATTTCTAAGGTGAGACCTTCAACATAACTCGGTCACCCACCTTGAATTCGATCGGTCTACGCCTCTTGTCAGTGTACGACTTTTGTGTATATTTTGTTGCCTTCATAAACGCTTTGATCCTTTCTAACTTCTCAGTGGTAGCTTCGATCACCTCAAGGATTCCTAGCTCTTTCTATCCAATATCACCCTAACATACGGGTGTCTTACACTTTCTATCGTATAGAATCTCGTAAGGTGGCATGCCAATGTTGTCATCATAACTATTATTATACGAGAATTCCGCTAACGGTAAGTGATTGCCCCGACTTCCTCCAAAATTAATCATGCATGCTTGAAGCATATCCTCAAGTGTCTGGATCGTCCTCTCAGACTTACCATCTGTCTGAGGATGATAAGCCATGCTAATGTGTAGCCTCCTCCATATCGCATCATGAAACCTCTTCCAAAACTTGATGTGAACTGGGTGTTACGGTCCAACATGATAGACATCGGCACACCATGAAGAGCTATAATCTCTTTGCTGAACAGATTCGTCAGTCTCTCGGATGAATACGTCTCACGAATCGGTAGGAAGTGAGCACTCTCCGTTAATCGATCGACAATCACCCAAATGGTGTCGTACCCCTTTGTCGTGAGGGGTAACTTATTGATAAAGTCAATGGTGATGTGCATCCAACGGTTGGATTTTTCTGTATGGCTTTTGGTGTTCTGCCTTCACTTCCAAACAAGTTAGGCATTTACTCACATATTCCGCTACATCGCGCTTCATACCCGACCACCAATAATCTTTCTTCATGTCTTGATACATCTTGGTGGCACCAGAATGAATAGAGTATCGAGTTTTATGAGCTTCATTCATAATCCATCCCCTTATATCTCCTTATCAGGGAATCCACATCCGCTCGAAACAGGTTCTCACTCCGTGAGTGTTTTCTCCCAACTCCATGACTAGACATCTCATTCTTTCGGAGTTGAAGTAATCTTCCTTCAACGCCTCATCTTGAAATTATTTCACTTGAGTCATCACATCAGCGGTCATAGCCAACTGATAAGCCTTAAGTTGAATCGGCTCGGGTCTCTCCTTTCGGCTAAGGGCATCGCCCACAACATTGGCCTTGCCCGGATGGTAATGGATCTCACAGTCATAATTATTGATGAGCTTTAACCATCTCCTTTGCCTCATGTTGAGATCCTTTTGCTCAAAGACGTACATCAAGCTCTTGTGGTCAGTGAAGGTGGTGCACTTCGTCCCGTATAAGTAGTGCCGCCAAATCTTCAATGCGAAAACCACCTCCGCAAGCTCTAAGTCATGAGTAGTGTAGTTGACTTCATAGATTTTCAGCTGTCGGGATGCATAGGCAATTACTCTTCCACGTTGCATCAACACGCAACCTAGTCCCAAATAAGAAGCATCTGAATATTCACTAAGTCCTCATTTCCTTCGGGTAATGTCAAGACAGGAGCTTGAGCCAATCTCATCTTTAACTCCTTAAAAGTACACTCCTGTTCCTGACCCCACACAAACTTCACATCCTTGCGAGTCAATTTAGTCAAAGGTGAGGCTATCTTGGAGAAGTCTTGGATGAACCTTCTATAGTAGCCTGCCAAACCCAAGAAATTACAAATCTCAGATGGTGTCTTTGGAGACTTCCACTACATCACCACCTCAACCTTTGCCGGGTCCACCATGATTCCTTCAACATTAACAACATGACCCAAAAATTTCACCTCACGCAACCAAAAAGCACACTTAGAGAATTTAGCATATAACTTTTCTCTCCTAAGTGTTTCTAATACTTCACGTATGCAGCTGGCATGTTCTTCCTCACTATTTGAATAAATTAGGATATCATCAATAAGCACAATCATGATTTATCTAACATGGGGCGACACACTCGGTTCATCAAATCCATAAAGGCAGCTGGCGTGTTAGTTAGACCAAAAGACATAACAAGAAACTCTTAATGTCCATAACACGTGTGAAAAGCTATCTTAGGAATATCCCGCTCCTTCACCTTCAACTGATGGTAACTAGATCGTAGATCTATCCTTGAGAACCAACTGTCACCTTGGAGCTGGTCGAACAAGTCGCCAATCCTCGGTAACGGATACTGATTCATCACCACAACTTATTCAGCTCCCAGTAGTCGATGCACATCCGCAAACTACCGTCTTTCTTCTTCATAAACAAGACCGGAGCACCTCAAGGAGAGATACTCGGTCGAATAAACCCTTTATCCATTAACTCCTGCAGTTGAACCATGAGTTCCTTCATCTCAGTAGGATCTAATCGATACGATGCTTTGGCACCGGGTTGAGCACCGGTATCAGAACAATCTGGAACTCGATCTCGCGATCCAGTGGCACACCTGGCAAGTCTTCTGGGAATACGTCTAGGAAATCACACACCACTCGTACGTCGGACAGTTGTGGTACAGATGCGTCCACATCTTTCATGTAGGACAAATAGGCACTGCATCCACATCTCATGCACTTCCCCGCCACCTCCATCGAAATCACTTTCGGAATCGTCGTAACATGATCGTCGTAAAATGTCACCGAACTTCCATCGGGGGCAACTAGTCGAATCATCTTCTTCCGACCCACGATGTTCGCCTTGTAGGTTTCTAACCAATCCATCCCTAATACTACATTGAATCCGCCTAGGGGCATCACATGTAAATTGGCAGAAAACCTATGGCCTTCTAGTTCTATGGCATAGTCCTCTGTCATATCAGTAATTGTAGTAGACATGCCAATAGCCGTTTCTACATCAAATGGCTCATCAATATTCCTACTACTAACAGACAATTTAGCATAGAAGGTAGTAGAGATAAAACTCCTACTAGCACCAAAATCAAATAATACAGAGGCACAAGTTTGGTTTACTAGAAACATACTTGATACGACATCAGGGTCCATTCTGGCCTCCTCTCGGGTCATCGTGAAAGCCCTAGCACTTGCCCTACGCCCTCCTTTTTCAGCCTTCTTCTTTGCCCCAGAACTCTCAGCCTTTGGCTTCTTGCAGTCCTTACTCACGTGGCCCTCCTCGCCACAAGTTTAACACCTTGGCACCCTGTAGTCTCTAGCAATGTGGCCAGGCTTCCCACACTTGAAGCATACGTTCAATCCCAACCTACACTCACTGGTATGCTCCCTTCCACATTTACCGCACTTTCTCAGCCCTGAGATTGATGTCGCCCTACGCTCATTCATCTTCATCTTTTTGTTGTTTGGAGCAAAACCACCACGTCCAAACCGCTTCCCGTTCAAATTCTTATCACCACCACCTGTCTTCTTCGCCTACACCACAGTCTCCTCTCGCTGTTTGAAAGGTACTTAGTCGAGCAGCAATCAAATGCCTACGTATATCAGCTGGCAACCCCTGGACATACCTCTTAATCTTACTTGATATCCGGGTCACCTGGTCAGGAACCAGCCTTGCCATCTCATTGAATTTGGTGGTATACTGTTGGTGCGTCATAGTTCTTGTTTCCAGCTGCAGGAACTCCATCCAGCTGCAGGAACTCCATCTCAATCTTGTCCAACTCCCTATGAGGACAGAAGTCCTCATTCACTAACTTTTTTAGTTCTGGCCACCTCATCTTTTCAATGGTCCTGCTGCCCTCGGCCTTGACAATATTGTCCCACCAGCATAAGGCCGAGTCCACAAACGAGTGGGTGGCAAACTTCACTTTCTGATCTGTTCGGCACTCGCTGATATCAAGCACCGCCTCCATTTCCCTCACCCATCGGTGAGCAGTAGCAGCATTGTCATTCCCATCAAAAGTCGGGGGCTTGCATCTCTAAAATGCCCCGTAGTTACAACCACGTGTAGTCTCTTTCACAGCTTCTTCCTCCTCCTCCTCACTCGAGACAATCGTCTCAGTCTCCGATCATTCCCTTTCCTCCCTTCCGGTGGTCCTTCTCCTCTCTTTCTTCTCGTCCTCTCTTACCGTCTTGATTGCCTCAGTCACTACAGACGGTAGAATGTCAACATGACTTGATGGACTTTCAGGACGACCGCCTCTTTCATCGAGGCCCTTAAGTTCGCACTCTCATCACCACCCTCCTGGTGATGCACTGTGGGCTCTTCACGGGCCCTCTCAGTAGTCCTGGTCTTATTCCTAGTAACACGCAGTTCAGCACCACGTCCTCCCTGTGCTCCACCCCTAGAGGCTTTAGATGATCTACCTCCAGCCATTCTCTAATCACTATAAGATTTAAACACTAACATGGTCATTCAAGGTAATAGCTTAGTTTATGTTAAGTTTAGTAAGTCCCTAATTAAAGTGGCTAGTTGTGATTAGCCACTTACTTTACTCTTCACACCCAAAGCATTTCCTATCCTGACTACATCAGTATCTAAATCTATTAAGAACACATAAGTCAAATAGCACACGTACATAATACTGGTTAACTTTAAGAAAGAAATACCTGATGGCACGTAGCTACTCGGGCTGACGTCCCTCCATTCGTCCCATTCTCAGTTTAAGTTTAGGTTTTTGAAAATATTTACACAATTCTCTTAAACTATGGCTCTGATACTACCTTGTAAGGCCCCGTTCCCAGAGATCTCACAGTTGGACAATCATCGCATTAGTACATAAAACATTACATAATTCATAAAATATGAAGCGGGCATTCATTTAACAAAAGCCATTCATTATTATTGTTTTTAAGTAATATAACGTTTTGATCAACAGGTACAAAAGAATTTTTTAATTGCATTACAAAACAACAATAACATCAAAATATGAATGGATGTTAGTCTTGTCCCGCCGAGTAGCCTCTTCCCCGTGTCATCCTCAACAATGCTTACCTGTCAACTGAAAATGTATAAAAGTCAGTGTTGCTAAGTGAGTTCTAGTTTTAAAAGTGTTAAAATACCTTATATAATTTATATATGAAAATACTCTTTTCAATAAAATGCTTTCTTTACTTTCGTACGTGAGCACGCATCATATATACATCAAGGTAATGCTTTCTTTCTTTCATTATTGTAAGCATTCGTTCATTTTGTACTTTTATCATTATCTTTCACTTTCTTATGGACCAATGTGCAATACCCCGAACATTATGAACGAAGCTGATGCTGGGCCTGTGGTCTATAAATAGAGCACGAACATTGTGCACTAAGCTGACCTAGTCACCTAGGTATGCTACAAGGGTCCCTGTCAGTCTCAATGACTAACCCTGCATGCATCCTTCGGTTTAGCTAAACCGCATACAGTTGAGCTAACGACAACATGGTCGTGCACCTCCTATTCATTTGCTTGCAAGACTTGCATTCTTTCATTTATGTTCCACTTTTCTTTACCATTAATCTTTCACTTCTTTTAATGATAATACTTTACGTATATGATCATAAACACACGATGTAAAGTCAAAAAATAATATTTATTATGGAACATAAGGATAACTCATATTTATGCATAATAATAACAATGAAAACCCTAAAGTCAAACTAGGGTCAAACCCTAATCATTATGTTTTCACCAAAATTTCAGGAAAAATTCTAAGTGTTAGGCGCATGAGAACTATATAGGCGCATTAGAATATACAGGCGCATTAGAACTATGCAAGCGCATGAGGCCTGTTTAGGGGCATTACAACTATGCGGGCGCATGAGCTTACTTGGGTGCTTCAACACTTAGGCGCATGGGCCACATTGGGTGCATGGGCACTATTTGGCCGCATGGGGTATACTTAGGCACCTGAGCTTGGAACTTAGGCTCATGAGCTACTGTTCAAGCGCATGGACTTAGACTTAGAATTTCTAAGGCATTAGTTAGGCGCATGGGGTACTGTTTGGGCGCATGAACCCTATTTAGGTGCATGACCCTACTTAGAACTCTTTCTAAGGCAAATTTTAGGTGCATGGGCCTTATTTAGGTGCATGACCCACCTTTTTGTTATAACTCAAAACATATTTTCAATCCTAATCATCATATCCTCATTTTCAAAGCTTATACAATCTCTCTAAGGATAAACATCACATAACAACCTCAAAACATCATCATTTAAGCATAACACATACGGGTAAACATACATAATAATTTTAAAACCATTTAATACATTTTCATCCCCAAAAACACTTTGAAACATGTAAAAGATGGGGTCTAGAACTCACCTTTTGCAGCCTTGATACAACTTCTTCAAATTCAGGCTTTTTAGAGAGTTTTTAAACTTAAAACACCAAGAACACATAACCCGAATACATTTGAAACACATGAGAACATATACTCTCGGTTCATAAATCAAAACACAACCAAAAACTGAGCCGATTATATAAAATGTACTTACCAAGATCAAAGTCGACCTCTTCTCTCTCAAGAAACCGAAACTCTTCTCTTTTACTTCTTGTTTTCTTTTGATCAACAAAAGTGGATGTGAAAGGGTAGTATGGGCGGCCATTCCCCATAATATATTATAATTATTTGACTTTTGTACTTTTACACAAAGCCCCCCTCCACTTTTGTTTATTTATCTTTCTTTCAAGATACTTTTCCTTTTCTTTTCTTATTTTTTTTCTTTTCTCTTATTTGTCTAGAATTTCGGGTGTTACAAGTCTACCCCCCTTAAAGAAGTTTCAACCCCAAAACCCGTCATTCATCAAATAACCACGGGTAATGTTGTCTCATTTCTTCTTCAGTCTCCCATGTAGACTCCGAACCCTTTCGATGTTTCCACTGCACACATACCAGTGGAACCACCTTATTCCTTAATCTCTTCTCCTTTCAGTCGATGATTGCCACTGGTTGCTCTACATAATTGAGCCATATCTACTTCGATATCATCTAGTGGTACAATCATATCTTTATCAGCTAAGCACTTCCTTAGATGAGATACATGGAATGTCAGCTGTATTCCACTTAACTCATCAGGCAGTTCTAGTCGATAGGCCACCTCTCCTACTCGTGCAATGATTCGGAAAGGCCCTGCGTACCTAGGGCTTAGATTGCTCCTCTTCCGGAACTGAATGATTCCTTTCCAAGGTAAGACCTTCAACATAACTCGGTCTCCCACCTTAAATTCGATCGGTCTACGCCTCTTGTCGGCGTACGAATTTTGTCTATCTTTTGCTACCTTCATAAAGGCTTTGATCCTTTCTAACTTCTCAGTGGTATCCTCGATCACCTCAAGGCTCCCTAGCTCTTTCTGTCTAATATCACCCCAACATATGGATGTCTTACACCTTCTACCGTATAGCATCTCTTAAGATGGTATGCCAATGTTGGCATGATAACTATTATTATACGAGAATTCCGCTAACGGTAAGTGATCGTCCCAACTTCCTCCAAAATCAATCACACATGCTTGAAGCATATCCTCAAGTGTTTGGATCGTCCTCTCAGACTGACCATCTGTCTAAGGATGATAAGTCATGCTAATGTGTAGCCTCGTTCCCATCGCATCATGGAACCTCTTCTAAAACATTGATGTGAACCAGATGTCACGGTTCAACATGATAGACACCGACACACCATGATGAGCCACACACTCTTTGATGAACGGATCCTCTAGTCTCTCGAATGAATACGTCTCGTGGATCGGTAGGAAGTGAGCATTCTTCGTTAGTCGATCGACAATCACCCAAATGGTGTCGTACCCCTTCGCCGTGCGGGGTAACTTAGTGATGAAGTCCATGGTGATGTGCTCCTACTTCCGCCTGGGTATATCCAATGGTTGGATTTTTCCGTATGACTTTTGGTATTCTGCCTTCACTTGCAAACAAGTAATGCATTTACTCACATACTCCACTACATCGTGCTTCATACCCGGCCACAAATAGTCTTTCTTCATGTCTTGATACATCTTGGTGGCATCAGGATGAATCAAGTATCGAGTTTTATGAGCTTCATCCATAATTCGTCCCCTTAGATCTCCTTATCGGGGAATCCACATCCGCCCGAAATGGGTTCTCACTCAGTGAGTGTTTTCTCCTAACTCCGTGACTAGACCTCTCATTCATTCGGAGTTGAGGTGATTTTCCTTCAACGCCTCATCTTGAAATTCTTTCATTTGAGTCATCACATCAGCTGTCATAACCAACTGATAAGCCTTCAGTCGAATGGGCTCGGGTCTCTCCTTTTGGCTGTGGGCATCAGCCACAACATTGGCCTTGCCCGGATGGTAATGGATCTCACAGTCATAATCTTTGATGAGCTCTAACCATCTACTTTTCCTCATGTTAAGATACTTTTGCTCAAAGAAGTACTTCAAGCTCTTGTGGTCGGTGAAGATGGTGCACTTCGTCCTATATAAGTAGTGCCGCCAAATATTTAACGCGAAGACCACCGCCGCAAGCTCTAAGTCATGAGTAGGGTAGTTGAATTCATGGGTTTTTAGCTGTCGGGATGTGTAGGCAATTACTCTTCCACGTTGCTTCAACACGCAACCTAGTCCCAAATAAGAAGCATCTAAATATACCACTAAGCCCTCACTTCCTTCGGGTAATGTCAAGACAGGAGCTTGAGTCAATCTCGTCTTTAACTCCTCAAAACGACACTCCTATTCCCGACCCCATGCAAACTTCACATCCTTGCGAGTCAATTTAGTCAAAGGTGAGACTATCTTGGAGAAGTCTTGGATGAACCTTTAATAGTATCCCGCCTATCACACCCCGGGCCCAGGTAGGGTGGGACGTCACAGACTAGCAACAACATACATGGCATCGGAAACAAACCAATACAAGAGCTCAAAGGGAGAGAACATCACATGGCATTTAAAGTTTTAAAAGACACCGGGCTGGAAACAAATTAGCCCCCAATGTTTACATAGTTCAACATAAATCAAATAGTCATTGTATCAACATTTACTATAAATGTTCAAATTGTTCAAGTCATAATTTTGGTCACACAAGCAAATGCCATGGTCTCGGGGGTTGAGTCTAAGTCTTCCATAATAGCTAAGAGTCTTCATGGATTACCTGAAACATGCTCAAAAGAAAATAGTGTCAACTAAAAAGTTGGTGAATTCAAGTGCTTAAAATTTAAAAATAAAAGGGACTCTTGAAGTCCACATTTAAAGGTTTAGAATCAGGTGTGAAAGCTTATGAAAAATCTCATTTGATTTTTGAAAGCAAAATTTGATAGGATCAATTAGAGCAATCTGTAACAATTTTATGAACAATTCAAAGCAAAATACAAGCAATTGTAATCAACTCAAGCAAAATCAACAAAATTCAGATTTCATTGATAGCAAAAGACGATTACAAGTGATAGAAAGCAGTTCTCATAAAAACATATAAAAACTCTTACAATCTATACTACGTCTATGCTATTTATACTAGAACTAAGGAACTAAAATTACACAACTAGTCCCTATACTAGCATAAACTATAAAACTAAACAATAAAGACTAAATGTTAATCTTTTAGAGGACCTAACAATACTCCCCCTAAGATTTACATAGTCTTCAGTCTTCAGTTCTGCTCCATCCTTTCTTTTCTGATTTTATCTTCAATATGTCTTTGTCTTCATCTTATCTTCTCTGCATCCTTTGACTTCTTCTGTTATCTTCAATCTTCAAATAACTCTTCAGGCTCTTCTTTAACAGTGAACATGGGTTTCTTCTTGTAAATCTCTGTTTCTTTCAATGCATTCTCTATTGCTGACTTGAATTTCTTTGCCAGCACAGCTTGCTCTGGTTTTGATTCATTTGTTTTTATATCTAACTGCTTCATTCTCTCCAATGTGGTCTTTGACAAACATGCTATATCAACATTAGCATATAGCTCAATTGGAATTCCGCAGTCTTTTATGTATAATTCAAGCACACCTTTCCTTGATATTCTCATAAACTCAATATCAGGAATATCTTTCTTTACAATGTTTGCATAAGCCAAAGCTTTTCTTAATGCAATTCTCTCCATGGCAGCACTCATAACATTGATAATTGAAACAAAGTACTTTTTATCTTGTTCAGCTGTCTCATTTGACAACTTGTCAAACTTCTGTACAGAAAGAAATGAAATGTAACTTGGGTGTAGTAACCTCAGTTCAAAGGCTCCAAATAAAGTTATCATGTCTTCATTCCAATCTTCTAAGTTTCTCACAAGTTTAAGCTCAAAAGTTTCTGAATTGTAAAACCATCTTTGAATTGGTTTTGATTTTTGATTTCCGTCAATCATCTTTAAGCCAGGAGTTGTTACTTTTTCTACATACTTGTCATAAAATTCAATCATAAAGTGATCTTCATCTGATTGATTAACTGTCGTACTTCTTTTCTTCTTCATTGACATAAAGTATTCTTTATCTTCCTGTTCACATCTTGTTTTCAAAAAATTACTTGATCTGATCAACCCTGTTCTCAACAAATCTACCATCATTGTCCTCTTTTTGCATTTGAATGATTGATCAACTTCAATCTATTCAACTCTTTAAGATCTTGCACTGGAAGTTTTATGATGCTAGCATAAAAATGATAAACATCACATATTGCATTCACTCTTTTAATTAGAAATGCATCAAACACTTCATCATACTTCCATGCTATGATTTTTACTTTATTTGTGAAGTCAGGTGCAATCATTGCATTCAACAATTCAGCCCCTGATTGACCTTTTTGTAGCACATTCCTTACCAAATCACCTGTTGACCTTGATTTGTCAAAAATTTGAATTTGTTCCTCAGAAGCCTTATAAGCTTGCTTTTCCGATTCTGGAAACATTTTCATTAATTCTTTTCTCCTTTCATGAGCAGATGATTTCATTGCCATTTGTTTTATCTCCTGAGGCTTCAACACTTTTGTTCTTTTTGTAATTTCCAAGTATTACGGATTATCAGTATCCAATATGATCATCTTTTTAGTTTGTTTCTCCGTTTCTTGGAAACTTTTAACCAAATTTCTCAACGACACAGATTGAAGTCTTTTCAATTTTCTCCATGGATAATTCCTTGCTTGCAACCATGATCTTAAAGCAACTACACTCATGTCTTCAGGATCTGGATGGTGCAGCTCAGAACTTGAAAGTTCATCAACATTAATACTTTCTTTTTCTCTGTTCCACTCTCCATGTTCAATCACTATCTCATTTGGATCTATTGGAGCAATGGATTCTGCAGTTATACACTTCTCATATTCATCATTTATCTGAGAAACTGTTAACCCATCTAAAAATACTCTGTTATACT
Source organism: Flaveria linearis (assembly GCA_024085815.1). Taxonomy (NCBI): domain Eukaryota; kingdom Viridiplantae; phylum Streptophyta; class Magnoliopsida; order Asterales; family Asteraceae; genus Flaveria; species Flaveria linearis. Next base: position 38,377,211 of record CM044013.1, read on the forward strand.
TCATCTTTACAAGGTAATTATACCTTTCCTCAAAATCTGTTGGAATATCATCAACTCCTTGATCATGTTCCAAAGGAGGATTTTCAAATTCTTCATCCATATCTTCATCATCTAAAACCTCATTATACCAATCATCATCAAATTCATCTTCCAAGTCTTCCAAAGCACCAATTTTATCTTGAATGCCTGGTTCTTGACTTCCTTGAATTTCTTCTTCAAGTGACTCTTCTGTTCTCTGAACCTTTGAAGATGATTCAGGTACAACTTCTACATCTAATTCATCTATTTTTCTTTTCCCTTTCTCAATTGCAGAATCTTTCTCAACATCAATTGGAATAATTTCTGAAACAATCACTAATTCAGGAGAATTGGGTTTTTCAGATTCTTTCAATGTTTTCAACTCTTCTTTCAACCTTTCATTTTCATCAGTCAATTGCTTGAATTTTTCTTCAAGAAGATCATAGTCTTTTATCATCACTTCAAAATTTTTAATCACATCTTCTTTGTCTTTAGCATAAGAAACAATCTTTTCATCTTTGCTAAGACTTTCATCTTTCAATTTCTCATTTTCTTTCTTCATCAAATCAAGCTCAGCCTTTAGATCAGCAATCTCCTTTTCTTTTTCTTCATTCTCATCTTTCAGTCTTACAAGTTCATCAACATCAAGAATTTCCTTAGTTTGAACAGCCACATGATGTGTTGTTGAAACTGGAATATCTTGATTAATTTGGAAAGTATCAATGAACTCATAATCAAAAATTTGATCATCAACATTCATCTCTTGTTCAGTCTTAATATGAGCCTGTTCCTCTTCATGTACCTCTTCATGAGCAGTTTCATCAATAATGAAAGCATCTGCATTATCAGCTACTTCATGCTCAATTTCCTGATCATGAACTTCATCACCAACTATTTCTTCATCTTCATTTTGAGCTTCATTTTCATGCTCAGAAATTGGTGGTTCATGACTTATATCTTGGTGTGTCTCAGTTACACCACCATCATCATTATCAGCATCATCATCATCTTGATCATTATCATCTTGATCATTATCATCTTGATCACCTTCCTCATCTTGATCATCTTCTTCTATAGGAAACTCATCTATTAGATCAGCAGGATCAATTGGTTCACCCTCTAACAAATGATAATGCTCCACAGTAATGTCAACTTCATCATTTGCTACATTCAACATGTAGTCAAACATAGGAACATTCTGAGCACCTGTTATCATTGTTAACTTTTTATATGTCATTTCAGACATGTTTTCCAATTCCATTCGATCTCCACCAACACCATAAACATGTATATCTGGGTATTCCTCATTGATGATCATTTGAAGGAATCTTGGATACATTAAGTATTTGTGCCTTGTACCTTTTTCCAAATTAAATGCAAATCCATTCAGTATCCATCTTGACATATTAAACCTTCTGTTTGTAGCTAAAGCAACAATGGGTGAAGCTATGTCCACAGGAAATGAATTCCATCCAGCACTCCTCTTGGACAAACAATGTTGGAAGATGTAACAAAGAAGCTTCCAGTGATTATAGACTCTTGCTCTAAAGAATTGTTTCTTTGGAAACTGATCTGGGTGACCCATTGCCATAAAAATTTCTCTGCAGTCATCAAATGAAAACTCACAGGGATCTTCTGGATCATTTTCACCCAGTCTTAGAGCATTCCTGATAGAATCTTCAGATACTTCTATCATTCTGTCTCTATTCACAAATCCTCTTATCACTTTTCTTCCATCCTCTACTTCAACTTTGTAGTGTTCCAAAACTGTCTGATAAGTCTGTCATAGATTACAGTTTGGTAGCACATTGCATAAACATATTTGGTTCTTAGAAGAAATCTGATCATTTCTTCATAAGATAAGGCATCTTGAGCTTCTTCATTCAAAAATGTAGCAATGTTATGCTTAGGTACAAACTTCAATTCTGCCATCTGCAAAATTTTAAAAATAATGATGTTAGACACTGTGTATTTTGAAGCACATGATTTATTGTGAGTTTAAAATGATGATGATTTAAGATATTATAAACTGATGTGTTAAATGAATTTGGATTTTAAAAACAACTTGAATTTTAATTTTAAGTGTAAACACTTAATTTTAATAAAAGATAACTTTTCAAGATTGATTTTGATTAACATTTTAACACTTCTGTTCATGTTATCTTAAATCAGTTTATTAATCACTCTTAAGTTCCTGATGTGATGATTTTTATCAATTTTAATTTTATTTTGAATTTTGTTTTTTTTTTATTAAAAATTTATGAATCTGTTCATCTTCTTCATTGAGAATGTTCATCAGTGACCATTAATCGAAATTTCAATCAAATATCAGATTAACACAAGTTTAACCTAACAATATGATCGAATTCATAAGATGAACAAGATTCAATCATCAATTTTGCACATTTTTCGATTTGAAGAATAATCTGTGATTTTGTAAGTGTTATGGTTCATACGACCGTACAGGGGTCGAACGACCATCAAAAAGTTTCATTCAAAATGAAATCAGTTGAATATGATTCATTCACTTACATTCACAATCACACGAATACTATCAATAATCTGAAATCTTTGTTCGAAGTTGGATTCAATCGATGAATGAGGGTTTTGGTCGAAGAAAGTTCGAGAGTTCGAGAGTTCAGAGGGTTTTATGAGGGTTTTTTGAAATGAGAATGAATTGAATATCATAAGTGTTCTATTTATACTAAGTATAAAAATTTTAGACTTATGAGCACTGTTGGTCGTTTTAGGACTGTTCAGACTCATTAGGTCAAAAATTTCACTAAGTATTGAGACATATGAGCACTATACAGCCTTGTGAATCCAGTCGTATTAGCACTGTTGGACACATTAGGTTAGCCGTATGAGAACTGTTTCAGACGTATAAGAACTGTTAGTAGCATAAGCACTGTTGGTCGCATAAGCACTGTTTCAGTAGCATAAGCACTATTAGCAGCATAATAAATCTGAAATGTCCACACATCAACTAATCAAACATATAACAACTGTTGGTCATACGACAACTGTTTGGACACATAACAACTGTTCATGCATTTTTGCACTTGGATTTTTCAAATCTTCAACCTGCACATTGTTTAAACAAATTAGTAATATTTCATACTAATATTCAAACAATATTGCATATTTTTACATTTTGACCCTCAAAATTTCAAATTTACACTTTTGACCCTCAAAGTTTAACATTTTACATTTTAACCCTCAAAGATTCAAATTTTCTCAAAAATTCAAATTTTTAAATTTTTACCCTTAAAATTTCAAAGTTACATTTTTAACATCAAATTTTCAAATTTTTACATTTTTTGACCCTTCATCTTAGTTTCAAAATGAACAACCAAATATTTTAAAATCTGTCTTGATTTCAACTTGTCAAAGAAGCTTTTCCTTGCTAAAAATTATGAGAAATTAAAGCATCATCCGTTCAATTTAACATATTCAACATGATCATTTTCATTTTGATTTTCTGAGAATATTCTTATTGGTTTATTACTCCCCCTAAACTTTTAAGTTTCACAAAACTTAGAAGTTTACTAATAGATCATAAGAATATCATACTGAACATTGTTATATTGCCTGTACACAAGAAAACATGCATAAAATCAAAATTAATGCAGAATAAAAATCTAATATTTACACTAGAATCGTTGATTGCAGTGAGATATATTAGATAAGATCAGAACATTAAAACAAAAAATATGTGGATAGTCATAGACAATGATTAAATCCTGATCAAGTGTGTTCCAGGTCAGTGATATCACAGCAAAGGAGACACAAGATCTAAGGACAACAAATGAGTGTTTTTGACACAAATTATCAGCTCACTTACTTTTTCAATTCTTGGATTGAGTAGGGTAGAGTTATATATGACAAGATGTGACTCATACCAAGACTTAGAGGATCAACCATCATCAAGACATGCAAGAAAGCACTCATTCTCAACTTATTACCTAACAAATATGCATAATCAGAGTTCATGTTACTTATTGTAATAGAACATGATCATGGATAACCATTTGATCAATTCTAACCATCCATTTGAATGGGTTGTGCACATTGGCATCTTTTTGCATCAAAAGAGAATATCCAGGTCTGTAATGACTTACAACAGAGGATATCTCAGCACTTCAGGTCTATGATGACTCATAACAGAGAAGTGAACAATGCTTGTAACAGATCTCATGATTAGTCACATTACCATCAGGTGTGAGTAGGTATAGCTTAGCAAGCAGTCAATCTGATAAGCTAATACACTCAGAAGTACTCAGTTGAATACACAAACAAGCATATGGATGTGGGATAATCACAAGAATTTACTTGTTCAGTATAGTAGCATGATAGTGTCTACACAACAAATCCTGATCATGTCAGACTTTATTAGCGAGTGAAGTATGCAACTGATCTTACTAATGTACTATCATTTCTCACATAAGGCAAACACAGATTCATTCCTAAAACAATGAATGAAGAATAAAAAGCACTCTATTGTTGGATTTTTGATTTATATTTTTCTATTTGATTTTAGGGTTTTCAAATTTTGTATTGGTTTTTCTATAAGTGAAAGCACACACACACAAACAATCAGGCAAATAACTATGAAAAGTGATCCTTATGATAATTTTCAGAATTAGGAAAGTATTTGATCATAAAAAGATTCAAATTTTTAACCAGGTTTACACATGGTTAATAAGGCCAATTGACTCCACTAAATACTCAAACCTTCCTGGTAGAAAAGCTTTAGTAAATAGGTCTGCCAACTGTTTTTCAGTTGCTATTTGAATCAAAATGATTAAACCTTTTTCAGAATTATCTCTTAGAAAATGATATCGAATTTCGATATGTTTTGTTTTTGAGTGTTGAACTGGATTAGCTGTAATGAACATAGCAGCAGTGTTATCAATGTAAATAGGTGTTTTAAGAAAATTGAACACATAATCTAGCAATTGGTTTTGCAACCAAAGGATTTGAGAACATCCTGCTGATGCAGCTATGTACTCAGCTTCTGTAGTTGAGACAGAAACATTTGTTTGTTTCTTACATTGCCATGAAACTAATCTGGGTCCAAGAAACTGACACCCACCCGTGGTAGATTTTCTATCTTGACAACATCCACCATAATCACTATCTGTATATCCATGTAACTCAAAATTACCCTCGTAAGGATACCAAAGCCCTAAGGCTGGTTTACCTTTGAGATACCTGAATATTCTTTTGACAGCAATTAAGTGAGATTCTTTCGGGTCTGATTGATACCTTGCACAGACACAAACAGCATACATTATGTCTGGTCGTGATGCAGTAAGATACATCAAAGAACCAATCATAGATCTGTATAAAGTTTGGTCTACTGATTTTCCTTTAGGATCAGGTTCAATCTTGGTGTTAACATCAGCTGGAGTTCTTATGGATTGACAATCATGCAGTTTGAATTTCTTCAAGAGTTTATCAACGAACTTCTCTTGATTGATAAAAATACCATCTGTAGATTGTTGAACTTGCAATCCAAGAAAGAAATTGATTTCTCCCATAGATCTCATTTGAAACCGAGATTTCATGATCTCTTCAAATTCTTTGCACAAAGTTGGACTTGTAGAACCAAATATGATATTATCTACATACACTTGCACACATAAGAGATCATCATTATCCTTCTTTATGAATAAAGTTGGACTTGAGATAATGTCTCATACCAAATTCTGGGAGCTTGATGTAGGCCATATAAAGCTTTGCTAAGCTTATACACTCGATGTGGAAATTCTGCATCCTCAAAGCCCGGAGGTTGCTTTACATACACATCATTAGTGATTGGACCATACAGAAATGCACCTTTGACGTCCATTTGATACACCTTGAATTTCATGAATGATGCATAAGCCAGGAAAACACGAATAGATTCGAGTCTTGCAACTGGAGCAAATACTTCATTATAGTCAATTCCTTCTTCCTGTGTGTATCCTTGTGCAACAAGTCTTGCTTTGTTTCTGATTACAATGCCACGATTATCAGTTTTATTTCTGAACAACCATTTTGTGCCTGTGGCATTTTCTCCTTCAGGTAATTCCACCAACTTCCACACTTCTTGTTTTCGAAATTGTAGAAGTTCCTCCTGCATAGCTTCAATCCAACCATTGTCCTGTAATGCCTCGGTGACATTTTTAGGAACAGTCTGAGAAAGGAAACAAGAGTATAAACAAACATTTGCATGTTCAGATTTACTCCTAGTTGTTCTTCCATTCAGAGGACCAATAATCTGTGATGTTGGATGGTTCCGGTGGATACGAGATATCGGAATCTCATTTCCTTGAACATTGACATCAAGATTGGTTTGGTTCAGATTGGAGAGCTGTTGCAATAAAGTTGAAGAATGTGGAGTGAAATTTGGAACTTGAGTCGGTGAATTGAGAAAGTAATCGAAGTTACTATGATCAATTGCATCTCCAGAGATAGAAGATGTGCCAGACTCAGGATGTCCAATTTCTGTACCATCATTAGGAAAAGGTTGTGATGCTTCTTGAGCAGCTGACACTGAATAATCTGAAGCTGAAGAATCAGGAACATTGTCATGAAAATGGATTGTGGAATCCTTGACAAATGAAAAAAATGGATAATCTGGACGAGCATCATCTGAATCATCTGAATCTAAATCATCACTGAAAGATCCAAGATCTCCTCTTGAGTTCTTCTTACCTAAAAAATCATCAGATTGATTAAACAAGTTAGACTGAAATGAGTTTGACAAAGAATCCAAATCAAATAACCATGCAGGACCATTTGAAACTGATGGAAAAGAATTTTCCAAAAATTTAACGTTGAATGTTTTATTAATAGTGTTTGTCCTAGAGTTATACACTCGATAGGCTTTTGAAACAGATGAATATCCAACGAAAAATCCATTATCAGCTTTTTCTTCAAATTTTCCTAAATGATCACTTGAGTTAAGAATCATCACGGGACAACCAAATGATTTCAAAAAATTTATGTTTGGTTTCCTGTCAAACATCAACTCATATGGAGTTTTCTTTTTATCTTTAACAAGCAAGATTCTGTTCTGAACAAAACATGCTGTGGATATTGCTTCGTCCCAGAAAGTGATTGGAAGTTTAGCATCAGCTAACATAGAACGGGCAGCTTCAATCAAAGTTCGGTTCTTCCTTTCAGCAACTCCATTTTGTTGTGGAGTTCTGGGAGCACTGAACTGATGAACTATCCCTTTTTCTGCACAAAACACATCAATGTTAGCATTTTTAAATTCAGTTCCATTATCACTTCTTATTATTTTTACTTTTTGATCAAGCTGATTTTCAACTTTATTAATGAATTCTTTTAGAAGATCTGCAGTTTCAGATTTAGCTTGAAGAAAGAAAACCCATGAAAATCTTGTATAATCATCTATGATGACTAAACAATATGATTTTCTACCAATACTCCTAACATTAGTTGGTCCAAAAAGGTCCATATGTAACATCTGGAGTGGTTTGGTATTTGAGTTTATCAGCTTGGACTTATAAGACGCTCTATGTTGTTTTCCCTTCAGACATGCTGAGCAGTGATCAGTAGTTGAAAACTTCTTGGAAGGAAGTCCAATAACATGATTTCCTGCTACAAGCTTGTTCATGTTTTTGAAGTTGGAATGACCAAGTCGTCTATGCCAAAGCTGGCTTTCATCATTTGAAGCTTTAGCAATCAGGCAAGTAGTTTCAGTTGCAGGATCCACTTGAGACATATCCAATTTGTATACATCTCTGTCTCTAGCAGCTTTAACTATCACCCAGTCATTGCTAATCTGAAAACCTGGTTTCAAGACATAACAGTGAGATTCATCAAAAAGAACAGAATAAGATTTGTCATAAATTTGGGATACACTTAGAAGATTAAAGTTCAACTGTGAACAGAAGTTGACTTTATCAAAACTGATAATCCCATTAGACACTGTTCCCTCTCCTGTTATCTTTCCACCTGCATCTCCTCCAAAAGCAACATGAGTACCATCCTTTAACTTAAAGTCTTGCAACAAGGCTTGATTGCCTGTCATATGCCGGCTACACCCACTGTCAACATACCATGAGTTGATTGGTCTCCGTGGGCGTACCTGCATTCACAAACATTTAAGGTGAGTTAGTAACCCAAGCCGAAATGGTCTTGGGCTTGCCAAACTTGTCAACAATCACAGCGGAAGTCTTATGCACAACATTCTTTTTAGCTTGAACAACATTCTTTGACTCCTTTGATTCAAATCTTTTATGCACAGCGGAAGTCTTATGATCTGAACTTGTTTTCAGATCAGAGTTAGATTTGATCTTAGGTGTAAGTGTCATTTTTGTGTTTGTGTTCAAATCAAAAGTTCCCGCAGACACAAACTTCACAGGTTTAATTTGAGTATTGTTCTGTGACTGATTAGTTGATTCAGTTTTCTTTGCTTTTGCAGCTTTTCTTCGTCTTTGATTTCTCAATCTTGATGAAGAATTCTTACTTTGAAGTTTAGTTGAATCTTGAGAGGATTCCTTTTGACATTCTTTAACTTCAGTTAGTTCATTAGAACTAGAATCATCAGAAATATTGTTATCAGATTTAACCTCTTCAAATTGTTCTTTCAGTTTGTTATTAGCAATTAGAGCAATCTGTAACAATTTTATGAACAATTCAAAGCAAAATACAAGCAATTGTAATCAACTCAAGCAAAATCAACAAAATTCAGATTTCATTGATAGCAAAAGACGATTACAAGTGATAGAAAGCAGTTCTCATAAAAACATACAAAAACTCTTTACTTCAGTTTGTTCAATAACATTTTCACTTTTTGGTACAAACAGCTTCTTTTGTTTTTGTTGAGGTTCATAAGATTTAACTTTGATTGGATGACCATTTTTGATCTTGTTTAAGTCAGTTTCTTCATAAACTTCAACATTTTTCTTTTTAAAGTTCTTTTGATCTTGAAATTCTTTCAGTTTAGCTTTGTTTTCTGGTGAATGATCATGAGTATTGAAATTATCAGGTAATGTTTTTGAGATTGATTCAGGCATAGGTTCATGTGTGAATCCTAATCCTGATTTATCTTTGTCATTCCGTCCACTCACCAGTTGCTCAACAATTTTCTTTGAGCTTTTAACTTTGGCTAAATCTATATGAGTTGCTGCATGTGCCAATTTTTCTTTTTCAAGTGTTTTGTTCATCTCTTCAAGTTGTTGTTTGACAAGTTCAAGTTCTTTAATGGTTTTGTTCCATGAAGCTTAAAGAGACACGATCTTTTCATCAGCAATTTTGTGATCTGATTTTAGCTTATTGTGTTTTGATTCTTCTTGTTTGAGCTTGTCACAAATTTTAAATGAATATGTTCTGTAATCTTCAACTAATTCAAAACATGCTTTTGTGCACATTTTCTCTCTCACTTCTACTGGTATTTTAGGATATGAGTGTGAAGATTCAGTATTAGAAGAATTAACAACCTTTGGCTGTTCTGATTGAGCCATAAGAGCAACTTCTTCAGTGGTATCTTTTGGGTCTGATTTGTCGCTCCAATCATACTCTTCTTCTTGATCTGATTCATCATATTTAGGATCTTTAACTTCAGACCAGTCTTCATCATCAACTTCAGCAACTAATGCCAGATTAGTAGTGAGATCAGCAGTAGATTGCTCTGCATATGCACTCCAGTCATAACCATCTTTGATGTTTACAACCAGTGCCTTCTTGGTTTCCTCACTGTTCTTCTCTTCTTTGGGTTCTGGCATTGGTAGACTTTGGTATGGCTTCTGAAAAGTCTTGTTTGCCTGTTGCTGATACTTTTGACCATTTGAGCTGCCTTGATTATTTCCTCCTTGGTTTCTTGGAGCTTTACATTCTCTTGAAAAATGACCATAGCTGTTACAGTTAAAGCATCTAGATTTTGATTTATCAAACCCAACAGTTTTGTTTGCACTGGGTTTGTAATTTCTATTGGTGTAAGCATGCTTTTGAGTTCTGTATGCTATCATAACCATCTGCCAATTAAGATCCATTTCTTCTACATCCTCTGGATCCATTTCAAACAAATCCTGTAGAACTAGCTCCATTTGAGTCAGATGACTGCCTTGATAAGCTTGAAAGCTTGCCATGAAAGCAGTGAAAGCAGTTTTTGACTCTTCATCTTGTAAAAGAATGTTGATTACATCTTTCACTTTACTTGGATTGGGAGAGTTTGAGGAGGATGGCATCTCAGTTGAAGGTTTTGGCATTTGAGCTTTAGGTGGAGTCTGTGGTTGTGGTTGAGTGGAGTAGGCAGGTGTACTGGTGAAGAATCCTGCTCCCACAAATAGATCACCTTCATCTTCAGGAGTGGATTGGTCTTTAGCTAGAAATGCATTCTCAACAGTATTTGCTGGTGAAGCAACATACTTATACTGAGTTGTTGATGCATGTCTATCATTATTTCTTGAGCTCTCATCAATTTCTACAGATTCAATTTTAGCAATGAGCAGATCAAGATCCATTGGAAGCTTCTCAGTATGTTTCAATAAAGTGACAGTTTGTTTCCAGGAAGATGGTAGTGCATTCAGAAGTCTATTGTTTAGGTCCTCAAGATCATTCTTGATTCCCAAAGTAGACATCTCTGTGGTTAATTGCACAAACCTGTTCATCATTTGGTTTATTGTTTCTCCAGAGATGTGCTCAAAAAGTTCCAATTGTCTTTTCAGTTTCTGCTTTTTCAGATCTTGAATCTCTTTCCCTCCTTCACATATAATCTTCAAGGCTTTATACATTGTATATCCAGTCTGATAGTTTTCAAGCCTTGAAAGAACTTCCAGTGGTAGTCCTTTACACATGAGAGAATATGCTTTGATGTCATTCTTTACTTTCTTTAAATCATCACCATGAAGATTATCTTCTGGATAAGGCTCTTGTGAATCTTTAGAATACACAAATCCTCTGTCTGGACCATCAGTAGTCACAGGAATGTATGGACCTTTTTCAATTGATTCAGTGTCTATGGAATTCAAATGATGTTTCAGCCTAAGAGACCAATTTTTAAAATCAGCTCTGTTTTTAAGTTTTGGAACTCTATTCTCAGAATCTTCTGATTTAGCCATTTTTATATTTTTGTTGTTTTTCTAATCTTTTGAATTAAAAAAAATATTTTTGGATTTTTGAAATTTTATGAAAAATTTCTAAGTGTCAAGGCTGAAAAGTCCGAAACAGTAGTCAAACGTCCAACAGTGGTTATACGTCCAGAGGTGAAACGTCCAACAGTGGTGATAAGTCCAACAGCTGATGAGTCTAAGGGATTGCCTTAGAAAAATTTCCAACACAATGCTGAAACTACCAACAGTAGTTATACGACCACAAGCTGAAACTACCAACAGTAGTTATACGACTAGCAGTGGTTATACGGCTACTCAGTGGTGATGTGTCTGACCAAGTACAGTGATTACAAGTCCACAGTGGTTATACGGCTAGGGTAAAACGACTGAAACAGTTGAGAAAAGTCCAACAGTTCTCAAACGACCAAACACTTAGTCAAATTTCAGTGTTTTTCAGCACTAATACGACACATTCATCAGCTTCATATGAATGTAACGAACTCAGAAATCTCAAAATCCTTCAATTGTTGATTAATTGAGCTGAAATTTCACAATTAGTTCATGATTATACCGATAATCAATCCTATAACCTCAATTTCAGTAATTATCAACAAATTTCGATGAATTTCAGAGATTTTAGGTCGAACACTCAAGAACACATACTCGAACTGTTTTTACTAATTCACTCGATTTTTATGAGATAAACTGCAAATTGTGATTCAAAACATGTTTCTGATGATGAAACACAGCTTCGATTCACAATATTTCACTTGAATTGTCAATTGATTACAGATTTCAGTGGATTTTTGAAGTTTCTATCTTCGACAGAACCTCAAAAACACTCAACCGAAAGCTCTGATAACAATTGATAGGATCAATTAGAGCAATCTGTAACAATTTTATGAACAATTCAAAGCAAAATACAAGCAATTGTAATCAACTCAAGCAAAATCAACAAAATTCAGATTTCATTGATAGCAAAAGACGATTACAAGTGATAGAAAGCAGTTCTCATAAAAACATATAAAAACTCTTACAATCTATACTACGTCTATGCTATTTATACTAGAACTAAGGAACTAAAATTACACAACTAGTCCCTATACTAGCATAAACTACAAAACTAAACAATAAAGACTAAATGTTAATCTTTTAGAGGACCTAACAAAATTTTTAGTATCAATCATCGTGGGCTATCACAATCAACCCTGCACTCGGTCCCCCGTTGGCCTCTTCTAAACTTGTGTTTAACCGAATATTCCTGAAGGAAGGAACCAAGCCTCAAAACAGTGAACCATACCTGCCAGGATGGTTCACCATAGTTTCTTAATCAAAACTTGTTACATGCCACATACGGTCCCTCAGGATCTCAGTGGGGTACCTCCCTGTAGCGGGAGCGACTATGTGTGGTGGATTCCCCAAATAGATCTATCCACATAAAATAAGCGGTTCACAAAATAATTAATGATCATGATATAAGTATCAGCAGGTATCCATAAGTCCCACATACAAGCATCAAGTAAAGCACAATCATAGTTCATAAAACAACAGAGCATGTTTCATCCCAAAAGCAATAAGTAAAAGGGGATCACTAGAACTCACCTTAGGTGTTAAGCAAAACAAACTCTTCGTGTGCCGGGAATATCTCAAGTCTAGCACCCTAACATGAATATATTAAGTGATTAGCTACTGCTCTAAACCTATTTAAGGTGCAACAAGAGTGTCAAAGTCTTAGTTTGTCGGATTCGGCTTTGATTCGATTAGGGTTTGCATAAAAAGTTTCCTTTTATGGAAAGTCAAGGTTTCTCATACAATCAAGGATTTTTATACTATTAAGTCAAAAATATATGGTAAATATGCTATTCAAGTGACTAAAGGGCTCATTTGAGTCAGTTATGATGTTTGGCAAAATTTTACAGTTTAGCCCCTGAAGTTTCAAAATTAACAGTTTCTACCCTCAAGTCTGGTTTCTTGCATTAGATGGATTTTATAACCAAAAATCAGGTTCATGACCTTAAACTAACTTGTTTTTAATAAAATATACACCAATTTTCAGATTATGGGTTCGGTTTATTAATTACGCGTTTAACGTTCCCGGTTACGGTAAAACCGAAGGGTTTTAAATGGTTACCTATGAGTTTTCATGTTTTTGAGTCTTGGACCAGTAGCTAACCTTTTAAAGACATTTTTATAAGTTTCCAACCCTTTAAATCACAAAATTTGCCTCTAATAGTTGAAAGACTCGTTTTTACGTTTAATCCGTTAAAACGCGTTTTAACCGAATTTGACCATTTAAAAGCTCGTTTGACCAAATTTTCTACTTTATAAGTTATTTTCTCACTTAACCTTCTGAAATAACATGGTTTTTATAATTTTTAACTTTATACTCATATTTCTTAGATTTTCCTCAAAAACGTCACCCGGTTAGTACCCGTTTTTACTTAAAAATCTATTTAAATTACCTTTTGGCCACATAACTTACCCATAAACTCCAGAACACTTTATTAAACCTTATTAAGCCTGGAATTCTGTTTAAAACGTTTAAAGTCTAAGTTTTTTTGTTTTTAAGTAATTTTACCATGTTTTCGGGTCTCGAAAGTGACTAAAATGGGTCTAATCACAACATGTCCTTTATTCCAGAGATTAATATTCATCAAAACTTTCTGAAATAACAGTCCCAAATCATGGCCTAGTTGTTCTACACATCCATAGACTTCAAATATATCGAAAATGTCATAACCGACCATTACACATGTGTAAATCATTGTAACTTGAGTTTAAACATTACCAAAACTTCATTTAACTTAAAAATCAGATTTTTGGGGTGTTTCAAAGTTATTTTGAGCAGGTTATGACTCTTGTTTGAGAGGGTTTCCAAACAAGTGTCTAAAAGAGGTTGTTAGATGTAGAAAGAAGGATTTTCAAGATGTACATATGTTATATCCTTACGTTCATGGTGTACACCCATTTGTAACATTCAAAATAGGTTATTAGAAGTCTTATGAACTATTAAAAAGCAGGTTACAAGTTTTGTTTCCAAAGGTTACACGGTACACAAGTTAGATGGTGCAAAAACACCAAAAATAGGGGTTTCAAGAGGTAAATCAGGTTCTACCCGTTAGAATAACTATCATATTATGTGATATACCTTCAAGAACGATAGGAACTCCTCAAGAAAAAAGTGATGGTGAGAAGTTTCTGCTACAACAAGGAAAGGTAAGATTTTTAGATGAAAAATGAAGAAAACATGAGAAATGACCAATACCGACAACATGGAGCTTACACTTGATGTAACTCACGGTTTGGAGGGTGTTGATGGTCGTGGATGGCCAGAAACTCCTTGGACTTGGCTGTAGAATCTTGAACAAAGGCTGGAAAGAACGGGCTTGCAAGTTCCAAGCACCAAAAGCTCAAACAAAAGTCACCTTCTTGCGGTTTGAAGCTTGGCCGATGCTAGTGTTGTTGTTGTTCGTGATTTTGGAGCTGATATGAGAGAGTTTGTGATGGTTGTGTGTGGGTTTTCAGGAGAGAACCGAGAGAGAGAGAGTGGAGAAAGTGAGAGTGGAGTTGGTCTTGTAAATGGAGAATGCATGAGAAGGGAATGGGTGATAGAGATGGTGGTGTGTAGTGGCAAGCAAGAGATTTCATTGGGGGCAAGGGGGGTGGCCGAGTTTTGTCAATTAGTGGGGGTTTTAGTTTAAATTTTAATGTAGATAAATAATAGATAGTGTTAATTTGTTGTTTAGTGTAATATTTTAGATGGTAAAAGTTTTTAATTAGTTGATGTGTCTTGCATGATTATGCATGCCTCAGCTGAAATTAATGTGTGTATGAGCACACATGTTAATTATTTCAATTAGGACTTTGAATTCTAGTTAGGGTGACTAATCAACATTCCTGGGCACTAAGTTTCTAAAAGATAAGACTTGAAATAACTAAAATTCACAAAAATCACATAGAATCATAAAAATGGATCAAATAACAAATGGTGATTCTAATATTATTGATATAGTTAAATTGTTTCTATTATTAGTACTCATAAGATGGGAAATGATGCAATTAAATTAGTGTTTAGAATAGTGACCTTGGGACCGGTTGTCACATTCTCCCACCGTTTAGAAAATTTCGTCCCGAAATTTTAGCTTCGATTAGAATCTGAACGGGTGGGTTTGAAGAGATGCGGGTAATTCTTTCTCATCTCATCTTCACGTTCCCAAGTGAATTCCGGTCCTCGTCTCGAGTTCCATCTAACCTTGATCTTGGGTATGCGGCTTCGCCTGAGTTGCTTAACCAAGCGGTCCGTGATCTCTATGGGTTCTTCCACGAAGTTCAGCTTATCATTCATTATTGTCTCCTTCAACGGTAGCTCTAAGGTTTTGTCTACCAGGCACTTCTTCAAGTTTACACATGGAAGGTGTCGTGTATATAACTCAACTTCTGAGGCAGTTTCAATTTGTAAGCCACAGGACCAATTCTTGCAAGTATTTCAAATGGTCCAATGTATCTCAGGCTTAACTTTCCTCTTTTTCCGAACCTCACGGTTCCCTTCCATGGTGCTACCTTCAGCATTACTCTATCACATACCTGAAACTCTAATTGTTTTCGTCTCCTGTCAGCGTATTTCTTCTGATGGTCCCTTGCTGCCCGTAGACGCTCCTTGATTTTGAAAATCTTATCGGTGGTCTCCAATACGATGTCGGGTCCCAATACATGGCTATCACCAATTTCATTCCAACTCAATGGTGACCGATATTTCCTACCATAGAGAGCCTCATACGGAGCTGCATTGATACTTACGGTAACTGTTATTATAGGAGAACTCCACCAACGGGAGATGGTTATCCTAGTTCCCACCAAAGTCAATCACGCAAGCTCTCAGCATATCTTCTAAAGTTTGAATAGTCCTTTCGCTTTGACCGTCAGTTTGTGGGTGGTAAGCAGTGCTTAAGTCCAGACGGGTTCCTAAGGCTTGTTGGAGTGATTTCCAGAAACGCGAACTGAAACGGCTATCACGGTCGGAGATTATTGATAGTGGCACACCATGCCTAGCCACTATTTCATTGATATATAGTTGAGCCAGTCTTAACATGTCATAATTTTCCCGAATTGGCAAGAAGTGAGCTGATTTAGTTAGTCTATCCACTATTACCCAAATAGCATCATGACCTCTAGACATTCTGTGTAACTTAGTAACAAAATCCATCGTGACGTTATCCCATTTCCATTCTGGGATTTCGGGCTGCTGTAACGTCCCTGACGGTTTTTGGTTTTCAGCTTTTACCATGGCACAAGTTAGACATTTTCCGACATAAACAGCGATTGATTTCTTGATTCCAGGCCACAAGAAAAGTGCCTTTAAATCCTGGTACATTTTATCACTTCCAGGGTTAACCGAGTACCTAGATTTGTGAGCTTCGTCTAGAATTACCTCTCGAATTCCCCCATGCTTTGGCACCCATGTTCTCCCTTCGCACTTGTATGTACCATCGTTTCCTGTTTCAAATCGCTTTTCCATTCCAGTTAACCCTTCTCCTGCTAAATTTTCCCCCCATAACACTTCACTTTGAGCTTCTTTCAGCCTTGCAATTAGGTCGGTGTACACACTTATCCTTAAGGCTCGTACACGAAGAGGTTTTTCTCTCTCCTTTCTGTTCAAGGCATCTGCCACCACATTGGCTTTACCTGGATGGTAATGAATTCCGCACTCGTAGTCATTTAACAGCTCAACCCATCTTCTCTGACGCATGTTTAGCATCTTCTTGTCAAGAATGTGTTACAAACTTCGATGGTCAGTGTAAATGATGCACTTCGTGCCATAGAGGTAGTGCCTCCATATTTTGAGAGCAAACACCACGGACCCTAATTTCAGATCATGTGTAGTATAGTTCTTCTCATGATCGTTTAGCAGTCTAGATGCATAGGCAATGACCTTGTTGCATTGTATTAGCACGCATCCTAGCCCTTGACGCGAGGCGTCACAATAGACCACGAAGTCTTCGACTCCTTCTAGAAGGGCCATAACAGGTGCACTGCATAACTTTTCCTTAAGCGTCTCAAATGCTTCATCTTGCTCTTGTTCCCACACAAAGGCTTTGTTCTTCTTAGTCAGTGTGGTCAAGGGTTGCACAATGCGTGAGAAGTCCTTTATGAATCGTCGGTAGTATCCGGCCAATCCTAGGAATTTCCTAATCTCAGTGGGAGTTTCGAGAATCTTCCAATTCTTTATGGCTTCAAACATGGAAGGGTCAACTTGAATCCCATTTTCATTCACTACATGCCCTAGAAATTGGATCTCTCGCATCCAAAATTCACATTTAGGAAATTTGTCATATAGTTGCTCATTCTTGAGTAACTCAAGAATTAGTCTGAAATGCCTCTCGTGCTCTTCCTTACTACCGGAGTAGATTAGGATGTCGTCTATGAACACGATCACAAATTTGTTGTGATAAGGGCGGCATACACGGTTCATGAGATCCATGAACACTGCTGGTGCATTAGTCAGTCCAAATGGCATGACTAAGTACTCATAGTGTCCATACCTAGTTCGGAAGGTCATCTTGGGTATGTCTTCTTCTCTTATATTCAGTTGGTGGTAACCGGATCTCAAATCTATCTTTGAGAAGTAGCTTGCCCCTTGAAGTTGATCGAATAGGTCGTCTATCCTCGGAAGAGGGTAACGGTTCTTTATGGTCAACTTATTTAACTCCCGGTAGTCAATGCACATATGTAAGGTTCCATCCTTCTTTTTCACAAATAGCACCGGGGCACCCCGTGGACAGACACTTGGTCGTATGAATCCTTTGTCCAGTAGTTCTTGAATTTGCACCATCAGTTCCTTCATTTCAGGAGTGGCGAGTCGATACGGTGCCTTGGCTACTGGTGTAGCGCCAGGAAGCAAATCTATTTGGAACTCAACTTGTCGACTCGGGGGAAGTCCCGGTAGATCTTCCGGAAACACTTCTGGGTATTCAGAAACCACTGGGATATCTGCAATCTTCATCTCCTCTTTGGTCTTCATCACGTAGACTATGAAAGCCGAGCATCCCTTCCTTAAGCTCTTGGTAGCTTTTAAATGGGATATCATGGGGCATAAAGTGTTACTCCTTTCTCCTTGCACCACTAAAACTTCCTTGTTGTTCAACAGTATGTTGAGTAGGCGTTCATCGCATACAATTTTGACTCTATTCTTAGCTATCCAGTCCATACCCACCACCACGTCAAATCCTCCTAACTTAATGGGCATTACATATATTCTAAATATTTATCCTTTTAGATTCAATGAGCAATCTTTGATGACCTCATTAGTTTTTAAAATGTTACCTTCAGCTAATTCAACGGTAAACGTATCGGTTAAGGTACACGCATCTAAGTCAATCAAAGATCTAAAAGCACTAGAGATAAAACTAGCAGTCACTCTAGTAATGAACAAAACAGTAGCAGGATGGTTGCTTACAAGGAACGTAGCATTAACCTCATCAGGTTCCTTTCGAGCTCTAGCCGGATCCATCACGAATGCTCTTCCCTTAGGCTTGTTGGGCTTGGCATCCTTGTCTCTACCCAGCTTAGGACATTATTCCTCATGTGTCCTGGATCACCACATTCATAGCATTGTTTTCCTTGTGCGTAAGTACAATCCTTGATTAAATGACCTGTCCTCTTGCATCTAAAACAGGGCAGCGGGTTACATTCCCCTTGATGGTGTAGTTTGCACTTGTTACAAAACGAGCTTGTCCCCGAGTATAGTCTCCGGGTCTTGCTTCCCTGATCTTCACGTCTCGCACCTTCGAAACTCTTTCTACCTGACCCGCTACTACTTCCAACCGCTCTCTTTACTTCAAACCACTTTCTTTTCTCACCAATAGACTTCTTCTTCTCATCAGCCCTAGATTGCTCAGTCCATCCAGCCCTAACTAAGTCGTCAGTCAAACTTCTGGTAAGGTTAACTGCAAATTGTAGAGTCAAGGGTTTGGAGGAGCGGACCATTCCCCTAACTCTAGGATGTAGCCCCCATATGAATCGTGCCACGCCTTTAGATTTAGGTGTCACTAGATGAGGAACCAGTCGAGATAGGGCTAAGAATTGATTGATGTACTCGGTGTAATTGGGACCATTCATTTCCATACCCAAGAATTCTGACTCTAGCTTCTCAAGTTGGTTGATGGGGCAATACTAGTTGTTTAACAGCTCTCTGAATTCGGTCCAGCTTATTCAATTTGCAGCATTCCTTCCACGTGCTTGAGTGATCGACTTCCATCACTCCAATGCCGATCCTTTCAGTGATTGAGAAGCGAATCTCACCATATGGTACATTTTGCATTCACTAATATCCGAAACAGCTTCCATCTCGTCAATCCATCTGTAAGTTTCTATCGCACCCTCGGTGCCATAGAAGTCCTTGGGTTTGCATGCCTAAAGGTCTTATAGGAGCATCCATTCCTTATCGCTTCGGCTTCTTCGTTGTGGTCCTCGTTGTTCCCAAGTACATCATTTCCACTTGTATTACTCCGATCAGAATTGATTTGAGCGATAATGGTCGGGATGGCTTTAGCAATTTGTTGTGTTACCAGGTTAGCCATCCTCTCGTCATTCTCTTGGTTAGCATTTTCTCTGCAGGGAGGTCCCGGTGGGGTAGGTTGGTTTCCCGTTTGCCTGGCCTCCTCATGGCGGCCTCTTGTAGCTCCTCGCCTCCCAAATCGTCTTCCCCTCCTAGTTGGCATTCTGATAGTTTCACAGATAGATTCGTTTAGCATGTCAAAATTTGTTTCGAATAGCTCATGCATCATTACCCTAATATACCTCGCCTCAGGTGTAACATCCCGTTTTATGGATGAAAATAAATTATCTGAAGTATGTATTTTAAATATTGTATAACGAGTAAATTTTGGGTTATATTATTATTGAACTAAGTTACGTTTAAACGAGTGTTGATTTTAATAATAATAATAATAATAATAATAACAAATACATGGATTAGTAGTATGAATGTCACGTTCAAATTATATATAAAATAGAAGTAGATATAATAATGGTGATTTATTAGGAGGGCTCCACGTTTCTTTTTTTGTTGATGAGTAACCACACCATTATCACCATATGGAGACACATACATACACTTTAATTCAATAAAAATGTATATACATATATTATAGATTGTGGTCGATCCTTATATAGACCAAAGTAGAAGAGTTAAGTTCGAATCATAAAATCTTGGGAGAAAGGACTAACGAACCGGAAGTAGAAACTTACAAGAACAAAGGTAAGTACACTGACCCGTAACTAAATTTTGATATACATTTAATTACATGATATATGTGTTATTTATTATGAGTTTGTATGTATTATGTGGAGATGAAACATGTCTAAATACATGTGATATATGTTTATTTATTTTGATAAACATGATTATGAAGAAAATATTTATATGTTTACGGGTCCAAGTATGAGTATTGATAGTTTAAAGAGAAGTTAATATATGTAAGGATTTCGGGCGTTGAAATCCCAAGGAGTTCGGGTGTTGAGCTCCACATATATATAAAAGGAAAGTTAAATATATGTAAGGATTTCGGGTGTTGAAATCCCAAGGAGTTCGGGTGTTGAACTCCACATATATAAAGAGATGGGTTAATAATCCTCAAGGGTTAAAAATAAACCCATAAGGAATTCGGGTGTTGGATTCCAAAGAAGTAAAGAGGATTAAATAAATAAAGATTTTGGATATTAAATTCCAATGAATAAAAATATTTTTTTTTAAAATAAAAGGGTGTACTTACTTAGCGAAAGCTAATAAAAATATTTTTAAATGTTTTCAGGAAAAGTGCCAATAAATGGTTAAAGCTTCACGGACGAGCCTGGACTGACGAAGGAACCCTACTCTCGTTTAATATATAGTATAATAAATATTGTATTAAAAGTTTGTAAAACGTTTATGTTTCTTGTAATGTTTTTTTTATATATATCTATTATAAAATGATATGTCATCACGAGTGACAAATTTTGTTGTAAACTGGGACCAAAACTCTGATATAAATTGTTGCAAGTATTTAAAAAAAAAAATTGGGGTGTTTCAAGTTGGTATCAGAGCACGGTTCGAGAGATTTAAGTATATAAAAGAAATACTTAGACTCGAACCATAAGTGCTACTGATATTAAAACGAGAGGGTTCAGTCCAGAAACGGTCTATGGAAGCAGATAAATAGGAAGTTTGTATTGGTGCTTTATGAAAACATATGAGAAAATATGTGTACACTAAAATTTGTATGTTTGAGATATCATATGGTAGTTGGAAAATTATGATGAGTATAGTATATTGTTTTCATACCTGGCCAGTATGAGGATAATATATCATATCATTATTAATTTCCAAAGATCATATTGTATTAAAAACGTCAAAGAGTAAGTGTGGGGATGGGGAGTATATATGCATAAAATGATGTGTATGTGTAGTATGTTATAAATGCATATATAGTACTTTTTGGCCTTAAATATATTGTTTGTCTTGACAATAAAGTATGGAGCGTTAAGGCCTTATATAAGTGCTTGCTGTATAGAAATCATTAGAATAAATATAACGTGAAATAAATAAATTGTTTAGAAAAATATGGCGGATGAAAGAGGGGAGAATGCTACACAAGTCGAGGGAAGTCGTAACACTGAAAAGCACGTAGATGATGTTTCAGAAAGATCAGTGTATTCATCTCGTCTTAATAATAATACAATGTCTGTACCTGAGGAAATTCGTAGGCAGATTGCTATAGAGGTGGGAAAGGCATTTGAAGCCAATATCCCATATCTTTTAGCTGAAATGCAAAATTCTATTGGAATTATGCTAGAAGAAAAATTGAAAAAGAATGAAGTAGCCGTAGAAGAACCTACGAAGAATATGGGAGCGATGTCAATAGCTGAAGTCGAAAAACGTCACTGCACGTATACAGATTTCATGGCATGTAAACCGTTACAGTTTAAAGGTGAAATTGACCCTTTGGTGAGCCAAAGGTGGATAACAGCCATGGAAACTATTTTTGATACGTGTCATTGCGCCCCGTGCGATGAAGTGATGTTCGCAACAAACCTGTTTTGTGAAAGAGCTAAAGACTGGTGGGATATGGTGAAGAAGGAGAAGGGGAGAGAAAGAACCAGAAGTATGTCTTGGGAAGAATTCAAACTAATCTTCCTAAAACATTTCAGTCCTCGTGTTGCAATTGATCGTATCACTGAAGAACTTCTTCATATGCGTCAAGACAATGAGACGGTGGATGAAATCTTTGGAATTTTCTATGATAAAGCGAAGTTTTGTCCTTCACTTTTCACTTCTGAAGAAACGTGGATGAATCGGTTCCATCTTATCCTTAAGACAGAAATTAGAGAATTTATTTCTCCATCAAAATATGGAAGTCTTGAGGAGCTTCTTAATTGGGCTCGCGAACGAGAAATGGAACTGAAGAGACAGAAAGAAAGAGACGGGAAGAGAAAGGTTGATGCTATGGTTCCTGCAGTATCTGCAAAGAAAGTAAAATTTATAAAGCCTGTAAAGAGTTCAGGCTCTATCAAAGAGTACGGTAACTGTCAATTCTGTGGAAAGAGGCATCTTGGGGAGTGTCGTTATAAGAACCCAATTTGTTATAAATGTGGGAAACCAGGGCATACAGCACCACAGTGTGTCAGCCCTGTCAACTTATGTTATAACTGTTATAAGCCGGGTCATATGAGGAATGACTGTCCAGAGCTGAAAGCAAGGGTTGCCAAGACTGCGGAAGGATCGAGAGCCTTAGAGAACATGAAACAGTTGGAAGCTCCAAAACTACGAGGCAGGGCTTTTCAAATTACCGCAGAAGAAGCAAAGGTTGAACCTGATGTCGTCACAGGTACCTTTCTAGTCAACTTCCTTCCTGCACATGTTTTATTTGATTCTGGAGCGAGTAGATCCTTCGTATCTATAAAGTTTGCTTGCCATAATTCTTTTGTTAGAAGTAAGCTATTAAATGTGTTAGAAGTTGACATTGCTAGTGATAAAAGTTTCGTCGTATCCGAAATATGTCGAAACTGTAAAGTAGATATTCAAGGAGAGGAATACAATATCGACTTAATTCCAATAGAGTTAAGGGAATTTGATGTGATTATTGGGATGGATTGGTTGTCCCAGCATCACGCGTCGATACTCTGCAATCGAAAGATTGTTCAATTTATGTCGCCAATGGGAGAACAAATCTGGATTTATGGAGAAAGAAAGAGCAACATAATTGTATGTTCAATGGCGAAAGCCAACAGTTACATACGACATGGACATCAAGCGTTTCTAGCATACGTAGCTGATAAAGAAATGAAAGAAAGGAAACTTGATAAAGTCCCTATAGTTAAAGAATACCCTGACGTATTCCCTGATCAGCTACCGGGCGTTCCGCCAGAAAGAGAAGTTGAATTTAAAATTGATTTAGTTCCTAGAGCTAAGCCTATTGCTAAATCGCCGTATCGACTAGCACCCAACGAGATGAAGGAATTGATGTCTCAACTTCAAGATTTGTTGGATAAAGGTTTTATTCGTCCAAGTGTTTCACCTTGGGGCGCGCCTATATTGTTTGTTAAAAAGAAGGACGGTAGCATGCGGATGTGCATCGATTATCGTGAATTGAATAAGCTGACCGTCAAGAATAGGTACCCTTTGCCTAGAATTGACGATCTTTTTGACCAACTACAAGGCGCTAGCTGGTTCTCAAAGATCGATTTAAGGTCAGGTTATCATCAAGTTAAAGTAAGAGAAGAAGATGTACCTAAGACAGCTTTTCGTACTCGTTATGGGCACTATGAATTCGTTGTGATGCCATTTGGTCTAACGAATGCTCCAGCAGTTTTCATGGATCTCATGAATCGAGTATGTAAACCTATGCTTGATCGTTCTGTCATCGTTTTTATCGATGATATTCTTATCTATTCACAAACCGAAGAAGATCATGCTCAGCATCTTTGTGAGGTTCTCAATGTGCTAAGAAAAGAAAAGTTATATGCAAAATTTTCTAAATGTGCATTCTGGCTTCGAGAAGTTCAATTCTTAGGTCATGTGGTTAATGTGGAAGGTATTTTGGTGGATCCCTCTAAAATAGAGACTATTATGAAATGGTCACCTCCTAAGACCCCAACTGAAGTCAGAAGTTTTCTGGGCTTAGCCGGTTATTGTCGGCGTTTTATTCAGGATTTCTCAAAGATAGCTTCCTCGTTAACAAAGCTAACTCGAAAAAATTCCAAATTTGAATGGAATCCAGAACAAGAAGAGGCGTTCCAACTTTTGAAAGAAAAGTTAACCAAAGCTCCTGTTCTGGCACTACCAGAAGGAACTGAAGATTTCGTAGTTTATTCTGATGCCTCACGTGTTGGATTGGGTTGTGTGCTTATGCAAAGAGGAAAGGTAATAGCTTATGCTTCACGGCAATTAAAGTCACATGAAGCAAATTACCCAACCCATGATCTTGAATTGGCAGCGGTCGTATTTGCATTAAAGATCTGGAGGCATTACTTGTATGGAACGAAGTGCACTATCTATACTGATCATAAAAGTCTGAAATATTTCTTTGACCAAAAGGAATTGAATATGAGACAACGACGGTGGTTAGAACTGGTCAAGGATTATGACTGTGAAATACTTTATCATCCGGGTAAAGCTAATGTTGTTGCAGATGCTTTAAGCCGGAAGGAGAATTACACTCCAATTAAAGTAAAGTCATATAAACTGATTGTGAATTCTGACTTGTTTGATCAAATTAGAGTTGCACAAGTGGAGGCACTAAAAGAAGAAAATTTAAAGCATGAAAAGATTATTGGTCAAGTCCATCTATTTGAGGAGAATGATAAAGGAATTAAAGTTCGTTATGGACGAATTTGGATTCCTTGGACTTGTAAGGTCAAAACAATGATTCTTGATGAGGCACATAAATCGAAATATTCAATTCATCCAGGTGCGACCAAGATGTATAACGATTTGAAGAAAGAGTATTGGTGGCCTGGAATGAAAAGAGATATTGCTAAATATGTGGAAAAATGCTTGACTTGCTTACAAGTCAAAGCTGAACACCAGAAACCATACGGGAAGATGCAACCACTAGAAATTCCATTATGGAAGTGGGAGCATATTACGATGGATCTGGTAACGAAACTTCCAAAAACTGCAAAAGGATATGACACGATATGGGTAATTGTAGACCGTCTGACAAAAAGTGCTCACTTTATACCCATTCGTGAAAACTATTCGTCTGAACGAATGGCAGAAGTATATGTTAACGAGGTAGTGTCAAGGCATGGTGTGCCATTGTCTATTGTATCTGACAGAGACACACGTTTTACCTCAAGATTCTGGAGGAAATTTCAAGAAGGAATGGGCACCAAATTATTAATCAGTACGGCATATCACCCACAAACTGATGGGCAAAGCGAAAGGACGATTCAAACTCTCGAAGATATGCTACGTGCATGTATTATTGATTTTGGTGGCAGTTGGGATAAATATTTGCCTTTAGCAGAGTTCTCTTACAATAATAGTTATCATTCGAGCATTGGAATGTCCCCGTTCGAAATGTTGTATGGCAGAAAATGCCGCACTCCTGTATGTTGGGGAGAAGTTGGCCAAAGAGAACTTGCTAATAAAGAAGTGGTGGAGGCGACAAATGAAAAGATTGATCAAATCAGAGCGCATTTAAAAGCAGCTCAAGATCGACAAAAGTCGTATGCTGATAAACGAAGACGCCCGATTGAATTTCAGGTGGGAGACTATGTTATGTTGAAGGTCTCTCCATGGAAAGGTGTGATTCGTTTTCGTAAACGTGGCAAGTTAAGTCCGCGGTTTATTGGTCCGTTCAAAATTATTGCTCGTGTGGGGCAGGTGGCGTATCGTTTGGAATTACCTGATGAATTAAATGGAATCCATAACACATTTCATGTGTCATATTTACGAAAATGCTTAGCTGATGTGCCGTTAAATGAAATAGAAGTGGATGAAAAGCTTAACTACATAGAAAAGCCAGTGGCGATTCTTGATCGTAAGGTTAAGCAACTACGAAATAAAGAAATAAGTCAAGTGAAAGTACAGTGGAAACACCGGCGTGGTTCCGATACCACATGGGAAGCCGAGAATGAAATGAGAAAGTATTACCCTGAATTATTTGAGGTATAAAAAGGTTTCGGGGACGAAACCTAAATAAGTGGGGGAGAGTTGTAACATCCCGTTTTATGGATGAAAATAAATTATCTGAAGTATGTATTTTAAATATTGTATAACGAGTAAATTTTGGGTTATATTATTATTGAACTAAGTTACGTTTAAACGAGTGTTGATTTTAAATAATAATAATAATAATAATAATAATAACAAATACATGGATTAGTAGTATGAATGTCACGTTCAAATTATATATAAAATAGAAGTAGATATAATAATGGTGATTTATTAGGAGGGCTCCACGTTTCTTTTTTTTGTTGATGAGTAACCACACCATTATCACCATATGGAGACACATACATACACTTTAATTCAATAAAAAAATGTATATACATATATTATAGATTGTGGTCGATCCTTATATAGACCAAAATAGAAGAGTTAAGTTCGAATCATAAAATCTTGGGAGAAAGGACTAACGAACCGGAAGTAGAAACTTACAAGAACAAAGGTAAGTACACTGACCCGTAACTAAATTTTGATATACATTTAATTACATGATATATGTGTTATTTATTATGAGTTTGTATGTATTATGTGGAGATGAAACATGTCTAAATACATGTGATATATGTTTATTTATTTTGATAAACATGATTATGAAGAAAATATTTATATGTTTACGGGTCCAAGTATGAGTATTGATAGTTTAAAGAGAAGTTAATATATGTAAGGATTTCGGGCGTTGAAATCCCAATGAGTTCGGGTGTTGAACTCCACATATATATAAAAGGAAAGTTAAATATATGTAAGGATTTCGGGTGTTGAAATCCCAAGGAGTTCGGGTGTTGAACTCCACATATATAAAGAGATGGGTTAATAATCCTCAAGGGTTAAAAATAAACCCATAAGAAATTCGGGTGTTGGATTCCAAGAAGTAAAGAGGATTAAATAAATAAAGATTTTGGATATTAAATTCCAATGAATAAAAATATGTTTTTTTTTAAAATAAAAGGGTGTACTTACTTAGCGAAAGCTAATAAAAATATTTTTAAAAGTTTTCAGGAAAAGTGCCAATAAATGGTTAAAGCTTCACGGACGAGCCTGGACTCACGAAGGAACCCTACTCTCGTTTAATATATAGTATAATAAATATTGTATTAAAAGTTTGTAAAACGTTTATGTTTCTTGTAATGTTTTTTTTTATATATATCTATTATAAAATGATATGTCATCACGAGTGACAAATTTTGTTGTAAACTGGGACCAAAACTCTGATATAAATTGTTGCAAGTATTTAAAAAAAAAATTGGGGTGTTTCATCAGGGGGAGAAGTCATGGTGTATATTGAAGATCAAGATAGGTTGGACTCACCATTAGATTAGTGTTTGTTTATCTTTCTTTGTAATAGGATCTATGTTAGTTTCCTTTGTATGTTTGTTTAGTTTAAATTTATATATTTTGTAATAGTTTCGCTCACAGTCATCTAGATGTTCTCCCGGCGAAACTGTTAGTTTCTGCCAGGTGAAATTACAATTTCGCCAGTACAGTTTTGCCACCAGCGAAACTATATGCGAAACTATGACAGCTATATATAGATTTCTTTTTGCTAATTGTTGGCCATCCTTTCAAAAACCCTAATCGTGTATTACTGTTGCAAGAGGCTATTGTAAGCTTGTTCTACCAGAATACATTGAGTTTGTTTCATTTCATTCAATATTGTTCATCATTAAAACCTTATTTGAAAGCTTTTTGGTGTTATTTTGATCTTCATCTCTTAGTGTTTGTTGTGTGTGTTTGGTATTGAACGATTCAAGCATTCTTCTGCACTGAAAACCGATCAAATGGACCAACAATATGGTATCAGAGCCTTAGTGCTCTTGATTGTTTGAGGTTTTTGGTTATTTTTGTTCAATACCATCTTTTCTCAATTTCTACATCAAAATAGAGTGTTTTTGTCATGAAAATTGATTGTATATTGCTTGTTTCTGATTGAGGAAGCTTTGTGAATCACTCCTTTTCAAATTCATTGAGATTTGGGTGATTTTCGACTGTTTTTGGGTTTTAAGAGGGTTTTCTGTTCTTCCAGTGAAATTACAGTATCTTTCAGCAAAACTGTAATTTCTTTCAGCGAAATTGATATTTTCTCTTATTTGACATTTGTGCGAACTGCTGCTGAAAGTGATTTGAACGAAAGTTCAAGCTTGTTTCCTGCGAAATTCCCAGCGAAACTAAGCTCTAGATAGTCTCTGGCTAGCAAAAGTGTTGCCAAAACTAATCTCTTGATTGCCGAAACTTTCAAAGCTAAGCTTGCCGAAATTAACTTTCGCCCAGCCGAAACTAGCTCTCAGCGAATCTATTACAGCGAAATTACTTTTTCTCCAGCGAAACTATTATGTCCAAAATGACTACTCTCACCCTGGCTGATTTAGAGAGTGTTGCCCCCAATAGACCTCCTAGACTCATCAACGGGGATAACTTTGAAGATTGGAAAAGGTGTCTTAAGGTTTTTTTCTTCTACACCAATCACAATCAATGGGATTCAATCATCACTGGACCACACAAGCCAACCGTTACTGTCGGTGGAACTGTATCTCCAAACACGGACTCCTCCACATTCACCGAAAAGGATCAAAAACTGATTGACCGAGATCAGAAAGCGTTCGGGGCCTTGACATTATGTCTTGCACCTGATATTTACAATCGCTTTGCTGAACATAAAGATGCAAAATCTTTATACGATGCCTTGTGTGAGTTTTACGATGGAAATGAGGATCTAAGGAAAGATAAGAAGGCTCAAGCTCAAAAGGAGTTCAATTCATTTGTGGGAAACAAGAATGAAGATCTTACTGACATTACTAATCGCTTTCTTTCAGTTTAAGTACCTTAAAGAAGTATGATGATCAGTTGGGAAACCATGAGCAAGTGAATAAACTCCAAGATTCTCTTCCACCCCAGTGGAGTTTACAAGTGAGAATGTTGAAACAAGAAAGAAACTTTGCTGATTATAAGCTGATGGACGTGATTAACAAGCTAAAGTCTTTTGATTTGGATTTGAAAAGGAGGGAGTTTAATCAATCTATCATGCCAACATCTGGTTATTCACAGAATACTGCATTACTATCTTCCGCTGCAAGCTCCCCAATGCAGGCATCGCGTCAAGGAGCAGTGACCTTGTGTGATTTTTCTGGAAGTGGCATTAACCCGGGGAAAGAGCAAGGGAATTTAAAAGCATCTACTAAAACTTCTGTTCCAGCTGAGACTATGGCACTTTTTGGGATGTTTGTTCAAAGTTATGAAGCACTTGTTGCAGGTGATCTGAAAGGTAAAGGAATGACAATGGAGGACATGTATCAAGTGGATCCAGATGATCTTGAAGAAACCGATATTCAGTGGCAAATGGCAATGTTGACGCTTAGAGCTCGGAGATTTGTGGAAAGGACCGGTAGAAAGAACTTTGGAGGTCAAAGCTCCAACTCCAAATTTGGTTTAGATAAGTCTAAGCTTAGATATTTCAATTACAAGCAATTGGGACACTTTAAACGTGAATGTCCATTGCCAATCGTCACTGATCCTAATAACTCTGGAATTCCAAGATTGGCTGCTGGTGGGGGTAAAGATGAGTCAAGCCACAAGAAAGAAACTGCTCTAATTTCTAACTTTGACTGGAGTGCAGAAGCTGAAGAGACAAAAGAAGAAGTTAATCAAGTGTTAGTAGCTGAGACTCAGGAAGAGGAAATGAAGATGAACGGTGAGGAAGAATTTGATCCATTTAAGGAGTTTAATGATGGAGTTGAAGAGAAGGAGTATGAGAAAGAAGAAAATATGAAGGAGTACGGAAAGCAAGGAACTCAATCCACAGTGCTAGAAAGGAATGATGACAATGCTGCTACCATCGTAGAGGAAAACAAGTTGAGTACTCCGGTGTGTCAATGTGATAAAGCTCTTGCAGCTGAGAAGGTGGTGATGGGACTTCCATATGAGGTAATTCAAGATATGTGTTCATCTGCATGTAAAATCAGATTATTTGGGGTTTATAAGGCTAATCGTTTATTAATTGATAATGAAAAAGATTTGAAAAGAATGAATGAAGAACTTAAAATGAATGAGTCAAAATACTTTGTTAAATTAAATGAAGCGCTAAAAGAAATTGATCATTTAAAAAGAGTTGTTTTAGAAAGAAACGTTGAGGTGAACGGTTTGACTGAAAAGGTTGCCCTAGCTGAGTTTGAAACAAGCAAACTTCAGTCAAAACTTGATAAATGGACCATATCAGGAATGAAACATGATGATTTATGTAAATCTCAACGTGGGGCTAGGATTAAAACAGGTTTGGGATATGAAAATGCTAAGGTTTATCCTCCTCCTATATACTGTTACTCTCCGATGCCCATTCCCCATCCTTCTAATGATTTGATCAAAGTAGATTCTAACAGTATGTCTGCAGGTTTAGAAGGTCTGAATCCTATGCATGTTCGTGAGGACTACGATTATGGACCGACTAGAGGGCTTGGATGCTCTAGCCTTAGTACACCTGAACCTCAGCTTTCTGTTTTAGATCATAACTCTAGTTTAAATTCTGTCTTTGTTTCTAGTGACGCTGTAAAAGACTCTGTTTCGTTCTGTTCTAGTAATGTTTCTGTTTGTTCTTTAAATGCTATGGATCGTGATTCTGATTCATCTGTTGATTGTGTTGATCCATTGTCTGATAATACTGTGAAAAGCAATGAGGAAACAAAAACTAACTCTTTTGAAAAATTCTTTTCTCATCCCATTCCATCATTTATACCTGCAAAATTTTCTGTGCTTAATGACAGGATTGCATCTTCATCTGAGGCAAGTACTAGTGGTACTAGTACCACATGTATTTCAGATAACACTTCATTGTCATTAGCACACAATCATTCTTTTTCAAATAAAATCAGCTCTTTTAACATGAATGAGGTATACAGTGATGATGATTCAAGATTATCTGAATGTGATGAAGAAATATGCATTGATAAAATCTCTACCTCATTACATAATGAATCTAGATTAAAATCACATTGTTTTCAATGTGGTAAAGATGATCATGTTGTTAAGCACTGTCCTCAGTTACATCATAGACATGTTAATAGAAGTTCTTTTGGGAGTAAATTGAATCAATTAGTTAATAAGTTCTTTTGCAAGAAATCTCCTTCAGCGAAACCTAAAGTTGTTCAAACTTGGGTGCCCATTATTCCTGGTTAATTCTCTCTTGATATTATTGCAGGAGTCATCCACTAAGCTTGTAAATAGCGTGTGGCATGTTGATAGTGGATGCTCCAGACACATGACGGGGCTTAAAGATTTACTGACCAACTACCGCATAATCGATGGTGGTTATGTTGCTTTTTCCGGAGACAAGAAAGGAGGAAAAATGATAGGACAAGGAGAAGTTTGTAATGGTTCGCTCACCTTGGAAAAAGTCAATTACGTACCCGAGCTTCCATTCAATCTGTTGAGCGTCTCTCAGATTTGTGATAAAAGCATTCCGGTCTTATTCAAGTCCAATGAATGTCTCTTTTTGAAATCTGAGATTGATATTCCAGATAATTTGGTACTCATGCGGGCTCCCAGAAAGCATGATACATATCTCCTTGACATGAATTCAAAGGACTCATCATCCGCAGTCACATGCCTCTTGTCTAAAGCTTCCACCTCTGAGTCTTTCTTATGGCATCGTAGACTGGGCCATGTTAATTTCAAAATAATAAACAAATTAGTTAAAAACAATCTCGTTCGGGGATTACCTTTAAAAGACTTTTCGGTGGTTGAGAAATGTATGGCATGTGCAAAAGGAAAGCAACATAAGAAACCACACAAACCTAAAATTGAAAATAGCATCTCAAATCCCCTGGAGTTGCTACATACTGATTTGTTTGGCGCAATAAGTGTTAAATCTATTGCTAAGAAATCCTTTTGTCTTGTGATTACAGATGACTATTCCAGATATTCATGGGTAAGATTTCTTGCTCACAAAGAAGAGACTACTGAGGAGTTGCAAAAGTTAATTCTCTCGATTGAATCGATAAGCAAGAGGAAGGTTATGGCTATTTGAAGTGACAACGGTACTGAATTCAAAAATCAAATTTTTGACTCCTTTTGTGCAACCAAAGGAATATTAAGACAGTTCAGTTCTGCGAGAACTCCTCAACAGAATGGTGTCACGGAACGAAAGAATCGCACCCTCATTGAAGCTGCACGTACAATGTTAATAGAATCCTCCTTACCCATCATATTTTGGGTTGAGGCTGTGAATTGTGCTTCTTATGTTCTCAACAGGGTGTTGATAGTCAAGGATAAGATGAAAACTCCGTATGAACTATTTCACAAGAGAAAGCCTTTGATTGATTTCTTTCGCCCATTCGGTTGCTCGTGCACTCTCCTGAATACTCAAGCACAGAAGACAAAATTTGGTGCTGTGTCGGATGAATGTTATTTCGTAGGCTATTCTTCTTCCCAAAAGGCTTATCGGGTATATAACAAGAGGACACGTATCGTTCAAGAGTCCTTCTATGTCAATTGGCAGGAATCTAATTCCTCTGATGTTCCTTCAGAACCAGCTTGGTTCTTTGACTCAGATACGGTGTTCAAATCATTCAATCTTCCAGTTTTTGATGATGATGTGTCTATCTCCAATACAACAACAAACATCATTCCTCCTGCTCCCATACCAGCTGAACCTATTGTGCCTCACGTCACTACATCACTTAATGATACTTCAGTCAATATTGCATCTTCCTCATCTTCGTTTGACCTTCCACCTCCACCCATATCAACATCACCTTCTTCATCTCCTTTACCGCACTCTACCTCACCATCCAGCTCATCATTTAACCATCCACCTACTGACATCCCTTCCATGATTACTGATTTCAAGACTTTGAAAGATCATCCACATGACAACATAATTGGTTCCATTTTTGATGGAATTCGGACGCGGAGTCAATCTGGATTGATTAATGTTTGCTTGTTCCCTTGTTTTATATCCCAAACCGTTCCTAAGAACGTACATGCAGCTCTCCAAGATCCCTGCTGGGTTGAGTCAATGCAGTTAGAATTGAAACAGTTCAAAAAACTCAAGGTGTGGACCCTGGTCGATCTTCCACCAAATAAGTATCCCATTGGAACAAAATGGGTGTTCAAGAACAAACCTGATGATCGGGGCATATTGGTCCGAAACAAATCCAGATTAGTGGTTCAAGGCTTTGCTCAAGAAGAAGGAATTGACTACACAGAAGTTTTCGCACCTGTCGCCCGTCTTGAAGCTATTAGAATATTCTTGGCGCACGCTGCTCACAAGCAATTTAAAGTCTATCAGATGGATGTCAAATGCGCATTTCTCTATGGTGACATTGATGAAGAGATATATGTGTGTCAACCCCTAGGCTTTGAAGATCCAGACTTTCCTGACAAAGTATACAAGCTTGATAAGTCACTTTATGGACTTCATCAAGCTCCTCGGATCTGGTATGAGACACTGACCCAGTATCTCTTAAGCAATGGTTTTACGCGAGGCACCATTGACATGACCTTGTTCAAAAGAGAGGTAAACGGTGAGATGTTGATTGTGCAAGTCTACGTTGATGACATTATTTTTGGCTCTACCAATCCTCAATTATGTCGGGAGTTTGAGGAGGTTATGCGAAACAGATTTGAAATGAGCATGATGGGAGAAATGTGTTTCTTTCTCGGGCTGCAAGTTGAACAAAAGCCAGAGGGAATTCTCATTCATCAAGAAAAGTATATTAAGGAAATATTGAAGAAATTCAAAATTGACGACGCTTCTTCTGAGATGACTCCCTTCACTGCTCAAACATGTCTCACTCCTGATGAAAACGGAAAACCAATCGATCCTCATCTCTACAGATCCATGATTGGCTCTCTCATGTACCTTACAGCAAGTCATCCTGACATCACCTTTGCTACTGGATATTGTGCTCGATACCAATCAGTTCCTAAAGAATCCCATGCCAAGGCAGTCAAACGAATTTTTCGTTATCTAAAGGGTTCTTCTCGTTTGGGACTTTGGTATCCTTATGGTGGGAATTTTGATTTGCATGCTTATTCTGACAGCGATTCCAACGGCTACAAGCTAAACAGAAAGTCAGTTACTGGAGGCTGTCAGTATTTGGGGAATTGCCTTGTTTCTTGGCAAAGCAAGAAACAGACCACGGTTTCTCTCTCAACAGGAGAAGCTGAATATATTATTGCCTCTAGTTGTTGTTCACAAGTGTTATGGATTCAGCATCAAATGATGGATTATGGGATCAACTTTCTTCATACCCCATTGTTTTGTGATAACGAAGCAACCATTAGGATTGCCAAGAATCCAATTCATCATTCTCGGACCAAGCACATTGAGACACGGATTCATGCCATCCGTGATGCTCAAGAAAAGGGTTGCATTAATATTATTCCTATTGATACAAAACATCAAAAAGCAAATCTTTTCACAAAAACCTTTGATAAACCACGTTTTTATGAATTGATTTCTATGCTAGGATTAATATCGTTCTGAAAATCTTTTCTGAGCAACACAACTGTTTAATCTGTAAATATGTACATATTTTCTTTATGGTCTTGATTGTTGCCTGCCTTGTGTCCCATAGATCTTTACTTTTTATTCTTATTTTTCTTTTACTTTAGTTGTTAGGAAATTTTCTATTTAATAAGCTGTCAACTGAAAATTTCGGGGGAGATTCATACTAATAATAAGTTTTAATTTTTATTCTATCAGGAATTCAAGAAAATGAAGTTAGAACAAGGGGACATCTTACGTTGGGATAGGCATGATAGACCCATCCCAAATACGAAGTAAACAAGTGATCATGCAGCCAAATTAAAGATCATAACTCAGTAATAAGGATTATCCTCATGATATTTTGGTCTGCACAAAGATACAAGTCTTGTCTAAAACTTGGTTGAGAGTTGCTAATTGATGTCAAAGATTATCGATGTGAAGCTTATGGTGTTTCCCACTGGGATGGTGACTCGGTGATAACACTCTATAAGTCAAACATTAAATAATCTCAAATAGCCTATTACTGTATATATAGATTATCGATGTGAAACTTATGGTGTTTCCCACTGGGATGGTGACTCGGTGATAACACCCTCTAAGTCAAACATTAAATAATCTCAAATAGTCCATTACTGTATATACATTCATACATTACATAAGAAAAGATGTGTGTTTATCTCCTCTGCTATGCGAAAGCATTGACCTAGAGTGATGATCTTCTCTGCTATGCGAAAGCATTGACCTGAAGCTCTCATCAACACGCCTACATGATCTTCTCTGCTATGCGAAAGCATTGATCTGAAGCTCTCATCATTTAGTTGTAGGTTGAGTCTGCATCTGTACATTATAGTGTCCTATATGTATATATGCCAGTCATTGTGGTTGCATTAAGTAGTTTCAGTATAGTGATCTGGCAAAATCAATGATTATGCTCAATAAACCTTGAGGACGAGACTAGTTCTTTATCAAATATCAGTGGGGACCAAGTTACTGAGTTACTAAGACAATCCAGAACATGATAAACAGTTGCAGATCACGAGTTGAAAAGAACAGGGAATGGGTTTAAGCGGACAAACATATCAGCAATCTCGCTAAGTCATGATCCTCTGATTAACTTCGAGAAAAACATGACACCATATCCTTCCTACCATTTATTTGTTAATTTTAGTCTTATTTTATTTTTATATATGAGTATTGATATCGTGGGGCAATAAAGTTTTCAAAAGACAATTTTTATTATTATTATTAATTATATTTTTAATTTTATTTTTAATTTTAATTTTAATTTTATTTTATTTTATTTTTTAATTAGAGTTTCTTAAAAAATATCTGCGAAACTACAATGTCGCATAGCGAAATTGCAGCTCTGTTTAGGGAAATAGCAGATTCGCTAACACTTCTGTGTTGAGACGAATCTACTATTTCGCTAGGCAGAAATTATAGTTTCACCTTGCAGAAACTATAGTTTCGCCCCGCCGAAACTATAGTTTCGCTTAGTCGAAACTATATTTATATTTCTCTGCGAAACTCCTATGTACATAAACATAGTTTCGAATCAAATCACTCACTTTCGCAAAAATCTAATTTCGTCGAAACTAAGTACTGTTTAGGGTTTTTCATAGACTTTTGTCTCAAATCTCCGTCTCTGTCTTGTTCTATTGCATTTTCACTCGATTTTGGACTTCTAATGTGAGTTTTGAACTCTGAACATTAGTTTTCATAGGCTAATCTTTCCCACATTTGACTGGATTGGATTATGTCGATTGGGTAGTCTCGCAGTTCATTCTGCGAAACTACTCCATCTTCCAGCAAAACTGAACGAAAGTTCCTATGATATAGCGAAACTGTGTGGTTATGATGCCCGAGCAAACCTAACAGTTTCGTCAAGAAAAATTCAGTTTCGCCTAGCGAAACTGTTGTTTCGCCCGGTCGAATCTATCTTCATGTCTTGCCGAATCTATATGTTTTGTCTGTCGAAATTGTATTTCTTCATTGTCTACTTTAATATAAATATAGCGAAACTATAATTTCGTCTCCGCGAAATTATAGTTTCGTCTATGCGAAACTGTTTCATTTAATATATATATATATATATATATATATATATTATTAATTAATTTGTAAGTTCATTTTAATTATATATGTATATATCTGTATTTTCACTTTTATTACCATTTGTTTATTTTCATTACGTTTGTAAAAATACTTAAATTCTAATTTTATTTCTAAACTGGTTTGTTTGTCTGTCAGATCTAAATGGCGAATCTCAAGTTCGATGTTCGGAACAATATTACAGCTATTCTAGATGATTCTCATCCTAAAGCAGCACGATTTATGGATTGTATCAGATGGCTGCAGAGATCCCCGATAGCAAACGCCATCTCTCATTCTACTACTATCTATGATTTACATATTCGAGATTTCTGGCGAACTGCTGAGTACAACACAAGGGGAGATTCTGAGAGTATTATAGCTAAAGTTCTGGATCATCAAGTGACCATTACAGAAGAGATTATATCACGGGTGCTGAGATTAGAAGAAGACACTGGAGGTGACATTGATTTGACTGATCAGGAGGTGTTTGATGCTTTCCTGTCTATGGGATATGAAGGTCCTCCTTTTGGGACTAGAAAGGAAATCAAAAAATCCTTTCTATCCAAGGAGTGGAGATACATTGCCCACGTTTTCATAATGTGCTTAGATCACCGAAAAGGTGGATCAGATGGGATGAACTTAGACTGGGCGAAAGCTATGGTTATATGCTGCGGAGGGGAGAAGGCTAACATAGCAAATCTTATATTTAGCTGCATGGCTGAAAACATAATGGCCCTGAAGAAGGAAAATGGCTGCTTTATCCCAGATTTCTTCAGATGATCATAGACGATCAAGTCCCCAACATCCAAAGACACGGAGAAGTCAAGAATCTAGTGTCGATAAATATTCGAATCTTTGCCGACTACTGTGCTATCAGGCACGACTTCAGTGGTCGGATCACTCACTTGTGGGAAAACATGTATACTCCTGATCGATGGGATTACATCAGGAGGGTGATCCAATCTGAAGCCAGACGAACAGAGGAGATTAGACCAAGTCAGTCGGAGGCGGTAAAGAAAAGAAAAAGATATGCTAAGGAGAAAGATTATGACTTTGAGAAAGAAGTGACTGA
Source organism: Flaveria linearis (assembly GCA_024085815.1). Taxonomy (NCBI): domain Eukaryota; kingdom Viridiplantae; phylum Streptophyta; class Magnoliopsida; order Asterales; family Asteraceae; genus Flaveria; species Flaveria linearis. The sequence continues at coordinate 38,415,148 of CM044013.1, forward strand.
GATGGCGACTAAAGCCAGAATTGAGAAAGAAAAGAGGTCCAAGAAGACGGTTGATACTAGGGAGCAAGAGAGGAGGACAAAACAGAAGCATCAAACATTCTCTGAGCCCCCACAAACTAAAAGACACACCAGTTTGGACGAGGATGTAATCAGAAACCTCAACACCTCTCTCTCAAATGAATTAAACATGATGAAGACCAAGCTGATGAATCAAGAGATGAGGGAGAAACGAAAAGATGAAGTGTTGGAGGGTATGCAGAGAATGTTGGTTGATCAGAATAATTTAATCAAAAGGTTATTGAAGGAGGTAAATGAATTAAAAGCTGCTGCCGGCTTGCCTAATCAGCTAACTCAACATGAGTTAGATGATCTGACTGACACATCTAAGTACCCATTTCTGAATGTGGGTACTTCATCGAGGGCAGGAGAGGGCACCTCAGGGGCAGCAACTGAAGAAGCAGGAGGCTCTGGCAAGAGAGCTGAAGAACCTGAAATGGTGAATATACAGACAGATGATGATGTGTTTGAAGCTGGATTTGTTGATTTGGGAATAAATCTCGGGGATTTTAGTGGAGAAGAGCAGATGGGAAAACAAGCTGAAACTGCTGAGCAACCCATTGCGAAGGGTCTGGTGGATGAGGAGGTAGAAGACGAGCAGTTAATTGATTATGACTCAGAGCCTGAGTTTTATGAAGTGGATGAAAGGCCCCTGACCTATGTAGTCCAGAAGAGTGAGAATGAAAATGACGTGATTGAAATGGAAAAGAACGATTGGTTTGTGAGGGAGAAGCAACCTGAAGAATTAACCCCTTTATTTCAAAATCTAGAAGGTCTGAAGAAGAAAGAGGCGGATAAGAGGATTGTGAGCTGGAAGTACAATCCCGACCTCAAAATGTTCATGATCAAGAGGAGAGGGGGAGGAATTATGTATTTACACAAGAGGAAGGCGTTTAAGACATTGCCTAAGTGGGATTTAAGAAGATTGGCATCATTGCCCCTTCTTGAAGCTCATCTGAGTGAACGAGCCAAGCTTCTGGAGAAAGAAATTCAAAATGGGCTCAACGATAATTTCGAAGCGTTTGGGTTTATGAAAGCAGAAAGAAAAAGATCGAAGAAAGACAAAGACTGGGTTATGGGAAAAGGGAAGATTGTATTAAGTGTGAAGCCCCCAAAGACTGTCCAAAGAGTAAGATTGGCAGATCCCTCCCCTTCTCGTCTTCAAGGGTTTGAGAAATGGTTCTTCGACAATCAGACGGGGGAGGCTGTTATTAGAGTGAAGGGTGGCGTCGAATATCGAATCTTTGACCCTATGGAAATTTTGGATTCTCAGACGAAGATCACCTCATTCTATGTGAGAATCATATTAAAGCAGGAGCGGGAGAAGAGACAAGGAAAGAAGCTAGCTTGTTTATGATTGTTGCAAACAAAGTCAGAGGAATGAGGGCTGAGGTGAAGGAGCTAGATAAAAAGATTAGAGCTGAAGATGATTTAAACATGGATATCCAAGATCTGACAAAACAATTTGCAGAAGCTAGTGCTCATCCAGATGGAGCTAACAGAGCAGGAGGTGACCAAGGCAAATCAAGTGCTCAAGTTCAAGATAAGAAATCTGCAGGAGCTGAACCAAAAACATCAGGTGCAGGTATGGGAGATGCTGGAGCTGACTAGAGATATCAAGACAAGCAGAATGGGTGAGATCCAACCTAGGGGGAGTATTGAAGATCAAGATAGGTTGGACTCACCATTAGATTAGTGTTTGTTTATCTTTCTTTGTAATAGGATCTATGTTAGTTTCCTTTATATGTTTGTTTAGTTTAAATTTATATATTTTGCTGTCTAACGAAACTGTGAGCGAAACAATAGTTTCACTCACAGTCATCTAGATGTTCTCCCGGCGAAACTGTTAGTTTCTGCCGGGCGAAATTACAATTTCGCCAGTACAGTTTCGCCACCAGCGAAACTATATGCGAAACTATGACAGCTATATATAGATTTCTTTTTGCTAATTGTTAGCCATCCTTGCAAAAACCCTAATCGTGTATTACTGTTGCAAGAGGCTATTGTAAGCTTGTTCTTCCTGAATACATTGAGCTTGTTTCATTTCATTCAATATTGTTCATCATTAAAACCTTATTTGAAAGCTTTTTGGTGTTATTTTGATCTTAATCTCTTAGTGTTTGTTGTGTGTGTTTGGTATTGAACGATTCAAGCATTCTTCTGCACTGAAAACCGATCAAATGGACCAACATATATACATATATATATTTATATACAACCCACTAAGTGATTCTTACGAGGTTCAATTCAAAGCATATCATACCAGTTTAGACAATCAATCAGAATGGGCACAGACAAATTTCAAAGCATAACTTAACACAATGCAAGTTAATATAAATAGTCCAATAACCAAATTCCAAACAAGTAGTTTCATAGTTAAATAGAGATAGTAGTATCAGCAAGCAAGTTGAATCAGAGCCATGCTCTTACAATTTGGAAGGTGCCATTACCCTCATAATAGTAATAATAATAGTATCAAACATTGATCAAAATTGTTTCCTTCAACTGTCTAAAGACAGATAGTCCCATTTCTCATCCCTACTCTCACATTCACCTTTTCTTCAGCCATCCTAGCCATCCAGAGTTCTTCTTCTCTTGTTCCTGTTCCAACCTCTGCATCCCATGTGAAGCCATCATAGCCTGGAATTGAGCAAACTAGGAGGTTCGGGTAGAGTGCTGAAGAGTCAGCTCGTGGTGACGGACGGTCTTCAAGATGTCATCCAGTGCTGCATTAGAGGGTCCTACGTCACTTGCCCGGTGGCTAGACTGGGAGTACCTATCACCAGCCAGTACGCTAGGGCCGTCATACATACTGTGCCTCGGTGGCATCCAGGGCTCATCATGTGGGTGGCGTCGGAGTGGGTCAAACGGCGAAGGTGGAGTTATAGGAGTCCTAACAGGTGGTGGAGGAGGAGGTGGCATCCTGAATGAGACTGAAGGTCCAGGCCTCGCACTCTTGCGTTGACGAGTGACAACACGTGCTCCCCTATTCCTGATAGGTGGGATAGGCGAGTGAGCAGAAGCAGCAACGTGTGGAGAGTGGGAGCGTGTCCGGCTCCTGGAAGGTGTCGTTGAGGAAGAGTCCTCAGAAGCTTCGGTGTCGTCCAATGTGACGAATATCCATCCTAGGTGTCCGCATCTCCGGAGGTATGCCTCGTACTCAGTCTGAGGCTTCGCTCTTCTAAGGGTTCCAGTAGGGGTAGTCTTATTGTCTGGGTGTGTGGGCGCCTTGCCTTTGTCTGCCATAGTCCTTGTGCCCTGTATAGAAACATCATGAGTAATTTGGTTTGTCATAGCTCATGATTATAACGATAGTACTAGTAATAGTAGTAATGGCAGTAGCATCAGATATTCCAACATATCATTTGTCAGTGATATCAAAATCAATAGTCTCATCAAATAGTATCAGATATCCCAATACATCATTTGTCAATGACATTGAGTCAATAGTCTCTTTAAATAGTGTCAGATAGCATAGTTCATCATAGAAGCCGTTTAAATCCCCTTTTTAAAATAAGTTTCAAAATCATCAATGTGAATCAGAAAAGTCCAAACATTACCTAAAGGTTCGTGATGGAAATTACACGTCTGGTAAATTCATGATTACGTTGATCAAGTGTAATCATCAATTTACCCAACCTGATCATTCCAACACTCCCCACAAGGAGAGTCCTAGGGTATCAGGGTTGTAGCCTAAGGTCTACTATGGTATTCCCGTCTTCTCTACAACCTTTGGCTCTGATACCAATCTGTCATACCCTGGGCCCAGGTAGGGTGGGACGTCACAGACTAGCAACAACATACATGGCAACGGAAATAAACCAATACAAGAGCTCAAAGGGAGAGAACATCACATGGAATTTAAAGTTTTAAAAGACACCAGGCTGGAAACAAATCCAGCCCCCAATGTTTACATAGTTCAACATAAATCAAATAGTCATTGTATCAACATTTTCCATAAATGTTCAAATTGTTCAAGTCATAATTTTGGTCACACAAGCAAATGCCATGGTCTCGGGGGTTGAGTCTAAGTCTTCCATAATAGCTAAGAGTCTTCACGGATTACTTGAAACATGCTCAAAAGAAAATAGTGTCAACTAAAAAGTTGGTGAATTCAAGTGCTTAAAATTTAAAAATAAAAGGGACTCTTGAAGTCCACATATAAAGGTTTAGAATTAGGTGTGAAAGCTTATGAAAAATCTTATTTGATTTTTGAAAGCATCATTTTTAGTATCAATCATCGTGGGGTATCACAATTAACCCTGCCCTCGGTCCCCGGTTGGCCTCTTCTAAACTTATGTTTAACCGGATATTCCCGAAGGAAGGAACCAAGCTTCAAAACAGTGAACCATACCTGCAAGGATGGTTCACCATAGTTTCTTAATCAAAACCTGTTACATGCCACATACGACACTCAGGATCTTAGTGGGGTACCTCCCTGTAGCGGGAGCCACTGTGTGTGGGGGATTCCCCAAATAGATCTATCCACATAAAACAAGCGGTTCACAAAAGAATTAATGATCATGATATAAGTATCAGCAGGTATCCATAAGTCCCACATACAAGCATCAAGTAAAGCACAATCATAGTTCATAAAACAACAGAGCATGTTTCATCCCAAAAACAGTAAGTAAAAGGGGATCACTAGAACTCACCTTAGGTGTTAAGCAAAAGAAACTCTTCGTGTGCCAGGAATAACTCAAGTCTAGCACCCTAACATGAATATATTAAGCGATTAGGTACTACTCTAAACCTATTTAAGGTGCAACAAGAGTGTCTAAGTCTTAGTTTGTCGAACTCGGCTTTGATTCGATTAGGGTTTGCATAAAAAGTTTCCTTTTATGGAAAGCCAAGGTTTCTCATACAATCAAGGATTTTTACATCATTAAGTCAAGAATATATGGTAAATATGCTATTCAAGTGGCTAAAGGGCTCATTTGAGTCGGTTATGAAGTTTGGCAAAATTTTACAGTTTAGCCCTTGAAGTTTCAAAATTGACAGTTTCTACCCTCAAGTTTGGTTTCTTGCATTAGATGGCTTTTATAACCAAAAATCAGGTTCATGAACTTAAAATAACTTATTTTTAAGAAAATATACACCAATTTTCAGATTATGGGTTCGGTTTATTAATTACGCGTTTAACGTTCCCGGTTACGGTAAAGCCGAAGGGTTTTTAATTGTTACCTATGAGTTTTCATGTTTTTGAGTCTTGGACCAGTAGCTAGCTTTTTAAAGACATTTTTATAAGTTTCCAACCCTTTAAATCACAAAATTTGCCTCTAATGGTTGAAAGACTCGTTTTTTACTTTTAACCCGTTAAAACGCGTTTTTAACCGAATTTGACCATTTAAAAGATCGTTTGACCAACTTTTCTACTTTATAAGTTATTTTCTCACTTAAAATTCTGAAATAACATGGTTTTTATAATTTTTAACTTTATACTCATATTTCTTAGATTTTCCTCAAAAACGTCACCCGGTTAGTACCCGTTTTTACTTAAAAATCCATTTAAATTACCTTTTGACCACATAACTTACCCATAAACTCCAGAAAAATTTATTAAACCTTATTAAGCCTGTAATTCTGTTGAAAAAGTTTAAAGTCTAAGTTTTCATATTTTTAAGTAATTTTACCATGTTTTCGGGTCCCGAAAGTGACTAAAATGGGTCTAATCGCAACATGTCTTTTATTTCAGAGATTAATATTCATCAAAACTTTCTGAAATAACAGTCCTAAATCGTGTTCTGGTTGTTCTACACATCCATAGACTTCAAGTATATCGAAAATGTCATAACTGACCATTACACATGTGTAAATCATTGTAACTTGAGTTTAAACATTACCAAAACTTCATTTAACTTAAAAATCAGATTGTTGGGTGTTTAAAAGTTATTTTTGATCAGGTTATGACCCTTGTTTGAGAGGGTTTCCAAACAAGTGTCTAAAAGAGGTTGTTACATGTAGAAAGAAGGATTTTCAAGATGTACATATGTTATATCCTCATGTTCATGGTGTACACCCATTTGTAACATTCAAAACAGGTTATTAGAAGTATTATGAACTATTAAAAGGCAGGTTACAAGTTTTTTTTCCAAAGGTTACAAGGTACACAAGTTAGATGGTGCAAAAACACCAAAAATAGGGTTTTCAAGAGGCAAATCGGGTTCTACCCATTAGAATAACTATCATATCATGTGATATACCTTCAAGAATGATAGGAACTCCTCAAGAACAAAGTGATGGTGAGAAGTTTCTTTTACAACAAGGAAAGGTAAGGTTTTTAGGTGAAAAATGAAAAAAACATGAGAAATGACCAAAACCGACAACATGGAGCTTACACTTGATGTTACTCACGGTTTGGAGGGTGTTGATGGTCGTGGATGGCCAGAAACTCCTTGGACTTGGCTGTATAATCTCGAACAAAGGCTGGAAAACACGGGTTTGCAAGTTCCAAGCACCAAAAGCTCACACAATGGTCACCTTCTTGCGGTTTGAAGCTTGGCCGATGCTAGTGTTATTGTTGTTCGCGATTTTGGAGCTGAAATGAGAGAGTTTGTGATGGTTGTGTGTGGGTTTTCAGGAGAGAACCGAGAGAGAGAGAGTGGAGAAAGTGAGAGTGGAGTTGGTCTTGCAAATGGAGAATGCATGAGAAGGGAGTGGGTGATAGAGATGGTGGTGTGTAGTGGCAAGCAAGAGATTTCATTGGGGGCAAGGGGGCGGCCGAGTTTTGTCAATTAGTAGGGGTTTTAGTTTAAATTTTAATGTAGATAAATAATAGGTAGTGTTAATTTGTTGTGTAGTGTAGTATTTTAGATGGTAAAAGTTTTTAATTAGTTGATGTGTCTTGCATGATTATGCATGCCTAAGCCGAAAATTAATGTGTGTATGAGCACACATGTTAATTGTTTCAATTAGGACTTTGAATTCTAGTTAGGGTGACTAATCAACATTTCCGGGCACTAAGTTTCTAAAAGATAAGACTTGAAATAACTAAAATTCACAAAAATCACATAGAATCATAAAAATAGATCAAATAAGAAATGGTGATTCTAATATTATTGATATAGTTAAATTGTTTTTATTATTAGTACTCATAAGATGGGAAATGATGCAATTAAATTAGGGTTTAGAATAGTGACCATGGGACGGGTTGTCACACCGCCAAACCCAAGAAACTACGAATCTCGGATGGCGTCTTTGGAGACTTCCATTGCATCATCGTCTCAACCTTCGCCGGGTCCACCATGATTCCTTCAGCATTAACAACATGACCCAAAAATTGCACCTCGCACAATCAAAAAGCATACTTAGAGAATTTAGCATATAACTTTTCTCTCAAAGTGTTTCCAATACTTCGAGTATGTGGCCGGCATGTCCTTCCTCACTCTTAGAATAAATTATGATATCATCAATAAACACAATCACTGATTTATCTAACATGGGCCGACACACTCGGTTCATCAAATCCATAAAGGCAGCTGGCGCGTGAGTTAGACCAAAAGACGTAACAAGAAACTTGTAATGTCCATAATGCGTATGAGAAGCTGTCTTAGGAATATCCCGCTCCTTGACCTTCAACTGATGGTAACCAGATCGTAGATCTATCCTTGAAAACCAACTGGCACCTTGGAGCTGGTCAAACAAGTCGCCAATCCTCGGTAACAGATACAGATTCTTCACCGCAACTTATTCAGCTCCCGGTAGTCTAGGCACATCCGTAAACTACCGTCTTTCTTCTTCACAAACAAGACCGGAGCACCCCAAGGAGAAATACTCGATTGATCCAGTGGCACACCTGGCAAGTCTACTGGGAATACGTCTGGGAAATCACACACCACTGGTACGTCGGACAGTTGTGGTATAGACGCGTACACATCTTTCACGTAGGCCAAATAGGCACTGCATCCACATCTCATGCACTTCCCCGCCACCTCCATCGAAATCACTTTCGGAATCGCCGTAACATGATCACCGTAAACTGTCACCGAACTTCCATTGAGCATAACTAGTCGAATCATCTTCTTCCGACACACGATGTTCACCTCGTAGGTTGCTAACCAATCCAGCCCTAATACTACATAGAATCCGCCTAGGGGCATCACATGTAAATTGGAAGAAAACCTATGGCCTTCTAGTTCTATGGCACAGTCCTCTGTCATATCAGTAATTCTAGTAGACTTACCAATAGCCGTTTCTACATCAAATGACTCATCAATACTCATACTACTAATAGACAATTTAGCGCAGGGATACTCAAAGGGATACTCACATCTTTGATGAAGCAATCTTCTTAGGAACTGGTTCACATCCCTAACCTATAGACAAAACTCCTCAAATATAAACTTACATGTCTATTACCCAGGATGAAGATGTCTATACTACCTTTTAGCATGATTCACTGTCTTACCAAAGCTACACTATACAGACAATAGGGACTGAATTGTATGCCCCACATCCCTCAATACAATATATTGCTTTTAAGGAAGAAAGGATCAACGTGGAAACTGGTGGCTCTACTCCTAATCCATCAGTTATTCATCCAGATAGAGACAACATAACTAAGAGCTTAACTATCAAAAATTAACTCAAAGATGTATCTAAGGAGACATCTCTTGAATAGAGGAATTTAGGATGCCAAGAAACCACATTTGGTGGTAAGAATGTAGAGGCAAGGCCTTGGAGACCTCATCAAGTCTAAAGGATTCCAGAATTGTAGATGAGGGAAGCATGAAACTTATAAATGAATTGACAGTCACTAATATTGATCTTGCTCAAAGAATATATGCTTTGTAACAAGAAAACAAAAGATTACAAGGGTATGCTGAATGAGCAATAGTTCTTGATAACTGTCTCCTTAAAGCTTTAATAGATAGTAAGCGTGAAAATTAGGTAAAAACGCTACAAGAACAGGCTACAAGAGTTGATGAGTTAGAACAATAAGTAAGCCCTCTTTAGTAGTTATTAGCTAGGGTTATCGACCTTGAGTTCATGGTAGATTCTCTTCAAGAGACCGTTGACATTCATTAATCCATCATTCTCAGCCTTTAAGAGTCACCAGCACTATAAGAACCTTTGGACGTACCATCCTTCAAAACATCAGTGTAATCTGGAATCTTATATGATCCTACCAAAAAGGGGAATATAAGCCTATAGAAGCTGATGGTCTTCTTCGGTTGGCTAAGGAAGTAGTTAGCAGTCTACAAAATATTCCATTCTCCTTAATTTAGTTAACAATTATGAGTCAATATCTAAAGTTGAAGTCAAAATAGGTATGAGGAGATGAGGATGGACTTCAGAGAAACTATGAGTAGATTATATAAGAAAGTTCAACTTGAAAACAAAATGGCTCAGCTTAAGAAGTTAGGTGCTTCTTACTCTCTGACTAGAAAAAGGATGGATGAGTCAGCATCAAAGAGAGAATTATTATTGGGACTTGAATCCATTCTAAAATCATATACCAAGGAAGAAGCACCTATAGCCTTCTATCCGTGGTTGCTAAGGCACTTGAGAAATATACCAAAAAGACAACTGTTGAATCCATCAGGCAACATATTCAGTCAGCAGCTAGATCTACCAGTCAGATGATAGTCTACACAAGGGGATCCTAAACACTAAAAGATCATATGCAAAGACATGGGATTACCCTTAAAGACGAAAAAACTTAGAATCAAAGAGATGAAATGAATACACCTGATTCTAAACTTAAGAAATCAGCTATGGTAAAATTTGGTCAATCGGATGTTGAGACTAAAACCATAGTTAACTTCTAGGTAATACTGAAAAAAATAGACCAAAAGTAACAATGAAGCTTGAGACTTCAGAAAGAATAGATTCATGACGACCAAAAGGATAGCCCCAAAGAAAGCCGAAAGAGAACATGTACACTTTCACTCTGGTACTACTTAGAAAGCTTTAGTGAAGAAGAACCATGATATTTTAAACAATCAAGTGAAAGTATCTAGAGCTACAAATATGAGAACAAGAATCACTTCTGAAGGGGAGTCTAGCAAGTCAAAATATACAACTCCTTCCAAAATACATGCAAAAGCAATCAAGAAAGTACTCTCCAAGCACACTGATCCATCTAAAGAGAGTACTACTTAAAAAGAGTCACCCGACGAGCTCCTCCAATAACTATTGCTAAACCTACATAAATGATTCAACCTAATAGTCTAAAGAAGAAGGATAAGGACTAATAAAAGTGTATATTAGCAGTTAATTTGAACAAAAAGGCTTCAACTTCACAGAGGTTATTACATTGAGTTTAGGTGAGCTCAAATCAAAACTGATAGAACATTGTTTTTGTAGCATCATCCTAAGGGGAATTATATAAGTACAATGAAGCTACACAAACACTATGTATCATGTTAAGTATTGTACCCATATGATATGTCGAGAGATGGGCCTATCTGCCGACTGACCACATCCACTTAATAAACTACTAAATAACTATTAATCAGCATTTTTATATGTACTAAACTCTTGAAGAACTACTAACTCAATGCTTCTATAAACAAGAGTGATAGTGCTAAAGAGTAGTGGCGACAAAATTACACTACAACTGTTGATCTTTTATGTTGTTGATTCTTGTTTATGTTGTATATTGCTTTGTAATCAATTATATTATACATTCATGGAATGCCATAATCTGTAGATCAATGGCTGGAACATGCCATTGATCCTAAACCAAAAATAGATGATCAAGATTTGTTATAGTGTTTAGCTTTCATTGTATAAATACCTCACACTTATATGGTTTTGAGGTTAGGTAGTTTCTACTTGTTTTCCTATTATTGCATCTTGTTATTAGTGAATATAATCAAGTAAATACTTTGAAAGAACTTCTTGTTTTTTCTTCAAGTGTTACTTTTATCTTTATTATTACGCAGTTAGTAATGATTCCACATTTACTATCTATTGATCTTAAGAAAAATCTTATTTCATCTCATGACCCAATACCTTTTTCATGAGGTATTGTAGTTGCGTCATCAATTATTCATTTCAAAGGGTGCTTATTGGTAAGGTACCTTTGCGATAGGAGTAGCACTTGGTGCCAATATAATATGGAATTCAACTGTTGGTCCGAAAGTATTCCTTTCAAATCACTAGAAAAGACATAAGGGTATACAACCACCATCAGAACATTTTCAGTCTTTCCATTCTTCTTGACAAATACTAGGTATAACTAAAAGACCTTCACATCAATTAAAAGCTTGTTTGCTTTAACCAATGATTTCATCTTTGTTGATTTGTGGGGTTGGTCACCCATAATTTGCATTCTCTAACTGTTTAGCAATTTGATTTCCAATGAGTTTTGCTTGCAATTTATATGAGCTTTAGGCATAGAAAAACCAATCCATGCTAAAAACTATGTCAAACCCTCCTAATTTTATAGTAAAATTTATAGGGAGAGTTTTTGATCATCAATCATTATATACCATTCTTTAGATAAAGTGTCTACTCTTACTTCTTGACCATTAACTATTTCAATAGTTTAAGGGCAAGTAGTATACACATCATACCATTCAAGCATGTAGAAAATTATTTGCAATAAAACTTTTTTGTACCAAAATTAAATAGAGTACTTGCATAAGTGCTCCGAGCCTCATCTATGCCCATAACAAATACTTGAGTGTTTGTTTTTTGTGTGTCTAGGACCTTACCCTTATCAGTCTGAGTTGTCATGGCCCCTTTTAATAATTTTGGCTAGTAAGCCTTAATTTTTCCATCCTATCCACAGCTAAAGCAGGTATTTGGGCGTGAACAGCCACGAGCAATGTGTCATTTCTTCTCTCACTTGCTCGTATGGTTCCGACCACATATATTACATTTGTAGGTGTTTCCCTGTTTTATTGTATTGACCTTTCTAAACTTATTTACTTTATAGATTGACTTCTTCTCCTCTTAGTTTAACTTTCTAACGTATCCTTCTGACTTCCTACCATCAAAATGTCTTTTGATTTCTACATCAGACACTCTGCTCCGTTTAACCTGATCAATTCCTCTATCAATTTTAACATAAAATCAACTATAGTCTGAAGAGTTGCCCTTATCCTTTGTATTTTAAATGAATATCAAATGGTGAATATCATATACTAGAAATAGTCATACATAATCTGGTCTTTGAGGTTATAATCCCAACCTTATCACAAATGACAATCTCGTCTGCTAATCGAGATGTACATAAACAACTTATGCATCATTAAACCATCATAATACAATGTCATACAAGAGTCACATCAATTTTACATCCTAAAATACATTCAAGTCACATTTATCCCACAACCCATAATATAACAAAATTGAATTACATCATGTTCGAATACATATTTTGACCATCATTATTACATCGCAGTTACTAAACTTAAACCTACATAGTTCATTATCACTTCTATCTTCTTTAAAACTAGTATATCATACCTAAATCTCCCTTCTCACACCCTGAATGGTCAAAACCCCTAGCCTTGTCATCCTCCTTACCTCGTCTCTACCCTACACCCTATGGCTATCATCTACGCGGATACTAGCTAATCATTGAACTATCTGTGGTATGGTGATGGCTTGACGATCCAATGTCGAAAGAGTTCCTTGCCACTTTCTGATATGAAAAGTACGGAGGATACTATGTCACTAGCTAATAGGAAAGATAGGGTATGTGCATTAGCGGTGATGATTAGGTAGGATAGGGTGCGCATGGTTATCCTGCTTGAAGTGGCTGATAAATTAACGGTGGTGGCTGATACATCAGCATTGGCTGGTACGAATATGAGGGTTGGTAATACTCGTGGTGACTACTTCTCACAGTTTCATATAACTTTGCTCATTTCTAGAGCTTAAGTCACTTGTAGTCCCAGTAAAAAGTTTAAATATGCCTTCCCATCCTCGATTTATCACCCTTTTCTAGTTGTTTCCTTTGGACCTTCACTTCTTGTCGATGCATCATCGTAATTGAATTGGTTGGAGTTGATTCATCAAGGCTATCAAGATCATGGCTTCTGTCATTATTCACCTCTTCATCACCTGGCTCCTCGCCATCTTCTCATTTCCTCATCAACGGGCTTATTATAATTGCTACCCTAGTGTGTATCATTGTAGGACCGGTTAAGCGAGTGTAGGACCGACTAAGGGATGGTTAATATAGTCAGTCTCATAATGATGGGAGTGTTAGACTACTTAAAAGATCAAATAGGAAACCGGGGTTTAAGAGTAAGATGCAAAGAAAATAAGTAAGTAAAGAGACAAAACTTAAGAACAATAAAGGATGCTGTATATTAATCTCAAGTTCTCTTACAAGAGTTACAATGCATAAAGATAAGTTACAAGACATTGAGATACTTTATACTACACCCTACAACCGGCCAAACTTGGAAAGCCAGTTGGAACATTGAAATACAACAAAATCAATGTAGATAAAAAAGGCAGATTTACTTTTGACTAGTGACTATGACATTCCATAGCTCACATCCTAGTATAATATAAAAAGTATAAAAGTACATAAAATAGAAAGTTACAGACAAAGACCCTAATGTACAGTTACAAAAGCATAGACCTTTTCACCAACTTATGCAACTTGGTGAGTCATCAGAGTTGTAGCGGAAAGTTGGTCAGCTTTATGTAAAAGTACATCAGAGAAAATCATGTTCTTCTAAGTCTTCGAAAGAAATTTGTCTTCACTTCATTTGGCTTCAGAAGACTTTGTCTTTAAAGCTTCAGAAGACTTCATCTTGGGCTTTGGAAGATTTGGTCTTAGGCTTCGGAAGACTTTATACTTAGAATATTTCTTGTGTAGAGTATTAAGTGTAATCTTTCGTATTTTTGTTAAATAAAAGTTAGCTTCGTTATGTACTTGTAAGGGCCTTTTTGTCATTTATGAAACTACGTGGGTCGTTTATACTTGTTCTTTGTTAATTTAACTTAATAACTAAATTTATTTCATAATAAAAAATAATAATAAATATAAGAATAATAATACTAGAAATTACAACTTTTGCTCATTATTATAAAACTTAACCTAAGTTATAATAATAAACTAATAAAAATAGTAAAAAAATAATAATAAAATAATAATAATAATAATAATAATAATAATAATAATAATAGAAATAATAATTTATAAAAGTTAAATAACTAACAAGTTAGAATAATATTTAAAACTTAAAGTAATTAAGTTAGGGGCCTTTATGTCAATTTGAAAACTTGAAATGAAAATTTTAAGCATAAAATAATGAAGAAGCAAAATGCAGGGACTATTTGTGTAATTTTAAAGTTACAACCCAACCCCCCGCCCACTTTAAACCCGTTTTTCCGTGCGACACCATCTGGCCACTCTCCGGCTGACTCCGGCAAGCCCCTAAACAACCAAAATCGATCATTTTAAATCCCAAAACCGTTCCCAAATAGTTTCAAGGGTGTGATTCGAACTTGAATGCACACTATAATCGTGTTTAAACACCGGTTACAAAGCTAATCGAATGCATAACTGAAGATCTTTGATCTCTTGGCCGTTCGAACATTAAACACTAATAATAACCTAATTAAACAAACCTAAACAATCATCTAACTCTTCCTAAACGAAAACTACATCCATTTTCATCTGTGAAACACCCGAACACCATAATCGATTCCCATCTTCATCGTGACCTGCAACCAAGGTGTTCATCACCATTCGGACATTCTGAACTCCAATTGATAAGGGGCTTTGAATCCAGAACATCATCTGAAGCTAGAACGAGTTTAATTTGATTATCATCATCAATTACTCACTAGTCGAACTCAACCACAGTCATGGCTTGTTCCTCACTTGTTCTTAATATCATTTCAAGGCAAATCAGGTCATTAAACCCACATACACACTCGGTTTCACATGGGCAATCAAAGCCCTAAGTTTAATTTGGTTAACAACATCGAATTGATGTTCAATTTTGGATTTGATCATTCTAGGGTTTATGCGGATTGGAGTTTCCTTCTGTTTGTGTTTTTAAGAATTTAAAACCAAGTGATACCACGGCCGCGGCCCTGGTTCACTGGTTAGACACTGACATTATCACCTTGAGGTCCCAGGTTTCGGACCAGGGCGCCCTCATATATTTTTCAAGGCTTTTTTAGCCTTAAATTAATTATGGAAAATATCCTAGAAAATATAAAAAATCAGTTTTACAAACTTGTATTATTTTAAGGTTATCCCATTATTTTCTGTAAAATTTATTCCTTTAAAACCTTCTAATGTTTGCTTATAAATATTATTTACAAATGTTGTAATTAGTTATTTTTATAAAAATATACTCTAATTAATAATTTAAATCATTAAATTATTATTGGACACTATATTATCTTTAATTATGGATTAATAAAGATAATTGTAGAAATTATATATATTTTATAATTTCACAAATTATTTACAAAGATCATTTTGGGTTATCTCTTATAAAATAGACTTTAAATAATAGTTTAGATTAATAAATTATTATTGGTCAATACGTTATTGTTTAATCATGTTTATTTCAAAAGATTATAAAAATTTATTTACACTTTATATTTAAACTTTATCAATTATTATATCTGATTTCTTTTCTTTATTAAATTACTTAGATGGTATAATCCTTTTCATTGAATGAAATTATAAATGATTTCATTATTTAAATTTATTTACTTGTCAAAACCCCACAATTCTATTGAAACCCTAGTTCACGTGTGAATCGTGAACCCTATCTTTAAACTTAAATTTGGAACTTACACGTTTAGGTACCTTATAAAAGAATTCGTTAGAACATCGTCTATTATTCTTATTATCATCTTATATACACATACATCAAGTGAGTTTTCGCATGCCCCTTTTATTATTTCACACCTTTTGGGGTGAAACATGTTAACGTATGAACTTACACTTGTAAACTCTTGTTCTTGTAACGCACATGCAATTCATACTTATTTTTGTCATGGTTATTTGTATTATTGTGAGTTTTATATGTGATACATTATATGTTGACAATCATTAATTATTGCTAGCCTAACGACGTCATAGATCTATGGGTCTGACAAGCCTATTTGGTGGCCTTAGTGTCGTACTCTTGAGCACTATGGGGACGAAGTACACTTAGCTAATCGTTTAATCTTGTAATCTTGTAGTCTTGTAATCTGTCAAGGTTTGATTGTAGCTATATGTATTCTATATACTTGCATAATTCGTAACCATTGACATGAATTGCTACTTGTAAACCTTTTATATATATCTATGCTTAACCCATGGGAACTCACCAACTTTCATAGTTGACCTTTATTTTTAACATATTTCAGGAAATGCGCAAGGTTGAAGATTATTATTGAAGCATGCTTGCATATAGGATTTGGACCTAGGAAATAAATGACATATCTTGAAAACTTGAACTTATGTTTATTTCACTTTGTTAAGGCTTGGTTGTAATCTTCATTTTAAGACTTATGGTTAATCATATTTACATTTAAAGATAGTGTTATGTTGTTATGAACAATCTTAACCCTCATATCTCGACGTTCTGCCGTTATGGTTGAGGTGTGACAGATTGGTATCAGAGCCCATAAGTATAAGGATTAGGTTATTAGAAACGGTGACCTAGACTATAGTTTATGCATGAACCTTATAGAAAAATATTTATATTCTTGTAAATATATATTGTTGCATGCTACATGATGCTATCTCTTTAGGAATGCCTTTGAATGTACAACTTGATGCCGCTAGATAGGTGTGCGTTATAATGGATTAAAATTGGTTGCTTGTCTCCCCTAAACTTATTCTTAATTCTTTAATTCTCCCCGACGAGTGAAACTTTTTAAACTTATTCTCGACGACAAGTGGAATCGTACGCTTTATATCGAAGATTTAACTCTTTAGACTTTATGTCTAATCTATAAGAATCTAATCAAGGTTTTGATATCATGAACCTAAGAAATTATATGTGACACATAGACACCTGTATTCTGGATTTCCTGACAAAACGCATCGGGCTAAGGTAAGCATTTCGCATAAATCCTACGGGACCAATTATGCTTACCTGGGGATTTCTGGGATGAGTGATAACCTATGGTCAACATACACAAGTTTCTAAGGTAAATGAGTCAACTTACCTTGACATGTCAATGTTTTCAAATGGTATTGCGTTACCAAATGGAATCATTCCACGTATGTTTTACAAGCCTTGAATAATCCTTGTTTGATTTATTGTCCTTTTATCTCTAAATTCCTGTGCCTAACTTATTTTATATTCAGCATGTCTCGTTACCATGGAAAGCGTGGAAATTCCGACCGTAAGTTAGCCGCCATGATTGCTCGACAAATGGATGATGTCATACCAACCATGGTTGCTGAATTGAATAGCACCATGATGACCAACTCTAGCAACAATGGAAATAGTCAAAGAGAAAATAGCACGAATCAAGGACGCAACAACCAAACCTGCATGTTCAAACATTTTAGTTCATGCAAGCCCACTAGCTATAGTGGAATTGAAGGAGCCACTTGACTTCTCGATTGGTTGAAAGCATGGAAAATACATTTATTAACTGTGAGTGTCCTGAGGCGCTCAAGGTTCGTTATGCCACTAGTATGCTCCAACAAAGGGCACTTACATGGTGAAACAACGAGAATAGGAACCATGGTGCTGATGCTCTGCTAGAACTAACTTGGGATGAGTTCAAGAATATTGCTATCTAGAAGTTTTGCCCGAGAAGTGAGTTGCAAATGATGGAGGAGGAGTTCTGGAACCTTAAACAAGGATGGTGGTGATCATTTGGCCTACTCAACTAGGCATTACGAGTTGAGCATTCTGTTGCCCCATATGGTCGACACTGTTCCTCGTAACATCGAGAAGTTCATCAAGGGGGTGCCACCCCAAATCCAAGATGCTATGGTGGGTAGTCGACCCACAACTTTGGAGGAATCCATCACTATCACTGCTCAACTTACTGAGAATCATATACGAGCGGGTACCATGTCTGTCAAGGGTGCCAAGAACGTTGAGAAGACGGTTCCTGAAGCTGCTAAGGAGACTAAAACTGAACCGTCTTACAATAACAACAAGAAATGCAAGTTCACACTGGCTCGTAACTTTGTTGTGGCTGCACCCAAACCACCTCAAAGACAACTTGTATATGTGGCACAAGCACCTGTAGCTAGTTCCTATGCTGGTCCTCTACCTATGTGCAATGTCTGTAGGTACTATCATCCGGGGAACGCTCTGTGCCGCATCTGTACCTTGTGCGGTAAATATGGACACTTGGTGGCTACTTGTCACCGTGCACCAAACAATGCCGCGATGGTTGCGAATCGTGTTTGCTACAATTATGGGGAACCTGGTCACTTTCGCCCACAATGCCATCATCTTGCGGGTAACGTTCCACAAGCCCGAGGACATGCTTTCAATGTCAATGCAAGCCAAGCACAAGCAAACAACGATATGGTTAATGGTATGTTAAACCCAACCTCAACTTTTATGATCTAAGTCTTTTTGATGCTTTACCTGTATTGTTAAATACCTTTAAAACTGGACAGGTATGTTCCTTATTAATAATTCCTATGCCTGCGTTCTATTTGATTCTGGAGCCGATAAAAGTTTTGTCTCGTTAGAGTTTGAGTCTATTCTTGCTATGCCACACATGAAACTAGAAAGACCTCTCACTATTGAAGTCGCCGATGGAGAATCTACCACCGTTGATATCGTTATTCGTGATTGTATTTTGAGTCTCGACGTGCATGATTTCTTTATCGATCTTATTCCCATGAAACTTGAAAGCTTTGATGTTATCATTGGCATGGATTGGTTAGCCAAATATCATGCTAAGATTATTTGTTTTGAGAAATGTATCCGTATTCCTTTGCCTTTGGGGGATACATTGAAAGTTTTCGATGAAAAGTCCTCCAAAGGGCTCAAACTCATGTCGTGCACTCAAGCCCGAGAATGCCTAAGCAAGAACTATATGGCTTTCTTGGCTTACGTGGTCAAAGGGAAAGATCTTAAGGATGTCCTGATTGTACAAGACTTCCCTAAAGTATTTCGCGATGACCTTAGTGATTTACCTCCCGTGCGTGAAGTCGAGTTTAAAATCGATTTGATTCCAGGAGCAAACCCCATGGCTAAGTCACCATATCGACTTGCACCATCGGAAATGCAAGAGCTATCTCGTCAACTTCAAGAACTATCTGATAAGGGTTTTATTCGTCCTAGCTCTTCGCCTTGGGGTGCACCTGTTCTGTTCGTGAAGAAGAAAGATGGGTCGTTTCGTATGTGCATCGATTATCGTGAGCTTAACAAACTTACCATCAAGAACCGCTACCCTCTTCCTTGTATCGATGATCTTTTTGACCAACTTCAAGGAGTTGCCATTTTCTCAAAGATTGACTTACGTTCTGGTTATCATCAATTGCGAGTCCATGACGATGATATCTCAAAAAACTGCTTTCCGTACTCGATATGGACACTATGAGTTCATGGTATGCCTTTTGGTTTAACCAATACTCCTGCTGTCTTTATGGATCTCATGAATCGAGTATGCAAGCCTTATCTAGACATGTTTGTGATTGTCTTCATTGACGACATACTCATCTATTCCAAGTCCAAAACCGATCATGAAATTCACTTGTGACAAGTTCTTGAACTGTTGAAGAAAGAACAGGTGTACGGGAAGTTCTCAAAGTGCGAATTTTGGCTTGAGGAAGTTCAATTTCTAGGACACGTGGTGAATAGCCAAAGAATGCACGTTGACCCTGCAAAGGTGGAAGCTGTTAAAAACTTGTGTGTTCCTATAACTCTAACTGAAGTTCATTCCTTCCTTGGTCTTGCTAGTTATTACTGGCGATTTATTGCCAACTTTTCTAGAATCACGAAGCCGCATACTTCTTTGACTCAAAATAATAAACCATTCGAGTGGGGGTCTGAGCAAGAGGAAGCCTTTGAAGCATTGAAGCACAAGTTGTGGAATGCTCCTATCTTAACCCTACCCTGCCCGATGGAAATGATGATTTCACCGTGTATTGTGATGCATCTAAACAAGGCCTTGGTCGTGTTCTCATGCAACGAGGAAAGGTCATAGCATATGCATCGAGACAATTAATGGTCCACGAGATGAATTACACGACACACGACCTTGAACTTGTTGTTGTGGTTTTTGCCTTAAAGATTTGGAGGCATTACCTTTATGATACGCAATGTATAGTCTACACCGATCACAAAAGCCTTCAATGCTTTTTTAATCAAAAAGATCTCAATATGAGACAACGTCATTGGGTTGAGTTGATTAGTGATTATGAATGTGACATTCGTTACCACCCTGGGAAGGCAAATGTCGTAGCCGATGCACTAAGTCGTAAGGTCCATAACAAGATGGTCTCATTTCAATAAGTTCGTGATCGACGACAATGGTTTGACACTTTGGGAGAATTTGATACCGAGATCCGTTTAGATGTCAAGGAGACTACTGTGCTGCTACAAACTTTGAGGATTGAAAGCGACATCGAGACTAGTATTTTAGAGACTCAACAAGTGGTTCAACAAGAAGGAAGAATGGGAGAGGAACTAGAGCATAATCTTCTAGCTCAACTAGAAATGAAACCCAATGGGTTGATGTATTTCACGAATCGAATTTGGGTTCCGAATGGTGATAATCTTCGTACCTTCATCATGAACGAAGCTCTTCGAACTCGTTATTCTATATGGACCTGCGTGGTCAATATTGGTTGCCTGGGATGAAGAAACACATAGCGACTTATGTAGCTAAGTGTCCTGTGTGTACGAAGGTTAAAGCCAAACATCAACGTCCAAGTGGATTACTTGAACAACCCAAGATTCCTATGTGGAAATGGGAACACATATCCATGGACTTCATAACCAAACTACCTCGCACCTCTCGTGGTCATGATAGCATATGGGTGACTGTTCACCGCTTAACCAAATCGACACATTTTATACCCATACGTGACACTTACAAAATATCTAGGTTGGCTCGTATATACATTGATGAAATTGTGAGTCGTCATGGGGTACCTTTGCATATCATATCCAACCGAGACGCTCGTTTGACTTCACATTTTTGGTAGTCTATGAAAGAACTCTTGGGTACTCAACGGATCTAAGCACGGCTTATCATCCATAAATGGACGGTCAAACCGAGCGAACTATCCAAACCTTGGAGGATTTGCTACGTCTTTGTGTCCTTGACTTTGGTGGTGACTGGGATACGTATTTACCGCTCGCGGAATTTTTGTATAATAATAGTTATCACTCGAGTATCAAGATGGCACCTTTCGAAGCGCTTTATGGTTGTAAATGTCGTTCTCCGATCCGCTGAACCGACATTGGTGAAAACTTTATCACTGGTCCTGAACTTATACAAGAAGCGACTGATAAAGTCTCAAATTCGTAAGAACCTTGAAGTGGCGAGAAGTCAACAAAAGAGCTATGCCGATAAGTGACGTAAACCATTGGAATTCCAAGTTAAGGATATGGTTCTTCTTAAGGTCTCACCATGGAAGGGCGTTGTTCATTTTGGAAAGAAGGGAAAACTAGCTCCAAGATTTGTAGGACCTTTCAAGATTCTGAAAAGGATCGGGAAAGTGGCTTACAAACTGGAACTACCTTCCGACCTTAGTGGAGTTCATCCTGTTTTCCATGTCTCAAATTTGAGAAAGTGTTTGGCTGATGAAAGTCTGCATGTCCCGTTTGATAACATCCAGATCAACGACTCATTAAACTTTGTTGAGAAACCCGTTGAAGTCATGGATTGCATTATGAAGAAGACTAGAACCACAACTACCCCAATCGTAAGGTTCGCTGGGAGAATAAGCGTGGAGCTGAGTTTAATTGGGAGCGTGAGGAACATATGAAGAAGAAATACCCACATTTGTATGTTTAAGTTTCATGCTTAATTTCAGAATGAAATTCTTAAAGTTGGGGAGACTGTAACCTTTCGTAGTTTTGTTAAATAAAAGTTTGCTTCGTTATGTGCTTCTGAAGGGCATTTTTGTCATTTATGAAACTACGTGGGTTGTTTATGCTTGTTCTTTGTTAATTTAACTTAATAACTAAATTTATTTCATAATAAAAAAATAATAATAATTATTATTAGAATAATAATACTAGAAATTACACCTTTTGCTTATTATTATAAAACTTAACCTAAGTTATAAAAATAAAACTAAAAAAACAGTAAAAAAATAATAATAAATAATAATAATAATAATAATAATAATAATAATAATAATAATAATAATAATAATAATAATAATAATAATAATAGAAATAATAATTTATAAAAGTTAAATATTTAACAAGTTAGAATAATATTTAAAACTTAAAATAATTAAGTTAGGGGGGCCTTTATGTCAATTTGAAAACTTGAAATGAAAGTTTTAAGCATAAAATAATGAAGAAACAAACTGCAGGGACCATTTGTGTAATTTTAAATTTACAACCTAACCCCCCGCCCACTTTAAACCGGTTTTTTCGGCGACACCATCCGGACACTCTCCGACCGACTCCTGCAAGCCCCAAAACACCCAAAATCGATCATTTTAAACCCCCAAACCATTCCACATCGTTTCAAGGGTGTGATTCGAACTTAAATGCACACTTTAATCACGTTTAAACACCGGTTACAAATCTAATTGAATACATAAGCGAAGACCTTTGATCACTTGGCCGTTCAAACATTAAACACTAATAATAACCTAATTAAACAAACCTAAACAATCATCTAACTATTCCTAAACGAAAACTACTTCCAATTTCATCAGAGAAACACACGAACACCATATTCGATTCCCATCTTCATCGCGACCTGCAACCAAGGTGTTCATCACCATTCGGACATTCTGAACTCCAATTGATAAAGGGCTTTGAATCCAGAACATCATCTGAAGCTATCCACAAGTTTAATTTGATTATCATCATTAATTGCTCACTAGTCAAACTCAACCTCGGTCGTGGCTTGTTCCTCACTTGTTCTTAATATCATTTCAAGGAAAATCAGGTAATTAGACCCACATACACACTCGGTTTCACATGGGCAATCAAAGCCCTATGTTTAGTTTGGTTAACAACATCGAATTGATGTTCAATTTTGGATTTGATCATTCTAGGGTTTATACGAATTGGGATTTCATTCTGTTTGTGTTTTTAAGAATTTAAAAACAAGTGATACCACAACCGCGACCCTTGTTCACTGGTTAGTCACTGACATTATCACCTTGGGGTCCCGGGTTCGAACCCGGGCACCCTCATATATTTTTTAAGGCTTTTTCAGCCATAAATTAATTATGGAAAATTTTCTAAAAAATATAAAAAATCAGTTTTATAAACTTGTATTATTTTAAGGTTATCCCATTATTTTCTGTAAAATTTTTCCTTTAAAACCTTTTAACATTTGCTTATAAATATTATTTACAAATGTTGTAATTAGTTATTTTTATAAAAATAGACTCTAAATAATTATTTAAATCATTAAATTATTATTAGACACTATATTATCTTTAATTATGGATTAATCAAGATAATTGTAGAAATTATATATATTTATAATTTCACAAATTATTTACAAAGGTCATTTTGGGTTATCTCCTATAAAATGGACTTTAAATAATAGTTTAGATTAATAAATTATTATTGGTCAATACGATTGTAACACCCGAAAGTTTGACTTCTCAGCATGTGATGCGACTGAGCTTCAGTCGCCTGTGATTTATGCGATTGAAGTTCAACCGCATGGCTATTCGGCCGATTGGAGCTCAACCGCACGATTGAAGTTCAACCGCCCGAATGAAGTATGAGCCGCATGGAACACGTGCGATTGGGGTCCAATCGCATAGTGTTGATGCGACTGAAGGTCCAGTCGCCCCTGGACCAGATGCGACTGAGCAAAGCCTATAAAAGGGGAGCAACCCTCATTCTCCTCCCAACACTTAGAAATTCAGTCGGGAAAGGCAGAGGGCGACCGAGACCAGAGGAAGAGAAGAGGGAAAGTGCTGCCGAGCTCACGATCCGTCGAGAAGATAGCCAAAGTCGAAGTTCATCTACTTCTACCTGTAATGTGAGTTCTAGGACCCCTCATTTACATGTTTTTAACTGATTTTGGGGCTGGATCACATATAAACCCTAGTTTTGTAAAAGTGTATAGTTGACCCATTTGATGAAATCTTAGATAATGTGATTATAGTGTGATATAGGACTTACACATGCTTGTATGATGTCCTTGTATGAATCCCTGAGCTTTGGGAGGGTCAATTTGGGTTAAAAACGGGTTTAAGGTGGGTCTGAGTACTTAGGTTCGCGACTACAGTTCATGAAGAACTCCAGTCGCTGCCCAGTTAGGGCTATGCGACTGAAGGGCCATTCGGCCGAATGAGTGTCAGTTGTTGTCCAATCGCCCGATTGAGGTTCAATCGCACGATTGAGTCTCAGTCGCACGATAGGCTATGCGGTCGAGGGTTTCGGTTGCATAAGCCCAATCGCAGAGTAGTTTCAGTCGCATAGACCCATTCGCATAGTAATACAGACGCCCGACTGAGGTTTCAGTCGCATAGACCCATTCGCATAGTAATACAGACGCCCGACTGAGGTTTCAGTCGCATAGACCCATTCGCATAGTAATACAGACGCCCGACTGAGGTTTCAGTCGCATAGACCCATTCGCATAGTAATACAGACGCCCGACTGAGGTTTCAGTCGCATAGACCCATTCGCATAGTAATACAGACGCCCAACTGAGGTTTCAGTCGCATAGACCCATTCGCATAGTGATATGAAAATAAGGAAGTGTATGTATAATGTATGTATGCTAAGTATGATGTTGCCATGTTAAATGGTAAATACTGATGGTTTGTAAATATCGATGTTCCTTGACTTGATGCATGCTTATCCCTCCATAGTATCACATGATTATTTCTAATAGAAGAAATGAAAGTATTATGTAAAGCACAGAGAAAGAGTAATAAAGAAAGAGAAAGGAACATTAATGAAAGTAACAAGTCTTGCAAGCATATAGGAGTTACACGACTATGTGTCGTTAGCTCAACTGTGTGGCGGGCTAGCTACCCAGTGACGCACACAGGGTCAATCAATTGAGATTGGCAGGACCTTTGGACGTGCCCCGGATGTTCGGGTCAGCCTTGTACATAGTACGCATAGCCCTTTCGGGGGAACCGTTGAACCCTTCGGGGGAATACACATAGCCCTTTCGGGGGGAACCGTTGAACCCTTCGGGGGAATACACATAGCCCTTTCGGGGGAACCGTTGAACCCTTCGGGGGAATACACATAGCCCTTTCGGGGGAAACACAGTTGGCTCTTCGGAGCATATAGATGGCCTGACATCCATTCTCCCC
Organism: Flaveria linearis; assembly: GCA_024085815.1. Taxonomy (NCBI): domain Eukaryota; kingdom Viridiplantae; phylum Streptophyta; class Magnoliopsida; order Asterales; family Asteraceae; genus Flaveria; species Flaveria linearis. The sequence goes on from CM044013.1 coordinate 38,440,550, forward strand.
TCGCGCACATAGTTGGGGTATCGCCCACTGGTCCACATAGAAAGTGAAACATAAAGATAAAGTTACAGACAAGGCATATAGTACAGAGAACGAACATTATATGTTCACACAGTTGATGCGTGCTCGCATATACAGTACAATATAGTATAATACAGAAAAGGGTATTTTTATATACTACTTATAAAACTAGAACTCACTCAGCAACGCTGACTTTTTATGTGTTTCCAGTTCGCAGGTAGTGTTGCTGAGGATGGCACGAGGCGGCTACTCAGCTCTTTTGGGAGGGCATTCTCCATTTTATAATGCTGCAACGTAATGTGTTGCGGGCCCCTAATGCACGCAACATGTCACATTGCCTGCCATTATAAGATTCCTTGAGGATTCCCATAAATGGGATTACCTAAGGAATCTTCTTCATATATTTTTGAACTTAATATCTTCTTTATGAAGAAGAATATATTTTCTTTTTATTATGTTCTTTCTATAGAGGTCGCTGTAGACCCTATGGTTGCTGAGGATTCATATAAACGAGATTACTTACGTAATCAAAGGTCTCATATGCTTCAGCAGCAATCATAGTAAAGTTAGGAAATGTAAAGGAAGCTTGTAATAGCGCTTTTGTAATGTAATGCAACATTAGACGTTTTGTAAATGAACTACGTTGTATTAAATGGCAATAGTATTCATAGTAAAAGTTTATTGTTTCCGCTGCAAATGCTCAATTTCAAAGCTATGATTATATGTTATACGCATTGTTTATTTAAAATATATGCAATGAAAGACCGACTGTAGGGTTCCCTGGATCGGGGCCTTACAAGTTGGTATCAGAGCAAAAGTTTAAGTAAAATGGGTAAATTTTCATAATAAACCTAAACTTAAACTGAGAATGGGACAGGGAAAATGAGAATGCCATCTGAGTAGCTGCGTGCCATCAGGTATTTTCTTAAAGTTAACCAAAGTATGTGCGTGTGAAATGTGAATTATGTGTACTGTTAGACTGAGATACTAATGTAGTCAGGATAGGTGATGCTCGGGGTGCGAAGAGTAGAGTAAGTGGCTAATCACAGCTGGCCACTGTAATTAGGGACTTACTGTACTTAACATAAACTGAGCTATTTCCTTGAATGACCGTGTTGGTGTTTTAATCTTTCAGTGTGATAGAAGATGGTCGGTGCTAGATCATCTAAAGCCCCACTTGGTGGAGGCGGTGGCGGAAGTGGTGTGGAACCACGAGCCACAAGAGGAAGACCTAGACGAGAGCAGAAGGTTCCTAAAGAACCTAATACTACTCCCTCGGGGGGATGGATGAGAGTGATGATTTTAGGGCCTCGGTGAAAGAGGCAGTTGTCGAGGAGGTGCATCAGGTTATGCAGACGATCTTGCCGTCTGTAGTAACCGAAGTGATCAAGGCAGTACGTGAAGATGAGAGACGGGGGAGGAATCAGTCCTCCGGTAGACAGCAACAGATAGTATTGTCCGATGATGAAGAGGAAGAAGAGGAAGAACAGGTACGGGAGACAGCCCGGGGTTGTGATTACGGGAAATTCATGAGGTGCAAGCCTCCGACTTTTGATGGTTCGGGTACGGCTGCGGATGCTCACCAATGGGTGAGGGAAATGGAGGCGGTCCTTGACATCAGTGACTGCCAGGAGGATAAAAAGGTGAAGTTTGCTACCCACTCGTTTACGGGGACGGCGTTGTGCTGGTGGGACAATATTGTCCAGGCCGACGGTAGTCGGGCCATTGGGAAGATGAAGTGGTCTGAGTTGAAAAGAATGGTGATTGAGGAGTTTAGTCCTCGTAGGGAGATGGATAGAGTTGAGAGAGAGTTCCTGCAGTTGGAGGTGGGGACGATGACCCATCAGCAATACACGACTAAGTTCAACGACATGGCACGGTTGGTGCCAGAGCAAGTGACGCCGGTGTCTCGCAAGATTAACCGGTATATTCAGGGGTTGCCAGCCGAAATTCGTTGGCATTTGATTTCCGCTCGACCAAGTACTTTCAGGTCAGCAGTGGATTTAGCTGGTAGGCTGTACGATGAACGGGCTGCGTTGGTAAAGACTGAGGGCAGTAAGAAAGGGAGTGAGGAAAAGAAGTGGCAAGGGAAGAGGTTTGGTCGAGGGGGTGCCTCGACGAGTAATAAGAAGACGAGGGTGGATGACCGCCGGGTGGTCATGTCGGGTTCAGGAGGAAAGAAGTGTGGTAAATGCGGGAGAGAGCACGGTGGTGAGTGCAGATGGGGGCTGAATGTATGTTTCAGGTGTGGTCAGCCTGGTCACATTGCTAGAGACTGTAGGAAGCCTAGGGCTGAGGCTTCAGGGGTAAATAAGACGGGAAGTGAAGGTCCGAAAGCAAGCGCCAGGGCATTCACAATGACGCAGGAAGAGGCGAGGACGGACCCTGATGTAGTGTCCGGTACGTTTCTAGTGAACCAAACTTTAGCCTCTGTGTTATTTGATTCGGGTGCTAGTAGGAGTTTTATTTCTGTTGCTTTTCGTGCCAAATTGCCTGTTAGTAGTAGACGTGTGGATGTGCCGTTTGATGTAGAGACTGCTATAGGTAAAACCACCAGGATTTCCGAGGTAATTGAGGGTTGCGACATAGAACTGGAGGGTCACAAATTCCTAGTTAAGCCATTTGCGATGACGTTAGGCGGTTTCGATTTGCTGCTTGGAATGGATTGGTTGGCAGATTTCGAGGCGAACATTGTGTGTCGCAAGAAGATGATCAGTTTGACGGCGCCCGACGGTAGTCCAGTGACAGTTTATGGGGATCGGGTTACTACGATTCCGAAGGTGATCTCAATGGCAGTGGCGGGGAAATGTATGAGGCGAGGATGTAATGCCTTTTTATGTTATGTAAAAGATGCAGAGAAGCCAACACCACAACTGTCTGATGTTCCGGTTGTGTGTGAGTTCCCAGACGTGTTCCCGGAAGACTTATCGGGATTGCCACCTGACAGAGAGATCGAGTTTCAGATTGATTTGATACCAGGCGCCCAACCAGTTGCTAAAGCACCATACCGATTGGCCCCGACAGAGATGAAAGAGTTGATGGGGCAGTTACAAGAGCTGTTGGATAAGGGGTTTATTCGACCGAGTATCTCACCGTGGGGTGTTCCGGTCCTGTTTGTAAAGAAGAAGGACGGTAGTATGAGGATGTGCATCGACTACCGTGAGCTGAATAAGCTGACCGTAAAGAACAGATACCCCTTGCCGAGGATCGATGACTTGTTTGATCAACTTCAAGGTGCTAGTTGGTTTTCACGTATAGATCTTCGATCAGGCTATCATCAACTGAAGGTGAAGGAGCAGGATATCCCTAAAACAGCTTTTCGTACGCGCTACGATCATTATGAGTTTCTTGTCATGTCTTTCGGTTTGACCAACGCGCCAGCTGCCTTTATGGATCTAATGAACAGGGTGTGCCGGCCGATGTTGGATAAATCAGTGATTGTATTCATTGATGACATCTTGATTTATTCAAAGAACGAGACTGAACATGCCGGTCACATTCGCGAAGTTCTGGAGACGCTGAGAAGGGAGAAGTTGTATGCGAAATTCTCCAAGTGCGCATTTTGGCTGCGTGAGGTTCAGTTTTTGGGTCACGTGGTAAATCCGGATGGGATTCTGGTCGATCCGGCAAAGGTGGAGGCAGTAATGCAATGGAAGTCTCCAAAAACGCCATCCGAGATCCGTAGTTTCTTGGGTTTGGTGGGTTACTACCGAAGGTTCATCCAAGACTTTTCCAAAATTGCTACTCCACTGACCAAGTTGACCCGGAAAGATGCGAAATTTGAATGGGGTCAAGCACAAGAGAAGGCATTCGAAGAACTGAAGACAAGATTGACCCAAGCTCCAGTATTGGCACTGCCCGATGGGAGTGAAGACTTAGTAGTTTATTCTGATGCCTCCTACTCGGGGTTGGGATGTGTATTAATGCAGAGGGGAAAGGTGATAGCCTATGCATCCCGACAGCTGAAAGTTCATGAGGTTAATTATCCTACTCATGACCTGGAGCTAGCAGCTGTGGTTTTCGCGTTGAAAATTTGGCGGCACTATTTGTACGGGACGAAGTGCACCATCTTCACAGACCACAAAAGCTTGAAGTACTTCTTTGAGCAAAAGGATCTGAATATGAGGCAGAGACGGTGGTTGGAGCTAATAAAAGACTATGATTGTGAAATCCATTACCACCCGGGCAAAGCTAACGTGGTGGCTGATGCCCTTAGCCGAAAGGAGAGGCCTGAGACGATTCGGGTGAAAGCGTACCAGCTAATCATGACCTTCGACGTGATGAAACAGGTCAGAGAATTCCAAGATGAGGCCTTGAAAGATGAACATCTTAACTCTGAACGAATGAGAGGTCTGGTAGCGGACCTAGTAGATAACACGACGGGTGTTAAAACCCGGTTTGGGCGTATCTGGATTCCTCGTCTTGGGGATCTGCGAATGAGGATTATGGATGAAGCTCATAAGTCCCGATACTCCATTCATCCCGGCGCCACCAAGATGTACCAAGACATGAAGAAAGATTATTGGTGGCCAGGTATGAAACGTGATGTGGCGGAGTATGTGAGTAAATGCCTCACGTGTTTGCAAGTAAAGGCAGAGCACCAGAAGCTGTATGGAAAGATTCAGCCGTTGGACATACCGGAATGGAAGTAGGAGCACATCACCATGGATTTTATCACAAAGCTGCCACGTACCCCGAAAGGGTATGATACGATCTGGGTGGTTGTGGATCGATTGACGAAGAGTGCTCACTTCTTACCGATGCGGGAGACATATTCGTCCGAAAGGTTGGCCGATCTTTTCATCAAAGAGATCGTGACTCGTCATGGTGTACCGGTGTCGATTGTGTCTGATCGCGACACCCGGTTTACATCCAAATTTTAGAAGAAGTTCCATGATGCCATGGGGACGAGGTTGCATATTAGCACGTCTTATCATCCTCAAACTGATGGTCAGTCAGAAAGGACCATTCAGACTTTGGAGGACATGCTCCGAGCATGTGTTATCGACTTCGGGGGAAGTTGGGATGACCATCTACCGTTAGCTGAGTTCTCGTACAACAATAGTTATCATGCTAGTATCGGTATGCCACCCTACGAGATGTTATACGGTAGAAGATGCAGGACCCCCGTCTGTTAGGGTGAAATTGGTCAGAAAGAATTGGGAAGCGTCGAAGTGGTAGAGGCTACGACTGAAAAGCTCGAAAGAATTAAAGCGTATATGAAGGCGGCTAAAGACCGACAGAAGTCGTATGCCGACAAACGACGCAGACCAATTGAGTTCCAAGTGGGGGACCGGGTTATGCTGAAGGTCTCACCTTGGAAAGGGATCATTCGATTCCGGAAGCGGGGAAAGTTGAGTCCGCGATATATAGGCCCTTTCCGAATTGTTGCTCGAGTAGGGGAGGTGGCCTATAGGTTAGATATGCCAGATGAACTAAGTGGAATCCACCCGACCTTCCACGTGTCTCATCTGAGGAAATGTTTGGCGGACGAAGACATGGTCGTTCCACTGGGTGATATCGAGGTAGACGAAAAGCTCAATTATGTAGAGCAACCAGTGGCGATCATAGATCGCAAAGAAAAGAGATTGAGAAATAAAGTGGTTCCCCTTGTGCGTGTACAGTGGCGGCACAGGAAGGGATCCGAGTCGACGTGGGAAACTGAAGAAGAAATGAGGCAGCATTACCCACGATTGTTCGAAGAATGACAGGTTTCGGGGACGAAACCTAAAATAAGGGGGGTGGACTTGTAACACCCGGAAGTTTGACTTCTCAGCATGTGATGCGACTGAGCTTCAGTCGCCTGTGATTTATGCGATTGAAGTTCAACCGCATGGCTATTCGGCCGATTGGAGCTCAACCGCACGATTGAAGTTCAACCGCCCGAATGAAGTATGAGCCGCATGGAACACATGCGATTGGGGTCCAATCGCATAGTGTTGATGCGACTGAAGGTCCAGTCGCCCCTGGACCAGATGCGACTGAGCAAAGCCTATAAAAGGGGAGCAGCCCTCATTCTCCTCCCAACACTTAGAAATTCAGTCGGGAAAGGCAGAGGGCGACCGAGACCAGAGGAAGAGAAGAGGGAAAGTGCTGCCGAGCTCACGATCCGTCGAGAAGATAGCCAAAGTCAAAGTTCATCTACTTCTACCTGTAATGTGAGTTCTAGGACCCCTCATTTACATGTTTTTAACTGATTTTGGGGCTGGATCACATATAAACCCTAGTTTTGTAAAAGTGTATAGTTGACCCATTTGATGAAATCTTAGATAATGTGATTATAGTGTGATATAGGACTTACACATGCTTGTATGATGTCCTTGTATGAATCCCTGAGCTTTGGGAGGGTCAATTTGGGTTAAAAACGGGTTTAAGGTGGGTCTGAGTACTTAGGTTCGCGACTACAGTTCATGAAGAACTCCAGTCGCTGCCCAGTTAGGGCTATACGACTGAAGGGCCATTCGGCCGAATGAGTGTCAGTTGTTGTCCAATCGCCCGATTGAGGTTCAATCGCACGATTGAGTCTCAGTCGCACGATAGGCTATGCGGTCGAGGGTTTCGGTCGCATAAGCCCAATCGCAGAGTAGTTTCAGTCGCATAGACCCATTCGCATAGTAATACAGACGCCCGACTGAGGTTTCAGTCGCATAGACCCATTCGCATAGTAATACAGACGCCCGACTGAGGTTTCAGTCGCATAGACCCATTCGCATAGTAATACAGACGCCCGACTGAGGTTTCAGTCGCATAGACCCATTCGCATAGTAATACAGACGCCCGACTGAGGTTTCAGTCGCATAGACCCATTCGCATAGTAATACAGACGCCCAACTGAGGTTTCAGTCGCATAGACCCATTCGCATAGTGATATGAAAATAAGGAAGTGTATGTATAATGTATGTATGCTAAGTATGATGTTGCCATGTTAAATGGTAAATACTGATGGTTTGTAAATATCGATGTTCCTTGACTTGATGCATGCTTATCCCTCCATAGTATCACATGATTATTTCTAATAGAAGAAATGAAAGTATTATGTAAAGCACAGAGAAAGAGTAATAAAGAAAGAGAAAGGAACATTAATGAAAGTAACAAGTCTTGCAAGCATATAGGAGTTACACGACTATGTGTCGTTAGCTCAACTGTGTGGCGGGCTAGCTACCCAGTGACGCACACAGGGTCAATCAATTGAGATTGGCAGGACCTTTGGACGTGCCCCGGATGTTCGGGTCGGCCTTGTACATAGTACGCATAGCCCTTTCGGGGGAACCGTTGAACCCTTCGGGGGAATACACATAGCCCTTTCGGGGGGAACCGTTGAACCCTTCGGGGGAATACACATAGCCCTTTCGGGGGAACCGTTGAACCCTTCGGGGGAATACACATAGCCCTTTCGGGGGAAACACAGTTGGCTCTTCGGAGCATATAGATGGCCCGACATCCATTCTCCCCTCGCGCACATAGTTGGGGTATCGCCCACTGGTCCACATAGAAAGTGAAACTTAAAGATAAAGTTACAGACAAGGCATATAGTACAGAGAACGAACATTATTTGTTCACACAGTTGATGCGTGCTCGCATATACAGTACAATATAGTATAATACAGAAAAGGGTATTTTTATATACTACTTATAAAACTAGAACTCACTCAGCAACGCTGACTTTTTATGTGTTTCCAGTTCGCAGGTAGTGTTGCTGAGGATGGCACGAGGCGGCTACTCAGCTCTTTTGGGAGGGCATTCTCCATTTTATAATGCTGCAACGTCATGTGTTGCGGGCCCCTAATACACGCAACATGTCACGTTGCCTGCCATTATAAGATTCCTTGAGGATTCCCATAAATGGGATTACCTAAGGAATCTTCTTCATATATTTTTGAACTTAATATCTTCTTTATGAAGAAGAATATATTTTCTTTTTATTATGTTCTTTCTATAGAGGTCGCTGTATGACCTTATGGTTGCTGAGGATTCATATAAACGAGATTACTTACGTAATCAAAGGTCTCATATGCTTCAGCAGCAATCATAGTAAAGTTAGGAAATGTAAAGGAAGCTTGTAATAGCGCTTTTGTAATGTAATGCAACATTAGACGTTTTGTAAATGAACTACGTTGTATTAAATGGCAAAAGTATTCATAGTAAAAGTTTATTGTTTCCGCTGCAAATGCTCAATTTCAAAGCTATGATTATATGTTATACGCATTGTTTATTTAAAATATACGCAATGAAAGACCGACTGTAGGGTTCCCTGGATCGGGGCCTTACAACGATATTGTTTAATCATGTTTATTTCAAAAGATTATAAAATTTTATTTACACTTTATATTTAAACTTTATTAATTATTATACCTAAATTCTTTTCTATATTAAATTACTTAGATGATATAATTCTTTTCATTGAATCAAAATATAAATGATTTCATTATTTGAATTTATTTACTTGTCAAAACCCCACAAATCTATTGAAACCCTAGCTCACGTATGAATCGTTAACCCTATCTTAAAACTTAAATTTGGAACTTACACGTTTAGGTACCTTGTAAAAGAATTCATTGGAACATCATCTATTATTCTTATTATCATCTTATATACACATACGTCAAGTGAGTTTTCTCATGCCCATTTTATTATTTCACACCTTTTGGGGTGAAACATGTTAACGTATGAACTTACACTTGTAAACTCTTATTCTTGTAACGCACATGCAATTCATAATTATTTTTATCATGGTTATTTGTATTATTATGAGTTTTATATGTGATATATTATATGTTGACAATCATTAACTATTTCTAGCCTTGCGACGTCATAGATCTATGAGTCTGACAAGCCTATTTGGTGGCCCTAGTGTCGTACTCTTGAGCACTATGAGGACCAAGTACACTTAGCTAATCGTTTAATGTTGTAATCTTGTAATCTGTCAAGGTTTGATTGTAGCTATATGTATTCTATATACTTGCATAATTCGTAACCGCTGACATGAATTGCTGCTTGTAAACCTTTTTATATATATGTATGCTTAACCTATGGGAACTCACCAACTTTCATAGTTGACCTTTATTTTTAACATACTTCACGAAATGCACAAGGTTGACGACTAATATCGAAGCATGCTTGCATCTAGGATTTGGACCTAGGAAATAAATGACATATCTTGAAAACTTGAACTTATGTTTATTTCATTTTGTTAAAACTTCTTTTGGTTAATCATATGTACATTTAAAGATAGTGTTATATGGCTGTGAACAATCTTAACCCTCACATCTGATGTTTTCGCCGTTAAGGTTGGGGTGTGACATAAAGCTTCTGCAAGAACTTTTAGCTTTGGAAGATTTTATACTTAGCATAATTCTCATGCAAAGTATAAACCTTCCGTAGTACTTCTACTTGACACTTGATGCATGCATGCAGAAAGCCGTTTGGTTGCTTTAGTTGCATCTGCCTCTATATAAACCTTACAAACTCCCCCTAGGCTGATGCTACCAAAACTGAGAAGATTGATCTTCAGTTGATTATCCGTATTAGGATCAAGGCCATTCATTTTGTAGAAGCCTATTGAAGATTAACATTTAGTCTTTATTAGTAGTTTGAATAGTTTTGTCATAGTTTAGGGATTGTTTATGTAAATAGACATTCCTTATGTTTTCTTGATAGTATAAATAGCATAGATATGTATTGTGTAGGTAGACTAGAGACAAGAGTCAGTTGAATGAACTTGTAACTATTTCTACACTTATATTGTCTTTGCTTAATATCAATGAACAACTATGAACTTTTCTAAGTTGTTTGAATTGATTTGATTACTTGTGTATGTTTTGATTGAATTGCATTACAATATCATCACAGCTCGATCCATTTTGATCCTATCTAATGGTGTCAGAGCTGTTGGTTCAGTGATTTGAGTTTGTTTGAACTTTCAAGCTCAAAAAGTACTTGAATCTGTGATTGATAAGCAATATGATCAAATAATTGTTGATTTCAGTTGTGTTTCATCAATAGAAACATGAATTGAATCACAATTTGCAGTTCAATTCATTCAAAATCAGTGAATTTGGTGAAAATTTGTGTTCGAACTTGTTCTTCATTCTTCGGACTGAATTTCAATCAATAGATTGAATTGTTGTTGTTGTTTGATGAAATTGAAGATAAAGGACTAATTATTGATCAAATTGCTGCCTAATTGGAAGTTTTAGATCAATTAAACAAGTTTTAAAGAATTTCAGAAGATTTGTGTTCGTTAAGTTCATATGAATCTGTTGAATTTGGCTCATTGGGTTAAAACACTGCTGAAAATTGCCTAAGTGTTTAGGCATTTGACCACTGTTCAGGCGTTTTACCCCTATTCTGGCATTTTGGGTTAGTCGTTTGACCACTATTGAGGCGTATTACCACTATTTGGTAACTTTGGGGCTTGCCAGAAACAAAGTAATTCTAGGTGCATTACAATTGTTCAGACGCATTTGAACAGCTTAGGCGTTTTTACACCTAGGCGTCTGACAACTGTTTGGATGTTTCACAACTGTTTAGGCGCATTTCAAGTTGGGCGTTTTGGAGAATTATTCTAATGCAATCCCTTAGGTGTTTCTAAGTCAAAGTCAGAAGTTTCACAACTTTTTGGGCGCTTCATCACTGTTTAGGCGGTTCAACTCAACACTTAAAAAAATTAAAATTTAAAAATCCAAAAATATTTTCATTTCATTGTTTTAATTCAAAAAACTTCAAAAACAACAAAAAACATTTTTTGTTAAAATCAAAAATATAAAATGGTGAAGTCTGAAGATTCAGAGAACAGAGTTCCTAAGCTGAAGAACAGATCTGATTTTAAAAACTAGTCTCTTGGATTGAAGCATCATCTCAATTCTATTGACACTAACTTATGAAAGTCAAAAGAAAAAGGACCTCACAATCCTATTACTTCAGATGGCCCTGATAGAGGGTTTGTTTACACTAAAGATTCTACAGAACCATATCCTGAAGATGGATTGCAAGGTGATGATCTCAAGAAAGTGAAGAAATGACATTAAAGCCTAATCCTTGATGTGTAAAGGTTTACCACTTGAAGTCTTGACTAGACTTGCTGGATATCAAACTGGATATACCATGTATAATGCTTTAAAGATAATATGTGAAGGTGGTAAGGAGATCCACGATCTCAAGAAGCAGAAACTGAAGAGGTACTTAGAGCTGTTTCAGCACTTATCTGGTGAAACAATAAACCAAATGATAAACAGATTTATGCAACTTACAACTAAAATGTCAACTGCTAGCATTAAAAATGATCTTAAAGATCTAAATCTAAGACTTCTTAATGCCTTTCCATCTCCTTGGAAGCAAATAGTAACATTGTTGATGCATACTGAGAAATTTCCTATGGATCTTGATCTACTAGTTGCCAAAATTGAGTCAGTTGAGATTAATGAAAACTGAAGAAACAATGATAGAGCAGCTTCAGTGTCTCGGTATCAATATGTTTCATCTCTAGATAATACAGTGGAGAATACCTTTGTTGCAAAGAATGAGAATTTAGCAGAAGAAGAGGGTGACTTGTTTGTTGGAGCAGGATTCTCTACAGATTCTTCATATACAAGTGCTCCTGCTTATGCATCTCAACCTCAGTCTCCTCCTAAACTTTAAAGCTCTAAACCTCAAGCTGAGACTCCATCTGTTAACTCTGCTAACACTAGCAAAGTTAAAGATATCACTAACATCCTACTGCAGGATGAAGAGTCCAAAACTAATTTTACTGCCTTTGTGGCTAGTTTTCAAGCTTACCAGGGTAGTCATTTGACTCAATTAGATCTTTTTTGCAGGACTTATTCGAGATATATACAGGTGATGTGGAGGAAATGGATCTAAACTAGCAAACGGTGATGATTACATACAGGACTCAGAAACACTCTTATGTCAACAGAAACTACAAGCCAAGTGCTAACAAGTCTGTTGGATTTGATAAGTCAAAATCAAGATGTTTCAATTGTAATGGCTATGGACACTTCTCACAGGAATGCAAAGCTCCCAGAAACAAAGAAGGAGATGGCCAAGCTAGTTCAAGCAATCAGAGGTTTCAACAATCATCTCCGAAGACATTCCAAAAGCCATACTAAAGTCTACCAATGCCTAAACTTAAATATGATTCTAAGTCATATGAAGAGCCAAAGAAAGCTCTAGTTGTTAGCATTAAGGATGGATATCATTGGAGTGCTTATGCAGATCAATTTACTGCTGATCTAACCTCTAATCTATCTCTTATTACAGAAGTTCAAGGAGAAGAGTGGTCAAAGGATTGTGATCCTAAAGCTGAAGGTAATTCTAAGAATGAAGAAGAAGAATATGACTGGAGTTATCAATCTGATCCTAAAGAGGATTCAGAAGAAGTTGCTTTGATGGCACTGTCAGATCAACCAAAGATTGAAAATTCATCTTCTAACTCTGAGACTTCTTCACCTAAATTTCCTGAAATACCAGCTGAAGTCAGAGAGAAACTATGCACTAAATTTTGCTTTGAATATGTAGAATGTTATCGAACTTACTCATACAAAATCTTGGAAATGCTCAAACAAGAGGAATTAATGCATAACAAACTTAACTCTGATCACAAAATATCAGATGAAAAGATCATTTCTCTATAAACTTCATGGAATAAAACTTTGAAAGAATTAGAAATTATTTCCAAACAACTTGAAGAAATGACCACGAACTTGGAACAAGAGAAAATAGCACATGTTGCTACACAAGTTGATCTTGCTAAAATAAAAAGTTCCAAAACAATTATGGAACAATTGGTAATTAAAGAAAGGATAAACAAAAAGCAGGATTAGGTTTCACACACGAACCAATGTCTGAATCTATAACTAACACTTTACCAGAGAATTTCAACACGCATGATCATTCTCCTAAAAACAAGGCTAAACTTGAAGCATTCCAAAACAAAAACAAGATTTCTGATAGTGAAGAAGAGAATACTAATGTAGAAATCTTTGAAGAAAAAGATACTGAAAAGATCAACAATTGTAATCCGATAAAAGTTAAATCATATGAACCAAAACAGAAAAGTAAGAAAATTTTTGTTCTAAAAAAATCTGTGGTGGAAGAAGTGATGATCAAAAATAAAAAAAGCAAAATAAGAAGAAAGAACATCAGAGAATTCAAACTCTTTTGAGCTAAAAGAGAAAGAAAATGAAAAAGAATCTTCACCTGAAGATGTTCAATCTCAAATAAAATCAAGTTCTACAAAATCAAGGAACCAAAGAAGAAGAAGAAAATTTACTAAAGCTAAAAATGATCAAAATAAAATCCAAGAAAATCAGACAAATCAAGAAACAAAATTTAAACCAATAAAATTTATGTGTGCTGGTATGTTAAACATGAACTCAATTCAAGAAGTTAAACAAACTCCTAAGAACAAATCAAACTCCGATATGAAAGCAGGTTCAGATTCAAAGTCTTCCGCTGTCGTTAAACGATTTGTGTCTAAGGAATCAAAGAATGAAGTTCATGTACAAAAGCCAAAATTTAATATGCAAAAGAACAAATTGTCAAATCAAAAACAACAAGTTAACTTTTTGTTGCCTAAATCTAAACAATGATCATACGTTGCGTCAACATCAAAAGTTAATAAACAGTTGTTTAAAACACCACAGAGGTACTATGAAATCTATGACATGTATAATCATAACACTATTGATTGCTTTTTCAACAAGTACTGTCATATATGTGACATAAGAAATCACTCAATAGCAGCTTGTTACTTTAATAAGTATTGTACCTTCTGTGATGAATGAACTCATAATACAAAAAATTGTTACTTTATAAAGAGTTCACCAAGGATAGGATTTGCCAATACACAATTGAGCGATGGTTATGCTAATCCTCAATTTCAAAGAAATTAAACTGTTGGGTTTCAAAGATTAACTAACCAACCTTCCTTAGGTTTGAGATCTTTCAAAAAAGATGATGCTGTAAGACCAAAATAATATATTCAAGATCAATTCATTCCAAGGCCTGTGAGAATGAATGAAAAAAATGTTGGAAATAAACATTTTTCAAAAGTTGGTCATTCAACGATACGAATTTTCTTAATAATGAGTAAACATTTGTGCATAACAGAATTGGTAAATTAATTAAAACTAAGCCTTATGTGAATAAACTCCATTTCAAGTAATTTAACATCGTTGATAAATTTGGAAAACCCGAGACCATCTCGGCTTGGGTAGATAACTCAACTTAATTTCTTTGTTGTGTAGGTACGCCCGAGAAGCCTATCAAGACATGGTATATGGATAGCGGGTGTAGCCGGCACATGACAGGCAATCATGTCTTATTTCAAGACTTTAAGTTAAAAGATGGTACACATGTTGCTTTCGACGGTGATGCAGGAGGAAAAATCACAGGAGAGTGAACAACATCCAACAGAATAATAAGCTTTGATAATGTCAACTACTGCTCACAGTTGAATTTTAATTACTAAGCATTTCCTAAATTTGTGATAAATCCTATTCTGTTCTTTTTAATGATTCTTTTTACTATGTTTTGAAGCCAGGTTAACAGATTACCAAAGACTGGGTGACTGTTAAAGCTGTTAGGGATCGAGATGTATACAAACTGGATATGTCTCAAGTTGATCCATCTACAGAAACAACTTGCCTCATTACTAATGCTTCAAATGACGAAAGTCAGCTTTGGTATAGACGTCTCATGCATTCTAAGTTCAAGAATATGAATAAGCAGGAAATCATGTTATTGGCCTTCCATCAAAGAAATTTGCCACTACTGATCACTGCTCAGCATGTTTAAAGGGGAAGCAACATAGAGCGGCTTGTAAGCCCAAGCAGATAAACTCAAATTCCAAACTGCTTCAAGTGTTGCATATGGACCTTTCTGGACCAATCAACGTGCAGAGTATTGGAAGAATATCTTACTATTTAGTTATCATTGATGGCTTTACAAGATTTTTATGGGTTTTCTTTTTGAATGCTAAATTGAAACGGTTGAATTATTAAAAGAATTCATCATAAAAGTTGAAAATCAATTAGAACAAAAAATAAAAATAATAAGAATTGATAATGGCATGGAATTCAAAAATGCTAATATTGACATATTTTGTGCAAAAAAAGGAATTGCTCATCAGTTTAGTGCTCCTAGAACTCCACAACAAAATAGAGTTGCTGAAAGGAAGAACAAAACTTTGATTGAGGCTGCACAATACATGTTAGCAGATGTAAAAATTCCTATCACTTTCTAGGATGAAGCCATATCGACTGCATGTTTCGTCTAGAATCGTACTTTAATTGTGAAAGACAAACTTAAAACTCCTTATGAGTTGCTGTTTGGCAGGAAATCAAACATAGATTTTCTTAAATCTTTTGTTTGTCCAGTTATGATTTTAAACTCAAGTGACCATCTAGGAAAATTTGATGAAAAATCTGATAGTGGATTTTTTGTTGGATATTCATCTGTTTCAAAAGCTTATCGAGTTAATAACTCTAGGACAAATGTTATACTTGAAACATTCAACGTTAAATTCTTGGAAAATTCATTTCCATCGGTTTCAAATGGTTCAGCATGGTTATTTGATTTAGATTCATTGTCAAACTCTTTTCAATCTAACTTTTTTGATCAATCTAAATTGGTTGATTCTACAGGTGAAAAGAAACTTCAAGGAGATCTCAGTTCTTTCAGCGATGATTCAGATTCTGATGATAATGATGACTCAAGCCCAGATTATGTATTTTTCTCTTTTGTCAAAGATTCAATAATTCAGCTTTATAATAATGATCAATCTCATCAACATTAAGATCATTCCATTTCAGTAGATCAAAATGTTTCATAAGCAATTCCTAATGATTGTACTGAAGTTGTACAACCTAAGTCTGGAACATCATCCATTTCTGGTGATGTAGTTGATTCTGGTAGTCTTGATTACTTCATCAACTCACCGACTCAAGTTCCTAATTTCAATCCACATTCTTCAAGCCTATTGCATCAGCTTTCCAACTTGAATCAAACCAATCTGGATGTTCATGTTCAAGGGAATGAGATTCCAACATCTCGTATTCACAAGAACCATCCAACATCTCAGATTATTGGTCCTTTGAATGAGAGAACTACGAGTAGTAAATCAGAACAAATAAATCTTTGCTTATACTCATGTTTTCTTTCTTAATTTATTCTTAAAAATGTTACTGAAGTGTTAAAGGACAATAGTTGGATAAAGGCTATGCAAGAAGAATTATTATAATTCTACAAACAAGAAGTGTGGAATCTTGTGGATTTACCTGAAGGAGAAAATGCCATAGGCACAAGATGGTTGTTCAGAAACAAAACAGATGATCGAGGTATAGTTATTAGAAATAAAGCAGACTCATTGCATAAGGATACACTTAAGAGGAAGGTATTGATTATAATGAAGTATTTTCTCCAGTTGCAAGACTTGAATCAATTTGTGTCTTCCTGGCTTATGCATCACTCATGCAATTCAAAGTGTATCAAATGGATGTAAAGGGTGCTTTCTTGTATGGACCAATTACCGATGATGTGTATGTAAAGCAACCTCCGGGTTTTGAAGATTCGGAATTTCCACATCATGTGTACAAGCTTAGCAAAGCTTTGTATGGATTCCATCAAGCCCCTAGAATCTGGTATGAAACGTCATCCCACAACACTTAATCCAACATGGATACACGCGAGGGAAAATCGATCCAACTTTATTCATAAAGAAGGATGGTGATGATCTCTTATGTGTACAAATGTATGTCGATGATATCATATTTGGTTCTACTAGTCCAAAATTGTGCAATGAATCGAAGAAATAATGAAGTCTCGATTTCAAATGAGTTCTATAGGAGAAATAAACTTCTTTCTTGGACTTCAAGTCAAGCAATCTGCAAATGGTATTTTCATCAATCAAGAGAAGTTCATTAACAAGCTGTTGAAGAAATTTAAACTGCAAGATTGTCAGTCCACTAGAACTCCAGCTGACGTAAACACCAAGATTGAGCCTGATCTGAAAGGAAAATATAGAGACCAAATATTATACAGAACTATGATGGGTTCATTAATGTATCTTATGATTGGGTTTGAGAATGATATTCTTTATTGATATGAATCAACAAGGATCAAATATGAAGACTGAGTCAATGATTGAAAGGCGGAATCAAACAATCAAAGAACATAGAATACTTGATATACTCATAAATGCACTCTTGTATTAATTAGATGAACTGTTACAAAGTAAATGCTAGGGTTTAGCAAGCTACAGTAACAATACAACTAACATGGGAGAAAGCAAAGTATATTTTGATTGTCTATTCTAGTAAATGCAAAAGTCTCAAAAGTCATCTCTCACATACGAGGTTTCTATTCTATTTATAGGCGGACTTACAGCTTGTACAAAAAGACTAAACTACCCTTACAATATTACAGAATAGTCCAAGTCTAAGTCTTCATCCGCATTTGTCTTTTGTCATCAGCATTGACTGATACGGATGAGTAAATCTTCATCAGCATTGATCTTCTACCAGCCACATTAGTGTTTGGTCATCAGCATTAGTCAATGGGGATGAGCAAACACTTGGCGCATTTGTTGCTGGTCATCCGCATTAGTTAATGCGGATGAACAAATGCCTTGTCCGCATTTCATCGGCTGTCCGCATTAGTTAATGCGGATGAACAAATACTTGTCAGTATTTGTTCTTGGTCATCCGCATTGACAAATGCGGATAGCCGACACTTCTACTTTTTCTTTTTATGCAGAAACTTCTTTATCTGCATTTCTTCTTGGACTTAGGGAGATTTCCAGCAGAACAACCATCCACCTCTTGAATTGGCAAGTATGATCCTTTCAGGGTCTAACAATACTCCGCCTAAGGATTATACAGCCTAAGTACTTTAAGGCTTTAGGGGTGGATGAGGTTGTGAAGATTCTGCTGGGTCTTGTGCAGCAGGAGGAGATGACACAGGAGCAGGGTCTGTGTATGAGGGATCCATAATAGACTTGATCATGTTTGAGAAGTGTTTGGCTTCATTCAATCTTTCTCTGCTCAACACATGAATCTTCATCTGGCTCATGTTGTGAATGGCCTCAACTGGCATCTTCCTTAGTGAAATGGGCTCCCAGATGGATACAGTAGATAAACCATTTCTGTGAATTAGCAGAGACCCATCCACATCAACCTCAACCTTTACAATATTCCCAAACTGCAAAGGAGTCTTCTTCTTCCTCCTTTGCTCTCTCTTCTTCTTTATTCTGTCATAGGCCATCTTCAAGAGTTTAATGCACTTCAAGAAGAAGAACATATCAGCTTCACCCAACTTGTTGCTGATCTCCCTGAAATGCCTTGTGTAGATGTAGTGGATATAGGATTCATCTAACAGTCTTACCTCATATCCACTAAACAATCTGATCTCTACTCCTTCCTTTCCTCCCCACTTCATTACAATCACCAACTCATACGTTTTCTCATCATAATACACATTAGGGATTGGCACAGAAGTGTGAGTACCAACAACCATCTTTCTCTTTAATGATTCAGTGGGTTTTACCCTAAGTTCAGGGAATACCACTTCTTCTGCTGGTTTCCTTTGCTTCTTATCAAGGGGATTGACAAATGATCTATCTTTTCTTATGCAGTTAGCCTTCAAGGATTTGAAGTTATCAGTTCTCTTGAACATCCTCAGAATGTCCTCAAACTCATATCCCCTGAACATAGCCTTGTGATTAATCAGTCTTAGATTGGCTAGTTCCTTCAGATCATGGATCTTCAGAGAATTTACCAGAGCAGAGTACTCTGTGAAGAATTGGACTAATCCAGATATTCTCTTCACCATGAACATGTTCCAATCACTGTCATACTTCCAAGCAATGATTTTCTGATCTCTCTTGCCTTTGGTAGTAGACACACCCTTGATCAACTCAGCAGTGGTGAGTCCTTCATGTAGTTCTAGTTGTGAAGGTTCAGCAAACCACTCTAGATATCTGTGAGGAATGGGTGCCAGGGAACCATGATCTTCCTGAGTGAGGCTTATATCTTGAGCAAAAACTCTTGTTCTTGGTTGTTGTCTGGTGATCTCTTCCTCCAGTTTCTTCAACCTTTCTTTCTTTTCATTAATCATCCTAAGGATTGCAGCCCTTAGGGAATTGGTCTTCATGTTCCCAATTTTTCTTTTGGTGAATCCTTGAGCAGACAGATATTCCTTCATCTCCTTATCTGTCATGCTGTAGGGATCGGGATACATAGGTTGAGGAGGAGTATCTGATTTCGATTTTGTTGCCTTGACCTCAGAAGCTTTGGGAGATAGAGTTTTCTCATACTCAGTTTCAACAGTTGGATCTAGCAGTTTGTTTAACTTTTCTTCTTCTGCTACCATCCCTTCATAAGTCATCCTAAATACCTCATCTGGATCATATCCATGGTCAATCAGGAATACAGCTTTTATCATGAGATCATCAGACGTGTCCTTTTCAACCATCTCATAGACAGAAGGTTCTTCTTTCACAGGGATTTTACTGATCATTAGTTCATCAACCATGTATCCACCTAGAATTTTTCCTTCTTCTACATCAATTACCTCAGCCTTCTTTTTCAGTAAGGCTTCGGCTTGTTCATGTTCTTCCATGAATCTAGCAATGGCTGCTAGGCTTCTAGGGTCATCTTGCTGCTTTTTCAAGGCTGGTTCTTCTTCTACCATTGGCCTTTTCCCCTTAGCCTTTTCAGTCAGATATCTCCTTCTTCTGGCATATGTTTGCATTCTTGGGCCAGAAGAGGGTTCAGCCATTTCAGCTTCTTTTGGTGGTTCTTCAGATGGTTCCTTTTTAGGAATATGTACTGCTGCAGCTGCTGATTTTTCTTCTTGTAATTACTGTTCACAGAGCTTTCTGATAAGTTCTTTTTGCTCATCAGTAAGTGACACAGTAGGAACCAGTTGCATACTCAACTCCTTTTCAATTGGCACTGGAGATTGAGGTATGACAACTAAAGGCTTAGTATCTATACTTTGGTTAACTATGAAGTCCCAGAATTCATCATCAATGACATATTCTTCAGCAGAGAATGTGTGTAAGGCTTTTATCATGTCACCGAACTCTGTCTCTTCAGTATGGACTTCTTCTGGCTGACTTGTGTATACAATCATCTCAATGCTAGATGATTCATGCTTTGATCCACTAGGTTCTCCTTCTTTTTCAACCTCAGTGAATCTCATCTTTTAGGCTGGAGGGGAGTCATCACCACTGTCTCCAGATGACTCTTTGTCACTATTATCTTTGTCATCCCCTCTCTTTCTCTTTTCTTCTCTCTTTTCACCTTCATCTTCTTTGTCTTTCTTAGCCTCTTGCTTTAGTTTGACAAGCATTTCTAGCTCAGAGACTCTCTTATTAAGAACTTCCACTTGCCTTTCAAGGTCACGGATAATACTGGACTGTTCTTCAATAACCTCTTCTTGATCTTCCATGACTATTGTTTGGATGTTTAAGGTGTCCACATGACCACTAATCTCCTCTCTTGAGTGTTGAAGAGCAGCTTTCAACATCTCAATCTCTTTGTCCTTATCCTTCTTTTCACTCTCATGTTTTTCCTTCACATCCTTTAGTTCTTTCTCCTTCTCATCCAATTCCAACAGTCTGTCTTGCAAGATACCTGATCTACTACTTTGCATCTTTTCCATCTTGGCAATTTTCTAAAGCAAGTCAGAAATCATCTCATCCTTCTCGTCAGGCTTGTTAACTCCGGATTCAGCATAACTTTCTAAAGGAGCAGCCTCTGATACAACTTGCCTTACAGGCATCCTGGTGGGATGATCCTCCTCATCAGATGATGATTTGGACTCCTTAGAAGAGCTAGCAGAGTCACTAAACTCTTGAGGTTTAGCTGAAGATGGTGATGGGATAGGTTTATGGTGAATGGGAGATTGGATAGGGTGATGT
Source organism: Flaveria linearis (assembly GCA_024085815.1). NCBI lineage: Eukaryota > Viridiplantae > Streptophyta > Magnoliopsida > Asterales > Asteraceae > Flaveria > Flaveria linearis. Next base: position 38,461,491 of record CM044013.1, read on the forward strand.
ATTGGAGAGTGTATAGGAGAGATGTGGGGTGAGATGATGGGTTGTGGTTGTGAAGATGGAATTTGTGATCTGGGTGGTGATGGCATTGGTGATTGTATAACTGGAGAGGCTATATCAGCTTCTTGTACAAAAGGATCAGTGTGAAGATCACCACCTACATCACCTTGTGGTGACACTGACCTTTGTCTCTCCTCAGTCATAGCAGCATGCTCCTCAACATATTGTTGACTTGGAGCAGCTTGTGCTTCTTCATGAATAGGCTCATCAGCAGGAACCTCTTGATCTTGTTCTTCTTCTTGGTTGATCTGTTGCTGCATCTAGGGAAACAAAGGGAAGACGGTACCACTGTAATAGTTCGTCAGATCTCTCTTTGTAATGTACCTGTAGGACTTGGCATTATAGTGAGGAATGTCCATCACTGGTCCTACTGGTGCAAGATCTGGAAAAGCTTCATTGATGAAGCACTGGATAAACCTTGGGTACATCAAGAACATATGTCTTCTACCCTCTTGTACATTAGAGATCAATCCATTGAATATGTAGGCAGACATGTTGAATGGATGATTGGTACATAAAGCACAAATAGCAGAGGAGGTTGTCACTGGGATATCATTCCATCCAGTCTTCCTCTTAGATAAGCAATGTTGATACATGTGTATCAGAAATCTCCATTGCAGATCTACCAACCCTTTGATAATCTACTTCCCTTGATATCCACCCTCATAGCCAATGTTGGCAAAGAAGATCATGATCTCATCATCTTCAAGTTCTAGAGGGGAGTCTGCATCATCTCCAAATTGCAGACACTGTCTCACAGTTTGCTCAGTAATGGCTAGAGTATGATCATTAGTGATTCTTCCAGTCAGGGTTCTCACACCATTAACTTCAGCTACTTCAGCTGTTCCCCAAAATGACCTAATGAAGGTCTCATAGATGATGGGTCTGACTGTCATAGCATAGGCAACTCTTATGGTTAGAAGGAATCTGATCATGTCTCTTAATCCTTCTACCTCAGGAACATCAGGGTCAAGAAAACCACTGACATTATGGAGCTTGCTCCATATGAGGTTTGCCATTGTACCCTGCATTCAAGGCATATGAATTAGACAGATGCATAACATATATGAAGTTGTTCATCATGGTTTGACTTTTATTGGTCAAAATTAAAGGTTCATATGAACAGTTTCAGTTTGATTTTGACCAATCTAATTTTGATGCATGTTCATTTTGACGAGTTTATCATGTTTGTGTTTATAATCGATTCTCAATTATAAATCATCATAACCATTGAATTTGTCTTTTTAATTTTGGCATTTTTGGTTCGACATACCCTGTTCATGTGAAGAACAGGAACTTATGAAAATCCTGAATTTGTTGGTTTCTCATGAATAATCAGTGTATCTCAGTCGAAATTTGCAATGGTTTATGAACATTTGGTTGATTTTACATGTTTGTTTCTTGACCTAGACTACTCAGTTCAATTTTGTGCAACCGTTCGACAGTTCGGGTTGCAAACAGTTCAAAATTTTCACCTTTCTTTGATAATACTGGTGTTGTGAATCAAAGGAGGATAGATTTTGGTGAATCAAACTTAGAATTTAGGTTCGGTGATGAAGATGATGGTGAATGTGAAGACGATGAACAGTAACTGGTGGCGCTCGTCGCACTTTAAGTCTCTCAATTTTTGAAAAGTATTAAATGACCCTTTGATTTTGGTTTATATAGTCAATTTAATATGGTTCTCAAAATTTGATGAGTTTTAAAACAAATAAGCACAAGTTTTAAAGTTACTGTAGCAAGTGCGGTTGAAAAAATGTTCATCAGTATTTGTGTACTGTAGCAAAATGCGGAAGAATAAACACTTGTCAGCATTTGTTCACTGTAGCAAATGTGGAAGAACAAAGACTTGTCAGCATTTGTTCATTGTAGCGGAAAAACAAACACTTGTCAGCATTTGTTCACTGTAGCAAACGCAGAAGAACAAATTCTTCAACTTTTCACTTTCATCAAATGCGGTAGAGTAAAAATCTGTCCGCATTTCTTCAACTTGTGCTAAATGACAGAAGAGTGTGAGCACATATCATATTTTATGATGACACAAGTTGTTGGAGCATATATTGTCATATATAGTGTGTCTGTCGCTTGACGAATAGTCTAGGCTTAATGTATTACACCTGATATGTTGTAAACACATAAAACTGGGTCATTCGTAGGAGCATATACGAATGAGACTCAGTCGTACGACTGATCTAGGCTAATGGACCAGTCGTGCGACTGAGAGATGCGATTGGGGCATTCGTAAGACTGAACCATAAGAATGGTCCAGTCGTACGATTGAACCATACGCATGGTCCAGTCGTACGATTGAACCATACGCATGGTCCAATCGCACGAATGGGCCCAGTCGCATCTAATATGGGCCGAGGCCTATATATACCAGTTTCAATATGTAGAGAGAAAGGGTTTTTAAGAGGGTTTGTGCCCGGGGCCTAGGTGCTGCCGGATGAGAGGGGAGATCATCCTCGATCTCCCCTTTCCAAGAGTTTTGATTCTTAAGTTGTAACGAGCTTAAAATCATTAGGTTTTATCAATGAAATCATTCGATTATTGTTCGTACTATTTTTTATCTTTTGGTTTATCACCTTCCGTCAAGAACACGCTCGGATGTTCATCGATCTAGCAACTTCACACAAGTTTACACCCAAGTTTAAGTGTTGATTTCATCTATTCAAAAGAAATAAGGTTGAGGAAAACAAATGCGGATGAACATAAATTTTGTCCGTATTAGTTTTGCATACTTAAGACTTGGTGGTGAGACTAATGCGGTAGAGTGCTTTTGTCCGCATTAGTTTTTCACTTGTGTTTCAGTTCACAAATCCATTACCCGCATTAGTTGAATGCTTGGGTTACCTTCACCTGCATTAACCAATACTCTTACCCGTATTGAGTTTTGAACTCAATGTTTTTGCTTTGGTTGGTTTTGGATGAATTTTCTTTGATACTTTATGAAGCAATGTCTTTGCCTTTATGAAGATGTGTCTGTTGCTTGATTCTTATGATGTTTTGACTGATTTTTGGGATATTAATTCTTGCTTGGATTGACTTGTTCATCAGTGGTGAACCAAGTTTCCCATTGTTGACTGATCTTGGACTTTTATGCATAAAGATGTCTGCAAGAACTGAGATACTATGGTATAACTTCTGCCACACACAGACAGATTTTCTGATTTAGCAAATTGTTTTTGGTTTTTTTAATTTTAAGAAAGGAAACACCTGTACAAAATGATCAAAATTTTAAATTACTCCCCCTCAAGTTTATATCCATAATAGATAGAAACTTTTAAGTATTTGAAAAATTTTGAAGAGAAAATCTTTTTGTGATTTTTGCTTTCTTCACTGTACAAGAAGTTGAGTTATACCTTTCTTTGGGATCATATCAATCTTAGCTTTCACAAGTGCAAGAAATTGTTAGTAAAACAGACGTGGTCATGAACATATTGATTGCCGGTATGTTTGTCCTCTTAAACTCATACTTGGTTAATATTCTGATGCAAATGATCTTATCATGTTTTTGAGTTGATTAGGTATTCAACATGTACCTCACACTCAAAAGCATGGCAAGGTCAACCATCTGCATGCAATGTATGGTAGAACTTTCAACATCTTACTTGACAAGGTTACTTAAGGTATGAAATCTCATTTGCTTGATCCTCATTGGGATTCTTTTGCTTTGATCCTTTTATGAGTTTGATCCACATTGGGATTCTTTTAACTTTACTTTGGAAGGTGATCTCTAAGGATTCTTTTGTTTCATTTACTTGAAATGTTTTTGATCTTATGATTCATCCAGATTGGATGTGTTCCACATTGGGAATCTTGAAGGATCATAACATCAGCACTATGTGCTTGTTTCTCCATGTCTTTGCTTAGCAAAACAAAGGAGGAACTGATGTGAGTAAAAGAGATTCATAAGTCATTATTACCTAGGGTGTTTAGGTTGCTACACACACACACATTTGGATAAGCCAAAACTTACACATACTATGAGATGACAACATCACAGTTGAATATAAGCTTTAATTTATCACTGCATGTGGTTTCTTTTCCAAGTTGAGCCTACCAACATATCAGATAAGTCATGTCAGTCATTTGAGTTTTATAAATAAGCACAATGAATGATATAAAGACTGTAATTATATCATTTCCTAAGGATAAACTGTATACTTCTTCTTTTGACTTCTTTTTGGTAATTTTTGAACTATTTGAATGTCACACCCCGGGCCCAGAGAGGCGCGACGTAACAATTAGTAAAGAACAACCAAAATGCAGCGGAAACTAAATGGTTTATTACAATACAACTCACAATATTTACTTTAGAATATTGGCTTTGTTTCAATTCACAAGGTGCCTCAATCTATAACCTATAGGTATCATGATCAATCTCTTGGTCAATATTTCTTGAGGCTTCAGTAATTAAGGCTTCTAGGCTCAACTTTTGTCTTCAACATCTACCCTTACTTCTTGTTTCGGATTTAGATATCTTCTATAGCTCAACTATTCTCCCTAGCTGTACCTGAAGACATGCTCAAAAAGATTCTGTGTCAACATAAAGTTGGTGAGTTGAAGTGGTTAAAGTTTCAGAAAAAAAAGGGACTCTTAAAGTCCACATGATAAAGTTTTAGTATCAATAATAACTGTTGTGGGGGTCACAATCAACCCTGCACTCAGTCCCGGCTAGCCTCTTCTAAAGTTATGTTGTACCGATTAACCCTAAAGGGGAGAACTGAGCCTCAAAACAGTGGACCATACCTGTCGTATAGTTCACCATAGTATCTTATAAAAACCTGTCACATGCCACAAACGATCCCTCAGGATCTCAGTAGGGTACCTCCCTGTAGCGGGAGCCACTATGTGTGGGGGATTCCCTGAATAGATCTATCCATATAAAACAAGCGGTTCACAAAACAACTAATGATTGTGATTCAAGTATCAGCAGGTATCATCAAAATCCACAACATAAGCATCACATAGTATCACAGATAAAAGTTCCAGTTTAAAAGAGCATGCTTCATCCCCAAAACCAAAGTAAAAAGGGGAACACGAGAACTCACCTGGTATCCTTAAATAATTCTGAGCTTGATAAAGGAAAAGGATGATCACCACCAAAGCGATCCTAATTAGAACATATAAGATTCACGTTTAGAATTAGCACGATGTCATTTCATGCGTGCGGTTGAGCTCTTTAGTTAACTTGAAGTTAACGATTAGTATCATTGATGTACCTTAGCTTCTTGTGAAAATTATCAATTGTTATGTACTAACTCGTGCATATTAGGTTAATTAATGCCTTTATCCAATAAATGATTCTTTGCATAAAGAATGTAACCATAAACAGTTGATATCAAGGATTCCAAATCTTTATAGATAATTTTTATTGATGATGTAAGTAATCTATATAATGTTTCAAGCGATGTTTATAATGTTCACGTTTATATCATATCGATAATTTGGTTGACACTAAAGTAATCCAAATATTGATAACAGTTGATGATACTTTTAATAAAAAGGGTGATACAAATAGTATTTGTTTCAATTACAATAAGATGACTGACTATTAATAACAAGATGATAGATCATTATAGCGTTTTAGGTCTTTTATCTTAAATAAAACGTATAGATGTCGGTTAACCTAAATATTCATTGCATAAATATACAAATGTACAATCGTATTTGTATGAATTACATCTCTAAGTCTTGTATGATTATATGTTACACGAAATAAACTTATTTGTATCATCTATTATAAATTATAACCATTTCCAAAAATGTAATGCTTCCTATATTTTATCTAGGTTGATTTCTACAAAAATAGTGTTGTTATTTAAATCTCAAGTCCAAACCATCCATTTAAATCAAATAATTATAACAAGTGACGTTCATTTTCGTTTATAATTCACGTATTTTATAATTTATGCCTTTAATTATTTAGAGCTCAAATAACACGTATGCAAATTGTATTTTAATTTCAAATGCGTTGCGTTTGCGATTTTACCTTCCACTCGTTTATATTTTCTAACCCACTCGTTTACGCCTTGATTTAATCGCGTTCCCGTTCCGTTGACTGCTCATTGACCAACTTTGACCAGTGGTTAACCAGAACCTTACCTTGTCATTCTACCACAACCACAACCATAATCGGTAGCAACCAACCATCACCATGACCGACAACCACACACCCATTATCAAAACAACCACCATCAGCAACTTACCACTGCCATAGAGCCACCGTGTTCACCATCACCATCCACGATCATCACCTGCCGCCACCATTGGGACCCAGATCCACCGGAACCAACTTCGCCACCATCAGCTATCACCATACAACACCATTACCACGACACCACCATCTTTCATCTACAGTAGCCATTACAACCGACATCCAACACCATAACCATCACATGCACAACTATTAACCACAACCATAATCCTTTGTAACCATCGTAGCAGCCTAACACCATTGCCACAGCCACCTTGGGCGTCCTTTGGGTGCCCTAAATCGACCACAACCATCAACACCTATAGCCACAGCCGACAAGCACAACCGATACACCACCTTCACTGCCACCACAACTAAAATCCCACGACATGACCATGACCAACAACCACCCCGACCATAACCGAAACTATACCAACGACAGCCACAATCACAACCAACATTCACAGCTAACAACCATAGCCAACAATCACAGCCAACATTCACAGCCAACAATTACAGCCAACAATTACAACCAACAATCACAACCGCCAACCGCAGCCAGCCACCGTCGGTAACCCGACAACCATAGCCCACACAGCTGCCATCATCACTAATTTCTACCATTTCCGCCACCATATTCGGGAGTTGTGGTTGTTCCCGACCGTGAACCGCCACCCTTAACCGCCACCCTTCATCACTACCCGACACCAAACCCAGGAACAACAACCACCACAGTCACCTCACCACTGGTTTCTAGATCCGGAACCACCACCGCGATTTCCATCACGAATGTCGTAACCGTACCCGTGGTCGACCTCCATAATCACGACCACCACAGCCTTCACATCGCCATCTCAATCATCCTCTCAGGGATCTGCAACCACCGGTTTACCCGTCGCCGCCAACAACCATAATCTGAACCGCCACCACCACAGTCGCCGTCACCAATCGTCATTGACTACCATCATCGTGAATTGCAAGATAATAACATCACCATCGTGATCAGGATGAAGAGAGGAGTCGGGAGGGTGAGGCACCCGCCGACACTCACCGTTTGTCCGCTGTGAGCGGCCGGAATTTGGCCGGAGATCCACCGGGAGGAGGGGGGAAGAAGGGGGGCTGTGATGTCTCTCTTTATCTGCCCTAATTTGTTGTGTAAAAACCCTAGAATGGGGAATTAATGGTTTATATAGTAGGGTTAAGAAATGGGTTTGTTATCGGGTCGGTCCGTACATGTTCGGTTTAGTTTTTCACGTATCGTTATAAATTTCGCTTCTCGTTAGATTCGGTTATACAAAACGTTATAAATATTCTAAGATTATAAATTTTATCGAATCAAAAACATACCGAATAATTAAACGGGGTTGTAAATTAATGCGTATTTAACACGTTCAACGGTTTTACGCGTTTTCCTCGAATGAGCGTTAATATAATCATTTTGGTATCAAAATATATGAAATTAAGTATTAAAATGATATTGTGTACGTTAACTTCCCATGCCAGTCATGTTATAACCTTATCTGTCCAATTCTCGGTTTTGACCTAATTCCAGATCGATGCTCGTCACGGTTGCGTTTCGAAACGCATTTATTCCGGACAACGTATCACTCACCAATTTAATATGTTATGATAATTAACAATGATTAGATGAATATTCACGGAGTTACAAGGCTCGGTTGTCATAACAGACGTCAGTTAAATGCCGGTAAAAACCGGTATTCGCGTTTCGCTTACGTATTTCCGTTGCTTACGCATGTTTGATGAAAAATCTTTTAGCAAGCATTATTTGCGATATTTGTTATGATTAACAATGATTTTGATTGGATGACAAGCCATTATAAGAATTTCTAATAGAATCCAGACGTTAGTACGTGTTAAATTGCCGGATTTTACCCGGTATGGGTTCTGAATCTGTTTTTAGCTTGGATCTTTCCATAATTATTTCAAATCACATAATAATTCATTGTTTCATGGTTTCTCATTTAATTAGTTTATCAACGCGTATTTGGGCCTTAAATGGGCCTTGTTTATAAGTTCAGGCCCTTATTGGGCTTATTGGGCCCTAAAAGGCTAGTTTCATTTCCAAGTTTTCTTTGATAAACTCAATTCAGATCTTTATTGGGCTTTATAATATTTTGTGGTTTTCAAATGGGGCATATTTCAGAGGTGTTACATTCTCCCCTCCTTTAAGAAATTTCGTCCTCGAAATTTTAGTATCGCTAACATTGTTTCCGAGTGTGATACACTCATAGGATGAGTCTTGAGGATTTGAAGTTATTTAACTGAGCATTCCAGGATGAAAGTTGTCAGTTATGTATCAAATAACCGGGTTTGATTATCCCAAAGATTCAAGTAATTATCCCAACGTTAGAACTTGTTTGACAAAAGAAGTGAGTCGTTTCATGAATGATTTTTGGCTTCACCATCAGATCATTTAACATTTGTACAAAATTAACAAGAAGAGATTCTCCACTGTGGTTCAACGCACAATCCTACTAGGTAGATCTAGCAAGGAGACGAACACTACCATCTTGACGGTATCACCGTCCACACAGAGAATCTTAAGAATGATTGAAAGGAATCAGATGTTGGTGTGAATGCCTTCAATTAGACGTAATAGTCAAGTCAGCTATGCGCCACTATTAACTCCTTAGAATCATAAGGTAATAGGTCATAAGATGTCATAAATTTAAGACTTCAGATCACGGAGGATTTGGGTTCCCTAAAAAGTATAGGTTAATATTTAGGAACCACATGATTATTCCCATAAAGCTAAAATTGTAAGAAGTTTTCACGATTGATAAGAATAAAGAGGTTAGGTCACATAAAGAGATCACTACTTTTCCAACCTTCCTCCTCCAGGAATGATACCGTATACGGAAATCACAGTCTTCGAGTAGGTCCACCCACCACATCTGACGCATGTCAAGAGTTTCCCAATATGGGATGTGGTATATATATATATTCATGTGAACTGACGCTGGTAGAATCACAAGTTCGAAACGTAAGACGGGTGAAGGCAAAAGAATAAAAGCCTAACAGTAGGCTATCCACATCCATCAATGCGGTTAACCAGAGGCAAATATGGTCAAGACTTGTTCTCTCGCATTAGGAAATACAGATGTCTTAGGACAATGCGGATGATGGCCTCCTATCCGCACTTGTCAATGCGGTTGACATTACCGATCGTCGATCACCCTATTGTACTTGATCTAGTATTCTGATGTGTAGTTGGTAGTGTCGTACCAATAATGTATCCAAATGCATATTTTATTTTGCAAAGGTCACGCCCCATAGTTCCAGTTCAAGTATAATGTAACTCTCCATATATTTTCTTAGCTTCATCGGGTGACTAGAAAATTGTCTTGTACTATTGCATCAACACACATCTGAAACTTTCTTATTCACGCCCAACCGAATTCCGCATTTTCCCAAGGATAACGATGCCAGTCGTATATCTATCCGAGTGAAGTTTTTATCAAATCCTTTTACCATTTCCGTTTAACCCTAATCATGGGCGCATCTCAACGGGGTTTCTAGTACTCCCCAGACATAGATGGCCCTAACTTTTAGTGGATTATCTCTAATTTCATGTTCATTAGCAATTACAGGACACATACATGCTTACGTACGGCTTACAAATCCTATCCATGAGACTCATGAATACCGTGAAATGTGTAGGTCCTCCCACGCAGGCTTGACTATAACCTTCATACTTGCCATATCTTGTTTTAACTGCTATGTTTGTAATGTCGTTTTCCTTATATTCACGGCTGATAGCAATTAAGATGTATGTAGCATCTTGTAATTCATTATGCAGGTTAACATCTCTAGGAAAAGGGTATCACTTATCCTTAGTGACTTTATTTAGCTTTCGATAGTCTATCAATACTTGGAGCATTCTATTTTCCTTCCACAAAGTGTATCAGGGTTCTTCAAGGTGACACACTATGTTTTATGAACCGTTTATCTAACAGCTCTCAGACCTGCCTTCCTTCCATGAGCTTCTTAACATACTTCAAATTCCGTACCACCAGACGTCACTACTTCTCTCCGATTCAAATTCCTTTAGAGCAACCTCATCTGTTGTCTTAAACCACATAATTGCTGCAAACATTCCCGCAAATTCCTTTATACTACTTCCCAACTAAGGTCAACCTTCTAGATGACCTCTATCTCGTTCAATAATCTCCGATGTAATCGTGCCATGTAGAGGGTCCATTCGTGAAGCAAGTAACTCCATTTGGATCCTAACTCCTTATAAGCATATCGATTGTTTCAACGAGATATGGGAGTAAGACTTTTAGCTCGAATTTTTGAATGTACGGAGTTTTCTAGGGTATGGCATTTGAGAATTACTTTAGAAAAGGTTGAAAATTTTAGAGGGGAAAGTGATTAACGCTTACGATCATAGATTGTTGTGTAGGTTTTCTTTGTCTCCCATTTAATGCATACTTATCACTCCGTTGTAGTTGGATCTCAAGTGATTTAACACATGAGATTTCTTGTAGCTGATCTTCTATGCTTCTTCATACCTCCTTTGGAGCAATACTATCCTTTAACCTCAACCATAGGTCTTCCCCATGAATTCTTCATTATCATCGACCGTATCGATTCGAGCTAATTTAGGACTTTATCAAGGTGCCTGCTAGCATAAGGAGGTTAACTACCACTCTAATAACCTATCATATAGCTTCGAGATCGTATTCCAACTTCATGACCTTCACTCTCGAATCACGAACTTATCACTCGGCTAGTAGAGCTCTTCGAGTAGAGAAAATCTTGCAAGGTTTTAAAGTTGTCCGCATCGACTATCACGTGTTCTTAACGATAAGGGTCATGAAAGTGGGTTTAGGGTGAGTAGCACTTCTCGTTAGACCATGAATTTTATGGAAAAATAAATTTTGAGTAGAGGGTGAGTGAAAATCGGGAATTCACAGAAGTTGTAAATTCATATTTTTGTTTTGAAAGCTCGAAGGTCAGTTTTCTCGGCAATTATCTCTAGCATTTGAGCCTTTATTTCTATGGAATCAGGATTTTAGAATGAGGTTTCACCTCCTACTTATTCTGGCACTCAGAAGTTTACCAACGACACGGCTAGTTAAAAGCATGGTCAAAATAATTCAACCTATGCTGCAGGTAAAGATTGTTAGTAGGTAACTAACGGTTCATTGATGATGAAGGATTTTACAAACACCTGGTACTATGAAAGGTGATTGTTAATCACTATCGGAGCTGATATTAAGAAATTTCTTTTGGATTAAGTGGTTCTATGATGTCGAATAGGTATTAAGTAATCAGTTATCAAAGACTTTAAGAAATTGATAGAGGAACTCCAGAGTCCAGAATGTCCTATGAAGTGCGGGCTAATAAGGAACAAAGAAGTGACAAGTCTTCTATGTCATTGACCACATGACGTGCTTCTCGACAATCTATTACTCCAATCTATTCTCGGTTATAGAGTTTATGTTAGTAAGTCTTTTATGATACTGACAAAGTTGAAACGAATTCTATAATAGATAGGAAGAAATCCTTGGGCATCACAAAAAGAATGAACAATATTGCTAAAGTAAACGCATAACTTAGGTGAAGTACTGTACTCTCAGCGTGAGGCTGGTTGAGCTTGAGAAGGAACATTTGATGATCATTTGAGTCAGATAATTGCATCATTATAACCCAATAGGATAGCAGAACAAAAGAAAAGAGAAGAAGAAGAAAAGGAGTAGTTACTACAATGTCGTCCCTTGTAGCTCTTCAAGTGTCAAATGGCTTCGTCCAACATGAAAGTTTTGAACATGAAATCATTGAATATATTCCAAATATTTTTTTTATTCTTGTATTTATTTGTTCTTTATGTGTTATACATAGATATTAGTTTACATGACAGGGCCCACCAGAATTCAAGTGTACCTGTAAATTCACCATTACGTGTGCACCCGTAATCGTCAATTTACCTTACACTATCATTCTAGTCATTCCCATCATAAGTTCCAAGTTTTGCGTAATTAGATCTTGGAGTTAAAGTTCTCATTCGGTCATCATCTACAATTAAGCACACTTAGATTTAAATTATGCCAACATTCTTGTTAACCCAAAAATTGTCTCAAAGTTAGTTTCAACAAATCAAGCAATAAATGAGCATTTAGGTACTTGCTATCCTAGGGAGCTGAACAAACAAAAACGCATCATGGTTACTATCTTACCACTAAATCCAACATGTATCCTCTTACAAATGAGGCATATAAGCAAGTATCATCATTCCAACAAGTATCATTATAATAGTTGTCTCATGTAACGACACAAGTCGTATCAAGTGTATAGCTAACAGCAGTTGTTTCATATAGTGACAAAAGTCATCTGTGCAATCAGATAAGTGTCTCTCCAGGATTTAGGTCCTGATATATGTGCACAGCGTTGGTTTCTAACATTCTTAGTACTCAATGTTCAGTGGTCCTGTTAGTTATCTCCAAAAGGTTCCATACCTTTCCTGATTTACTCGGGTGCACCTATCATAGGTAATACCCTAATGTACCAAGGTTTCTTATAGAGTAGAGAATTCTTAATGTGATATATGTAAACCTTAAGGTATACAAGTTAAAGATGGGAGTTCTTAAGGGAACCTATTCTTGCTGCAAACTTTGGATCACTGGATCATGGAAACAACCTACTAGGCTGGTCCTATTTACGGTTACAGCTTAGGTATTGCAAAGCAAACCAACATTTCTACACCTTCGTTCAACAAAGCTCGGAAAAGTCATCTTACTAAGGTGGTCCTATGGGGTTCATATGGTTGTAGTTTAGGTCTCGCGAAGTAGACCTACTTCTCTACAACGTTTGGCTCTGATACCAATCTGTCACACCCCGGGCCCAGAGAGGCGGGACGTAACGATTAGTAAACAACAACCAAAATGCAGCAGAAACTAAATGGTTTATAACAATACAACTCACAATATTTACTTTAGAATATTGGCTTTGTTTCAATTCACAAGGTGCCTCAATTTATAACCTATAGGTATCATGATCAATCTCTTGGTCAATATTTCTTGAGGCTTCAGTAATTAAGGCTTCTAGGCTCAAATTTTATCTTCAACATCTACCCTTACTTCTTGTTTCAGATTTAGATATCTTCAATAGCTCCACTATTCTCCCTAGCTGTGCCTGAAGACACGCTTAAAAAGATTTTGTGCCAACATAAAGTTGGTGAGTTCAAGTGGTTAAAGTTTCATAAAACAAAAGGGAATCTTAAAGTCCACATGATAAAGTTTTAGTATCAATAATAACTGTTGTGCGGTCATAATCAACCCTGCACCCAGTCCCGGCTAGCCTCTTCTAAAGTTATGTTGTACCGGTTAACCCCAAAGGGGAGAACTGAGCCTCAAAACAGTGGACCATACCTGCCGGATGGTTCACCATAGTATCTTATAAAAACCTATCACATGCCATAAACGATCCTTGAGGATCTCAGTGGGGTACCTCCCTGTATCGGGAGCCACTATTTGTAGGGGATTCCCCAAATAGATATATCCATATAAAACAAGCGGTTCACAAAAGAACTAATGATTATGATTCAAGCATCAGCAGGTATCATCAAAATCCATAACATAAGCATAACATAGTATCACAGATAAAGCTCCAGTTTAAAAGAGCATGCTTCATCCTTAAAACCAAAGTAAAGAGGGGAACACGAGAACTCACCTGGTATCCTTAAATAATTATGAGCTTGATAAAGAAAAAGGATGATCACCAAAAAAGCGATCCTAATTAGAACATATAAGATTCACGTTTAGAATTAGCACGATGTCATTTTATGCGTGTGGTTGAGCTCTTTAGTTAACTTGAAGTTAATGATTAGTATCATTGATGTACCTTAGCTTCTTGTGAAAATTATCAATTGTTATGTACTAACTCGTGCATATTAGGTTAATTAATGCCTTTATCCAATAAATGATTCTTTGTATAAAGAATGTAGCCATAAACAGTTGATATCAAGGATTCCAAATCTTTATAGATAATTTTTATTGATGATGTAAGTAATCTATATAATGTTTCAAGTGATGTTTATTGGGCTTTATAATATTTTGTGGTTTTCAAACGGGGCATATTTCAGAGGTGTTACATTGAATGTTTTTTTTTGTTGATTTTCATTTTACTCAAGATTAATCATGCCAATTGATTGAACTAAGAATTCAAATCTGGTTGGATCAAATACCTCAGTGAATGAATCAGCTAATTGATTATCAGTGTGAACTTGCATCAATTTGATTAATCCTTTTTAGCACAATCTCTCAAAAAGTGATATCTAATTTCAATATGTTTTGTTTTTGAGTGTTGAACTGGATTATTTGTTATGAACATAGCTGCTGTGTTGTCAATGTAAATTGGAATGTGCAGAAAGTTAAAACCATAATCAAGCATCTGGTTTTGAATCCAGAGAACTTGAGAACAGCATGTAGATGCTGCTATGTACTCAGCTTCTGCTGTTGAGACAGAAACATTGGTTCACTTTTTGCACTGCCAGGATACAAGTCTGGGACCAAGAAATTGACAACCGCCAGAAGTGGATTTTCTGTTGAAGTTACATCCCCCATAATCACTGTCAGTGTATGCATAGAGATTGAAATCTCCTTCCTTTGGATACCATAGTCCAAGAGCAGGCTAGCCCTTAAGATATCTAAATATCCTCTTGACTGCATTGACATGAGTTTCCTTGGGATCTGCTTGATATCTGGCACACACACAAACACCAAACATAATGTCAGGCCTACTGACTGTTAGATACATTAGTGAACCTATCATGGAATGATAGTGTTTCTGATCCACTGATTTTCCTTCAGGATCAGGTCCAATCTTCATTTTATTATCCATAGGAGTTCTGATGGACTGACAGTCAGCAAACTTGAATTTTTTCAGCATTGTTTCCACATATTTTGATTGATTGATGAAGATTCCGTCTGCTATCTGTTGGACTTGTACTCCCAGAAAGAAAGTGAGTTCTCCCATAGCACTCATTTGGAATTTTCAATGCATGAGATCTTCAAAGTCTTTACATAGAGTCTTGTTTGCTGAGCCAAAAATGATATCATCCACATATATCTGTACAAGCAACATGTCCTTTCCTTTTCTTTTTCTGAAGAGGGTCTGATGAATCTTTCCTCTCTCATAACCATTATCAAGAAGGAACGATGAAAGAGTCTCGTACCACTTCCTTGGAGCTTAATGAAGACCATACAAGGCTTTGTCTAGCTTGTACACCCTGTGGCGAAAATCTGGGTCTTCAAATCCAGGAGGTTGACTCACATAGACCACTTCAGCAATCTTTCTATACAGAAAGGCACATTTCACATCCATTTGATAAATAGTGAATTTCATGGATGCTGAATATGCAAGAAAGATTCTTATGGCTTCTAGTCTGGCTATAGGGACAAATACTTCATCATAATCAATTCCTTCTTCTTGTGTGTATCCCTGAGCTACTAGTCTTGGTTTGTTTCTAACGACGAGTCCACTGTCATAAGTTTTGTTTCTGTATAGCCACTTAGTACCGATAGGGTATTGTCCTTCAGGAAGATCTACCAGCTACCATACTTCTTGTTTATTGAATTGCAACAACTCTTCCTGCATTGCTTCAATCCAACTGTTGTCTTGAAGAGCCTCTTTGATATTTTTGGGTACTGTTTGACACAGAAAGCATGAGAACAAGCAGATGTTTGCAATGCTTGATTTGCTCCTTGTCACCTGTTCATTTAGTTCACCAATGATGTTGTCAACTGGATGATTTTTGTGTATTCTTGTGGTTGGAATTGAGTCACCAGCAATGGTTACATCAAGATTGGAGACATTCAGTTCATCTTGGTGCGAGGCAACTTCTTCTTGTACTGTTGGGGGGCTATGAAAGTAATTAAAATGTTCTAGTTCCTGCTTCAGTGTCAGCAGGGATTTGATTACTCCCATCATTTGAAGTTCTTTCAGTGTCAACCGGAGGGATGACATGAGTTTGAGTTCTAACTTCTTCTTGGTTTCTGGCTTCAATAGATGGCATCTCTAATGGAGAAGGTATTGTACTGGGACCATCCTCAATTGAAGCACTTTGATGTTAAACAGTATGTCTGAAAGGATCAGCTTGTAGTGGAACCTCTTCATCAAGTTGCTCAGTAGATGTTAGAGGAATCATTGGAAAGTCACTCCTTCTTTCTACTAATGATGAAGGTACAGCTGATTGTATGTTTCCTGTATTAAACATGTGAGATTGGTCAAACGATTTAGTAAATGAGTCAATATCAAACAACCAATCAGGACCATTAGTTGATTTGGGAAATGAATGTTCCTTGAATTGAATATTTGTTGATTCATTAATAATGTTTCATCTAGGATTAAACACTCTGTAAGCCTTTGAAACAGAAGAATAATCTACAAAGAATCCTTCATCAGACTTGGATGAAAACTTTCCCAAATGGTCATGGGTGTTTAATATTGAGACAGGACAGCCAAATTACTCGAAAAATCCAATGAATGGTTTTCTTTGAAAAATGAGTTCATAAGGTGTCTTATTACTTTCTTTGACGATCAAAGTTGACAGGACAGCCAAATTACTTGAAAAATCCAATGAATGGTTTTCTTTGAAAAATGAGTTCATAAGGTGTCTTATTACTTTCTTTGACGATTAAAGTTCTATTTTATACAAAGCACGATGTGTTAACTGCTTCTGCCCAAAAGGTGATTGGCAGTTTAGCATCTGCTAGCATAGTGCGTGCTGCTTCAATTATTGTTCTATTTCTCCTTTCAGCTACTCCATTTTGTTGAGGAGTTCTAGCCGCACTAAATTGATGAGCTATGCCTTTGGTTGTACAAAAAGAACTCATATCTTCATTTTTAAATTCTGTCCCATTATCACTCTTGATTGTTTTGACTTTAAGATCAATTTGATTTTCAATTTAGTGATAAAATGTTTTATTAATTGGGACGCTTCATTTTTATGAAGTAAGAAGAAGACCCATGTGAATCTAGAAAATTCATCTATGATCATCAAACAATATTGCTTCTTTCCCATACTCACAACATGAGTTGGTCCAAAAAGATCCATATGAAGTAGTTTTAATGGAGAATCGTTGGTGTTCACCAACTTTAGCTTCTGAGATGACTTGTGTTGTTTTCCTTTGAGACACGCTGAACAGTGGTCAATGAAGTGGAATTCTTTTTGAGGTAAACCAATAACTTGATTTCCTTTGACCAGTCTGTTCATGTTTTTGAAATTTGTGTGTCCCAATTGTCTATGCCAAAGTTGTGATTCATCAAAAGATGCTTTTGATAGAAGACATGTTTCTTCTTTTGGTGATGCAGAATTGAGGTTAATGACATAAGTGTTATTCTTCCTCGGTGTTTTCAAGACAACCCATTCTTAAGGAATTTGAAACCCTGGTTTCAGAATGTACCAATGAGTGTTAGTGAAGTGAGTGGAATATTTCTTGTCACAGATCTGAGACACGTTGAGAAGATTAAACTTCAGTTGTTCGCAGTAATTCACTCTGTCAAAGCTCAGTATTCCACTTGTCACAGATCCTTCACCTGTAATTCTACCACCATGTGAATCTCCTCCAAATACCACAGTAGTTCCTTGAATGTGCTTAAAATCATGAAGGAGGGAACGATCTCCAGTCATGTGTCAGGAGCATCCACTGTCCACATAACATAAACTATTGGACCTGTATGAATGACCCTACAAGCACAGAAAGAACTAATTAGAATATGAAACCCAAGCCATGATGGTCTTGGGCTTACCGTTTCTATCCATGGTAGTAACCTGTTGGTATTTTCCTCTAAACTAGGACTTTGGTGATGAGGTCATGCTTGATTTGTTTCTGAAACTTGAATGGTTTATTATATCAACTGAAGAGTCAGATGAGTATTCAAACCTTTGATCCCTGTTTCTTTTTAGAAATTGGATTTGTTTTTTGTTATCAAAATTGGTTTTAGAATTATAGAAATCATTAGCTTGTTTGACTACTTGATTTTTATATCTTTGGATTCTGTTTGAAGTTTTCAGATTTTTCACATCATCATCATACTTAGAAACTCTGTGACGAGGACGCCCATTGATCTTATGTTTCTCAGACATGATTGGAGAGATAGGCTTGTTCTGAGGTATTCTCAATCCCTTTTGTTTAAAGAAACAATCAGATGTATTGTGATTTATCATGTTATGGACAAAATAGTATTTGTTGAAATAACAGTTCTTGGTGGAGTGATTGTTCATATCACAAATTGAATAGTATTAATTGTAAAAGCATTTATCTGTTCTGTGATTAGACCTCTCACACACATCACAGTACATATGTTTGTTTCTAGCTAGTGATCCTGGTGTTGAGGATTTTGTAGCTTTGACAGATTTGGAATTAGATTCATTCCTTGGTTTTGATGAGACAGCCTGATCAACCTTGTTAGTAGTTTGTTTCACAACACTACTGACTTTGCTTTTCTGAGGCTGCTCATGCTTTCTTGATCTTTGCCTAATTTCTTTTTCAAATTGGTTCACATTCTCTTTGTTGAAAATATCAAAGCCAACCCCTTGCTTTGATTTTGAAGTTTGAGGGTCTGAGTTAGTTTTAGCTTTTGTGACCCGAAAAACTTTTCTTTTGATGGATGGTGAATCATTGTCTGATTTTCTTGAATTTTTTGGACAGTTTATCTCACTATCAGGTCTGCTTTCAGTAGGTAGATTCACCCTATCAGCTTTTATTTTCTTTTCCTTGGAAATTGCAGGAATGAATTTCATAAAATGAACAATAGCCTTGATTGGGCTGGTCGTTTTGATCACACTCACTGTCTTGTCTGAACACTCCTTGATTTTAATTGGGTGTCCTAACTTGATTTTGTTCTCATTTGTTTCTATGTAAACACTAGGTTTATTTTGAGGATTGGTGACTTGTTTTACTATTGTTTTAGGTTCAATAGTGTTAGGTTCATTTTCCTGTTTGAGTGTGATAGAATCAGGCATGACAGTGCAGTTGTCATTGTATGGTGGTGGACAAGAGTTGTATCCAATACAAGACATGTCTTTGGGATCCTTTTGAGAATCAAGCATCTCTTGCAGCTTTACTAATGACTGTTGAAACTTTTCTAGTTTCAGTTCAGTAAGATTTTATTCAGTTTTAGATTGAGCTAATTTTTTCAGTCAGTTGCTCATTCTCAGCTGCAAGAGTGTACTTTTCACCATGCAAATTCTCAATGTCAGAGATGAGAGATTTAATTTTGATTTCAAAGCTTTTTATTTCTCTCTTGAGCATCTCTGACTTGACCTTTTCTTCTTTATTTTTATCAGCCAGTTTATGATTATGCTCTCTATAACCTTGCAGTTCATTAATGTATTTATCACTACAAAGGTTAGATTTTACCTCAGTAGGCATGGGAGAAGGTCCATCATTGATGTGAGCCATGAGTGCATGGTTTAGAAATTGAGGCTTTACTTCCTCAGCATACATGCTCCAGTCACACACTCCATCCTACCTGATAACAAGAGCATTAGCTAATAACTGATTGCTTCCATAAGCTTGATTGGTCAGTTGAGGTTAAGTCTGATGTGATTGTTGATGATGATGAAGCTGTTATTGATGACTGTTAGAGAGAAAGCTTGAAGATGATTGTGATGATGACTGGCTCTGAGAAGGCCTTTGAGTATTGTAGTTTCTTCTGGGAGCATTGCATTCTCTAGAGAAGTGGCCAGTCATACCACAATTGAAGCATTTCACTTTTGATTTGTCATATCCAAGCTTGGTGTTTTCATTAAGGTGAAGCTTTTTCCCTTTTCTGAAAAACTTCTTTGCTCTCATAGCAATCATGGCCATTTGCCATTGCAAGTCCATTTCCTCCACATCATCTGGATCCATTTCTTCCAGATCTTCTTGGATCAGATGTGCAGATGTGAGTCTTCCACCTAAATAGGCTTCAAAGCTAGCAACAAATGCATTGTAAGTTGCCTTTTGTTCTTCAAATTTTGGATCATCAGGGGTAGGAGTTGCAGAGAATCCTGATGCTTGGCTTGTTGAAGTTGATGGGGAAGATGTTGATGGTCTGTTGGATGGTGGGTCTGTAGTGAATCCAGTTGACTTAGCTTGATCCCTTGAGGAGATGAAATCATCCTCTTCAGTAATGAAGGCATTTTCCACAGAGTGAGTATCTGTAGGAAACTTGTGTGCTTCAATTACTATGGGTCCTCCCAGATTTCTGATTCTTTCATCCAGTTCCAAAGCTTCTATCTTTGCTATCATAATATCCAGGGTGGTGCTCTCCAAATCAAGAGTATTCTTCAACATAGTTACATTTTGTTTCCAATTTGCAGGAAGACTATGTAACATCTTCTTATTTAACTCCTTTGACTTGTAAGTAACACCCATGATCTCTAAATCATTCACCAACTGCACAAATCTATGCAACTGTTTAGATATGGACTCCCCTTTGGATGGATGAAATGTCTCATACTGATTCACAAGCTTGTCTTTGTTAATTTTACCCACTTCGCTGCTTCCTTCACACGTGATTTGCAGTGCATCCCATATAGCTTTTGCAGTGCCATACTTTTCCAATCTTTTAAGCACATCCATTTTAAGTGCTTGAGTGAGTATGGAGTAAGCTTTGAGGTCAATCTTAATCTTCTTGTAATCATCATCATCAAGAGTAAGATCTTCAATAGGAATTCTTGATGTCTTGTACAGTGCAGCTTGATCTACAGATAATGTAACTGGAATGTGTGGGCCTTTGCATATTGAGATCCAATAATCAGGATCAACACCTGTAATATAGTTCATTAATCTGATTTTCCATTGTTTAAATTCAGATTTATGTTTGAGCATGGGTGGTTTTGAGGCATGCCCAAGTTTAGAATAATTATGTGAATCCATAGTTAACTGTTAGTTTTAACTTGTTTAGATTTGGATTTAAGTGATTTTTATGGTTAATTAGTCCAAATAGTCCAACAAGTCCGAACTTAGTCCTGTAACAATGGATCTGCTGAGAGTATGTAAATTTCAGCAAGAATATTCTGAATATTTGACTTTTGATTTTCTGTTTTTAATGACCGTGCAACCTGAACTGTTTGTTCTAAGAGGAGACCTTCGGGTGAACAGTAGCAGTGGAGTATATCAGTGAGTATTCAGTTGGAATACTGAGAAGAGATTTTCAAAACCTCTAAACAACAACTCAATCAACAGATCAATCGGGTTAAACCTAGATCTGAGCAGATATGAGTAATAATCGAGAGCCAAAGCTCTGATACCAATTGACTGGGTTTGAGAATGATAATCTCTGTTGATATGAATCAAAAAAGGATCGAATATGAAGATTGAGTCAATGATTGAAAGGCGGAATCAAATAATCAATGAACATAGAATACTTGATATACTCATAAATGCACTCTTGTATTAATTAGATGAACTGTTACAAAGTAAATGCTAGGGTTTAGCAAGCTACAGTAACAAGACAGCTAACATAGGAGAAAGCAAAGTATATTTTGATTGTCTATTCTAGTAAATGCAAAAGTCCCAAAAGTCATCTCTCACATACGAGGTTTCTATTCTATTTATAGGCGGACTTACAGCTTGTACAAAAAGACTAAACTACCCTTACAATATTACAGAATAGTCCAAGTCTAAGTCTTCATCCGCATTTGTTTTTTGTCATCCGCATTGACTAATGCGGATGAGTAAATCTTCATCAGCATTGATCTTCTATCAGCCGCATTAGTGTGTGGTCATCAGCATTAGTCAATGCGGATGAGCAAACACTTGGCGCATTTGTTGCTGGTCATCCGCATTAGTTAATGCGGATGAACAAATGCCTTGTCCGCATTTCATCGGCTGTCCGCATTAGTTAATGCGGATGAACAAGTACTTGTCAGCATTTGTTCTTGGTCATCCGCATTGACAAATGCGGATAGCCGACACTTGTACTTTTTCTTCTTATGCAGAAACTTCATTATTCGCATTTCTTCTTGGACTTAGGGAGATTTCCAGCAAAACAACCATCCACCTCTTGAATTGGCATGTATGATCCTTTTAGGGTCCAACATCTTACTGCTTCAAGATCAGAGATAATGTATGTTGTTTGTGTCTGTTCCTGGTATCAATCAGACTTGAAGGAATCTCACTTAGTTGCTGTTAAAAGAATATTCATGTATCTCAAAGGTAAACCGGCTTTAGGGATATAGTATCCTTACGAAGGAAACTTCGAGTTACATGGATATACTGATAGTGATTATGTAGGATGTTGTCAAGATAGAAAATCTACTAGCAATGGTTGTCATTTTTTAGGACCCAGATTAGTCTGGTGGCAATGTAAGAAACAAACAAATGTCACCGTTTCAACCGTAGAAGCTGAGTACATAGTTGCTTCAGCAGGATGTTCTCAAATCCTTTGGTTACAAAACCAACTGCTGGATTATGGGTTCAGCTTTCTTAAAATTCCAATTTACATTGATAACACTGCTGGTATGTTAATTACAGCTAATCCTGTCCAACATTCAAAAACAAAACATATCAAGATTTTATATCATTTTCTCAGAGATAACTCTAAAACAGGTTTAATCATTCTGATTCAAATTGCAACTGAAAAATAGTTGGCAGGCCTATTTATTAAAGCCTTCTTACCAGGATGGTTTGAGTATTTGGTAAAGTCAATTGGTCTTATTAACCATGTGTAAAAGCTAGTTTTTGAGCATTTCAGTAAATTAAGTCCTAACATGATCAAAACCCTCCCTTAACTAAATAGGACACAGCAAGAGAAACTGTCATTGTTAATTGCCTGATTGTATTTTGTGTGTGCATATTTATTAGAAAAAGTAAAACCAAATACAAATAGAAAATTAAAATCAAAAGATAAAACATAAAACAAAAATTACAAAAATGGAGTTTTTCTTTGTTAATTCATTATTTAGGAATGAATCTGTCCTTGCAATATGTGAGAAATGATAGTACATTAGTTGGATCAGTTGCATATTTCACTCGATAATAATGTCTGACATGATCAGATTTGATGTGTCAGCAAATTCATGAAATTATACTAAAAAACTAAATTCTTAGGATTAAACTAAATGCATTATGCATGTATGTGTATTCATCTTAGTACTAATGAGTAGTATTAGCTTATCGGATTGATTGCTTGTAAAGTTACAAAACTCACACCTGTTGGTAATATGAATAACCATGAGCTCTATTATAAGCATCAGCTCACTTCTCTATTATTAGTGATCATAGACCTGAAGTGATGAGATATCCTTTGTTGTAAGTGATTATAGACCTGGATATTCTCCTTTGATGCAAAATGATGCCAATGTGCACAACCCATTCAAATAGATGGTTAGAGATTATGAAATGGTTTTCCATGAAAAATTCTCATCTAAATTATAAACATGAACTCTAGTTATGAATATATGTCAGGTTATAAGTTGAGAAACTATGCTTTCTTGCATACCTTGATGATAGTTGATCTCTCTAAGTCTATGTGTGGGTTACATCATGTCATATCTAATTCAACCCTAATCAATCCAAGAATTAAAAAAGTAGGTGTGGTGATTCTTTTTCAAAAACACTCATTGTCTGTCCTTGGATCTTGTGTCTCCTTTGCCGTGAAATCACTGACTTGGAACACACTTGATGAGGATTTAATCATTGTCTATGACTATCCATAATTTATTTATTTTAATGTGATGATCTTAACAGATATGATCTCACAGCAGACATTGATTCCATTATAAATATTAGATTTTTGTTCTCCTTTAATTTTGATTTTTGCATGTTTCTGTGTGCAGGCATATTAACAATGATTAGTGTGCTCTTCATATGCAAATTCAAGAAACTTCTAAGTTTTTAAAGTCTACTACGTAGGCACATGAGTATGGATAAAACGCCCAACACTTAACCAAATTTTCAGACTTATGACAACTATTTAGGCGCATGAGTTTGTCTGAAACGCCCAAACACTCATAAATTTCTGAAAAATCATCATGCTTCTATTTGGACTTTTGAACACTATTAAGGCGCATGAGATTTCTTTCATGAGTCTAACACTTGTAATTTTCAAGTCTTCCACCTGAACACTGTTTAAACATATTAGTACTATTCACGTATTACTTTTTAAACAATTTGTCAAATTTTGACTTTCACCCAAAATTTACATAATTAACCCTCAATTTTGAACTTTTGACATTTCAAACTTTTATTTTAATTTAATTTTTTTATGTTTTGACCTTTTTATTTTTTTGTTTTTAAATTTTCAAAATAATTTCCCTTCATTTTAGTCTCCGATTTAAACAAATAATCTCATATTAAAATGTTATAAGAAGCTTTTCCACTTTAAAATATTTTCAGGTTTATTTTACATTATGACAAACATACACATGCTTGAACTTTTAGCTTCATCCTTTCTATCCAAAATATTTAATTTTGATTTTTCATATCTTGAAATTTGAATTATTTTCTGTTGGACACTTTTACTTTTTATTCCCCCTAAGCTTTTAAGTTTAATATAAGAGTTGGGCGTTTCAAGTGAAAAATTACCAAGTGTTGGGCGTTTCAGCTAGTCTCATACACCTGAACAGTGCAAAAGCACCTAAACAGTGCTTATGCGTCTGAACAGTGCTCATGCGCCTAAACCCATGCGCACAAACAGTGCTCATGCGCCTAAATTCTTGTGTAAAAATCGACCCCATGCGCACAAACAATGCTTATGCGCCTAACCCATGCGCACAGACAGTGTTCATGCAAAATTTTCACTTAATATAAATATAACACTTTGTGATTTTAGTCATTTCATTCACTCAAAGCCCCTGAACATACACACCCGACTCTTGAACTCCTTGATTCTCATACACTGATTGTTTATTGTTCTAAACTTGTGATTGATAGTGTGTTTATCAGATTATAAATGTAAGTTCATGAACAAATTCAAAAAAAATTCAAGATTCTAATTTGAATTTTATTGGGCATTTCATTGCTATTCGGGCAATCAACCCTAGACGAATGCTATTTTCAAAATTTGTGATCAAAATGAGAATTAAGAACAGAAATTGATAATATATTGTTAATATAAACTTGATTTCGAGCCTATTGATACATTCAAAACTGAATTTCATCAACATTGATCCTGATGATGATTGTTCATCAGTCGACATAAAGATGAACAGTCAAAGTTTGAATTGTTTGATAAAAATAAAAACAAATTCATAAAAATTCATTTTCTAATATGTTTTTTATAAAAATTTAATGAATTGATGTCTTTTAAATCATATATACTCTATCTTGAATGTATTTTGTCCTTGAATAGAATACATAAACACTTAGAAAATTTTCAAAGTGCAAGTTAGATTAAAAATTTTCAAAAACATAAAAATTCATTAGATTTCAATAAACATTAATTGATTCTAAAGTGTTAACATCCAATTGATTAAATTTCTTGTTTCATGTTTGCAGATGGCTGAATTAAAGTTTGAACCTAAGCATAATATAGTAGCTTTGCTTAATGAAAATATGCATGATGTTGTGAGTTATGAGAAGATGATTAGGTTCCTGCTAAGAACTAAGTACGTGTATGCCATGTGTTACCAATCTATCATTTATAAAAGATTGATGAAGAGATTTTGGAACACAGCTACAGTTGAGCTAAAGGATGATGGAAGAAAAGTTTTGAGGGGATTCATCACTAATGATAGGATGATAGAAGTATCTGAAGATTCTACCAGGGATGCCTTACGAATGGGATAAAATGACCTTGAAGACTTAGCTGAGCTCTCATTTAATGAATGTAGAGAAATATTTATAGCTATGGGTCACCCAAATAATTTTCCAAAGAAACAATTCTTTAGAGCTAGAGTCTACAATTATTGGAAACTACTTTTTTATATCTTCCAGCATTTCATGTCTAAGAGGAGTGTAGGATGGAACACTTTTCCTGTAGACATAGAATCACCTATTGTAGCTCTTGTAACAAATAGAAGATTCAACATGGCTTACAGATGATCATAAATAAAGAATACCCTGATTTCCATGTATATGGTGTTGGTGGAGAATTCTTAATTCTTGAGCATATGACTAAGATATCCTACAAAAGGCTAGCCATGATTACAGGTGCACCAAATGTACCTATGTTTGACTACATGTTGAATGTGGCCAGAGATGCGGTAGACATCGATGTAGATCATTTTCACTTGATTGAGGATGAACCAGTTGATCCTAATGATCTCATTGACGAAGTTCCTCAAGAACCTTCTGATGATGATGAAGATGAAGGAGATGATAATGTGAATGATGATGAGCAAGATGATGATGAAAGCTCTACTAGTGGTGATGATGATGATAATGATGATGATGGTGGTGTAGCTAAGGGTATTAATGAAGAAACTACTATTGATGATGAGCATGTTGAAGAAGTTAATGAAGAAACTCATACTGATGATGAGATGGATGTTAATATGAATGAAGATCTTGAGCAACAACAAGAAGATTTTTGTATTGATTACATTGATGCAATGATGTCAGAGCCTATTTTTCAAAGCTCTACACCTATTGTTGATTCTCCTATGCAAACATTTCAAGAAGTATTTGTAACTGAAGAAACTCATGTTCAAACAGCACAAAATATGTCTATACAAACAGAAGAAGTTCAAGATGTAGATGTGATTGATACTTTGAAAGAAGCTAACAAGGGACAAGAAGAGATTATTGAGAAGTTAAAAGAAGAAAATGAGAAGTTGAAGGAAGTTTTTGTAAAGAAAGATGAAGAAATTTCTATGCTTGTGAAAGATAAAGAAGAGAATATGAAGACTTTTGAAGTCATGATAAGAGATTATGATCTGATGGAAGAAAGGTTCAATAAGTTGAAAGAAAAAAATGAACTTTTGGAAGATGAATTATAAAGAATAAAGTCTTTATCTCCAGAAGTCATGATCATTTCTAAAGTTAATCTGATAGATGTTAAGAAGATCTCTACAGTTGATAAAGGTAAAAGGAAGATTGATGATGTAGATGTTTCAGTTTTACCTGAATCATCAGCTAAAGTTCAAAAGATTATTGATGAATCTACTACTCAAGAAGAAAAAGAAGCACATGTTCAAGAGAAAATAGGAGCTCTTGATGATTTAGAAGGTGAATTTGGTGATGATTGGTATGATGAGGTTTTGGAAGATGAAGATATTGTTATGGCAAATTTTGAACCTACTTTCTCTTTAATAGAAACAATTCAAGAAGATATACCTGTAGATATTGAAGATAGATATAATTATCTGATCAAGATGAAGTACAACAGAGTGTTTCTTGATGGTTTAACATTATCTCAAATTAATGAAGAGTTTGAGAAATGCATAACTGCTGAATCAGTTGCTCCAGTTGATCAGGATGAGATAGTAGTTGAGCATGGATTATTGAATCCTTTACAAGAAAGTATAAATATTGAAGAACTTTCTACATCTGAGCTAGACCATCCTGGTCCTGATAATATGAATATACCTGCTCTGAGAATCTAGCTCCAATCTAGAAACTATCCAAGAAAGAAGCTTAATAGATTACAATCAGAATCTTTAAGAAATTTAGTAAGAAGATTTTAAGAAACATAATGGCAAACAAATAAGATGGTTTTACTTGATATGGATAATCCATAGTACTTGGAGATAACTAAAAGAACAAGAATTTTGAAGCCTCAAGAGATCAAATCAATGGCTATGAAGAGCAGTGTATATGAAAGGAGAAAGTAGCTTATGAAGATGTTTCTAGAGACAGAAAAACAAGCATATCAAGTATCTATGGAACAAAAGCAATTATGGAATAAAGCTCGATCGGCAGGTGACTTGGTTAGAAATGTATTGCAAAAAGGATGATCAATTTTTGAACTGCTTAATGCTATGATTGTTCCTGATATAACCAAAGATGTTAAGATAGTAGCATGGAAGTATGATGAAGTCTTTGATGCTTTCTTGATTAAAAGAGTTAATGCAATTTGTGATGTTTATCACTTTTATTCTAGCATCATAAATCTGCCGGTGCAAGACTTAAAGGAGCAGAATAAATTGCCTCTAATCAACCCGACAAGAGCTAGTCGAGGTGAAAATTTGAACAATTACTCAATAGAGGCATGACAAGAATGAGTTCATTTTTGCAAACTAGGTGTGATCAAGAAGATAAGGAATATTTTAATTCTTTGAAAAAGAAAAGAAAATATAATGGAAAGCAAGCTAAGGAAGAATAATTTTTGATTGCATTTAGTGATCAATACTTTGATAAGGTTACTACTCCTGGATTAAAGGTGATTGAAGGAACTCAAAATCCAAACCAATTTTAAGATGGTTCTACAATGCAGATACGTTTAGGTTAAAATTAGTTCAAGATCTAGATAATTGGAATCGTGACATGATTTCATTATTTGGATTGTTCAATTTAAAGCTCTTGCCTCCTAGTTTCATCTCTTTTTTGTCAATCCAGAAGTTTGAAAATGTAGTACCAGAAGTGGTAGAGAATGATAAAAAATACTTCTTGTCCATTATCAAAGTGATGAATGCAGCAATGGAAAGAATATCTGTGACAACCGGCCTCAAGGTCACTTTTCTAACCCTAACTGCTTACATCATCACCTATCTTATGAGTACTAATAATAGAAACAATCAACTCTTAGTAGTGAATTTAGAATCATCAACTTCTATTATTTACATTTCTATGATTTTATGTGATTTTTGTGAATTTTAGTTAGTTAAGTTTTACCTTTTAAATTAGTGTCCCGGGAAAGTCAATTAGTCACCGTTACAAGGAAATCAATTCATTATTGAAACAATTAAAATGTGTGCATACACATACTTAATTTTCGGCCTAAGACATGCATGTGCATGCACAACACTTAACAAATAACTAAAAACTTTTACCATCCAAAATACTACACTACACAACAAATTAATACTACATAATATTAATTTACATTAAAATTTAAATCAAAAAGCCTCACAAGAGGCCAAATCTCGGCCACCCCCTCTTGGCCAATGCATTGCCTCCTACACCACTAACACATCTCACCATACACTTTACATGCATTCTTACAAACCCACACTCCACCTTCAAGTGACTGCTAGTTTTATCTCTAGTGCTTTTAGATCTTATATTGACTTAGATGCGTGTACCTTAACCGACGTGTTTACCGTTGAATTAGCTGATGGTAACATTTTAGAAACTAATGAGATCATCAAGGATTGCTCATTGAATCTTGAGGGAAACACATTTAGAATAGATCTGATGCCCATTAAGCTAGGAGGGTTTGACGTGGTGGTTGGTATGGACTGGCTAGCTAAGAATAGAGTCGAAATTGTATGCGATGAACGCCTACTCAAGGTACCGTTGAACGACAAGGAAGTGTTAGTGGTGCAAGGAGAAAGGAGTAACACTTTATGCCCCATGATATTCCATTTAATAGCTACCAAGAGCTTAAGGAAGGGATGCTCAGCTTTCATAGTCTACGCGATGAAGACCAAAAAGGAGAAGAAGATTGAAGATATCCCAGTCGTTTCTGAATACCCAGAAGTGTTTCCGGAAGACCTACCGGGACTTCCCCTGAATCGACAAGTTGAGTTCCAAATAGATTTGTTGCCTGGCGCTGCACCAGTAGCCAAGGCGCCGTATCGACTCGCCCCTCCTGAAATAAAGGAACTGATGATGCAAATTCAAGAACTATTGGACAAAGGATTCATACTTCCGAGTTTCTCTCCATGGGGTGCCCCGTGCTATTTGTGAAGAAGAAGGATGGAACCTTATGCATATGCATTGACTACCAGGAGTTAAATAAACTGACCATAAAGAACCGTTACCCTCTTCCGAGGATAGACGACCTATTCGACCAACTACAAGGAGCAAGCTACTTCTCCAAGATAGATTTGAGATCCGGTTACCACCAACTGAAGATAAGATAAGAAGACATACCCAAGACGTCCTTCCGAACTAGGTATAGACACTATAAGTACTTAGTCATGCCCTTTGGTTTGACGATATCTCAGCCTCTAGTTTGATCAATTAGGTTGTATTCGCAGCGGATTTAGCACGAGAATTAGCAATTAAAGCAAGAACACATATGATTTTGCACGTAACAGTACAAATATAGAGAGAGAGAACAATTCTACCAAAAGGTATTTTCTATTACTCACACGTTTCGGCCCGGTTACAATTAGGTCATCTTCCTTTTATAGAGGAAGAATGACGTCAGCTGATGTCACTTGATAGTGACATCAAACCGTTATTAACAAACTACTGAAAGAACACTAAACTACTGAAGATGTCAAACAGCTGACATCTTCTTACAAAAAGCTAAATGTTCTAACTTATTACAAACTACTGAAGAAATAAGAAACTATTGAAAGTTACAACGACTAAAGAACAAACTCCTCAGTTGTTTACAACTACTGAACTATAACAGCTGAAGAATAAGCTCTTCAGCTGTTGTACAAACTACTGAAAGGAAAAATACAAAACAACTGAAAAGTAAAAACCATCACAACAACTGAAGAAGGCTTCTTCAGCTGTTATGACAAACTCTAAAGCTTCAGCACTTGATCTTCAGACATTGGGCTTCAGATGTTTCATCAGCTGATGACTTTAGTAGTTGTCATCAGCTGATGTCTTCAGTCTTTGTCTTCAGACTTTGTGCATCAGTTGTTGATCTTCAGTTCTTCAGTTCTTCAACTGTTGATCTTCAGCACTTGAGTCTTCAGTACTTGAAGTCTTCAGTACTTGTATTCTTCAGTACTTCAGACTTCAGTACTTGTCTTCAGTACTTGGGATCTTCAGTTGTTGTTCTTCATATCTTTGATCTTCAGCTGTTGAGTCTTCAGTCTTTGTCAAACTGCTGATGAAGCCTTCAACAGTTGTTGTGATGTCATGTGGGACTTAGAGGTTTTCCTGATCTTGGCTCATTGGTTCTTTTGGTCCCACACCCTTATCTCGACAAATTTGTGATCGTGTGCGACATCCTAATCTACTCCGGTAGTAAGGAAGAGCACGAGAAGCATCTCAGACTAATTCTTGAGTTACTCAAGAATGAGCAACTATTTGCCAAATTTTCTAAATGTGAATTTTGGATGCGAGATCCAGTTTCTAGGGCATGTAGTGAATGAGAATGGGATTCAAGTTG
The DNA here is from genome assembly GCA_024085815.1 of Flaveria linearis. NCBI lineage: Eukaryota > Viridiplantae > Streptophyta > Magnoliopsida > Asterales > Asteraceae > Flaveria > Flaveria linearis. The sequence goes on from CM044013.1 coordinate 38,492,884, forward strand.
ACCCTTCCAAGATTGAGGCCATAAAGAATCGGAAGATTCCTGAAACTCCCACTGAGATTAGGCAATTCCTAGGATTGGCCGGATACTACCAACGATTCATAAAGGACTTCTCACGCATTATGCAACCCTTGACCGCACTGACTAAGAAGAACAAAACCTTTGTGTGGGAACAAGAGCAAGATGAAGCATTTGAGACGCTTAAGGAAAAGTTATGCAGTGCACCTGTTCTGGCCCTTCCAGAAGGAGTCGAAGACTTCGTAGTCTATTGTGACGCCTCGCGTCAAGGGCTAGGATGTGTGCTAATGCAACGCAACAAGGTCATTGCCTATGCATCTAGACTGCTAAACGATCACGAGAAGAACTATACTACGCACGATTTGGAATTGCGTGCCGTGGTGTTTGCTCTCAAAATGTGGAGGCACTACCTCTATGGCACGAAATGCATCATCTACACTGACCATAGAAGTTTGCAACACATTCTTGACAAGAAGATGCTAAACATGCGTCAGAGAAGATGGGTTGAGCTGTTAAACGACTACGAGTGTGAAATCCGTTATCATCCCGGTAAGGCCAATGTTGTGGCAGATGCTTCGAGCAGAAAGGAGAGAGAAAAGCCTCTTCGTGTACGGGCCTTAAGGATAAGTGTGTACACCGACCTGATTGCAAGGCTAAAAGAAGCTCAAGGTGAAGCATTAAAGGGAGAAAATTTAGCAGGAGAAGCCCTAACTGGAATGGAAAAGCGGTTAGAGAGGAATGATGATGGTACATATAAATATGAGGGGAGAACATGGGTGCCGAAGTACGGAGGAATTAGCGAGGTGATCCTCGATGAAGCACACAAATCCAGGTACTCGGTTCACCCCGAAAGCGACAAAATATACCAGGACCTAAAGGCACTGTTCTGGTGGCCTGGAATCAAGAAAACAATCGCTATGTATGTCGGGAAGTGTCTAACCAGTGCCATGGTAAAAGCTGAAAACCAAAAACCGTCGGGGACGTTGCAACAGCCCGAAATCCCAGAATGGAAATGGGATAACATCGCGATGGATTTTGTTACAAAGTTACCTAGAACGTTTAGAGGTCATGATGCTATTTGGGTAATAGTAGATAGACTAACTAAATCAGCTCACTTCTTGCCGATTCGAGAAGACTACGACCTGTCAAAACTGGCTCAACTATACATCGATGAAATAGTGACTAGGCATGGTGTGCCACTATCAATAATCTTCGACCGTGATAGCCATTTCACTTCTCGTTTCTGGAAATCACTCTAGCAGGCCTTAGGAACCCGTCTAGACTTAAGCACTGCTTACCACCCACAACTGACGGTCAGAGCGAAAGGACCATTCAAACTTTGGAAGATATACTGAGAGCTTGTGTGATTGACTTTGGTGGGAACTGGGATACCATCTCCCTTTGGTAGAGTTTTCCTATAATAACAGTTACCACGCAAGTATCAAGGTAGCTCTGTATGAGGCTCTCTATGGTAGGAAATGCCGGTCACCATTGAGTTGGAATGAAATTGGTGATAGCCAAGTATTGGGACCCGACATCGTGTTGTAGACCACCGATAAGATTTTCCAAATCAAGGAGCATCTACGGGCAGCAAGGGACCGTCAGAAGAAATACGCTGATAGGAGACGAAAACCATTGTTGGTACACATGTCCCCAGTTCTAGTCTAGTGAGCTTAAATGTAATAGAACTTCTTCTTGTAACACGTATGTAATGTTTAATCAATCTAATGAGAATCTCTTCTATATATGGTTGTTGATTATTTAATGTTATATCTACTTACATTATTAGTTGTTACACACATAATATGACCATGTTATATAGGTTTACAGTTGTGAGACATAGTTCTGAATCATTAAAGGTTCAAGAATGTGTTTGACTAAGAATCTTATTCAGTCGCACGACTGGACCATGCGAATGGTCCAACCGCACGGTTGAACTAGGTGATTGAGTAAATCACACGGTTGAGTCATAAGACTGACTCAAGCGTACGAATGAACCAATCGTATTACTCAGTCGCACGACTAAGCCAGTCGCAAGGCTCAGTCGCACGAATGAGATCTGTAACCTATAAATACCACTTAATTCGTGGAAAAGAAGTACACTTCGAATACTTGAAACCCTAATCGACCCAGAACGTCCAGTTCGTCCATTCCAAGTTCATAGAACGTCTGAGATCATTCCTAGTCTATTCTTAACGTTTTCTATTCGTTAGGATTGATCTTGATTTCGTTCTCCCTGATTGGATCTCCAATCAAAATTCTATGTTTTTACATGAAAAGATCCAATCTTTCTATTAAAAATCGAGTCTTTACGTGTGCATGTTCTGAAAAATCAATATTTTTCGAGTTTCAGCTCTAGGGTGCAAAAACTTGCGTTCTAGGTCAAAGTGTTCAAAAATCCCGTTTTCAGCAGACCCAATCGCGCGATTATCTCAATCGTACGACTGAACCCAGTCGCCCAGGTCATTCGCCCGATTGATTCAGTCGCTGTGTCAATTCGACCGATTGAGTCAGTCGCTGTGTCAAATCGCCCGATTGAGTCAGTCGCCTTGTTCAGTCGCCCGTTTGAGTTCAATCGCATACTGTTAGTGTCAATCGCATCCCAGTCGTACTCCCCAATCGCATAACAGTCTGTTTTCTCAAGTTTAAGTCAACTTTCATTATGGACTCCAAAAACTTCGCATTCTCAACGGGGAAAGACTCAAGGATCCAGGACCTACTGCTTCTGGAGAATGAGATTGGTAATCACAATAAGCCGCCTAAGCTTCTATCCATTGATGAGTTCCCGCAGTGGAAGCAAAGGTTTGAGATTCATCTCAATGGCGTGGATACTAATCTATGGAATTCTATTGAGACTGGTTACACAATGCCAGTTGGTGCTGATGGTTTGCCATTAACGTTGAGTGGAATGACTGATGCTCAAAAGACGGCCTATAATGCTGAAAAGAAGGCTTATGCTATGCTCACACAGTCGATTCCCAAAGAAATCTTCCATCAGTATTCAGATCAGAAACAGAGTAAAAAATTCTGGAAAGCTCTCGAGAAAAGGTATGAAGGGAGCTCAACTCTGAAATCTTTGAAGGCCAAAGCTCTCAAAAAGGAGTTTGACAATTTCTCTGCTATTGGGAACGAGAGCTTGGACGACATCATTGATCGCTTCTATCATCTAATGAGTGAACTTCACACTCATGGGGTTACGACGTCAAAAGAAGAAAAGGTCGCCAGTTTAGCTGAAGGTCTTCCAGAAAAATGGGATTCATTTATTTCCGCCTTGAGACACAATTTAGTTCTCGAGACTTTGGATATAAATGACTTTATTATGAAACTGCGAGAGGAAGAGGTCAGACATAAGAATAAGGCGAAGAAGGGTGCATATGCTCAGGATCCTACTCTCTACAATATGACTCCAACTCCCATTGCAAAGTCTTCCAATGCTCCTCTGCAGACTGCATTTGTTTCTAATACATCGGGTCAAAGCTCATAGTCTGGGGGTGTGTCATCTGTTTCATCAGGGGTTCAACACAGTATTACTGAAGCTCACTCGACGAAGTTAATAACTGGGAACCTGGGTAAAGTCACTGTGGAAGTGGCCAAGGAACACATGGATCTACTTGCTGTAGTGGTTCATTCCTATGATGGTTTAGTTGCAGGGAAGATAGGAAACTGCCACTTGGCTGATGAAGACTATGAGCAGGTTGATGAAAATGAGTTGGAGAGGATGGATATCATGTGGGCTCTCGCAAGTGCTGTACGACGAGCAAAGAAGTTTGTTAAGAAGACAGGGCAGAACCTCGTGGCTACAAAAGATACTACATTTGGTTTTGACAAGTCCAAAGTCACGTGTTTCAACTGCGGGGAGAAAGGACACTTCAAGAGAGAGTGTGTCAAGCCTAAAAAGACTAGGAACGGAAATCCATTCTCCTCTTTCAACAGGCAAGATAAAGATAAGAAGCCAGTACAGCAGGAAGTGATTCCGAGGCTTTGGTGGCACAAGGTGATGAAGGACAAGACTGGTCCTTTCGGTTCTTATCTAATGGTGAAGCCAACATAGCTTCTGTCGAGGATCTAAATGAAGACTCAGCAAGTGAGGGGGAGAACTCAGCTGAATCTGACGCTGCTGAATTGGATGATGACATTGCTGATGTTGATCAGCTTGTGGAGAATGAACTGAATGCTGCGTCTGAAGCACAATCTGAACCCCAAAATGCTTTCATGGTTGGAACATCTACATCAGCACAGGTAGAATCAAAGGATGAGTTATTTACTAAACATGCTTGTATTGATTGTGAAAAATTTAGGGAAAGCATTGACGTGAAATTTGCTAGGTTATTAGATCATAATGATAACTTAGTAAATGATTTAAAATTGTGCACTGAAGCAAACAGAATCTTAAAACAGAATGAAAACAGTTATAAAGAAAAGATTGATGCTTTAAAGAAACAGTTAAAAGAAACTGAAGTTGTTGCCTTTAACCAAGAAAATGATATCAAGTTTTATTTAAAGACAATAGAAGAATGGGACACATTAATCATCGGAAGATGAATCACCTGATTCATAACAACCTAGTTGATGGAGTTTCTGTCAAGAACTTCAAGCTTCCCGATTTCTGTGTCTCATGCAAGAAAGGAAAGCAAACCAGGAAATCTCACAAGACCAAGAATGCTCATTCTATTGAGATGCCCCTAGAGCTACTGCACATGGATCTTTTCGGTCCAGTTAGCACGAAGAGTATCGCTTGAGACTGGTACTGCTTCGTAGTCACCGATGACTACTCACGATTCTCGTGGGTGGTGTTTCTGAAAGCTAAGTTAGAAACATTTGAGTCATTCAAAGTGCTGGTCACCACTCTGGAATCACTTTACAAGCTTAAGGTGAGAAAGATTCGCTCAGATAATGGAACCGAGTTCAAGAATCAGTGGATGGATGCATTCTGCAAAGAAAAGGGAATTGTTCATCAATTCACCTCTGCCTACACACCACAGATGAATGGAGTTGCTGAGCGAAAGAACAGGAGTCTGATCGAGACAGCCAGGACTATGTTAGCAGACTCAAAACTGCTAGTACAGTTCTGGAACGAAGCTGTCGCCAACGCCTGCTACACACTTAATCGTGTGTCAGTAGTGAAGAGGCACGGGAAGACTTGCTATGAGTTGCTACAGAAGCGTAAGCCAAACCTGGAGTATCTGGAACCTTTCGGTGCTCCTTGTACTCTTCTGAAGAAAACTCAAGAAGGCAAGTTCAATGAAAAGGCAGATCAGGGATCTTTCTGGGATACAGTATACCCGACAAACGAGTCTACAACAACTCTACTGGTCAGGTAGAAGTATGGTGCAACGTTGATGTTCAACGTTTCACTATCCCCCCTGCTGGAAAAGGTCCATCGTCATTCTTTGACTACGATGGCTTTTTCAAATCATTCAATCTTCCTCAGATAGATTCAGATGATGATATTGCTACTCAGATGATGCACAATGTTCTCACCTCACCGAATCTGGATACTAGCAATACCACTTCTACAAGTGGGTCATCGGGATCTGCCTCGGCCAATCAGAATGATAGTGAAGACTCATCAGAAGATGAAGAAGCATCTGAACCAGCACAAACACCTAATGTTGATCAAGAAGGGAGCTCTTCGGCTGCTTCACCTGCATCTGGAAACACAAACACTGAACCTCCAGTCACGACTATGGACTCTGAAGTTGTTGTTCCTACAACTCCTTTGACTAGGATCAGTACAAGTCATCCGCCAGATGCTATCATTGGCGATCTCCACTCCGGCGTGCAAACTAGAAGCCGATTGTACACTGCTGACTACGCTGAAGTAATGGAAAAGGGCTACGTGAATGATGGAGCTTACAAATGTTTTGTTTCTCAGATTGAACCCAAACACGTAAGTGATGCCCTTAAGGATGAAGCATGGGTCAATGCTATGCAAGAGGAGTTACTACAGTTCAAGAAACTTGGAGTGTGGACCCTTGTTGACCGACCCAAAGTGCAAGAAGGATGACCAGGGTGTTGTTATCAGAAACAAGGCACGGTTGGTTGTTCAAGGCTTCAGACAAGCCGAAGGAATCGACTACAATGAAGTTTTTGCTCCCGTAGCTAGAATGGAAGCAATTCGTATCTTTCTAGCCTACGCCTCTTACATGAAGATCAAAGTTTATCAAGTAGATGTTAAGAGTGCATTCTTGCATGGGGAAATTCGTGAAGAAGTATATGTCAGTCAACCCGAAGGTTTCGAAGATCCTTATCATCGGGACAGAGTCTACAAGTTAGACAAGGCTCTGTATGGGCTACATCAGGCTCCTCGAGCTTGGTATGAAAAGCTCTCCACCCATCTGCTGAAACATGGCTTTCGCAGGGGTGTGATTGACTGTACTTTATTCATCAAAGAGAAGGATGGTGATCTGCTTTTGGTACAGATTTATGTGGATGACATAATCTTCGGTTCACGAAACGAAGGATTATGTAAAGAGTTTGAATCTGTGATGAAGGCTGAGTTTGAGATGAGTGCCATGGGAGAAATGAAGTTCTTCCAAGGATTACAGGTGGACCAAACACCTACCGGCATCTTTTTGCATCAAACTAAGTATGTCGGTGACATTCTTAGTCGCTTTGATATGGAAAATGTCACTGCAGCCGGTACCCCTCTCGCCACAAATCACGATGTGGCTCCTGATGAGAATGGGGATTTGGTGGATGCCACCATGTATCGAGGGATGATCGGATCTCTCATGTACCTCACTGCCTCTCGTCCAGATATCATGTACGCCACATGTTTATGTTCCCGATATCAGGCAAAACCTAAAGTAAATCATCTGATCGGAGTCAAGAGGAATTTTCGTTATCTGAAGGGTACTCCAACACTGGGGTTGTGGTATCCTCATGATGATGACTTTGAGCTAACAGCGTATAGCGACTCTGATTGCGGAGGCTGCAAAATGAATTACAAGTCTACGTCAGCAGGATGTCAATTTTTCGGGAGAAGATTGGTAACTTGGCAGTGCAAGAAGCAGACATCAGTTGCTCTGTCTACCTGTGAAGCTGAATACGTTGCCGCCACCAGCTGCTGCTCTCAAATCATTTGGATTCAACAGCAAATGCGGGATTACGGTTTGCATTTCACTTCTACTCCTATCTATGTTGATAATTCTGCTGCAATTGTAGTCACTAAAAATCCGGTTCAACATCCTAAGACCAAACACATAGGCATAAAGTATCATTTCATATGTGATTGCTATGAAAAACACTTAATTGATGTGGTCAAAATTAATACGGATTTTCAATGCGCTGACCTCTACACTAAACCATTTGATAAACCAAGATTTTTCTATTTGCTAGAGGTCAACGGGGTTAAAAAGAAAAGTGATGTTATTTTAGAAGAAACAGATACATAGTCCGACACCGTTTTTCTTTATTTTTGTCTTTTATTTTATCTTTTTAATTTCCTTGTTCTTATAAAAATCCAAAAACACAAAAAGAATTTCTGTTTTAGAATTTTAGGGGGAGATTAGGTTTACTTCAGTATTTATTTACTTAAAAAAAAGGGGGGGGAAGGTGAGTAAAGCTGAAAAGGCAAAGACAACAAAACAGGAAATGTGACTCGATAAAATTTGGAAGATGATAGTACACAGGCATCGAGTTATTTGGAACAACAAAATGATTGTGAGATCAAAAATATTAATTAATTTACTGAAAATGTAAAAATCAGAGAAGTCTAAGTCTAACAAAATGGGAAAATGATAGTACGTTTTGATTGTTACTGTAATTACATGGAGAGCTAGTTCATTATATGATGTGTCAGTAGATTCAACACAGTAGACAAGTAGACGTCATTGGTAAACTTAATCTAAACTAAATGGTTCAATCAACTGTGGGTTCCCATCTTATCACTGGTTAACACAATCAGTTCTTCCGATAAGGGATAACGAGCAAATAAATGCCACCAAAGATGTGCAAATGACCACAAAAAGAGCAAAGCACGAAAAAATTGAATACTAGCATAATCAAGCTGATAACTTATGTTGTTGGTGCGCTATGTGCAAAAGAAAATAAGAAATGCTCTAACAAGGAGATAGGTTGTGTGCCTCTCTGCTGTGCGATGGTACTGACCTGAGGATAAGCATAACCTACATATTCTAGACTTCATTGTTGTTTGCCGCCTCTCTGCTGTGTGATGGCACTGACCTGAGGATTGGCTTCTCTTTGAAAGATCTAAGAATAGTCTCTTCTTGAAAAAATACCTAAAGTCTGCTCGAAAGTTCTTTAAGGAATGTTGATTACCATATAAGCGTGGGATACATAAATATTGTTTGAAATAATATAACATAATTCATTACCGATGTATGTCAAAAGTCTGTGTATGAATTTAAGTGGACAAGTATACTAACAATCGTCTTGAAAGCACCGACTGAAGTCGACGATCAAAGTGTGTTACGAATCATATCAAACATGATTCCCAGTTAGTACTTAGAAGTCTTAGAGCAGAACTAACTGTGATATGTCATCATGAAAGGTGAAATCAGTTCATAATGTTCCAAGTAATGGGGTATATGCCTGTCTGATTCCAAATGAGTCTGTTCCTGATATAATGTCAATGCTAATAGGCTACACAAACCTGCCCTAACAAAAATCACAAAAAGATGTTCATTCTGATTGTAGTTTAATATTTTTAAGTTTGTTAGTATTAGTGTGTCAATGTCGGACTGTGTGTATACTGTTATCTGAAATGTCACTAAACGAGCTAAATGTTTTATTTAAAATTGTTTCTGAAAGGATAAAAATATCACGTCTGAGGTGATAAGTTGGTTAAAAGGATCACGTCTGAGGTGATCGGGTGGTTAAATGGATCACGTCTGAGGTGATCGGGTGGTTAAATGGATCACGTCTGAGGTGATCGGGTGGTTAAATGGATCATGTCTGAGATGATCAATTGCACATAATGTTTTATCAATTGTTTAAGGAAAACTATGTGTCGGCAAACGAAATGACTAAGATGGCACAAGTATAGCCTAATCGCACAACTTCATTATGAGTATGATCAGTCATGCGAATGGGCTATACGATTGAAGACAAGCGCACGATTGGGCCATGCGAATGAGCTCAATCGGCCGAGTGAAAGTGACCGACTAGGCAAAATGTACGATTGGAAGACCAGATTGATTGAATCGGCCGAATGGAAAGGGCCGAATGAATCAGACGATCGACTGAATTCCAGTCGGCCGAATGAAATAGAACGACCGACTCAATCGTACGATCGAACTTCATTCGCCCGAATGATTTGAGCGAATGGGTTCATTCGCCCGATTGAACTGAGTCTGTCTATAAATAGACTCCTCAGTCGATCGCAGACATCATTCGCCCTAATATCCCCAATTCACACCGTTACTATGCCGATTTTTCGTTTGACCTTTAATCATTGTGATATCTGATTTCTGACCATTTGTAGTTGTTACACAGGTAATATGTGACACAAAGATGAATCAAAATGTCTAAAATGATGCAAAATCAGTCCGCATTTGCCCTAAAAGTTGCACCGTAACAAATCTGGATAATAAACTGCCTTAATCACATACAATGTTAAAATCAATGGATTAGGTGGTTTAGTTACATGATTGCGAGTCTAATGAACATGAACTTAACGTTTAATTCAGCCATTTGATAAATATGAGTTTGAAATGGAACAGTTGTCTATGATGCGACCGGTCCCTCAGTATGAACTTCAATCGACCGATTGAGAGGGGCGACTCATTCAATCGGCCGAATGGATAATGCGAATGGGTTGAGTTTGTCATACGACTAGTTCCCAAGAATGAACTTCAATCGCCCGATTGAAAGAGGTGATTCATTCAATCGGCCGAATGAGTCATACGAATGATTTCATTCGGTCGAATAACTCAATCGCAGGACACATCATCCGACTGAAATTAAATCGCATAACAGTTCAACAGATTGAAGTCCAGTCGCACATATGACCATCCGACTAAACCCAGTCGCATAGTTCAATCGCACGATTGAACTACACTGGTTTCTGATTTAGTCAAACTCTGTTTTACATGTTTCTAACGTGTGTTTGCTATTTGTTATAGGAATATGGCTAACCGTTGGCTAATTAATCCAAAGCACAACATTTGTGCTCACTTGGATTCCACCTCGAGGAATGGTGGTGAGTTTGTAGGTATTATTGACTTCTTGAGGAGATCTCGGATCTTCAAAGCCATATCTACACCATGTACTCCCTATCAGTCATTACATCAGTCGTTTTGGGAGGGAGCTACAGTTGACCGATCAGTGGAGCCCTACTGCATTCGAAGTTCTATCTTCGGTAGGGAGATTGTGATTACAGCCGCTGATATAAGAAGGGTATTAGACTTTGGAGATGATGATTCTCACCCACTCAAGATCCACCTTCTTACAGTTCGTGGATGCTTTCTGAGGATTGGGTATTGTGGGGACATAAGCTCAGGTGTGCTGAACAAGAGCAACCTGACCCCCCAGTACAAGTACTTAGCACATGTCATTCTAAAGTGCATCGCGTCAAGGAGGGGTGGTTTTGATGACCTGTCGGACCAAATTCAGAATGCATACGTTGCATTGGTCCTCAACCACCCATTTAGCTTCTCCAATATGATATTCATGTATCTGATAGAGAACCTTGAGGCCAAGGGGAAGGAAGGGTTCTGCATGTACCCCATATTCTTACAGCTCATATTTGATGAGAAGCTGCCCGACCTTCCCAAAGAAAAGAGTGATGCTGTGCCTCTGGAGATTATGGATGACACCACCCTGGGTCGTATGAGGGTGTACAGAGGTAAGCAAGTAAAGCCAGTGCTGAAGAGGTTGATTGGGCATCTGGCCCGGGCTGATTATGTTGCCCCAGGGAGACGCAAGTGGCGTCATGATGATAGTGGGTCAGATACTGAGGTGATAGCTATACCATCAGATGATTCTGATGATGATGACAGCCATGATGGCAACGATAGGCCGGTTACATCTGAGGGCCCATCTACACATACCACCCAGCCATTCCCTGATACTGTTCCTACAGCTGCTGGGTTTGTACCTCACTTCAGTCTACCTGATGATGATGAGGAAGAGAGTGAGGAAGAAGGTTTGACCCGAAGGCATGGCAGCAAGGTGGTTGCCACGGAAAAGGGGATGAGGGCTGTTGGAGGGCAGACGGGCACATCAGGGGTAACACAAACAGAGTCAGATCCAGCATACTCCCTTGATGAGCCCAGTACACGAGTTGGAGCCCCGGTATCTACAGGGAAGAGGAAGAAAACCATGGCCAGACCACATGGTAAGAAGGGTAAGAGGCTTAGATTCATCACCTCCGTCTCTACACCAGCCACCATATCCACCACATCCACCACATCCCAAACACCCCAAACCACCACCACTACTATACCTCCACATCATACACACATATCTTCCACCACCACCACTGTACCCCCCACTACAGCCATCCCATCTCCTCCCATCTACACCACAGCTACCACAACATCCACTACTCACCAAACCCAACCCTCATCTATCCCCTCTAGCTCAGTTCTACCACAGGTGTCTGTGGTTGAGCAACTTGCTGCACTGAACACCATGGTGCTCCAGCTGCTAGCCTCTGATAAGGCTAAGACGGCTCAGATTCTCCAGCTGCAAGCGTAAAGTTCTACACAAGCAGCTGAGATTGAGAGACTGAGGGAGTTAACATCCTCGCAAGCCCAGTTGATCACTGCACAAACTGATCAGATCACTTGCTTGCTTCAACACGAAGCTGAGTCGGATGCAAAGATTGAGAAGCTGGAGGCGGCTCACAAGACTCTAGTGCTTAAGTTAAAAGGCACTCAGAGTGAGCCCCTTAAGATCGGGGAAGGTGATGATGATGATGGTGAGGACGATGATGATGAAGATGACGACGATGATGATGATGATAGTGATGATAGTGATGATGGTGATGAGAAGAAGGATGATGAGGGAGGTGAAGGAGGAGAGACAGCCGGAGATAATAGCGATGATGCAGCAGGCGAGAGGCGTTCTAAACACCGTCAAGATCAAGGACCCTCTCTGTCTGCTCCAACTGAAGAAACTCCGGAAATTCAGGACAAAAGTACTGTTTAGTTGTTCATGTTTATGTATTTAACAGACTTTTGTATTTGAAATTATGTTACAGTTATGTAATGAATGTTTATATCTTGTGTTAATGATTGTGTTTGAATATTTACTAACAAGTATTGTGTTGCATGTTTAAATCAAACAGATCCTAACTTTCAGAGAGATGAACATGATGTTGCTCCCCTCCAACAGGTCAAGTCTCAACTCACAATGATTCTTGATCTGCAGGGGATTGTCAGAAGGTCAGTGAGTTATACTCCTGAAAAAGGAGAAATTATTCATGACCTTACTGATGAGCAACTGGCTGACATATTTCGTCTGAATCCAGACGAAATTGTTAAAGATGCTCCAGTTTTTTATGATGCTGATGATGACGAACTCAAAGATGTTGAAGAAATTGAAATTTAAGACATCACAGATCAGCACTATCCAGAATACACTGATCAAGAGGGAAACGTGTTTCCTGATTTGGTCAACAACCTTGACAGCGATATTCTGGATAAACTCAGTGTTAAGGAGAAAGGAGTAGAAGCCTCAACAAGCCAAGCTCAAGCCTCGGACGCCGAAGTTGACAGTCGAAAGGCTGAATGGGCGGCTTGTTTCGCCGAGGTCCGAGCCCAACGTGCTACAGCAACTCAGAGTACCTAAACCAAGCTATACAAAGTAAAGAAGAATATGAAGGTGTCAGGGAAGATCATTGCTTGGGCTCATTTTGATGACCTTGGCGTATATGCAGTAAAGAGGGAGAGGGGAATCGAGTACTTCAGATTCCCTCATGATCTGAAGACTCTCCCAGGTTTTGAGCTCAACCAGTTAGCACGACTAAAGCTTCTTTATGCTGATCCTAAGAAGATGTCTGGCTGGTTTGAGGTTGCATTGAAGAAGGAATATAGGACCAGATGGGTCAACTTCAAACCTCAGCAAGCTACAAGGTACCTCAGAAGGTCTGAGGTAAGTCCCATCATTGGTCAGCCGAAGATAGTCCTGAAGTGGCGACCTCCGCGCACAATGTCTCGAATTCCACTGAGGGAGATGCCACAGGACTTTACCCCACACTTTAAGTGGTGGTACTATGACTGGCGCTCGGGAGAGGCAGTCATTGTTTTGGAGAATGACGGGTTGATGGAAGCAATAAGGGTGTTTGACCCCATGTGGCTTATCAACTTGTCAGCGTCTGATGTGTATACGCTGTACAAGTGGCCACTGTTTTTTGATACGCAGGATATTGTGCAAGCACTACAATTTCAGCACATAATACGTCTATGCTTTACACTGAATATCCATGCAGGGGTTTCCAAAGAAGAGAGATTAAAGATATTTGAAGAGTTCAAGAAAGAAGTCAAAGTCTAGATAGAACTAGGTCCAAGGGTGAGTTTGTTGGTACACATGTCCCCAGTTCTAGTCTAGTGAGCTTAAATGTAATAGAACTTCTTCTTGTAACACGTATGTAATGTTTAATCAGTCTAATGAGAATCTCTTCTATATATGGTTGTTGATTATTTAATGTTATATCTACTTACATTATTAGTTGTTACACACATAATATGACCATGTTATATAGGTTTACAGTTGTGAGACATTGTTCTGAATCATTAAATGTTCAAGAATGTGTTTGACTAAAAATCTTATTCAGTCGCACGACTGGACCATGCGAATGGTCCAACCGCACGGTTGAACTAGGTGATTGAGTAAATCGCACGGTTGAGTCATAAGACTGACTCAAGCGTACGAATGAACCAATCGTATTACTCAGTCGCACGACTGAGCCAGTCGCAAGGCTCAGTCGCACGAATGAGATCTGTAACCTATAAATACCACTTAATTCGTGGAAAAGAAGTACACTTCGAATACATGAAACCCTAATCGACCCAGAACGTCCAGTTTGTCCATTCCAAGTTCATAGAACGTCTGAGATCATTTCTAGTCTATTCTTAACGTTTTCTAATCGTTAGGATTGATCTTGATTTCGTTCTCCCTGATTGGATCGCCAATCAAATAGGATTCCGCACTATTTGATCCGGTATAACGAAGAATCAGTTAGTACTCCGTACGTAGTCGCAAGGCTCAGTCGCACGAATGAGATCTGTAACCTATAAATACCAGTTAATTCGTGGAAAAGAAGTACACTTCGAATACTTGAAACCCTAATCGACCCAGAACGTCCAGTTCGTCCATTCCAAGTTCATAGAACGTCTGAGATCATTTGTAGTCTATTCTTAACGTTTTCTAATCGTTAGGATTGATCTTGATTTCGTTCTCCCTGATTGGATCGCCAATCAAATAGGATTCCGCACTATTTGATCCGGTATAACGAAGAATCAGTTAGTACTCCGTACGTACACGGTCCTAACAATCATTAGAGTTTCAAGTGGGCGATAGGGTAATGCTGAAGGTAGCACCTTGGAAGGGAACCGTGAGGTTAAGAAAGAGAGGAAAGTTAAGCCCGAGATACATTGGACCATTCGAAATACTTGCAAGAATTGGCCTTGTAGCGTACAAATTGAAACTACCTCAGAAACTGAGTTGTATACATGACACCTTTCATGTGTCAAACCTGAAGAAGTGCATGGTGGACAAAACCCTGGAGCTACCATTGGAAGAAGCAAGGATCAATGACAAGTTGAATTTCATGGAAGAGCCCATAGAGATCACAGACCGCCTAGTCAAGCAACTCTGGCGAAGCCGAATACCCAAGGTCAAAGTTAGATGGAACTCAAAACGAGGACCGGAATTCACTTGGGAACGTGAAGATGAGAAGAGGATGAATTATCCACACCTCTTCAAACCCACCCGTTCAGATTCTAATCGAAGATAAAATTTCGGGACGAAATTTCCTAAACGGTGGGAGAATGTGACAACCGGCCTCAAGGTCACTTTTCTAACCCTAACTACTTACATCATTACCCGTCTTATGATTACTAATAATAGAAACAATCAACTCTTAGTAGTGAATTTAGAATCATCAACTTCTATTATTTACATTTCAATGATTTTATTTGATTTTTGTGAATTTTAGTTAGTTAAGTTTTACCTTTTTAAATTAGTGTCCCGAGAAAGTCAATTAGTCACTGTTACAAGGAAATCAATTATTATTTTTGAGACAATTAAAATGTGTGCATACACATACTTAATTTTCGGCCTAAGACATGCATGTGCATGCACAACACTTAACAAATAACTAAAAACTTTTACCATCCAAAATACTACACTACACAACAAATTAATACTACATAATATTAATTTACATTAAAATTTGAATCCAAAAGCCTCACAAGAGGCCAAATCTTGGCCGCCCCCTCTTGGCCAATGCATTGCCTCCTACACCACCAACACATCTCACCATACACTTTACATACATTCTTACAAACCCACACTCCACCTTCAAGTCTTCTCCTCTCTCTCTCGGATTCTCCCTACCAGAAAACACACACACACATTCGAAATCCCTCTTATTCCAGCTGCAAAAACTCGAAGAAAAAGCATACATCCATCGGCCAACATCAAACCGCAAAGAAAGGGTCCATTTTGTGAGCTTTTGGTGCTTGGAACTTGCAAGACTTGTGGTTTCCAGACTTTGTTCAACTTTTACAGCCTTGTACAAGGAGTTCCAGACCATTCTTTCCTCTCTACACCCTCCAAATCGTGAACCACACAAAGAGTAAGGTTCATCTCACTCGAAACAAGCTATATCTTGAGTTTTCTTCACTTTTCTCTTAAAAACCTTACCTTTCCTTGTTGTAGCAGAAACTTCTCGCCATCATCTTATTCTTAAGTAGATTTTAACTTCACTAAAGGTATCTTACATGTTATATTGTTCATTCTTAAGATGGAACTCGATTTCCACCTTGAAAACCCTATTTTTGGTGTTTTTGCACCATCTAACTTGTGTATCTTGTAACCCTTCAAAACAAAACGTGTAACCTGCATATTAATGGGTTTTAAGACTACTAATAACCTTATTTTAAAGTCTCAAAGAGTATACACCACCTACATGTGGTTATAACATGAATTACACCTAAGAAAACCCTCCATTTTACATGAAATAACACTACTTAAACACTTGGTTGAAAAACCCTCTCAAACAAGGGTCATGACCTGCACAATAATGACTTTTAAAAAACTCAATAATCTGATTTTAAAGTTAAATTAGGTTTTGGTATTGTTTAAACTCAAGTTACAATGATTTACACGTGTAATGGTCGGTTAGAGCATAAACACTAAGTTTATAGTTTGTTGATATGTTAAACACTAGGCCGACTTTGAGACTGAAATTTCAGAAGGTTTTGATGAATATTAAGAGTGTAAATAATGGTTAATCTCTGTAAATGAAGGACATGTTGAGATTAGACCCATTTTAGTCACTTTCGGGACCCAAAAACATGGTAAAACAACTTAAAAACAAGAAAGCTTAGACTTTAAACTTTTTCAAGAGAATTACAGGTTCATTAAGAGTTAATAAAGTGTTCTGGAGTTTATGGGTAAGTTATGTGGTCAAAAGGTAAGTTAAATGGATTTTTAGTTAAAAACGGGTACTAACCGGGAGACGTTTTTAAGGAAAAATCTAAGAAACATGAGTGAAGAGTTAAGATCTATAAAATCCATGTAATTCCAGTAATTTAAGTGTTAAAATACCTAAAGTATTTGAAATGTTGGTCAAAACGAGCTTTTAAATAGTCAAATTCGGTTAAAAACGTGTTTTAATGGGTTAAACGTAAAAACGAGTCTTTGAACTATTAGAGGCAAATTTTTGGGATTAAAAGGGATGGAAACTTATAAAAATGTCTTTAAAATTTTAGCTACTGGTCCAAGACTGAAAAACATTAAAGCTCATACTTAATCGTTAAAACCCTTCGCCTTTACCGTAACCGGGAACGTTAAACACGTAAGTATTAAACCGAACCTGTAATCTGAAAATTTGTGTACATTTTCTTAAAAATAAGTTAGTTTAAGGTCATGAACCTGATTTTTGGTTATAAAAGTCATCTAATACAAGAAACCAAACTTGAGGGTAGAAACTGTCAATCTTGAAACTTTAGGGGCTAAACTGTAAAATTTTGCCAAACTTCATAACCAACTCATATGAGGTTAATAATCACTTGTGCAATATTATTTAGCCTAGATAATTAGTCTAATGGTGTAACATCCTAAATTACATAAGACACCATGACTTTCCATAAAAGGAAACTTTTTACACAAATCCTAATTGAATCAAAGCCGAAACCGACAACTAACTCTTTACCACATTTTATATACCCCTTGATTGAGTTTAGGGCAGTAGCTTATCACTTAATATTGATGTTAGGGTACTAGACTTGAGACATTCCCGGCACACGAAGAGTACTTTTGCTTAACACCTAAGGTGAGTTCTAGTGATCCCTTTTTACTACTGTTTTGGGATGAAACATGCTCTGTTATTTTATGAACTGTAATTGTGCTTTAGTTGATTCTTGTATGTGGGATTTATGGATACCTGCTGATACTTACATCATTATCATTAATTCTTTTGTGAACCGCTTGTTTTATGTGGATATATCTATTTGGGGAAACCCCCACACACAGTGGCTCCCGCCACAGGGAGGTACCCCACTGAGATCCTCAGGGGTCGTTTGTGGCATGTGACAGCTTTTGCTAAGAATCTAGGGTGAACCATCTGGGCAGGTACGGTTCACTGGTTTGGGGGTGAATTCTTCCCTTTTTGGGGGTTAACCGGTTAAACACAAGTTTCGAAGAGGCTAACCGGGATTGAGTGCAGGGTTGATTGTGATACTCCCACGAAAATGAACTATGATTCTTTCCTTCTTATCAAATGAAAATTTTGTTAAGTACAATTGTTTTTAAATCTTTAAGCACTTGAATTCACCAACTTTTTAGTTGACATAAATATCTTTTTGAGCATGTTTCAGGTAATCCATGAAGAGATCTTAGCTACTGTTGAAGACCTAGACCTATCCCTGAGACCATGGCATTGGCTTATTTTCACTTATTGAACGATTTGGAACAATTGAAAAATTTCTATTAAAGAATACAATCTGTTTTTATGTTGATTGTATAACTAATTTGGGGGCTAGATCTATTTCTAGCCCCAGTAACTTTGAAAACATTAAATGCCATGTGATATTCTCTCCTTTGAGCTCTTGTATTGGTTTGTTTCCACTGCCATATATTGTTGCTAGTCCATGACGTCCCACCCTACCTGGGCCCGGGGTGTGACAATATCATTGAGGAAAGCCTTAGCTTATGCCAATATTATGAAGAAGGATGTTAGAGGAATAGAATTCATGAGAATATCAAGTAAATGGGTGCTGGAAGTGCATTCAAAAGACATCCAAAACCACTTGAATTATATGCTAATATTGACATTGCAGGTTTATCTAAAGAAACATTGGAGGTGATGAATAAGATGGAGATCAAAACGAATGAATCTAATCCAGAACAAGGTATTCTAGCAAGCAAGTTTAAGTCTGCTATTGCTAAAGCCTTGAGGGAGCAAGAAATGTATAAAGAGAAACCAATGTTCACAATCAAAGAAGAACCAGAATAGTTTTAATGACAAAAGATTGAAGATTAAGATTTTTGAAGACAAAAGACTGAAGATTAAAGATTTTTGAAGACGAAATACAGAAGATTGAAGATTTTGAAGACTGAAGACAATGTCAATCTTAGGGGGAGTATTGTAGAAACCTATCAAACATTAACATTTAGTCTTTATTAGTCTTTTGTATAGTTTTGTCATAGTTTAGGGACTATTTATGTAAATAGATGTTCTTTATGTTTTCTTGATAGTACAAATAGCACAGATATGTATTGTGTAGGTAGACTAGAGACAAGAGTTAGCTGAATGAACTTGTAACTATTTCTACACTTGTATTGTCTTTGCTTACTATCAATGAACAACAATGAAATTTTCTAATTTGTTTGCATTGATTTGAATACTTATGTATGTTTTGATTGAATTACATTACAATATCATCACAGATCGACCCACTTTGATCCTATCGCCTTTCTTCATCAGTTGGTTAGGATCCCTCAGGCTTTCATAATATTTTCTCATGTCATGGAGATCATGCAGGGGTAGATCAAGTATGTCTTGCTAGAAGTAGACATCTCGACCACCTTGATCTCTGATGACATACCATCTTTGTGAATTAGCAGCAAAAGTCCAAGACAGGATGGGTCTTCCAGCTACAAGAGGTTGTACTACGATAGGAGTTAGTTAATCAACTTCTTGTTGCACCTCCTCAGGATGTTCTGAATCATCTTGAGGTCTGGAAGTGGACGACTTTTTTGTCTTGAATACTTTCTTTGAAACCATCCTTTTCTCCTTTTTGGAGTGTTTAACTGAGAGGGCTGGTCTTGAGTACCATGTTGTTCTGTTGTGCTTCTCTCAGCTGGGTCCTCTTCCTTTATAGCTTTAGAAGGAAAAGGAGTAGAACCCTACTGTGGATCAGAAGATGAAGTTGCCTGTGAAGCAGCTGAAGGTCCAGGTTGTGTTGTCTGTGGCTCAAGCATAGTGGATAGAGACATTGGACCAAGCCTCCTTCTGGAGAATCCATATAGCTTCAAGTAAGTCATCATCCTTTGTCTGTCAGCAGACTTCTTGTGGCTCTTTTGGACGATGGCCTTTGACTTTGCAGCTTCTCCTCTTATTTTCTCTTGGCAGCTTTTTGTTCATTTATGAACTGTAGTTCAAGCAGCTTAAGATACTCAAATTCAATGTATTCAAAAGAGAGGGGAAGAAGTGCAGATGCCTGGTAGAGACCTGTGGCACTCAGGTAGTCGATCATGTTTTGTCTATCACCTTCCTCAGGTAGTTGATCATGTTTTGTCTATCACCTTGTCTGTCTACCTGAGGTGGTTCTGCTGCCACAGTCTCTCTTACAGGGCTTTCATGAGCTGGGGAGAGAGGAGGAGCATTCTTGTGTAGTCTCTTTGTCTTCTTTCTTCTTTGACTCTAAGGAGCAACTCTGCATCCTTTGCCACATTTCTCTCTTTGGTTAGCTCTAAGTCTCCCAGTTCATTTAACTCTTCCAAGGGAAGAGAGATGAGTTCATTAATGTTGTAGTTCCTGGTTCCCATATAGTTCAATCTAGCAGCCCTCAACTTATCATTTTAAGTGTTTGGCCTAGGGACTGTCCTGATTATAGCTTCTATAAAGCCTGAGAAACCAGCTAAACTCTCTCCTCTTAGCTTTATCTTCCTCTCTCTTTCCTCCTCCTTAATCTCCTTAAGAGTTAGTTTCCTTTTCCCTTTGTCACTCACAGGCCTTAGTGACTTAAGGTGGAGAGAGCTTTGGCCTTCATTGCCTGATTCAGTGATCAGACTCTGGCTAGAGAGAGGTTGTGAAGCACCTTCACCAATTGGTGCCTCACTGAGGGTACATGATGTTGTTGAAGTGCTTGACTCTGTGACAATGCTCATAGGTTCAGTCACTGGGCCTTTAGTCAAGGTATACCCTTCGAAGATAATCTTAGGGTCCACCTTAACATCCAGTTGACCAATGATATTGCCTACTGGCAATTGTCTTTTTCTATGTCTGAGTTCTTCCATGATCCTGTCTTGAATTCTCTCAGCCAGTATGTCAGCTTACCTGTTTTGACTTGGGTTGGCAAGTGGCATAATGACTAGAGAAAGGTTGTCATAGTAGTTCATGGTCTGAAAATTGAAGACCTCTTACTCTTAAAGGTCTGAAATAAAAGACCTCTTGCTCTCCTCAAACTCTATGGAGTATGAGGGCTCTCCTTTCAACGTCATACATCCACCCATTATTTCATTTGCAGCTCCAAAAGGTGGGTATGACATTACCCTTGGTATACCCTCCTCAAATAAACTCCTGATAAGTGAGTCTACATCAATGTGAATTTGAGGAGGTTGCTGAGTCTGGACAATTGCAAGTGAGGTTGGTGAGTCCTTAATGCCCATACTCTGAGAATGACTCCCAGGTTTTATGATTGTAACAACTTCCTCTCCCTTTTTGGTAGCATCACCCACTTGCAAAGGTGAATTGGGTGTTAAGTCAATTACATCCTCAGGTTCTTGTGTTCCTGGTTGAATCCTTCTAAGGGGTCTCCTAACTAGTTGTTCCTTGAGATCAAAAATCTCAAGTTGTTGATCATTGACCTTTATTTTCAAGGTAGTCACTTGAGATTCCAAGTGACTAACCTTGGAGACTAAATAGGGGCATGTTTAGTAAGTTTTTGCACCTTTAGTCTAAGATTCCCCTCATCTTCAGTAGAAAAATCACTAGGGGATAAGATAATTAGACCTAAGTCTTCTTCCTTATCACCAGCTTGTTGTTCTTGGCTGCTGGTTTTTCCCTACACACTGACAGCTTCAGTTGAAGTTTCAATAGGCTGGGTTGCCATGGTTGAGGTTTTAATGATGTAATCACTTTTAGAATTAAGATCCTCTTCCATATGGATCTCCTGAACTGGTTCAGGAAGATCCATCTCAGTTGGGGGTGGATGAAGTGGGCTAGATATTCAAGACACAGAAGGCTAGGGATGGTAACTTTCCCCTGAAGGTTATTCACTAGAGTGTTGAGACTCTGAGTGAAGGCTTAAGGCTTGTTGGGTCATGAGCTCATCA
The DNA here is from genome assembly GCA_024085815.1 of Flaveria linearis. Classification (NCBI taxonomy): domain Eukaryota; kingdom Viridiplantae; phylum Streptophyta; class Magnoliopsida; order Asterales; family Asteraceae; genus Flaveria; species Flaveria linearis. The sequence goes on from CM044013.1 coordinate 38,514,595, forward strand.
GCCTCAGCATGAGGAACCTCATGGCTGATTCTTGGTGAGATAGAAGTGGTTTGCTCCTCAGGAGAAGTGGGAGCTCCAGTGTCCACTTTTTCCTGTATGGGTGGTGATATGGGGGCCTACATAGGTTGAATAGTCTGTGTAGGGGTTTGTTTGGATCTTCTTTGTTAGGTGAGGGTTGTTTGTGTCTGTGTGGGTGGGGTTAATGTGGAAGGTGTGGGGTCAACACTAGCTGGTGCAGCTAGGTTGTCACCTAGAGCAATGAGCTCTGACATTTTTGGGACCAGGGTTGTTTCTACCCCTAAGAAGCCCATAATAGTCTTTCTTATTATTTTAAAGATGTCGGGCTTCATCTGTCCCAATTTAAGAATATTACACGTTCCCCTCAACTGCGAGCCTAATTCATAGTTGAAAATGTGCTGGACATATCTAGGAAACATCTAATACTCCAAGGAGTCCAAGTTTGTAAGCAAATTAGTATATACAAATTGAGAATACAGAACTTGACCCCATGAACCATTCTATGAACTATGAAGGAGAGATCCTCTGAAATTTGGTCTCATCCTCCATGTTTATTAGACAAACTGTGAATAATAACATGTAGGAGGTACTTCCATTAAGAGGAAACCTTCCCTTTCTTAAAGCTTGTAACTGAGAAGTCCCCTTCATAGCCCATCTACTCAAAACAATGATTTACAGTAGATTTTGGAAAGGGCACTTCACCTTCTTTATCATCCAGCTATAAGTGTGAGTTAATGGAGGCTGGAGTGATGAACAATGTCCTCCCTTGCACTGTGGCACATAGTGCCTTCTCCCTGTCCATGGTGACCTCTTTGCAGGTCCTCCAAAAATCCAAAAGATGATCCTCATAAAGTGGAGGATCAATGGTAAGGGAGGTGAAGTAGTTTGAGAGTTAAAGAAAGCGACAAACCTTTGGGAAACTTGGATCTTTCTTAGAATTTAACAAAGCAACCTGATTGTGTTGCTTGTGAAGCTGCATGGAGAAATCTGATTGGTTTCTATGGTTGAAGTTGGCCATTTGTCGTAGCTTTAAAGTGTAGAAAGATATGACCAAAGGTGTTGAGTGGGATTTTAGGTTTAGAAAGATTGCAGATGAAGAAGAAAGTGAAAGAGGGGGGAACCGTTGGGTATATTTATATGAAATGGACTTGAGAAAAAGTAAATGCAAAAGGTAAACTTTGAAGTCCAAATGTCGGTCCTACCTCTGATAAAGTGCCCAAAAAGGTAGTTCTCCTGGAAGTTGAGATTCTTTCGAAGGTAATTTGTCTTCGGAAGATTTGTGAAAATCTTCCGAAGTCAATTTTGACTTCGGAAGATATTCCTAAGCTTAGTGAAAAAATGGCTTCTGAAGAAAATTTACCTAAGCAAATTCTCTTCCGAAGAGTATTTAGTCTCGGAAGAAATTGCTTTTTGAAGAAAATTGTTCTTAAAATACACATAAGTACTTAGAAACATATTTTGGCTTCGGAAGAAATATTGCATTTCTTCCAAAGGTAAATCTCCTTTAAGTAGTTACGTGTTTTGAGGACACCTAATTCTTTCGAAGGCAATGTTAATATCTTCAATAGGAAAATACACTTGGTAATTTTTCAAAATGCTAAGGAACATCATTTTAAAAAGTTTCTCCTAATATAAACTGGGTTTATGTAGGTGATTAATTTAGACAACTTAGGACACACACTTCCTTTTAGAAATAATATAGACTAAGTTTTAAGAAAATCTACTCAAGGTTAATCATCCCAATAGCTGATATAAGATATTTATGTAAGGCCCCCTTCCCAGGCAACTCACAGATGGTCATTCATCGCATATATTTAAATAAAACATTGCAGCGGAAACATTCAAAAGATACATTTCATTTTCTCATAAAAGCTTGTACAAATATTACATCGTTGCTGATTACAAAATAGTCATAAGCGGTGACCGCTAATACAAATATATATAAAAACTAATATTTAAAGAAGATTCCTTAAGTAATCCCGTTTATCAGGATCCTTAAGGAAGGTTCCTTAAGTAATCCCATTTATCGGGATCCTCAAGGAACACTTAACACTTGCATGCAACATAAGTTGTTGCATGCATTATACGCCCGCATCCCATTGCGTGGCAGCATTATCAAAAGGAGAGTGCCATCCCAAAAGAGCTGAGTAGCCGCCTCATGCCATCCCCCAGTAACACTACCTGCCACCTGGAATCACATAAAAATAATCAGCGTTGCTGAGTGAGTTCTAGTTTTTATAGGGAATATTTTATTATCTTCATTGTTCAATCATTAGCTTTCGTTTGTGTACCATTCATTGTTAACAATCACGTTCTATCATACTCTTTCACTCGTTCACTATCTTTAACTATCATTCATTCATTCTCTGTCTTTTGTTCTTTCATTATTTGTCATTATCTATCATTCGTTCTCTGTATACCTTTAACCTTTTTACTCTTTCATCTTTATCTCTTTTCTTTACATCTCTTATATTCTTTACCTTTCTGTATCATGGTGCTGGACTTAGGTCTAATCATAGACCTTCTATATTGGTGCATCGCACCTCCTGGCCATAGCACCTGAGGTAAAGTTTAAGGGTACCATCGCCACACGTAACATCCTTCTGTAATCGTGGTACTGGACCTAGGCCTATCATAGACCTTCTATATCCGCGCACCGCACCCTCCTGGTCACAGTACCTAGGATATGTAGCGATGGTTCTATACACATGGTTGATCACAGTGTCAGGATTTTACCCTCCTCGTGGCACACAGCCGCGATTACTGAGGTCGCGAGACAATGATCCCATATCAAGTCTGTTGCAACAACAAGGTTGCTCACCTCATCGAGTCTGTTGCAACAACAAGGTTGCTCACCTCAATTGTCTGCTTGCAAGACTTCATTACTCTCATTCTTTATTAATGCATGCATTCATTCACTACATTCCTCTTTTGTTATCTTTCGCTTTACGTTACATAATACATTTCATTCATTCATAAACAATACATGTAAAGGTACAGAAAGAAAAACATGCATTGAAACAAGGAACATCGATATTTACAAATCATCAGTCATTACCGTCATATAAGACCACATCATACTTGACATACCAACATCATTCATACACACGCACTACTATCGACATCATGCCCAACATAACTTTTAAGGCTCGTCGGCACTATTTGGGCGACTGAGCATGCTTCAGTCGCATGGCCTCCATGCGACTGAACGTTAGCGATTAGACTACTATGCGACTAGTTCCTCAGTCGTGCGTATGCACCTGGGCGACTGAGCACATAAGCGACTGAGCCCTCAATCGTATGATGAGTCGTGTGACTGAACCTACAGCCGTACGATTGAGCCCAAGTCGTTCCCCAATCGTGCGATTGGCCCTCCAGTCGCCTATCTCTAACTGCGCAGCGACTGGAGTTCATCTCGAACTGCAGCCGCGACATACGGCTCTAAAACCATTCTAAACTTATCTCAAACCCGAATTAACCCTCCCAAACCTTAGGGAATCATGCTAGGACATCATATAATCTTATACAAGTCCTAAACCATACTTTAAACATACTAAACATGATTTCACCCAAATGGGTTAAACATACACTTTACAAAAAATAGGGTTTATATGTGATCCAGCCCCAAAGTCATATGAAAACATGAAAATGTGGGGTTCTAGAACTCACATAAGCAGGTAGGAGATGAAATACTCCGTTTGGACTAGTTGGTTAACGAGTTTCAAGCTCGGATCACGTTTTTCTCTCTTTTCTCCTTCGGTCGCCCCTTCTCTATTTTCTTACTGAAATTGTGAGTATGGAAGAGGGTAAGAGCTGCCCTCTTCCTTAAATACCCCTCATCCAGTCTCCCAGCTTCAGTCGTGTTGGCATTTCAGTCGCCTGAGCTTCATACGATTGGACCTTCAGTCGTACGGTTGTCAGGCGTATGGAGCTTCATTCGTGCGACTCCATGCGTATGAAACCCCAGTCGCCTGGTTTTCATGCGCCTGAGTCTTGAGTCAGTTGAACTTCAGTCGGGTCTCAGTCGGCCGATTGGCCCCTCAGGCGCATGATACTGCCGAAAGGAAAATTCCGGGTGTTACAAGTCCACTCCCTTATTTAGGTTTCGTCCCCGAAACCAGTTACTCTTCGAACAAGCGTGGGTAATGCTGCCTCATTTCGTCTTCTGTCTCCCACGTTGACTCGGATCTCTTCCTGTGCCTCCACTGTACACGCATAAGAGGAACCACTTTATTTCTAAGCCGCTTCTCTTTCTATCGATGATTGCCACTGGTTGCTCCATATAATTGAGCCGTTCATCTACTTCGATATCTTCCAGTGGAACAATCAGATCCTCATCGGCCAAACATTTTCTCAGATGAGATACGTGGAAGGTTAGGTGAATTCCACTTAACTCATCTGGCAATTCCAACCTATAGGCCACCTCTCCTACACGGGCAACGATTCAGAAAGGGCCTATATATCGCGGGCTCAGCTTACCCCGCTTTCGAAACCGAATGATTCCTTTCCAAGGCGAAACCTTCAACATAATTCGGTCACCCACCTGGAATTCAATTGGCCTGCGTCGTTTATCGGCATACGACTTCTGTCTGTCTTTGGCTGCCTTCATGTAGGCCTTGATTCTTTCAAGCTTTTCAGTCGTGGCCTCGACCACCTCGACGCTCCCCAATTCCTTCTGATCGATATCACCCCAACAAGCGGGTGTCCTACACCTCCTACCGTATAGCATCTCGTATGGTGGCATGCCAATGCTGGCATGATAGCTGTTGTTGTACGAGAATTCAGCTAACGGTAAATGGTTATCCCAACTTCCCCCAAAATCAATCACACATGCCCGAAGCATGTCTTCTAGCGTCTGAATGGTCCTTTCTGACTGACCATCAGTCTGGGGATGATAAGCCGTACTGATATGTAACCTCGTACCCATAGCATCGTGGAATTTCTTCCAGAACTTGGATGTAAATCGGGTGTCGTGATCAGACACAATTGACACTGGTACACCATGACGAGTCACAATCTACTTGATGAAAAGATCGGCCAACCTCTCGGATGAATATGTCTCGCGTATCGGTAGGAAGTGAGCGCTCTTCGTCAACCGGTCAACAATCACCCATATGGCATCATACCCTTTCGGAGTACGCGGCAGCTTCGTAATGAAATCCATGGTGATGTGCTCCCACTTCCATTCCGGTATATCCAAAGGTTGAATCTTCCCATACGGCTTTTGATGCTCTGCCTTTACTTGCAAACACGTGAGGCATTTACTCACATACTCCACCACATCACGCTTCATACCCGGCTACCAATAATCTTTCTTCATGTCTTGGTACATCTTGGTAGCACCAGGATGATTGGAGTATCAAGTTTTATGGGCTTCATCCATAATCTTCATATGTAGATCCCCAAAACGAGGAATCCACATCCGCCCAAATCGAGTCTTAACACCAAACGTGTTTTCACCCAGTTCCGCGACCAGACCTCTCATTCGTTCTGAGTTAAGATGATCTTCTTTCAGTGCCTCATCTTGAAACTCTTTGACTTGCTTCATCATATCCGAGGTCATAATCAGCTGGTATGCCTTCACCTGTATCGGTTCGGGCCTCTCCTTTCGGCTAAGGGCATCAGCCAGCACGTTGGCTTTGCCCGGATGGTAGTGGATCTCACAATCATAGTCTTTTATCAGTTCCAACCATCACCGCTGTCTCATATTTAAATCCTTCTGTTCAAATAAATACTTCAAGCTTTTGTGGTCGGTAAAAATGGTGCACTTCGTCCCGTACAGATAGTGCCTCCAAATCTTTAATGCGAAGACCACAGCTGCTAGCTCCAAGTCATGAGTGGGGTAGTTAACCTCATGAACTTTCAGCTGTCGGGATGCATAGGCTATCACCTTTCCCCTTTGCATTAATACGCACCCTAACCCCGAGTAGGAAGCATCAGAATAAACCACCAAGTCTTCGCTTCCATCGGGTAATGCCAATACAGGAGCTTGGGTCAACCTCGTCTTCAATTCTTCAAACGCCTTCTCTTGAGCTTGACCCCATACAAACTTCACATCTTTCCAGGTCAACTTGGTCAGTGGAGAAGCAATCTTGGAGAAGTCTTGAATGAATCTTCTATAGTAGCCCGCCAAACCCAAGAAACTACGGATCTCGGATGGCGTCTTTGGAGACTTCCATTGCATTACTGCTTCCACCTTTGCCGGATCGACCATAATCCCCTCCGGATTAACCACGTGACCCAAGAACTGAACTTCACGCAACCAAAATGCGCACTTGGAGAACTTGGCGTACAATTTCTCCCTTCTAAACGTTTCTAGTACTTCTCGAATGTGACCGGCATGCTCTGTTTCGCTCCTTAAATAAATTAGGATATCGTCAATAAATATAATCACTGATTTATCCAACATCGGCCGACACACTCGGTTCATCAAATCCATAAAGGCAGCCAGCGCATTGGTCAAACCAAAAGACATGACAAGAAACTCGTAGTGACCATAGCGCGTACAAAAGGCTGTTTTAGGGATACCCTGCACCTTCACCTTCAGCTGATGGTTGCCCGATCGAAGATCTATTCGTGAAAACCAACTGGCGCCTTGAAGCTGATCAAATAAATCATCAATTCTCGGCAAGGGGTATCTGTTCTTCACTGTCAACTTATTTAGCTCGCGGTAGTCGACGCACATCCTCATACTACCATCTTTCTTCTTTACGAACAGGACCGGAGCACCCCAAGGTGAGATACTCGGTCTTATGAGCCCCTTATCTAGCAGCTCTTGCAACTGCCCCATCAGCTCTTTCATTTCTGTCGGAGCCAATTGATATGGTGCTTTGGCGACAGGTTGAGCACCCGGTATCAGGTTAATCTGGAACTCGATCTCTCTGTCAGGTGGCAATCCCGATAAGTCTTCCGGGAACACGTCTGGAAAATCACGCACAACCGGAACATCAGATAGTTGTGGTGTTGGCGTTTCCACATCTTTCACATAACATAAGTAGGCGTTGCACCCCCGCCTCATACACTTTCCCGCCACCGCCATTGAGATCACCTTTGGAATCGTAGAAACCCGATCACCATAAACTGTCACTGAATTACCATCGGGTGCTGTCAATTGAATCATCTTCTTGCGACACACAATGTTCGCTTCAAAGTCCGCCAACCAATCCATCCCAAGCACCAAATCGAAACCACTTAAAGTCATAGAGAAGGGTCTAACCGGAAATTTGTAGCCCTCTAATTCAACATCACAACCCTCTATCACCTCGGAAATCCTGGTTGACTTTCCTATCACAGTTTCTACATCAAACGGTATATCAACATGTCTACATCAACAATTTGTAGCGATGGTTCTATACACGTGGTCGATCACAGTGTCAGGATTTTACCCTCCTCGTGGCACACAGCCGCGATTACTGAGGTCACGAGACAAGGATCCCATATCGAGTCTGTTGCAACAACAAGGTTGCTCACCTCATCGAGTCTGTTGCAACAACAAGGTTGCTCACCTCAATTGTCTGCTTGCAAGACTTCATTACTCTCATTCTTTATTAATGCATGCATTCATTCACTACATTCCTCTTTTGTTATCTTTTGCTTTATGTTACATAATACTTTTCATTCATTCATAAACAATACACGTAAAGATATGAAAAGATAAACATGCATCGAAACAAGGAACATCGATATTTACAAATCATCAGTCATTACCATCATATAAGACCACATCATACTTGACATACCTACATCATTCATACACATGCACTACTATCAACATCATGCCCAACATAACTTTTAAGGCTCGTTGGCACTATTTGGGCGACTGAGCATGCTTCAGTCGCATGGCCTCCATGCGACTGAACGTTAGCGATTGGACTACTATGCGACTAGTTCCTCAGTCGTGCGTATGCACCTGGGCGACTGAGCACATAAGTGACTGAGCCCTCAGTCGTATGATGAGTCGTGCGACTGAACCTACAGCCATACGATTGAGCCCCAGTTGTTCCCCAATCGTGCGATTGGCCCTCCAGTCGCCTATCCCTAACTGCGCAGCGACTGGAGTTCATCTCGAACTGCAGCCGCGACATACGGCTCTAAAACCCTTCTAAACTCATCTCAAACCCGAATTAACCCTCCCAAACCTTAGGGAATCATGCTAGGACATCATATAATCTTATACAAGTCCTAAACCATACTTTAAACATACTAAACATGATTTCACCCAAATGGGTTAAACATACACTTTACAAAAAAAATAGGGTTTATATGTGATCCAGCCTCAAAGTCGTATGAAAACATGAAAATGTGGGGTTCTAAAACTAACATAAGCAGGTAGGAGATGAAATACTCCGTTTGGACTAGTTGGTTGATGAGTTTCAAGCCCGGATCACGTTTTTCTCTCTTTTCTCCTTTGGTCGCCCCTTCTCTCTTTTCTTACTAAAATTGTTAGTATGGAAGAGGGTAAGAGCTGCCCTCTTACTTAAATACCCCTCGTCCAGTCGCCCATGCTTCAGTCGTGTCGGCATTTCAGTCGCCTGAGCTTCATGCGATTGGACCTTCAGTCGTACGGTTGTCAAGCGTATGGAGCTTCAGTCGTGCTACTCCATGCGTATGAAGCCCCAGTCGCCTGGTTTTCATGCGCCTGAGTCTCCAATCGGTTGAACTTCAGTCGGGCCTCAGTCGGCCAATTGGCCCCTCAGTCGAATGATACTACCGAAAGGAAAATTCCGGGTGTTACAATTTAAATCTCTGTTCATCAACTTTTGTGAACAGATCAACATATTATTCATTTGTGTCAACCTTGATTAGTTTTGTCAATCCCTTTTCATGATTATCTCTAATTAGATGATACATGATGTTGATGTGCTTTGTCCTTGAGTACCGCACATGATTCTTTTGATAGAGATAGCACTGTTACTGTCTATGTGGATGGGAGTCTCTTTGAAGTTGTATCCATAGTCCAGCATCTGATTTTGAATCCAAAGTACTTGAGCATAGCAGCTTGCAGCAGCAATGTATTCAGCCTTAGCAGTTGATGCAGATACACAGGATTGTTTCTTACATTTTCATGAGGCTATCCTTCCACCAAGGAATTAACATCCCCCCAGATGTGGACTTTGCAGTCAAGTTGCAGCCACCATAGTCACTATCTATATAGGCATACATATTGAAGTTAGAGTTTTTTTGGATACCAAAGGCCTAGCTTAGGAGCACATTTGAGATATCATAGAATTCTTTTGACAACAACTAGGTGTGACATCTTGGGGTTGGCTTGAAATCTTGCACATATACATGTAGCAAATATAATATCAGGCTTACTGGCTGTAAGATACAAAAAGACCCAATCATTACCCTGTAAAATGTTCATTTACACACTCCCCCTCAAGATTAGGTCCAAGGGAGTGGTTTCTGGCTATGGGTGTCTTTGCCATCACATATTCAGTCATGTTGAATTTTGTAAGTATGTCTTGTACATACTTTGACTGACTCATGAAGATGCCATTGTCAACTTGCTTCACTTGAATTCCTAGAAAGAAATTGGGTTCTCCTATGGCAGTCATTTCAAATCTATTCTTCATCAGCTTCTCAAAGTCTTTGTAGAGCTTCGGATTAGTTGACCCGAAGATAATGTCATCTACATATACTTGAACCAGCATCAAGTCATTTCTTATTCCTTTGATGAAGAAGTTCGATCTATAGTACTCCTCCTGTGTCCATGTTGACAGAGATACTGAGATGACTTTCTTGGAGCTTGGTGCAGCCCATAATGAGCTTTATCAAGCTTGCAAACATAATCAGGATGATCTGGGTCTGCAAAGCCAGGTGGTTGTTTGACATACACCTCTTTATTAACCACACCTTATAAAAATGCACACTTGACATCAAGTTGGTAGACCTTGAAGTCCTTGGATGTAGCAAATGCAAGGAATATCCTAACAGCTTCAAGTCTTGCTACAGGAGCAAAAACATCAATGTAATCAACTTCTTCTTCTTGTGTGTACTCTTGAACAACCAGTCATGCCTTATTCTTGATGGCAAGTCCCCTATCATCTTTCTTATTTCTAAACACCCATTTGGTACCTATGATAGTCTTCCCATGAGGAAGAGGACATAGGTTCTAAATGTTTTGTCTTTTGAATTGAAGAAGATCCTCTTGCATTGCTTCAACCTAACTTCCATCCTTCAAAGCGTCGTCAACTTTCTTTGGATCTATCTGTTAGGGTGTGACTTGTGGATCCTGAGTTGAGGGATCACAGCAAGTTGTTTAGACAGATCTAAATTTGAAAAGTTTAGATCTGGTAATGAAGTGTCTTCTACAACATCAGCATACTTATCAAGAGAAGGTTGATCCAATGAGTGTGTGACATCATTGATGTTGTCATTAATGGAGTGGTTATCAGCATCAAGAAATTCTTGATCACTATCACCACCACCATTGCCTCCTACATTTGAAGTTCCTGCCTCTGAGCTGGAATTTTCAGTCACTTTAGATGTATTAACATGATTTGTCATTATTGTGCTGATAGGAACTTCACTTGTAAGGTTAGTTATCACTGGAGCTGAAGATGTAGTCTGTCTTGGTCTTCTCAGCTTACAATCTTGGGTCAGGATCTTCTATTGATATGTTACGTGTTGATCTTGAAACATCTTCACAAGATTTGTTAAAACAATTGGTAACTAAATCAAGATCAAATTGCCAATCAGGACTAGAACCTTTCACACAGGGTGTGTGTTCATTAAAGATCACATTCGCTGATTCTTTAACTACTCTAGTTCTGAGATTGTATAAGCTATAAGCCTTAGCTTGAGAGGAGTATCCAATGAATTGTCTATCATCTGATTTCTCAGCAAACTTGGCTACTTGATCTTTGGTATTCAAGATGGTACATGGACATCCAAATGACCGGAGAAAACCAATGAAAGGTCTTCTTTTGTGCCATAGCTCATCAGTGTCATGTTACTTCTCTCAGTAACTCTAATTTGCTGAGGAGTCCTGAGAGCACTATATTGTCTTGTAATACCCTTTTCATCATAAAATATGTCAAGGATTTGGTTCTTGAATTCAGTTCCTTGATCATATTTTATGGTCTTGACCTTATGATCATTTGATTCTCTCAACATTCAGAATGAAATTCTTTCAGATCTTAATATTTTTTTTTGGGTAAAGGGCATGAAAGCCCGGCAAATCCAATAAACAAAACAAAAATTTGTTACATGATGACGGGGGCATACCCCCCGGAGTTTTTAGGATACCCACTAATACGACGAACTCCCAAAAGCCTAGAGTAAATAACTCTATACATAATCCCTATCCAAACGACACTTAAGTACAATATACAAGATTACAAGTTAACAATAAACCAAAAAACATCCATAGCCTAGTTAGGATGCCCTTGACCCAGCTTCTTTCCCTGCTTCCTTTAGCCCATATGTATGCCCTATTGCTCCCAGTCTAATTTTGCATAAGCCCAATAGTAGAAATTAAGGTCCTCAAGTCAAGCAGCCCAAACCCAGCTGTAATGGGCTCCTCTTGCTTAACCACTTTAGTTCTAAGGAAAAAACCCAAGTGAATCTTGTGAAATCATCTATGATCACCAAACAGTATGAGGTCCTTCATAAACTCATACACTAGTTGGGCCAAAGAGATCCATGTGTAATAAGTGAAGGGGAGTAGTGATAGAGTTCTTTACCTTTGGCTTCTGAGACACCAAGTGTTGTTTCCTTTTCAGGCATGCGGCAAAGTGATAATTACTTGTAAACTCTTTCTTTGGCATTCCGATTACCATATCATTCTTAATTAGTTTATTCATGTTCTTAAAGTTTACATGGCACATCCTTTTATGCCAAAGGAAAAACTCATCACTATTGACCTTAGATAGAAAGCAAGAAACTTCTCCTGAGGGGAATGTTTCTTGCAAATCCATCTTGTAGATGTTCCCTTTTCGGGGTGCTCTAAGTAGCATATGCTCTTAAGAATGACCACCTGGGCTTGAGAACAATGCACTCATGCTCAGTAAAGAGCAGGTTATGTCTCTGGTCATAAAATTGGGATACACTCAGTAAATTGTACCCAAGCTCCTTAACAAAGTTTACCTTCTCTATGCTGAGCTTACCATTTATGACCATGCCCATTCAAGTAATGTAACCACCAGGATCTCCTCCATAAGCAATTGGTCCTCTATCAATTTTCTCCTAATTCTGAAGCAAGGAGCCATTGCCTGTCATGTGCCTAAAACAGCCATTATCAATGATCCATACATTTCTTTTGGTCTTTACCTATTCCTACATAATAAAAAGAGAATTAGTTACATTTGTAAACCCAAGTCTCATTGGTCTTGGGCTCTTCAAAATGGACTGAAGACAATGCAACAGTAATTAATCCTATACTGAGACTATGGGGATCACTTGCTGTCGTAGATGAAGAATTTTCAGTCACATGGTCTTCCTTTATCTTCCATACCATCTTTTGAAGATTAGACTTGAACTTCAAAGCTCCAGAAGTTTTTATAACTTCAAAAGTTTTGGAAACTGACCCTTCGGAAGATCTTTCTTTCACTGCAGCAAGCTTCAGTGCTTTGGAAGCATTCCCTTCTTTCGAGACCAAATTTTCTTCCAAAGGCAATTTTTCACTTGTCTTCATTATCATTTTGGAGCTTCTGAAAGAAACACTGATTTATTTTGAAGCTTTCTTCTTCTTGTTCTTCTCAGAAGTCTTATTGTTTGTTATGTTGATAGTACTTTGGGGATTGCAGATGCAATCCTTAGCCAGATGAGAAGTACCGCCACACATAATGTAGTCAAATTACTTTCCTCTAAGAGTCTACTTGTGAATGGAGGACTGAGTTTGATCACTTTCCATATCAATACCCATCTTTGAATATGTTGTGACAAGCCTCCTAAGGTGAAGCTTGCCTTTGGAGGTGGATGGTTCATGCTGTGTAGTAGTGTTACACAAATGATCAGTCTTCATTCCTTTACAGGGATGAGTTGAACATGTACTTAAAATCTTGGTACTGAGTTCAAAGTTGTGTCCTCGGTCTTTACCACTTCAAAACCTGTAGAGATAATGAAGATCAAGAGTAGGTTGAACTCACCATAGTTGTTAGGTTCATTTTGCTATATATGTATTAGGTTTAATTTTAGTTTATTTCTATTATGTAATTTTGTAGGTTTTTTGTGTTTAGAATAGTTTCTCTAACCTAGTGAAACTACAAGCGAAACTATAGTTTTGCTCGTAGTCAGCTGACTTAGGTCACCCTGCGAAACTGTGTTTCATAGCCGGGTGAAACTAAGCCCTGGTCAGGATAGTTTCACTATCCGCGAAACTGTCAGCAAAACTACAAACTGCCTATATATTGTAATGATTACACTTTATGTGGTAGTTTTGGCACAACCCTAATACGAATATTCATCTTTGCAATTCTGTTCTTATTTACTTTGTGGCTGGAAATCACATTGTTAATCATCTTTAAGCCCTGTTTTGTTCTTATGATATTGGTTTTGGTTATCATTGTTATTCTTATGAAAACCATTGTTTAGATTGTTGTTTGAGTCTAATCTCAGTGGGATTTATGAGTGTTATTCATCATTTGCATTGTTATTCAATCATGTTGGACCAACAATATGGTATCAAAGCCATAGTGCTCTTGATTTGTTGAGGTTTTAGAAGGGTTTTTGAGAAAAACAATGTTTCATTAACTTTAGATCTGCTAGTGTGTGTTTTTAGCCTGAAAATCTATTGGAAAACATCTATTTTAGGAAAAGGAAGATAGCCTAATCATCAAATCATCAAATCATCAATTCATGTTGATTTGGGTGATTTCTGGTGATTTCTTGCACATAATGGCGTACAGAAGCTTCCAGCGAAACTATCATAGTCCATCAAAACTATAGCCTCTTTGATTCATTGAAGATTGTTTTTTTGATTCCCTGTGAAAATACTCTCTTTGAACGAAAGTTCCCATCACTTTATTGATAGAACAAACGAAAGTGCTACCGAAATTGTCATCAGAACGAAAGTTCTACTAGTTTCAGCGAAATTACCAGCAAAACTAGACTTCTTGAAGCACTGTCCTAGCGAACTGCTTCTCATCTACCGATCGAAATTCCCAGTGAATTTACCAACGAAAGTACCAGCGAATCTGCATATTCTTATGCGAAATTAAGAATGACTTCAACCAATATCACCATTTCTGACTTGGAGAGTGTTGCACCAAATAGGCCATCAAGGCTTATAAATGGTGATAACTTTGAGGACTAGAAAAGATGTTTAAAGGCCTTCTTTTACTACACAGATCACAATTAATGGGAATCAATAGTAAATGGTCAACATACTCCAACTGTTACTATTGGTGAAGTTACCTCTCTGAACACTGATTCATCAACTTAGACTAAAAGAGACCTGAAGTTAATCGATCATGATCAAAAAGGTTTCAGGGCTTTAACATTATTCTTATCACAAGACATCTACAACCACTTTTCCGAGCACAAAAGTTGAGAAGCCTAATATGATGCATTGTGCGAATTTTATTATGGAAATGAAGATCTCAAGAAGGACAAGAAAGCTCAAGCTAAGAAGGAATTCAACTTATTTGTTGGTCATAAAAACAAAAGCATAACTGATATTACCAATTGATTTTTGTCAGTATCAAGCACTTTGAAAAGATATAATGAACAGTTGGGCAATCATGAGCAAGTTACTAAGCTGTTGGACTTACTTCCACTGTAATAGAGCTTGCAAGTCAGGATGTTAAAGCAAGAAAGAAACTTTGCTGATTATAAACTTATGGATGTCATCAACAAAGTAAAATCATTTGATCCTGATTTGAAAAGAAGGGAATACAATCAATCCATGATGCCTACCATAGTATATCCACAAAATGTTGCATTAATCTCATCCGCTACAAACTCGTCCGTGTATGGTGCAGCTTAAGGTGGATCAACAGGATATGGTGTATCAGACAAATCTGGTGGTGGATCTACAAGTGTTGGTTCAAGCTCAAAGACATCCATTGTTACTCAGATTCCATCAGATACAACGGAATTATTTGGGATGTTTGTTCATAGGTATGAAGCTTTAGTTGCGGGGGAGCTGAAAGGAAAATGGATGACTGTTGAAGATATGTACCTGGTGGATCCTGATGATCTAGAAGAAACTGATATCCAATGGTAGATGGCAATACTCACATTGCGTGTAAGAATATTCATGGAAAGAACTGGAAGGAAGAATTTTGGCAACCAAAATCAAAATGCCAAATTGGGTTTTGATAAGTCAAAATTAAGGTGCTTTAATTGCAAACAGCTGGGGCACTTCAAGAGAGAATGTCCATCTCCTATCATCACTGAGCCAGGAACTTCGGGAACGTTCAAAGTTATCTTGATCACTGACAAGGAAGAAGCCAAGCCAAAGAAGGAAACAACACTAATCTTAAACTTTGATTGGAGTGCAGAGATTAAAGAAACTAAAGAACAAATCAATCATGCATTGGTGGCTGAGGTGGTAAGTAGTGATATGGATTCAGTTGAAGATTTTGATCCTTGAAGAGAGTTCATGAATGAGATTCCAACTGATGTCTGTGATGAAAGTGATAAGCAGCATGTTAAAGATGAAAAGGTGAATGTTAAGGAGGTCAAGGAGAAGAAGAATGGTTTAGTAGAGCTTGAGAAGAAGAATGGTTTGGTAGAGGTTGAGAAGAAGAGGACGGTTCAACTAATGAGACCGAGAAAGAGAGCCAAGTTGAAAAAAGTGGGGTGAGGCGGGATTTAAATGATGAAGAGATTGAAGAGGAACGTGAAGTTGAAGAAAACAGGAAGAAGGCATCGGAGGAGAAAGAAAGCAAAAAGAATTCTCCGGTTTGTCAATGCGAGAAGACCCTAGCTGCTGAAAGGGTAGTTATGGGTCTACCATATAAAGTAATCCAAGATATGTGTTCTTCTCCATGGAAAATTCGCTTAGTTGAGATTTACAAAGCTAACATATTATTGTTAGATAATGAAAAAGAATTAAAACAAATAAACAAGGAACTTAAAACAAATGAGTCTAAATATTTTGTCAAGTTAAATGAAGCTTTGAAAGAAAATAAGCATTCAAAAAGAAATTTTAGGAAAGCAATGTTAAAATAAATGTTTTAACTAAACGTGTAGCACTTGCCGAATTTGAAACAAACAAACTAAAAACCAAACTTAGAAAATGGACAATTTCTAGGATGAAACATGAGGACCTTTGCAAAAAACAACAGGGGGCTAGAATTAAGACTGGTTTGGGATGTGAAGAGACCATTCATGTTTATCCTCCTCTAAGTACTTATTGTTATTCTCCTATGCCTATACCTCATCCAACAAATGAATTAACTCAGAATGATACTAACAGTTTGTATGCAGGTTTAGAAGGAGTAAACCAGAAGGAGATTCGAGAGGAATATGGTTATGGTGCTAGTCGTCGTTTGGGAAGCTCTAGTAGTAGCATTTACGATTCTGAAATGCCTTTGATAGACATTAGTTTAAATAGATTTGTGTCTCAAAAGTCTGTTATAGACAATGACATGTGTATTTTTACTTCTAGTCAAACTTGTTCGTCATCAGATGTTTCCAAATTAACTCATTATGTTCCTAATGCTTGTGTTAATGTAAGAAATGCTTGTTCAAATGAAGCTTCAAACATATGTAAAAACTCAAATTGTTTTGAAAAGTTTTTGTCTCATCCTATCCCATCTTTTACACCAATTCGGATTTCAACACCTAGTGAAACAGAGCCACCTTCTTCAGTTGTTAAAACTATTCATGTAAATAAATCAGAATCTGCTAAAATTAAGGTCACAAAATAAAGATTAAAAGAATCAACTGATACTTGTAGCAATTCTTATTCATATGTATCTGAATATGAGGAAGAAGTTGAAATTGATCAAGCTTCAGTTTCAACTCATAAAATGAAAGGTGTAAAATCCCATTGCTTTAAATGTGGGAAGGATGATCATGTAATCAAACACTGTCCTAAGCATCTTGATAGAACTGTACATAATAGTTCTTTAGGAAGTAGATTAAATCGCCTTGTAAATTATTTTTTTTTGTAAAAAGTCTTCTGTTACAAGACCTAAGTTTATCCAAACTTGGGTCCCCATTTCTAAATCTTAATAATTCTTTTGTTCAAATGCTAGGATCATTCAAGAAAAACTGTCAACAATTTCTGGCACGTTAATAGCGGATGTTCCTGGCATATGACTGGGTTGAAGGACCTACTCACCAATTATCGAATAATAAATAGAGGATATGTGGCCTTTGCCGAAGACAAGAAATGTGGAAAGATGATTGGTCAAGGAGAGGTCTCAAATGGTTCTTTGACTTTGGAGAAAGTGAATTATGTTCCAGAACTTGCATTCAACCTATTGAGTGTATCGCGAATTTGTGATAAAAACATTCCAGTTTTATTTATGTCCAATGAATGCATGTTCTTTAAACCAGAGTTCACTGTTCTAGAGGATTTAGTGATCATGCGTGCTCCAAGAACGAATGATACTTATCTGCTAGATATGGGATCAAAAGAATCAACCTTCACAGTGACCTGTCTCCGGTCAAAAGCTTCATCATCTGAATCCTTTTTGTGGCATAGAACAATAGGACATGTTAATTTTAAAAACATAAATAAGTTGGTTAAAAACAATCTTGTGAGGGTCCTACCACTTGAGGATTTCTCAGTGGTAGAAAAGTGCACGGCCCGTGCTCAAGGAAAGCAACACAAAGGCCACATAAGCTTAAACATGCAAATTCAATTTCAAATCCCCTCAAATCATTACATACTGACTTATTTGGTCCTAACAGTGTTAAGTCTATTGCTAAGAAATCTTATTGTCTGGTTGTTACAGATGATTACTCAAGATACTCATGGGTAAGATTTCTAGCTCATAAAGGAGACACCGTAGAAGAGTTGCAGAAGCTGATCCTCTCAATTGAAACCATCAACAAAAGGAAGGTTATGGCCATCAGAAGTGACAATGGAACTGAATTCAGGAATCACATGTTTTACTCTTTCTATGCGAGTAAAGGTATTCTTAGATAGTTCAGTGGTGCTAGGAAACCTCAGCAAAATGGTATTGCTGAAAGGAAGAATCGGACCCTTATTGAAGCAGTAAGAACTATGTTGATTGAGTTAAAGCTTCCAATCATTTTTTGGGCAGAAGCAGTCAATTGTGCATCCTATGTACTAAACAGGTTCTTATTGTGAAAGAGAAGATAAAGACTCCATATGAGCTTCTTCATAAACAGAAGCCCTTGATTGACTTCTTTTATCCGTTTGACTGCTCTTGTACTTTGCTAAATACTCAAGCTTAGAAGTCAAAGTTTGGTGTCGTTGCAAATGGATGCTTCTTTGTTCGCTACTCCTCCTCACATAAGGCGTATATGGTGTACAATAAAAGGACGCGCATTATGCAGGAGTCTTTCTACGTTGATTGGCAAGAGTTAAATTCACCAAACATGGGATCAGACCCAGAATGGTTCTATGACTCTAATACTATCTTCAAATCATTTAATCTTCCAACACTTTATGATGATGTTGTTCCTTAAACCAATATGAAAATCATTCCTCCAATTGATCCAGAACCTCAACAAAAACCACCTTCACAACCTGAACCCCAACCAGATCCTCTAATTAACCCTCCACTCTACCTCTATTTGATGTTCCACCCACTCCTTCACCACAACCAACTCATTTATCACAACCGTCTTCACCTTCCTAACCGTCACAAACCAAATCCTCATCTCATTCCAATCCTTTAACCTTAAATACCAATTTAGAGACATTAAAAGACCATCCGCATGATTACATCATTGGTTCTATCACCGATGGTATGAGGACATGGAGTCAATCTGGATTGATAAATAAATATCTTCATTCATGTTTCTTATCTCAGATCGTTCCCAAAAATGTCTTTGTAGCACTTTAAGACCCAAGTTGGGTTGAATCTATGCAACTGGAGCTTTAACAATTCAGGAAGCTGAAAGTTTAGAAATTAGTTGATTTTCCTCCAAATAAGTTTCCTATCGGTACCAAAAGGGTATAACGAAACAAACCAGATGATCACGGGGTTGTAATAAGAAACAAATCAAGGTTGGTTGTTTAGGGATTTGCTCAGGAGGAGGGAATTGGCTACAGTGAAGTGTTTGCTCCAGTTTCTCATATTAAAGCTATCAAAATCTTTCTTGCTCAAGCTGCTCACGAGTACTTTAAAGTCTATCAAATGAACGTGAAGTGTGTATTTCTTTACAGGAACATTGATGAGGAGATTTATGTCTGTCAGCCATCAGTTTTCGAGGATCCTAATTTTCCAAACAAAGTTTATAAACTTGATAAATCCTTGTATGGATTACATCAAGCTCCTCGTATCTGGTATGAAACATTGACATAATATTTGCTCAACAAAGGTTTCTCTCATGTAACTATAGATATGGCACTATTCAAGAAGGATGTTGATGGTGAAATTTCAAGTGTATATGGTTGATATCATTTTTGGTCCACAAATGAGAAACTGTGTAGAGAGTTTGAGGAAGTAATGAAGGATCGCTTCAAAATGAGTATGATGGGGGAGTTGTGCTTTTTTTGGGATTGCAAGTTGAGCAAAAGCCTGATGGTATCCTAAGTCATCAAGAAAAGTATGTTCTAGAGATTCTTAAGAAGTTTAAGATGGATGATGCCTCTCTAGAACTCACTCCTTTCATTGCTCAAACATGCTTAACTCCTGATGATAATGGGAAATCCGTGGATACTCATCGTATCACTCCATGATTGGATCTCTCATGTATCTCACTGTGAGTCATCTGGATATTACATTCGTCGGGTGCTACTATGCCTGTTATGAAGCAAATCCGAAGGAATCTCATGAAAAGGATGTTAAACGTATCTTTTGATATCTTAAAGGGTCCTCTCGTTTGGGTCTTTGGTATCCAAAAGGAGGAAACTTTGACTTGCATGCCTATTCTAACAGTGATCACGGAGGTTGCAAGATGAACAGGAAATCTATCATTGGTGGATGCTTGTATCTTGGGGATTGTCTAGTTTCATGGAAAAGCAAAAAGCAGACAACAATATCTTATTTACAGGTGAAGCTGAATACGTTATTGCATCAAGTTGCTGCTCGCAAGTGCTTTGGATCCAACATCAAATGATGGATTACAGCCACTATTGGAATTGCCAAAAATCCAATTCATCACACTCGCACCAAGCACATTGAAACAAGGATTCATGCAATCCGAGATGCTCAGGAAAAGGGTTTTATAGATATTATTCCAATCGATACTAAAAATCAAAGAGCAAATCTTTTCACAAAAACATTTGATAAACCTTGTTTTTATGAACTGGTCTCCATATTGGGTTTAATATCTTTTTGAAAAACTCTTTTCATAATAAAATGCATAGCTAGTTATAAATAACTTTTTATCTTTTACATCTTATGTTTATAAAATCTTTCCAATAACTTTTGGTATCCCATATTCTTTCTTATGTTTAATATTGTGTTACCTTTTCCATTTCAGCTTCCAAATATATATGAAAAACAAAAATTTCTATCACCATGTAGATAAATAGAAATTTCAGGGGAGAATAAAGATTAAACTTTAAGATTTTCAACTTTTGGTTTTTTCAGGTATCACAGGAATTTGAAAGAAAAGAGTTTGAAGGAGGTCAAATGGATATATGATGGGATATGCATGGTAGACTCAAATAAAAAATGAAGTAAACGTTGATCGTGTGGCCAAACTAAAAGTTCAAGAGCTCGGTGATAAGGATCATTCCCATAACATCTCGGCCTGCACAAAGATACAATTCCTTTTCAAAAAATGGTTGAGAGTTTCAAATTTTTGTTCTGATCCTCCTAAAATCCCAAATCTCCGTCACCCGAACCCTGAATTGAGCACCTAGTTAGCAGAAACAAACTACTTCTAGTTATGCTCTTCAGAAAAGCCTCTATTTTGAGTCACTTGTGACTTTGTCGGAATGTACATTAATTAATAATTTATCATGCTTATCTCCTCTGCTATGTGTGAACACTGACCTGGAGTGGTGGAACTTCTCTATTATATGTGAGTATAGACCTAAAGTTTCACCAGCACGCTTTGATGATCATCTCCTCTGTTATACGTGAGTATAGACCTGGAGCTCTCATCATCTTACCCCAATAATATATCACAATGTTTCTTTAATTAAAAAGATCATTGTCGAAAGCTCCAATAATCAAATGATATTGAAGAACATTCACCAATGGCACTCAAGTGATCATTGTCTATGTTAACATCACTAGTAAATCACATACAAAATCAGACAGAGTCGATCATACTCAATAAGCCATGATGATAGGATAAAGTCTTTTATCAAATGTATATGGGGACCAAGTTTCTAGAGCATCTTTAATCAAAATCAAAACATGATAATGAAAGCTGTTGATTACTCGTTAAAAAGACTAAGGCATGGGTTTAAAAGGACATACATATCAGCAATCCTCCAGACTACGACTCTCCGGAAAATTACTCAAAAAAAGGGTGAAACTAATGGCGAAACTAAGTTTCACCGAGCGAAACTATAGATTCGTCGGCAATCACGCTCAACTGTGAGCCGTTGATCTAACGGGCGAAACTATAGATTCACCGGCAGTAAAACTAGATTGTATATAACGCACAGTGTAAGAAGAGTTTCTCACAAGTGCAAAATTAACAAACCCTAGTTTCTTTCTCGGTGATTCTATGAAAAACTCACATTGATGATTTCCATTGAAATAAAGTGTTGTTGATAGCATAGTTGTTGGTACACATGTCCCCAGTTCTAGTCTAGTGAGCTTAACTGTTATAGAACTTCTTCTTGTAACACATATGTAACGTTTGATTATTATAATGAGAATCTCTTCCTTTATGTGTATTGGTTGTTTACAGGTTATATCTATTTATATTATTTATTGTTACACGCATATATAACCATGTTATATAGGTGTACAGTTGTGAGACATAGTTCTGAATCATTAACGGTTCAAGAATGTGTTTAACTAAGTATCCTGATTCAGCCGCACGACTGGACCATGCGAATGGTCCAATCGCACGGCTGAACTAGGTGATTGAGTCAATCGTACGATTGAGTCATAAGACTGACTCATTCATCCGAATGAACCAATCGTATGACTCAGTCGCACGACTGAGCCAGTCGCAAGGCTCAGTCGTACGAGTGAGAGCTGTAACCAATAAATACCACTTAATTCGTGGAAAAACGAAACACCTCGAATACTTGAAACCCTAGTCGACTCAGAGCGTCCAGTTCGTCCATTCCAAGTTCATAGAACGTCCTAGATCATTCCTAGTCCATTCTTAACGTTTTCTAATCGTTAGGATTGATCTTGATTACGTTCTCCCTGATTGGATCACCAATCAAATAGGATTCCGCACTATTTGATCCGGTATAACGAAGAATCAGTTAGTACTCCGTACGTACATGGTCCTAACAAGTGGTATCAGAGCATAGGCTCTTGATTCTTTGTTGATTCAATCGATTTTGTGAAAAAGTCTACGTTTTTAAGCGAAAAGATCTTTTCTTTCTGCTAAAAATCCAGTCTTTACGTGTGCATGTTCTGAAAAATCAATATTTTTCGAGTTTCAGCCGTCTAGGGTGCAAAAACTTGTGTTCTAGGTCAAAGTGTGTGAAAAACCTCGTTTTCAGCCGACCCAGTCGCACGATTATCTCAATCGTACGACTGAAGTCCAATCGCTTCGTTCAATCGTCCGATTGAGTAATTCGCTTGTTCAATCGCCCGGTTGAGTCATTCGGTCTGTTCAGTCGCTCAAGTGTCATAATCGCCTGTCCAGTCGGCCGTTTGAGTTTCAATCGCACACAGTTCGTGTCAATCGCCTGCACAGTCGTACGACTAAGTTCAATCGCACGATTGTATTTCAGTCGCTCCCTAGTCGCCCTTTCCAGTCGCATACTCAGTCTGTGTTTTCAAGTTTAAGTTAACATTCATTATGGACTCCGAAAACTTTGTGTTCTCAACAGGGAAAGACTCAAGGATCCAGAACCTACTGCTTCTGGAGAATGAGATTGGTAACCACAATAAGCCACCTAAGCTTCTATCTATTGATGAGTTCCCGGAGTGGAAGCAGAGGTTTGAGATTCATCTCAATGGTGTGGACACTAATCTTTGGAATTCTATTGAAACTGGTTACACCATGCCAGTTGGTGCTAATGGTTTGCCATTAACGTTGAGTGGAATGACTGATGCTCAAAAGACTGCCTATAATGCTGAAAAGAAGGCTTATGCGATGCTCACCCAGTCTATTCCTAAAGAGATCTTCCATCAGTATTCTGATCATAAACAAAGTAAGAAATTCTGGAAAGCTCTCGAGAAAAGATATGAAGGGAGTTCAACTCTGAAGTCGTTGAAAGCTAAAGCACTTAAGAAAGAATTTGATATTTTTTCTGCTATTAGGAATGAGAGTTTGGACGACATAATTGACCGATTCTATCATCTGATGAGTGAACTTCACACTCATGGGGTAACAATGTCTAAAGAAGAAAAGGTCTACAGTTTAGCTGATGGACTTCCAGAAAAGTGGGATTCGTTTATTTCCACCTTGAGACACAATTCAGTTCTTGAGACATTGGATATAAACGACTTTATTCTGAAACTGCGAGAGGAAGAGGTTAGACATAAGTATAAGGCAAAGAAGGGTTCTTATGCACAGGACCCTACACTCTACAATGTTACTCCTACGTCTACCTGTACCTCCAAATCCTCCAGCGCTCCTTTGTAAACCGCTTTTGTGTCTAATGCATCATCATCTACTGATCAAGGCTCATCATCTGCTAGTGAGCCACGTGGTGCATCTGGGGTTCTACAAAGTTCAACAGTTACTCAAACTACAAAGTTGATGACTGAAAATCTGGGTAAAGTAACTGTGGAAGTTGCAAAGGAACATATGGATCTACTTGCTACAGTAGTTCACTCTTATGATGGGTTAGTGGCTGGTAAGATTGGAAACTGCCACCTAGCTGATGAAGACTACGAGCAGGTTGATGAGAACGAGCTGGAACGTATGGATATTATGTGGGCTCTTGCAAGTGTTGTTCGAAGAGCTAAAAAGTTTGTGAAGAAAACTGGGCAGAATCTCGTGGCTACAAAAGATACTACCTTTGGGTTTGACAAGTCCAAAGTCACGTGCTTCAACTGTGGAGAAAAGGGCCACTTCAAGAGGGAATGTGTGAAGCCTAAGAAGACTGGAATGGAAATCCATTCTTCTCGTTCAACAGGCAAGATAAGGATAAGAAGACAGCTCCAACAAGCAGTGAGTCCAAGGCTATGGTTGCTCAAGGCGATGAAGGACAGGATTGGTCTTTCCGATTCTTAACTAACAGTGAAGCAAACATAGCATCTGTTGAGGACTTAAATGAAGACTCAGCGAGTGAGGGGGAGAACTCAGCTGAGATTGATACTGCTGATTTGGAAGAGACTTTTGCTGCTGTTGATGAAATTGTGAAGAATGATCTAGATGCTGAATCTGAAGCACAACCAGCGTCTCAGAATGCTTTCATGGATGGAATGTCCTCATCTGCACAGGTAGAATCGAAAGACGAACTCTTTGCTAAACATGCTTGTGTTGATTGTGAAAATTTAGGGAAAGCATTGACTTAAAATTTGCTAGGTTATTAGATCACAATGATAACTTAGTAAATGACCTAAAATTGTGCACAGAGGCTAATAAAGTGTTAAAACAAAATGAAAACAACTATAAGGAAAAGGTTGAAGCTTTAAAGAAACAATTAAAAGAAACTGAAGTTGTTGCTCTCAACCAAGAAAATGATATTAAATTCTGTCTAAAGACCATTGAAGAAACTAAAAAGGATAAAGCAATTTTCAAGTTGAAAATGAGTCTTTAAAACAAAAACTTCATAGTCTTGCGAGCTCATCGCACATTTTGAAAAACTTGGTCAAAGAGCGCAACAATGTGGAAGGTTTGGGATATAAAGTTGTGCCTCCACCACATGAGACCTTATTAAACACCAAACAACGTCCAATCAATGATAACCCCATAAAGGATCATGTGGTGACGACCCATCTGGTAAGTGATCCGGACATAGCAGTTACTGCTGCCTCTTCGGTTTCTGACAAGAAAGCATCATCACAAGGCACAACTGACAATAACATCACTGGTAACAGGGTGGAAGAGAATGTTCATGCATCTCTTGGGTTGGGTCAAAAATCGACTACAACACAACCTAAGTTTTCCAAAACCAATCCTGCAAAACCAGTGAAGCAAGATAATCACCTGTTTCAAAGACAAAACTCACATAATGTTAAACAAGTTAAATTTGTCAAAGGAGGTGAAAGTCTTAAAAGTGAGAACAAGAAGAAAGAACCTGAAGTTTACTCACCGCCCCACAAGAGATCTCCTAGCCCTGATGAATGGAGGTCCTGCTATACTTATGGACAGCGCGGTCATATTTCGACAAATTGTCCTCGCTATCAGACTCCAAGAATTAAGGTTGAGCTGAACAACAAAGTTAACCCAGATTCAAAATAGCGATCTAAGACTCCTGTGAGATCGAAAACACCTATTAGGTCTAAAACACCTTCTAGGTCGTTTTCGTCTCCTCCACGCCAAAGACAACACAGACAAGTCACTGACAAGTCTGTGATGCCAGCGGCAAAACCTGTTTCTGAATCTAAACCATATGCTCAAACTGTAAATCAGTCTAAGGTTTACCACAAACAATCCTTTCACAGGGATGGTTTATGGAAAGCTAAAACGACTGATGAGTCTGAAAGCAAGGATAATCTGAAAGTTGAAATTCCACCCACTGATAAAGGACAGTGGGTCGAATTCATGATGATTGATTCCTCTAGGAAACCCAAGCCAGTCAAGGCTTGGGTCCCCCTCCTTAACTGATGATTTTCTCATATGTGCAGGTTGTCCGCTATAGTGCGTCTACAAATACATGGATCGTAGATAGTGGAGCTTCCAGGCACATGACGGGTAACAAGTCTCTCCTTTTCAATGTCAAACAAATTAAAGGGGGACACGTTTCATTTGCAGGAAACAAAGGAGGATACATTACCGCTCAGGGAGAAGTAGGTAATGAAAAGGTAAGGTTCGACAAAGTCAACTTTGTTCAGCAATTAGAAAACAATCTGCTTTCTGTGTCTCAGATTTGTGACAAGGGCTTCAAAGTCATGTTTGACAATCGCAAGTGCTACATTCTGAAGAAAGAAATGGATATTCCAGAGGAGCAGGTATTAATGTCAGCATCTAGATATAATGACTTGTATGTTCTAGATATGTCTAATGCTTCCACTAGTGCTTCTACTGTTCAATGTTTCTTATCTAAAGCTACAGAGAAGGACTCCATTTCGTGGCATAGAAGAATGGGACACATTAATCATAGGAAGATGAATCATCTGATTCATAACAACTTAGTTGATGGAGTTCCTGTCAAGAACTTCAAGCTTCCTGATTTATATGTCTCAAGAAAGAAAGGAAAGCAAACCAGGAAATCTCACAAGACCAAGAATGTCAATTCTATCGAGATGCCCCTGGAACTACTGCACATGGATCTGTTCGGTCCAGTCAGCACGAAGAGTATTGCTGGAGACTGGTACTGCTTCGTAGTCACTGATGACTACTCTCGTTTCTCGTGGGTGATGTTTCTGAAAGCAAAGTAAGAAAACTTTGAATCATTCAAAGTGTTGGTCACCACTCTAGAATCACTTTACAAACTGAAGGTGAGAAAGATTCGCTCAGATAATGGAACCGAGTTTAAGAATCAGTGGATGGATGCTTTCTGCAAAGAAAAAGGAATTGTTCATCAATTCACCTCTGCATACACACCACAGATGAATGGAGTTGCTGAGCGAAAGAACAGGAGCTTGATCGAGACAGCCAGGACCATGTTGGCAGACTCAAAACTGCCAGTGCAGTTCTGCAACGAAGCTGTAGCAAATGCCTGCTACACACCCAATCGTGTGTCAGTAGTGAAAAGGCATGGGAAGACTTGCTATGAGTTACTACAGAAGCGTAAACCAAACTTGGAGTATTTGGAACCTTTCGGTGCTCCTTGTACGCTTCTGAAGAAAACTCAAGAAGGCAAATTTAATGAAAAGGCAGATCAAGGGATCTTTCTGGGATACAGTATACCCGACAAACGAGTTTACAACAACTCTACTGGTCAGGTAGAAGTATGGTGCAATGTTGATGTTCAAAGTTTCACTATTCCCCTTGCTGGAAAAGGTCCATCGTCTTTCTTTGACTACGATGGCTTTTTCAAATCATTCAATCTTCCTCAGATAGATTCAGATGATAATATTGCTACTCAGTTGATGCACGATGTTCTCAACTCATCGAATCTAGATACTAGCAATACAACTCCTGCAAGTGGGTCATCGGGATCAGCCTCAGCCGATCAGGATGATAGTGAAGACTCATCAGAGGATGAAGAAGCAACTGAACCAGCACAGTCATCTAATGTTGATCATGAAGGAAGCTCTTCAGCTGCTACACCTGCATCTGGAAATACAGATACTGAACCTCCAGTCACAACTACGGACTCTGAAGTCGTTGTACCTACAACTCCCATGACTAGGATCAGTACGAGTCATCCGCCAGATGCTATCATTGGTGATCTCCACTCCGGCGTGCAGACTAGAAGTCAATTGTACACTGTTGATTACGCTGAAGTAATGGAAAAGGGCTACGTGAATGATGGAGCTTACAGATGTTTTGTTTCTCAAATTGAACCCAAACATGTAAGTGATGCTCTTAAGGATGAAGCATGGGTCAATGCTATACAAGAGGAGTTGCTACAGTTCAAGAAACTTAGAGTGTGGACACTTGTTGACCGACCTAAAGGAGTCAAAGTAATTGGTACCAAATGGGTACTAAAGTGCAAGAAGGATGACCAGTGTGTTGTTATCAGAAACAAGGCACGTTTGGTTGTTTAGGGCTTCAGACAAGTCGAAGGAATCGACTACAATGAAGTCTTTGCTCCAGTAGCTAGAATGGAAGCTATTCGCATCTTTCTAGCTTACGCCTCTTACATGAAGATCAAAGTCTATCAACTAGATGTTAAGAGTGCATTCTTGCATGGGGAAATCCGTGAAGAGGTATATGTCAGTCAACCCGAAGGATTCGAAGATCCTTATCACCGGGACAGAGTCTACAAGTTAGACAAGGCTCTGTATGGGCTACATCAGGCTCCTCGAGCTTGGTATGAAAAGCTCTCCACCCATCTGTTGAAACACGGCTTTCGCAGGGGTGTGATTGACTGTACATTGTTCATCAAAGAGAAGGATGGTGATTTGCTTTTGGTACAGATTTATGTGGATGACATAATCTTTGGTTCACGAAACGAAGCGTTATGTAAAGAGTTTGAATCTGTGATGAAGGCTGAGTTTGAGATGAGTGCCATGGGAGAAATGAAGTTCTTCCTAGGATTACAGGTGGATCAAACACCTACCGGCATCTTTATGCATCAGACTAAGTATGTCGGTGACATTCTTAGTCGCTTTGATATGGAAAATGTCACCGCAGCCGGTACCCCACTTGCCACAAATCATGATGTGGCTCCTGATAAGAATGGGGATTTGGTGGATGCCACCATGTATCGTGGGATGATCGGATCTCTTATGTACCTTACTGCCTCACGTCCAGATATCATGTATGCCACATGTTTATGTTCCCGGTATCAAGCGAAACCCAAAGTAAATAATCTGATTGGGGTAAAGAGGATTTTTCGTTATCTGAAGGGTACTCCGACACTAGGGTTATTATAGCCTCATGATGATGACTTTGAGCTAACGGCGTATAGTGACTCGGATTATGGAGGCTGCAAAATGAATTACAAGTCTACGTCAGCAGGATGTCAATTTTTCGGGAGGAGATTGGTAACTTGGCAGTGTAAGAAGCAGACATCAGTTGCTCTGTCTACCTGTGAAGCTGAATACGTTACCGCCACCAGCTGCTGCTCTCAAATCATTTGGATACAACAGCAAATGCGGGACTACAGTTTGCATTTTACTTCTACTCCTATCTTTGTTGATAATTCTGCGGCAATTGCAGTAACTAAAAATCCGGTTCAACATCCTAAGACCAAACACATAGGCATAAAGTATCACTTCATACGCGACTGCTATGAAAAACACTTAATTGATGTGGTCAAAATTAACACGGATTTTCAACGCGCTGACCTCTACACCAAACCATTTGATAAACCCAGATTTTTCTATCTGCTAGAGGTCAACGGGGTTAAAAAGAAAAATGATGTTATAATAGAAGAAACAGATACATAGTCCGACACCTGTTTTTTATTTATTTTTAGTATTTCTTTTATTTTAGTTTTTTAATTTCCTTGCCTTATAAAAATCCAAAAACACAAAAAGATTTTCATTTTTAGAATTTTAGGGGGAGATTAGGTTAAATTCAGTATTTATTTACTCAAAAAAAGGGGGGGAAAGGTGAGTAAAGCTGAAAAGGCATAGGCAACAAAACTAGAAATGTGACTCGATAAAAATTGGAAAATGATAGTACACAGGCATCGAATTACTTGGAACACCAAAATGATTTTATGATCAAAACTGTTAATTAAATTACTAAAAAATCAGAGAAGTCTATGTCTAACAGAATGGGAAAATGATAGTACGTTTGAATGTTACTGTAAGTACACGGAGAAAGTTGATCTAGGGAGGTGCTAGTTCACTATATGATGTGTCGGTAGATTCAATACAATAGACAAGTAGACGTTATTGGTGAACTTAATCTAAACTAAACGGTTCAATCAACTGGGGGTTCCCATCTTATCACTGGTTAACACAATCAGCTATTTCCGATAAGGGATAATGAGCAAATAAATGTCACCAAAGGTGTGCAAATGACCACAAAAAGAGCAAAGCACGAAAAAAAATGAATACTAGCGCAATCAAGCTGATAACTTATGTTGTTGGTGCGTTATGTACAAAAGAAAATAAGAAATGTTCTAACAAGGAGATAGGTTGTGTGCCTCTCTGCTGTGCGATGGCACTGACCTGAGGATAAGCATAACCTACATATTCTAGAATTCATTGTTGTTTGCCGCCTCTCTGTTGTGCGATGGCACTGACCTGAGGATTGGCTTCTCTTTGAAAGGTCTAATAATAGTCTCTTCTTGTAAAAATACCTATAGACCGCTCGAAAGTCCTTTAAGGAATGTTGATTACCAAATAAGCATGGGATCCACAAATGTTGTTTGAAATAATATAACTTAATTCATCACCAATGCTTGTCAAAAATCTGTGTATGAATTTAAGTGGACAAGTATACTAACAATCGTCGTGACTGCACCGACTGAAGTTGACAATCAAAGTGTGTTACATATCATATCAAATATGATTCCAAGTTAGTACTTAGAAGTCTTAGATCAGAACAAACTGTGATATGTCATCATGAAAGGTGTAATTAGCACAAAATGTTCCAAGTAATGGTGTATATGCATGTCTGATTCCAAATGAGTCTTTTCTTGATATAATGTCAATGCTAATAGGCTACACAAACCTGCCCTAACAAAAATCACAAAAAGATGTTCATTTTGTTCATAGTTTAAAATTTATTCAATTTAGTAGTATAAGTGTGTCAATGTCGGACTGTGTATATTGTTATCTGTGAATGTCACTAAACGAGCTTAATGTTTACTTAAATAAATTGTTTCTGAAAGAATAAAAGTATCATGTCTGAGGTGATAAGTTGGATAAATGGATCACGTCTGAGGTGATCGGGTGGATAAATGGATCACGTCTGAGGTGATCGGGTGGATAAATGAATCACGGCTGAGGTGATCAAAATGTAGTTTATTAAAATGGTCATGTCTGATATGATCAACTTGTTCATAACGTTTTATCTACTGGTAAATGGAACTGAGGGTCGTTATGGTAATATGGTCAAAAGATGATAAGGATGGCCCAGTCGCACGACTGAACCATAAATATGGTCCAGTCGTATGATTGGAACACACTAATGAATCAAATCGTACGAATGGGCAGTGCGAATGAATCCAATCGAATGATTGGAGGTGACCGACTGTAACAGTCGTTTGGATGAACCTCAATCGCCCTATTGGAGATGAACGATTGGGTTAAGTGCACGACTGAGACTCAGTCGCAAGACTGACCTATACGAATAGGATCAGTCGCCCGACTGACCAAGGCGACTAGGCTCAGTCGCCCGACTGGAATTTGCCCTAGTATAAATACAGGCCGAATCAGCATCAGTCGCTCATTCACCCAAATCACCCCCTCTATACGCACGACCTAAAGAACCACTGCCAAAATTTCATTTGATTCATACTTACCTTCTTTTTGTGTGTTCTAATACTCATTTGTGCTTATACAGGTAATATTTGTGGTGTTTCATCATTAAAACCGATCAATGACATCTAGAATCACTCGAATTCTGACCCAACAGTAACCGAGCACTTAACGACCAAATAGACCATCAAAACGAATCTAAACGTTCAAACAAAAGTTAAAATATGCTTAATCGATCGTTTCTGAGTGTAATGAGCCTAAGTTCGAAGTTTAACATCAAGTATAGCTCAAAACACGAATTTGAATGGACAAACCGTCGAGTAGGCGACTGGACACACTGATGAACTTCAATCGCCCGACTGAGAAGACGACTGATCTCAGACGCACGACTGAGATGGACGAATGGTTCAATCGCACGACTAGGTCCATTCGCTTGACTTAGTCGCACGTATGATCCAATTTACACATATACAGCTCAGTCGTCCTACTCAGTCGCACGACTACATTCATTCGGTTACTCAGTCGCCCGACTTACCCAAAGTGTAAAACTCATTGACTTTAATTTGCTATCTTCTTCATGCACTGACGTTTACTTACATTGTGTGACAGATGGCAAGTCGTTGGATCATTAGCACGAAGCATAACATCTGTGCTCATCTGGATCTGACCTCCAGGAATGCAGCGGAGTTCACGGGCATAATTTCATTCTTACGGAGATCGAGGATCTTCAGGGCTATATCTACACCCTGCACTCCGTACCGCTCCATACAGCAGGCATTCTGGGAGAATGCTGCTGTAGATAGATGAGTCGAGCCCTATCGTATCAGGATCTCTATCCTTGGGCATGCTATAGAGATCACAGAGGAGGATCTAAGGACAGTCCTCGAGTTTGGAGATGATAGTGACTGTCCTACTCGACTACACCCGTTGACTGTTCGAGGGTGTTTCCAACGGGCAAAGTACTCTGGGGACATCAACTCTGGGTTGCTCAACAAGAGCAATCTGTGTCCCCAGTTCAAGTATCTAGCCCACGCGCTGCTCAGATGTATTGCCTCAAGGAAAGGAGGCTTTGATGAACTGTCTGAGCAGATCCAGAGCGCATATGTTGCGTTGGTGCTAAACCATCCGTTCAGCTTCTCGCGGATGATCTTCACTTACCTTGTGGAGAACATAGAGACGAAGGGCAGGGAGAGTTTCTGCATGTACCCTCGCTTCTTGCAGATGATTATTGATCAGAAGCTCCCGATACTGCCCAAGGAAAAGGATGACGCTGTGGTGCTCGAGGTGATGGATGATACCACCTTGGGCAGGATGAAGGTATACAGGGGGAAGCAGGTAAAACCCCCAGTCAGGCGATTATTTGGGCATCTGGCCCGGGAAAATTATGTGGCGCCGGCAAGAAGGAGGTGGCGCCACAAGGACAGTGATTCTGATGTAGAGCAGGTGGCTCTACCCTTCGATGACTCTGATGACGATCATGACTCGGATCAGGGAGGAGATGGTCAGGGAGGACCTGAACCAGCTCCAATTCATCCTGATTTTGATATGAAAGAGGAGGAGGATTCTGATAAGGTGCCACTAACCCGGACTGTGGGCAGTCGGGTAGTGGCCACTGAGGAGGGATTAAGGGCGGTTGGTGGACGCCCGGGAGAGTCTGGGAGTTCTATGGTAGACCCATCTTATACCCCAGACACTCCCATCAGCCAAGGGGGAGCTTCAGGATCCAAGGGATCCAAGCTAAAGAGAATGGCTTAGCCCCACGGGAAGAAGCCCAAACGCCGAAGGCTTACTCTACTTACTTCCACCACTTCCACCACCACTACCCAAACCACCCAAACCACTTAAACCACCCAAGCTACCACAACCACCACTACACCCATTCCACCACCTGTCACCTCCACCCAACCAACTACCACAATCTTTACCACCACTCCACCATTCACTCACATTCCATCTTCCATATTCACCACAGCCACCACAACCACCACTACTCACCAAATAGGACCCTCATCTGTTCCATCCAGCTCATTCATACCACCAGTTTCTGTGGTAGAGCAGCTTGCTGCACTAAACAGCATGGTGGTCAAGCTGATGGCTTCGGATGAGGCAAAGACGGCTCAGATACAGCAGCTGAGATAGTTGAGTTCATCCCAGACTGCTAAGATACATCAGTTGCAAGAGTTGACTTCTTCCCAAGCTCAGCTGATTTCTCAACAGACTACTCAGATCACAGGTCTCCTAGAGCACAAAGCTGAGTCGTATAAGAAGCTCGAGGAGTTAGAAGCTGCAAACAAGTCAATCTTGCTTAAGCTCAAAGGGACTCAAAGTGAGACCCTCAATATTGGTGAAGGAGATGAAGATGATGATGACGAGGATGATGAGGATGATGATAGTGATGATGATGATTAGGGAGGTGATAATGAAGATAAAGAAAAAGATGACAATGAAGATGAAGGGGATGCATCTACCTCTGGCTCTTCTCCTGGTCATGAGCAGCGAACCAAGAAAAGACAAGACCAGGGAGCATCAACTGCTGAACCACCTACCTCCCCTTCTGCCAAAGATCCAGCAATGATTCAAGGCAAAGTTCAGGATTAGATGTGTATTTATTATTAAACTTTTGTCATTGTAATCATGTATTTGATATGTGTTTAAAGTAAAGGAATGAAAAGTTAAATTAACATTGGTTATGTGCTTAATGTATACTAACCTGCACTGTGTTTGATGAATTGTTATACAGGTTCATCCAAGCAGGCTGATGAGCACGATGTGGTACCCCCTTCGACAAATCGAGACTCAATTGACAATGATTCTCGATTTGCAAGGAATAGTACATCGCTCTGTTAGTTACACACCTGAAGAGGGCGAGATCATACATGATCTAACTGATGAGCAGATTGCTGAACTATTCAGTCTAAACCCTGATGAGCTGGTAAAGGATGCGCCCGAGGTCTACGTAGTCAGTGATAAAGAACTACAGGATGTCGATGAGGTGGAGATAGAGGATGTGACTGCTGATCATTATCCTCAGTACACTAACGCCGAAGGCGAAGTGTTACCAGATCTGGGAGATGCATTTGACAGCAGTACATTCGATAAGGTTGAGAAAATGACTGCTGCTAAAGTGTCTACAACAGAGGATCCTCAGGCAGATGATGCTAATCTTGCATCTAAAAAGGCTGAGTGGGCAGCCTGCCTGGAGGAAATGAAAAAACAAAGGGCGCCTACAAAGACAAACGCCTACACCAAGCTCTACAAGATCAAGAAACATCAGAAGGTGTCAGGCAAAATCATCAGCTGGGCATACTTTGAGGATCTCAAAGTATATGCCGTGAAGAGAGAGAAGGGAATAGAGTATTTCGGATTCCCACACAATCTAAAAACTCTTCCTGGTTTCGAGCTAAACCGTCTAGCTAACTTGAGCCTCCTATATGCTGTCCCCGGGAAGATATCTGGATGGTTCGAGAAGGCTCTGAAGAAGGAATACCTTACAAGGTGGGTTAATTTTAAACCTCAACAGCCCAAAAGGTTGATTCATAAGACTGAGGTTGACCCCACCTCCGGAAGGCCAAAGGTGATTTTGAGATGGCATCCTCCGCGCACAATGTCGCGTATTCCATTGAGAGAAATGCCACAAGATTTTTCACCCCATTTTAAATGGTGGTATTATGACTGGCGCACAAGTGAGGCCGTCATAGTTTTAAATAAAGATGGAATGATAGAGACGATTAGGGTATACGACCCTATGTGGCTAACCCAACTTGTCTGGTTAAGATGTCTACATCTTGTACAAGTGGCCACTATTTTTTGACACTCAGGATATCATGCAAGCACTTCAGTTTCAACACGTCATACGTTTATGCTTCGCACTTGATATTCATGCTGGGGTTTCACGAGAAGAAAGGGTTAGGAGATTTGAAGAGTTCAAGAAAGAAGTCAAGGTCTAGATAGAACTAGGTCCAAGGGGGAGTTTATTGGTACACATGTCCCTAGTTCTAGTCTAGTGAGCTTAACTGTTATAGAACTTCTTCTTGTAACACATATGTAACGTTTGATTATTATAATGAGAATCTCTTCCTTTATGTGTATTGGTTGTTTACAGGTTATATCTATTTATATTATTTATTGTTACACGCATATATAACCATGTTATATAGGTGTATAGTTGTGAGACATAGTTTTGAATCATTAAAGGTTCAAGAATATGTTTAACTAAGTATCCTGATTCAGTCGCACGACTGGACCATGCGAATGGTCCAATCGCACGGCTGAACTAGGTGATTGAGTCAATCGTACGATTGAGTCATAACACTTACTCACTCGTCCGAATGAACCAATCGTATGACTCAGTCGCACAACTGAGCCAGTCGCAAGGCTCAGTCGTACGAGTGAGAGCTGTAACCTATAAATACCACTTAATTCGTGGAAAAATGAAACACCTCGAATACTTGAAACCCTAGTCGACCAAGAGCGTCCTGTTCGTCCATTCCAAGTTCATAGAACGTCCCAGATCATTCCTAGTCCATTCTTAACGTTTTCTAATCGTTAGGATTGATCTTGATTACGTTCTCCCTGATTGGATCACCAATCAAATAGGATTCCGCACTATTTGATCCGGTATAACGAAGAATCAGTTAGTACTCCGTACGTACACGGTCCTAACAATAGTAAATATGGCTAACTTGAAGTTTGATGACAAGTACAACATCATGGCAATACTGGATGACGGCAATCCAAAGGCAGTGGGATTCAAAGACTGCATCAGATGGCTAAGGCAATCTCCTATATACTATGCCATCTCACACATGCCTACTATTTATGATCTACACGTGAGAGATTCCTGGAGATCCATAGAGTATGATATAGGATCAGTTCCAACCGGGTAGTTGCCAGAGTTAAAGGTCGTCACATGGTTATTATAGTGGAAAGCATAGCAAGAGTACTGAGATTGGAGGATGACTGTGGGCTAGAGGTTGTGTTATGTTAGACCAAAAGAAACAATGAGCCAGATCAGAAAAACCTTTAAGTCCCACAACACATCACAACAACTGCTGAAGGCCTCATCAGCCGTTTGACAAAGTCTGAAGATAAAAAGCTGAAGACTAAAGTACTGAAGACTTCATCAGCTGAAGACTAAAGTACTGAAGACCATCAGCTGAAGTACAAAGACTGAAGTACAAAGACTGAAGACAAAGACTGAAGACATCAGCTGATGTAAACAACTGAAGACATCAGCTGATGACAACAACTGAAGTTCAAGTCTGAAGTCCAAGTACTGAAGCCTTCAGAGTTTGTCACAACAGCTGAAGAAGTATTCTTCAGTTGTTGTGATGGTTTCCTTTCGGTCTTTTCTTTTCAGTAGTTTTATTTCTATTTCAGCATTTGTAAAACGACTGAAGAGCATGTTCTTCAGTCGTTATAGTTTCAGTAGTTTCTTATCAGTAGTTGTAGAGATAGTTTACACTTGCCTTTTGTAAGAAGATGTCAGCTGTTTGACATCTTCAGGAGTTGTGTTACTATCACTAGTTTGTTGTAATAACAGTTAGATGTCACTGTCAAGTGACATCAGCTGACGTCATCTTTCCCTATAAAAGGAAAGATGACCTAATTGTAATTCGCCGAAGCTTATATTGAATGAAATACATCTTTTGTGCAGAAATTCTCTCTTATTCTATAACAGTACTGTTTCATTGATAAATCTATTGTGTTCTTGCTTTGAATTTGTTAATTCGTGTACTAATTCCACTGCAAATCCAATCTAATTGATCAAACTAGATGTTGAGATCCTTTCAAATGGTATCAGAGCTGGTTAATCATTGATTGATTTAACAATTGATCATTGAAGCTGCTCTTTTGCTATCTACGTTTGATCGAATTAGCAAATTTGCAAGAATCGGTTATAGAGATTGAGTTTCTGTTGCTTCTGACCATTCAATTTGAGGTTTTAAGTGGTTTTGAGATAAATTTGTTTAGTTTACCTTGAATTTGTCTGAATTCTGAAATGGCAACACCAACAAATGATCCTCACAATACTGGCTCCTCAACAAAGCCTTCGATGCTTGTTAGGAGTAAGTATAACATATGGCAACGACGTATGCTCCATCATCTATCTATCAACAGCGCTGGTTGTTGGAAATCAGTGGTGCATGGACCATACAAGCCTATGGTGAGTGTTCCTGAATCAAATAAGAAGGTCCCGAAGAAACCTGATCAATATTCGGACGAAGATCTAAAGCTGTTCGAAATTGATGCTAAAGCCCAAGGAATTCTGGCCATGGCACTGCCTAATGAAATCTATTTAGGGCTTATGCATCATGAAACTGCTCATGATCTCTGGGTTGCTCTGAAGGAACAATTCGGAGGAACTGATGAGGTTTTAGAAAACACTAGGGAAATCCTTGCCCAACAATATAAGACATTCTCTCATAGGAAGGGTGAGACTCTAACTCAACAGTTTGAGCGATTCTCATGTTTGATTTCTGAGCTGAAAATGGTTAAACAAGAGTATTCAAACAACCAGATGAACAACCGATTCCTCAGATCCTTGCCTGAGAGATGGGACACATACACTATTGTCCTACGCTCTAGTGCAAATCTGAGCACTCTATCTCTCACCCAACTTCATGGAAACTGCTTACATTTGAAAGAAAGATAGAACAGAAAAGGAAGTTGTCATCATCTGGTAAGATCACTGATGACTTTGTATCAGGCAATACTGCACTAATAGGTCAGGAGTCAGAATATGCTGCATCAGAGAGTGCCTATGATGAGCATATTGATTTCTCTACTAATACTGAACATGTTTTTGTTGGTGTTGATGGTAGTTCAGGTGGTAGCATTGATAACTTGTGCTTTCTGATGGAGGATCTTAAGGGCATTCTAGATGATGATCTGGAAGAGATGGATATTTTGAGCCAAATGGCAATGATTAATATCAGATCTCAAAAGTTCTACAAAAGAACTGGTAGGAAATTCCCTGGACTCTCTGGCAAAGCCAAAGTTGGTTTTAACAAGAGCAAGTTGAGGTGTCACAAGTGCCATAGGCTTAGACACTTTGCTAGAGAGTGTTGATCATCTGGATCTAACTCATCAGCACCCTTTGTGACTTTCCCAAGCAATAGCTCACAGAACAAAGGGCAACATTCTATCAGTTCTGGTCATCCATCACAAGCTCAGTCATCACCTGCATATTTTGTCCCTCAAGGTCATATGCCATATCCTTACCCCTGCTTCTACATGCCACAGACCAGTCAAGTTCAAACACCCATTGCTCAACAACCACATGCTCTTCCTGAGCCTCAACCATCCCAATCTCATCAACAATCTCAACCTCAACAACACAGCTTTTTCACCCCAGGAGTTGTTGACTGGAGCAGTTTACCAGATGATATGTCTGGTCATGAACAACTGTTTCCTGGTGCTGGTCAACATGGTGGTGACAATCCTTTTGGAAACCTTGCTATCATGGCCCTGGAGTCTGCTGATAGCTCATCCTCCAACGCCTCCATATCACAGGTATCACAAGTATCCACTGAGGCCAAAGCCAAGTTATGTTCTGAATCATGCATAGCCATATTTGCATCTATTAGAGAAGCAAATGTAGCTTTAATTACCAAAAACCTTGAGCTAGAGCAAATAATTTCCAAAAGAAAGGTGAATTTGAGTCTGTGCTTAATGATCAGAATGATGATATTTTTAAACTTAAATGCCAAATCACTAATGATAAGGCTAGGGAAGAGGTACTTCTAGAGAAGTATAGAGACCTCAAAGAAACACTTACAACTACCCAAGTAGAGTGTGAACGTTGGGTAACTTCCTGCAAGGGTTTTGAAATGCTTCTCAGCAAGCAGTCAGCTTCCAATGTGAAGTTCGGCATTGGTTATAATCACACTACTCCTCCTATAGATTTTACTCCCAGAGCAGAAGTAGAATCTGAAGGAGAAAGCAATAACCAATCCTTCTCATCATGTGATTTACTATCTGATACAGCACCATCAGAGGTTGAAGTCAGCATTAATTACTCACAGAACCAATCAGCTGATATTGATGGTTCAAATTCTGACACTCACATGATCAAAAAGTTGATCACTTCAGGTGTTATCTCACAAAGTACTGAAAGTACTAAAGAGCAAGTTATAACACCTGAAGAACAAACCCAAACTACTGCAAGTACTAAAGGGAAGAAAATTGCAAGTAGAAAGGGTGGGAAAACTACTGAAAAAGATATCAGGAATGCAAGTACTGATAGAAAACTACTGAAGAACAAGTCTTCAGTAGTTTCATCTTCTTCAGCAGATGATCAACTAAAGATGAAGAAAAAACCATGTAAAATATGTGGCTTATTCAATCATCTTACTGATGATTGCTGGTATAAAAAGGGCTCCAAACTCAAACACAATGAGAACATTAAAAAGAAAATGGACAAAATGAAAAGAGAGTTTGAGACCAAGTTTGTACCAGCAACATGAAAACCTGTAACCCCAAAGTCCAAAAAGAAATCCAAAAAGGAAGGGGTCAATCAGGCAACAGCTGAGGTTGCTCAAAGGAAGATGGTACAACACAGGAATCCATCAAACTCAAGTACTAATGTGTCTGATGAGCTAAAGGCTTTATCACAAAATCAGACACAACTTGTTATGATGGTTCAACATCTATTGGGTAGAGTCAACCAATTAGATGCTCCTGTGCTGAAACCACAGAAAAGGAAATCCAAGCCAAAGGAATCTTCTTCTACACCATCTCCTTCACCTCAGGCTATCATTCATAACAAACCAGTTAGTATACCATCTGTTGATGAGAACAGACCCAAAACCAAAAAGGTTTGGGTCTCAAAAGCTAACTAGTTTATTGTGATAATTGCAGGGTTCTTCAGCATGCCAAAGGAGCATCTGGTATGTAGACAGTGGAGGATCCATGCATATGACAGGGAGCAGCTCTCTTCTTCATGACTACTCTCAAGGAAAGAAGGGGTTTGTCTCTTTTGGCAATGATGCTAAGGGTTACATCATCAGCAAAGGCTTTGTTTCCAATGAGGAAATAAGGTTTGATGATGTTAACCATGTGGAGAATCTCAAGTACAACCTCTTGAGTGTCAGTCAAATGTGTGATAAAGGCAATGTTGCTCTTTTCACCAGTCAGAACTGCAGGATTCTGTCATCCAAAGTTCTGAGTTTGATTGACAAGGTGTTGGATGATCATACTCTTCTGAAGGCCAACAGGACAGGAAGAGTATATGCCTTAGATCTTTCCAAGAAAATAGATCTAAAAGGCCATCCTTGCCTATTCTCCAAGGCTTCTCCTCAAGAATCTACTCTATGGCATAGAAGGATGGGTCATGTGAATCTCAAAAACATGAACCAGTTGATACACCATGGTTTAGTAAGAGGGTTGCCTATGAAGGAGTTCAAATGTGAAAACAATTGCACTGATTGTTTAAAGGGAAAGCAACACAAAGCTTCATTCCCTCCAATAGAAGAGCCAAAGTCCACTGCCTACTTGCAATTAGTGCATATGGATCTTTTTGGTCCTGTCAGAGTGATGAGCATGGCAAAGAAGAAATAATGTCTGGTAATTGTGGATGATTACTCCAGATTTGTATGGACTTTCTTCTTGCATTCCAAAGATGAAGCTGTAAAAGCTATTATGAACTTTGTGTTATATGTGGAGAAGCAGTATTCCCTTCCAGTCAAGTGTGTGAGGAGTGATAATGGCACAGAATTTAGAAATCACACACTCTACCTGTCAAAGGGAATCAAGAGCCAATTCAGCATTCCAAGAACTCCTGAACAAAATAGAGTGGTGGAGAGAAAGAACAGGACCCTTATTGAAGCTGCAAGGTCAATGTTGGCTGATTCAGGATTGCCACTAACCTTTTGGGCTGAAGCTGTCAACACAGCTTGCTATGTGCACAATAGAGTGTTAGTGAATCAAAGGTTGATGAAGACTCCTTATGAAGTACTACATCATTTGGCCCCTTTGATTTCATTCTTTAGAGCATTTGGGTGTCCATGTTACATTCTCAACACAAGCAATCCACTCCAGAAGTTTGAATCAAAGGTGGATGCAGGGTATTTTGTTGGTTATTCATCTACTTGCAAGGCATACAGAGTATTCAACTGTAGAACAAAAATAGTTGAAGAGACTTTGCATGTGAAGTTTAATGAATCTCCAAAGGACAAGATTCCACAAAACCCTGTGGAGTTATTTGATTTGGACATACTGCAATATGTTCCTTATCAGACTCCAGCTGTTGCTCCTGTCAACAGTTCTCCACCTGGTGGTACTAATGATGATGTAACCAGTACTTACCTTTTCAGGTTTAGTGACCAACTGCCTGAGCCATCTAAACCTGATGCTCATGTAGCTTCAGCAGTTCCATCCATAACAAATGCTGATAAGATTTCTGAATCATCTACTTCATTTGAGTTGCCATCACCAACATGGTTTCAAGAATCTTCATCACCATCTGTTGTTGCTGAAGGTCCTACAAACACTTGCACAGACCTCATTGTTTATCAAGAGCTGAAGGATCACCCAATGTCTCAAATCATTAGTGATATCAATGCTGGAGTTTCAACAAGAAGTCAATTGTCCAATTTCTGCTTCTATGCTCTCTTCATCAGTCAGCAAGAGCCAAAGAACTACCATGTTGCACTAAGAGACAATGGATGGGTTGAAGCAATGCAGCTTGAGCTTCTTAAGTTCAAAAAGCAGCAAGTGTGGGAGCTTGTTCCTTTACCCCAAGGTAAGTGTGCAATAGGCACTAAATGGGTGTTTAGGAATAAAACTGATGAAAAGGGCCAAATTGTTAAGAACAAGGCCAGGCTGGTTGTACAGGGGCTTGCACAAGAAGAAGGTATTGATTATGATGAAATCTTTGCCCCTGTAGCTAGACTGGAGGCAATTAGATTGTTCTTAGCCTATGCTACCTTTCACAATCTTAAAGTTTTTCAAATGGATGTCAAAAGTGCTTTTTTATATGGTAAAATAAAAGAGAAAGTTTATGTGTGTCAACCACCAGGTTTTAAGGACAATAAAAATCCTGATTGGGTGTATAAGCTTGATAAGGCTCTTTATGGGTTGAAACAAGCTCCTAGAGCCTGGTATGAGACATTGTCTAACTTTCTTCTTCAAAATAATTTCACTAGATGCTTCATAGATAAAACTTTATTCATTAAGAAAGTAGGGTAGCATAAGCTACTTGTTCAAATTTATGTTGATGATATTATTTTTACATCCTCTAGTCCACAGTTGTGTGATGAATTTACAAACTTAATGCAAAAGAAGTTTGAAATGAGTGCTATGGGAGAATTACAGTTCTTTCTGGGTTTGCAAATCAAACAAAGGACTGATGGAACCTTCATTCATCAGTCCAAATATACAAAATATCTTCTGAATAAGTTTGATTTACAAAACTGTAAGCCCTGTTCTACTCCCATGAGCAGCACCACACAACTGGATGTTAATCAGAAAGGTAAAGCGGTTGATGAAACCCTTTACAGATGTATGATTGGGTCCTTGATGTACCTTATAGCTTCTAGACCAGACATTATGTTTGCAACATGTGTCTGTGCTAGATTTCAGGCTGCACCTAAAGAATCTCATTTGATTGCAGTCAAAAGGATCTTTAGATATTTGCAAGGTACTCAATCACTAGGACTTTGGTATTCCACTGGGCATTCTTGCAAATTAGTTGTTTTCTCTAATAGTGACTATGCTGGATGCAAAGTGACCAGAAAATCAACTTCTGGAGGATGCCAATTCCTAGGCAATTGTTTAGTTTCTTGGCAGAGTAAGAAACAAACATCAATTGCTACATCCACTGCTGAAGCTGAGTACATTGCTGCTGCAAGTTGTACATCCCAGGTACTCTGGCTTCAGAATCAATTATTGGATTACGGCATTACAGAGACTAAGACTTCATTACTAATGGATAGTGCTTCAGCTCTTTGTATTGTTAAGAATCCAGTCCAGCATTCTAGGACCAAACATATTGAGATCAGACATCATTTTATTAGGGATTGCTATGAAAAAGGTCTGATTGATCCAAAGTTTGTGCCTAGTGCTGATGAGCTTGCAGATATATTTACTAAGCCTTTAGATAGTGTCACTTTTCAAAATCTGGTGCTAAGGCTTGGTATGCTGCAGCTGGAATAAATTGACTGATACTAGTGCTGATCAGCCAAGTACTGATGAGCATTAGTATACAAAAGTCAAATATAAGTACTGATGAGTTATTTAGTCTTCAGCATTTTTCATAACTACTGAAGACTAAAATACTTCAAAGTACTGAAGTGCATTATTTGTTGAAAACAGCTTATGTAGTTACAACTACTGATGTGATTATAACTACTCATGCCTAGTTTTCATAAATAACTACTGAAGAACAAATTTTGTCCACAAGTACTGATGAGTAATTTTACACATAAGTACTGAAGACAATATTTGTTCACAAGCTCTGAAGAATAAATATTCATAAGAGCTGAAGGCCAATGAAACATCTGAAGTTCAGACAAAGTCTGATGAGTAAATGTTGAGGTCAGACTGAAACAACTGAATTGACGACAACAGCTGATGAGTAAATTTTACTCTTCAGCTGATATCAATATCTGCTGTTTCATATCCAAACAACTGAAGGACAAAACCATGTATTCAGTAGTTTACAACAACTGATAACTAA
The DNA here is from genome assembly GCA_024085815.1 of Flaveria linearis. Lineage (NCBI taxonomy): Eukaryota > Viridiplantae > Streptophyta > Magnoliopsida > Asterales > Asteraceae > Flaveria > Flaveria linearis. The sequence goes on from CM044013.1 coordinate 38,558,581, forward strand.
CACCAAGTCTTCAGTTGTTTACAACGTCTGAAGATGAAAACCATATCTTCAGTAGTTTTCAACTACTGATGATTAACAACAAGTCTTCAGTCGTTTACAACCTCTGAAAGCAAAACCATGTCTTCAGTAGTTTTTACAACTACTGATGACTAACACCACGCTTTCAGTCGTTTACAACCTCTGAAGGTTAAAACCATGTCATCAGTCGTTTCAAACCACTGATGACTAACACCAAAACCTTCAATCGTTTCCTTTCAGCTGTTTCATAACCATTATAAATACCTAACCCTAACTTCAAAGTTTTTCAATCTCTCATAACCTAATGTTCAAAAACTCTGAAACCTCTCTCCTCACATTAATGGCGACCATGCAGCTTAAACCTAGACACAACTGTGTTGCCTACCTTACCAAATCACCATTTTTGACCAAGTTTGACAATGCTATTGATCTCATGGTCCATTCCCAATACAAAATGGCCTTTCTTCTTAACCCTACCATATACTCCGAATCCTTAAACCAGTTTTGGACGAACGTCACCCTCACTGGGAGACAGACACCGAGGTCTCTCTCCAGTCGTTCGTCAACAACCACAATGTGGTCATCACTCCAGAAACCATTCGCCAAACCCTAGATTTACATGATGCCACCTTCCCCACTGGATATCCAAAGGGCACAACTGATCTATCCTTTGCCCACCATGGATATCAGGGTGATCTACATGCTTCTACCATCCTCAAGAAGCATTTCCATGATGCAGAACGCCTTATTTTTCACATGGTAAATGTCTGCTTAGCCTCTAAGACTTCTTCTTGGGATCAAATGTCCACTAGGTGGCAGCAGGTATTATTCTCTATCCTTGAGCAACAAGACTTAAATTTTTCTGAAATCATATCTTTAGAACTTAAGGATATGGCCTCAAAACCTTTTGCTAACAGATGGATACTATATCCACGGTTCATTATGGCCATTATAGAGAACCAGCTGAATGCTGAGGGACTTGTTGGCCTTGGAGTCCCTACTATGGCTGTATTGCCTGAAGTATACTCCAGGCACAACTTTGACCAAACACTGAAACAGGCTACCAAGCTGCTAAAATCCAAGCAGCGGGAACCCACAGCCTCCACCTCAAATCCAAAGTCCCCACCAAACCCAAATCCAAAAAGCCCAAAAAGGCTACTCAGGGAGATGAGTCCCCTGAGGATGCCCCTGTAACACAAAGGCCGGATATATCTACTGGCATTAATCCCCCAGTAGATACAAGGACTCCACCAGCCTCAACCGCTCAGGCATCCTCTCAACAAGAGCCTGAAGCAACCACATCAGGGGCACCCACACATCTGGAACCTTTCTCACTTGAGGAGGTTGCCATTGAAGAGCACCAATCTCCCCGGGTGCACACTGCTTCTACCCCATCTCCCAATACAACCGTCCCTCAAAGCCCAACACTTATTATTGCAAAAATGCTGACTCGGCTCAACACTCCACCCTCTCCCCAGGAACCTATAACAACTGGGCAAACCCCAACCAATGAGAGGAAGGAACAAAGTGTTACTGAGAGCCCACAACATAAGGATTATCATGTTCAATCTCCCAGTGTGGTAGAGGAGATTGGAACATCTGGTGAGGCTGCCACTTCTCCTGCTTCAGCACATGAACAGGATGAAGCTGGTAACATCTCTAAGTCCTCACCAGAGGCAACTGCTGATGAAGGATTTAATCCTAAGGCAGGAAGTCACCAGTACCAAGAACAAGGGGCACATGTGGATACTGAGCCACACTCAGCACATGTACATCCTGATCCAATCAGGAGGTCAGGTGATTCAGCTACAGCTGATGATGACCTGGGCTTCTTTTATGATGTTCTAGCCCAGAACACTATTCTTGAGGAGGAGGTAAGTAGATTAAAAGAGCTACTTACCCAACTCTCTCAAGAATCAAGTCCATCTGCCACCATAATAACCCAACAGATGGCACCTTCATCTGAAGGTCTCATAAACACCGAGCCACTCCTAAAATCTCGACCACCAGCCTTTGATCCTGGCACTATTTCTCAGGGACAGAACCCCCCTAAGCAAATAGCTGCTATCTTTCAAAATTCCTTGCCTCTCATCACACCCATTATCACTGACATTGTGATTAAAACCCTTGATGAGAGGCTTCCCTCTACTATATAGCCACTGGTGGATGCTGTTGTGACTTAAGAAGCTTTCTAACAGTCAAACCCTTGCAACCAATGCAACCAAAAAGGGGGAGACTCAGTCAGTGAAAGCCATCAAGAGAAAGAGAGTAGAGGAGGAAAAAGAGAAAGAGAAAGAAACTGAGAAAGAGGTGGAAATAGAGAAGGAGTTTGTTGTGGAGACTGAGAAGAAGAGGGAGGTTGAGAAGGGAACTGACATGGAGAAAGTGACTGAAAGTGAAAAAGACTTTCATGTCACGTACAAGAAGAAGAAGGGAGAAAAGGAACCTGAGAAGAAGTTGAATAAGATGATAAAGGAAGCTAATGCCCAACACAGCCGATCAATGGATAACATCATTGATCAGTTGTTTAGGCAAGGTTTTGATACTGCTCAACTTGACTCAGAGATCCGAAAGTTAGAGGTACAAGAGATAGAAAACCGATGGACTTGCTATAGCCAAGAAGAGAAGGAGTGACTTGAGGCTATGGCAAGGTTCACTTCGAAGTATCTGGGGAGATCAGTCCTGGAGATCAAGTCATGGTCCAGGGACAGCATCTTGGCAATAACCACCAAGATCTGTTTGTCTGAAGAATTTACCAAGGGGCTGGTCATAGAAGCCCTGAGTGAAGCCGATGCTGGGAACAGGACTGCTCTAGCCAAGCAAACCAAAGCCTTACTCACATCCAAACTGCTAGAACAGCCTGCCAAACTTCCCACACCAAAACAACCACTACCACAACCCACTAAACCAACTCCCTCACCCTCAAAACCAATAGCCGATGATGCACCCTTGAAGAGGAAGAGAAGGGTGTTGAGGCTAGAAGAAGAAGATGATGATGATGATGATGAAGATGAGGACAGACTGCCAATCTCAGTTGTCATTCAGTTGCCTAAGGCCAAAAGTCTCCCTCTGACAATTACTCCTGAGCTCCAAAGACAAACAGTTAAAGTGAAGCTAGAAGAAGAAGAGCATCACAAACTACATGATGAGGAGTTGTTGAGAAGGGTAGACAAAGCATATGCAGCCTCATCATCAATCATAAACATGAGGAAGCAAGCTCAGAGACTATACACTCTCAAGAATACATTCCAATATCAGAAAGAGAGAGTGAGGATTTGGCCTGATCCCGGGGTGTCTCATAGGATCCAAAAGAGAAACATTCCTCAGAGATACAATAGGTAAGTGAAAAAGATTGTAGATGCAGTTATCACACTTGCCATTGTAGTATCACCCTGGGAGATCCTTGAAGATTTCAAGAAGGCCTATACATCCAACATGCCCCAACAAAAGATGCTGCAAAACAGAATGGTGAAGAAGGGGTTGGTGTATAAGAGGCTTGAGGAAATCAGGAAGGATGAGCTCCACTTACTACTAGAGGGTAATCACCCTGATGAGTTTGCATACAGAGAGATCATAACAGTGGAGCTCAAGAATGGTAAACAGGTCAAACTCCTATCTGAGTTATATGGGCCTGGAAGATTCTTTGAAGGTGAGGAAGAAGAGCTTACCATGGAGGAACAAATTGTATTTTTGGAAGCCTACACCAGAGAATCATATAGGCTTATAGTTGGGAAGTAGGTCTCATGGATTGGATAATAGCTCTGTGTCCAGTTCCCCAAGACAGAGTTCCCATCCATCCTTTGCCAATCAGATCATTGAGACTTCTTCCCAGACCTGTGCTGATATAGGTCATTCTGAGCTGATCCAGAAGAAAAAGACCAATCATTCTGCCTCAATAAGTGGGACATTCAATAAGCTTAAAGGTTTTGGCTACATTGGTTCAGGGGGAGTTTGTTGGATCAAAAGAACCAATGAGCCAGATCAGAAAAACCTTTAAGTCCCACAAGACATTACAACAACTGCTGAAGGCCTCATCAGTTGTTTGAAAAAGTCTGAAGATAAACAGCTGAAGACTAAAGTACTGAAGACTTCATCAGCTGAAGACTAAAGTACTAAAGACCATCAGCTGAAGTACAAAGACTGAAGTACAAAGACTGAAGACAAAGACTGAAGACATCAGCTGATGTAAACAACTGAAGACATCAGCTGATGACAACAACTGAAGTTCAAGTCTGAAGTCCAAGTACTGAAGCCTTCACAGTTTGTCACAACAGTTGAAGAACTATTCTTCAGTTGTTGTGATGGTTTCCTTTCATTCTTTTCTTTTCAGTAGTTTTATTTCTATTTCAGCATTTGTAAAATGACTAAAGAGCATGTTCTTCAGTCATTATAGTTTCAGTAGTTGTAGTTTCAGTAGTTTCTTATCAGTAGTTGTAGAGATAGTTTACACTTGTCTTTTGTAAGAAGATGACAGCTGTTTGACATCTTCAGTAGTTGTGTAACTATCAGTAGTTTGTTGTAATGACAGTTAGATGTCACTGTCAAGTGACATCAGCTGACGTCATCTTTCCCTATAAAAGGAAAGATGACCTAATTGTAATTCGCCAAAGCTTATATTGAATGAAATACATCTTTTGTGCAGAAATTCTCTCTTATTCTATAACCGTACTATTTCATTGATAAATCTATTGTTTTCTTGCTTTGAATTTGTTAATTCGTGTACTAATTCCACTACAAATCCAATCTAATTGATCAAACTAGATGCTGAGATCCTTTCATGTTATCTGATGCACAAGTTCTGGAGGCATTCAGGAGTATTGGGTATGAAGGGCCTCCGTTTAGATCTAAGAAGGAAATTAAGAAATCTTTTCTATTAAAAGAATGGAGATACATTGCCCACGTCCTTATTATGTGTCTGGATTGTCAAAAGGGAGGTTCTGAAGAGCTGAATATACACAGGGCCAGGGCAATGATTATATTATGCAGAGGTCAAAAGGCTAACATAGCCAAACTGATATTTGACTGCATGACTAAGAACATCATGGCCCTGAAGAAAGACAATTGGCTATTATACCCAAGGTTTGTCCAAATGTTGATAGATTATTTGATTCCCAACATGCCAAGACATGGAAATCAAAAGGCTGACACAAATAAACAGAAGGATCTTTGCTGACTGTTCAGCTATTAGACATAATTTTGCGGGAAGATAACTCATTTATGGAAGAACATGTTTCCATCAGAGAGATGGAACTATATTAGAAGGTTGATTAAGAATGAGAATAAGAATGTTGAGGAGAACAGTGAGAAAAAGGAGGAGGCAATAAAGAAAAGAAAGGGATATGCTAAAGAAAAGGAGTATGATTTGGATGCTGAAATTGATGAAGTCAAGGAGGAGATAAGGCAACAAAGGGAGAGGAGATAGAAAAAGAAAGCAGATCAGGGAGAAGCTGCCAATCTTACTGAGAGAAGAACAAAGCGTAAACCGTAAGCTTTCTCTAAAACTCCTGGCAGAAGAGATGCAAGGTTGGAGTTGGACCAAGACATGATTCGAAACGTTAATGCATCCTTAGCAAATGAATTAAGCATGATGAATACGAAGATGATGAATCAAGAGTTGAGTGAGAAAGAAAAGGATACAGCTATAGATTGTATGAAGTCTATGCTATTAGACCAACAAAGGCTGATTAAGAGATTGTTGACCGAGGTGAACGAACTGAAAGCAGCTACCGGCCTACCTAATCAGATGATTCAGGATGAGCTTGATGATTTAACAGACACATCCAATATTCATTTCTAAGAGTGGGAACTTCATCAATGGCAGGAGAGGGCCCAAGTGGTGCTACTGATATAGATGCTGAGGTTAGGGGAAACAATGTTGGTTACAGTGGTGTAGGAGGTTCTGCTGAGGAAACTAAGGTTGTGAAGGATGCTGATGTAGAAGGTTCAAAAGAAAAGGAGACTGAGATTAAAGAGGCTAGATTCATTGACTTGAGATTAGACCTTGACACTGATCTGACTGGAGAAGAGGTGATAGCAGGTGAAAGAGAGGGAAGTAAAGAGAAGGGGATGGAGATGAGATTATAGGATAAAGCTAAGGAGGAGGATGAACAGCTGATTGATTATGACGCTGAGCTTGAATTTTACAAGGTTGATGAACACCCAACAACTTATGTGGCTCAGAGAGGATCAACTGAAGGTGATGTGATAGAGATTACTCAGGAAGACTGGTTTGCTAAAGAAAAAGAGCCTGAAGAGCTAACTCATTTGTTCCAAAACATTCAAGAGCCAAGCAAGAAAGAGGTAGACAAGAAGATAATCAGTTGGAAGTACAATGTCGACCTTAAGTTATTCATGATCAAAAGGCGAGGAGGAAAGATCTACTACCTGAACAAAAGGAAGGCTTTTAAAACATTGCCTAGGTAGGATCTAAGGAGATTGGCTGAGATTCCTCTTATAGACGCCGATATGAGTGAGAGGGTGATGTTGCTTGAGAAGGAGATTAAGAAGGGCTTAGATGACAACTTTGAAGTGTTTGGATATATGAAGCCGGAGAGAAGGAGATTGAAGAAAGGCTTGGATGGGGCCACTGGCAACGGCAAGATTGTGTTAAATTTGAAGCATGCCAAAATAGTGAACAGAGTTAGAATGCCCAATCCACTTCCCCCGATGCTGCAAGACTTTATGAAATGGTTTTATGACAACAAAACTGGGGAAACAGTAATCAGGTTAAAGGGTGAACAAGGAATAGACTATTTGATCTGATGGAAGTCTTTCTGTTTGGTGATGAAGACTTTAAGGTGTTATGTGAAAATCACATAAAGGCTGGAGTTGGAGCTGAAATGAGAACCGAAGCTAGCCTGTTTACGAGGGTGGCTAACAAAGCTCGTGGCATGAGAGCAGAAGTCAGGGAGTTAACTAAGAAAGTTATTCAAGCTGACGAGGTCAGGATGGATGTGTAGGATCTTGCAAAGCAATCACTTCAAGCAGGTGCACACGCAGAAGAAGAAATGTAGCTGGAGCTGAAAAAGAAACAATAGAGAAAGATGGAGCTGATGGTGAACAGGTTGGAGTAAACAATCAAGATCAAGATCGAGCCGGTGAGGTCCAACCTAGGGGAGTATTGAAGATCAAGAGTAGGTTGGACTCAACATAGTTGTTTGGTTTGTTTTTCTATATATGTAATAGGTTTAATGTTAGTTTATTTCTATTATGTAATTTTGTAGGGTGTTTTGTGTTTATAATAGTTTCTCTAGCCAAGTGAAACTACAAGCGAAACTATAGTTTCGCTCGTAGTTAACTGACTTAGGTCACCCAACGAAACTGTGTTTCACAGCCGGGTGAAACTAAGCCTTGGTCAAGATAGTTTCGCTATCCAACGAAACTGTCAGCGAAACTACAAACTGCATATATATTGTAATGATCAAACTTTATGTAGTAGTTTTGGCACAACCCTAATACCAATATTCATCTTTGCAATTTTGTTCTTATTTACTTTGTGGCTAGAAATCACTTTGTTAATCATCTTTGAGCCGCCTTGTTTTGTTCTTATGATCATGGTTTTTGTTGTCATTGTTATTCTTTTGAAAACCATTATTTAGATTGTTGTTTGAGTGTAACCTCAATGGGATTTGTGAGTGTTATTCATCATTTGCACTGTTATCTGATCATGTTGGACCAACAGATAAAGACTTGTTTCTGCTTGGAGTTGAAGGTGGCCTTGATCCCCTGAGCTCTCCTTGATCTCTTCGTTGCTGCTCGAATCAAGTTCTTCCTCTTTGACTTAGTCATCCCTGACTTCTTCCTCTCCTCAGGAGTGTAGTGACCCTTGTTAGGATGATCTTCCTCACTCTTCCCAGATCCATCCTTCACTACCTCCTCTTCATCTTCTTCATCACTAGGATCTATGGATGGCAGCTCATCTTGACTAGTTTCAGACCTTGGAGATCTTACAGACAATAGAGTGTGTGGACGAGCTATCTCATTAGATCCTAGTCCCTGTTTGTTCCGATAACACACTTTGGAATGTAGGGATGAGGATATGATGTTCTTAAAGGTCTTTTTTTCAAGAACATGCTTCTTTGCCTTGGCTTTACTGATCACTAGCTCAGTGTGTCACTCAGTTAACTTAGTAATGAGATCTTTGATTTGAGTTCTGTAGTTGGTATACTTATGTTTAAGAGTTGAAATGATTTTCTTTAAGTCTTTTATTTTTAACTTATACTCATTTTTAGCTCTTTTGAAATCAGATTTCAATATGTTCAAAGACTCAAGATTAGATCTTATTTCTAAGTTATAGGACCTGTATCTATTTACTTTAGCAATGCATTCTGGGGTACAAAGATGTTCCAATACCCTGGCTTCATCAAGATCTACCATTAGTGCTTGGTTTGGAGACACTTCTTCTACCTGGAAGCTCCAATCAAAGCCTCCTTTTTCAACAACAACTGTAGCTTGCTGCTTGGGCTTCTTAGTGTGTAAAGCTCCCTTAGTGTAGTTTGGCTTGGGTTGTGCTTAGTCACCATTTGTCCTGGTGCCTTGCAGTCCCTAGTAAAGTGTCCTATTTAGTTACAGTTATAACACTTCACTTTGCTTTTAAGTGTTACAACTTTAACCAAATGGGACACTTTGCTAGAAGGCACCTAAGATAAATGGTGAAGCACAACCCAAGCCAAACTAGACTAAGGGAGCTTCACACACTGAGAAGCCTAAGCAGCAAGCTGCAGTTGCTATTGAAGAATGAGGCTTTAATTATAGCTTCCAGGTAGAAGATGTGTCTCCAAACCAAGCACTGATGGCAGATCTGGATGAAGCCAGAGTATTGAACATCTTTGTACCCCAGAATGTGTTACTAAAGTAAATAGATAGAGGTCCTATAACTTAGAAATGAGATCTGATCTTGAGTCGTTGAACATATTAAAATCTGATTTCAAAAGAGCTGAAAATAAGTATAAGTTAAAAATAGATGACTTAAAGAAAACCATTTCAACTCTTAAACATGAGCATACAAACTATAGGACTCAAATCAAATATCTCATTACTAAGTTAACTGAGTGTCAGGCTAAGCTAGTGATCAACAAACCCAAGGCAGAGAAGCATGTTCTTGAAGAAGAGACCTTCAAGAACATCATATTCTCATCCCTACCTTCCAAAGTGTGTTATCAGAACAAACAAGGACTAGGATCTACTGAGATAGCTCCTCCACACACTCTATTGTCTGTAAGATCTCCATTGTATGGAACTAGTCAAGATGAGCTGCCATCCATAGATCCTAGTGATGAAGAAGATGAAAAGGAGGTAGTGAAGGATGGATCTGGGAAGAGTGAGGAAGATCATCCTAACAAGGGTCAGTACACTCCTGAGGAGAGGAAGAAGTCAGGGATGACTAATTCAAAGAGGAAGAACTCGATCCGAGCAGCAAAGAGGAGATCAAAGAGAGCTTAGGAGATCAAGGCCACCTTTAAATCCAAGCTGAAACAAGTCTTTATCTCTGCAGGTTTTGAATTGGTAAAGACTAAGGACACAACGTTGAACTCTAGTACCAAGAGTTCAAGTACATGTTCAACTCATCCCTGGGAAGGAATGAAGACTGATCAGTTGTGTAACACTGCTACACAGCATGAACCATCCACCTCTAAAGGCAAGCTTCACCTTAGGAGGCTTGCCATAATATCTTCAAAGATGGGATGGAGATGGAAAGTCATTAAACTCAGTCTTCCATTCACACGAAGACTATCAAAAGAAAGCAATTTGACTGCATTATGCATGGTAGTACTTCTCATCTGGTTAAGGATTGCATCTACAATCCTAGAAGTATTGTCAACATAACAAAGAAGAAGACTTCTGAGAAGATCAAGAAGAAGAAAGCTTAAGAAGAAATTTGTGTTTCTTTCAAAAGCTCCAAAATGAAAATGAAGACAAATGAAAAATTGCCTCCGGAAGAAAATTTGGTCTTGGAAGAAAGGACTGCTTCCAAAGTACTGAAGCTTGTTGTAGTGAAAGAAAGATCTTCTGAAGGGTCAGTTTCCAAAACTTATAAAGTTATAAAAACTTTTGAAGCTTTGAAGGTCAAGTCTAATCTTCCAAAGATGGTGTGGAAGATAAAGGAAGGCCATGTGACTGAAAATTCTTCATCTACATCAGCAAAGTGATCCCCATAGTCTTAGTATAGGATCAATTACTGTTGCATTGTCTTCAGTTCATTTTAAAGAGCCCAAGACCAATAATGCTTAGGTTTCCAAATGTAACTAATTCTCTTTTTATTGTGCAGGAACAGTTGAAGACCAAAAGAAATGTATGGATCATTGATAGTGGCTGTTCTAGGCACATGACAGGCAATGGCTCCTTGCTTTATAATTTTAAGAAAATTGATGGAGGACCAGTTGCTTTTAGAGGAGATGCTCGTGGTTACATTACTGGAAGGGGCAGGATCATAAATGGTAAGCTCAGCATTGAGAAGGTAAACTTTGTTAAGGAGCTTGGGTACAATTTACTGAGTGTATCCTAATTTTATGACCAGAGACATAACATGCTCTTTTAGAGCATGAGTGCATTGTTCTCAAGCCCGGGATGGACATTCCTCAAGGGAATATCCTGCTTAGAGCACCCTAGAAAGGGAACATGTATAAGATGGATTTGCAGGAAACATCCCCCTCGGGAGAAGTTTCTTGCTGTCTATCTAAGGCCAATAGTGATGAGTCTTTCCTTTGGCATAAAAGGATGTGCCAAAGAAAGAGTTTACAAGTGATGATCATTGTATTGCCAAAGAAAGAGTTTACAAGTGATGATCATTGTATTGCATGCCTGAAAGGGAAACAACACTTGGTGTCTCATAAGCCAAAGGTAAAGAACTCTATCACTACTCCCCTTCACTTATTACACATGGATCTTTTCGGCCCCACTAGTGTAATGAGTTTAGGAAGGACGTCATACTGTTTGGTGATCATAGATGATTTCACAAGATTCACTTGGGTTTTCTTCCTTAGAACTAAGGATGAAACTCCTGAGATCTTGAAGAATTTCATTCTGAAAGTTAAGAATCAAACTGATCACAAGGTCAAGACCATAAGATGTGATCAAGAAACTGAATTTAAGAACCAAATCATTGACATATTTTGTGATAAAAAGGGTATTACAAGACAATATAGTGCTCCCGGTACTCCTTAGCAAAATGGAGCTGCTGAGTGAAGAAACATGACACTTATTGAAGCTGCAAGAACCATGTTGTCTGACTCTAAACTGCCTATTACCTTCTTGGCAGAGGCAGTCAATACTGCCTGCTATGTGCAAAACAAAGTTTTATTAGTTAAGACTCGTGGTAAGACTTCTTATGAATTACGGCACAAAAGAAGACCTTTCATTGGTTTTCTCCGGTCATTTTGATGTCCATGCACCGTCTTGAATACCAAAGATCAAGCAGCCAAGTTTGCTTAGAAATCAGATGATGGACACTTCATTGGATACTCCTCTCAAGCTAAGGCTTATAGAGTATACAATCTCAAAACTAAAGTAGTTGAAGAATCAGCCAATATGATCTTCAATGAGCACACACCCTGTGTGAAAGGTTCTGGTCCTAATTGGCTATTTGACCTTGATTTAGTTACCAACTGCTTTAACAAATCTTGTGAAAATGTTTTAGGATTAATAGGTAACACATCAACAGAAGATCCTGACCAAAGATTTGAGCTAAGAAGACCAAGACAGACTACATCTTTAGCACCAGTGGTAACTAACCCTGCAAGTGAAGTTCTTATCACCACAATAATGACAAATCATGCTGATACATCTCAAATGCCTAAAAATTCTAGCTCAAAGGTACAAAACATAGATGCAGGAATTTCAAATGTAGGAGGCAATGGTAGTGGTGATAGTGATCAAGAATTTCTTGATGCTGATAACCACTCCGTTGATGACAACATCAATAATGTCACATACTCATTAGATCAAGCTTCTCTTGAAAAGTATGTTGATGTGGTGGAAAACACTTCATTGCCAGATCTAAACTTTTCAAATTTAGATCTGTCTAAAGAACTTGTTGTGATCGCTCAACCCAGGATCCACAAGTCACACCCCACCACAAACATAATTGAAGATGTTGACAAGGGGTTGAGAACAAAAGGACAAAACCCATGATAAAAATGTTTGTCTATACTCTTGTTTCTTATCCCAGATAAAGCCAAAGAAAGTTGATGAGGCTTTGAAGGATGGAAGTTGGGTTGAAGAAATGCAAGAGGAGTTGCTTCAATTCAAAAAAACAAAGGTTTAGAACCTATGTCCTCTTCCTCATGAGAAGACTATCATAGGTACGAAATGGGTGTTTACAATAAGAAAGATGATAGAGGACTTGTCATCAAGAATAAGGCAAGACTAGTTGTTAAAGGGTACACATAAGAAGAAGGAATTGATTACACTGATGTTTTTGCTCCTGTAGTAAGACCAGCTGTTAGGATATTCCTGGGGTTTGCTGCATCCAAGGACTTCAAGGTCTACTAATTTCACGTCAAGTGTGCATTTTTTATATGGGGTGATTGATGAAGAGGTGTCTGTCAAACAACCACCTGGCTTTGCAGACCCATATCATCCTAATTATGTTTGCAAGCTTCATAAAGCTCTTTATGGCTGCACCAAGCTCCAAGGAAGTGGTATAAGACACTATCTCAGTATCTCTATCAACATGGATACAAGAGGGGTACTATAGATGGAACTCTCTTCATCAAAGGAACAGGAAATGACTTGATGTTGGTTCAAGTATATGTAGATGACATTATCTTGAGGTCAACTAATCCAAAGCTCTGCAAAGACTTTTAGAAGCTGATGAACAATAGATTTAAAATGAGTGCCATGTGAGAACTCAATTTCTTTCTAGGAATTCAAGTGAAGCAAGTTGACAATGGCATCTTTATAAGTCAGTCAAAGTATGTACAAGACATATTTACAAGATTCGACATGACTAAATATAAGGTGGCAAAGATACCCATAGCCAGAAACCACTCCCTTAGACCTGATCTTGAGGGGAAGTGTGTAGATGAACATCTTTATAGGGCAATGATTGAGTCTCTTATGTATCTACAGCCAGCAGGCTTGATATTATGTTTGCTACATGTATATGTGCAAGATATCAAGCCAACCCCAATATGTCACACCTAGTTGCTATCAAAAGAATTCTTAGATATCTCAAAGGTGCTCCTAAGCTAGGCCTTTGAATCCAAAGAACTCTGACTTCAATCTGTATGTGTATATAGATAGTGACTATGGTGGTTGCAACATGACTGTAAAGTCCACATCTGGGGGATGTCAATTCCCTGGTGGAAGGATAGTCTCATGGCAGTATAAGAAACAATCCTGTGTAACTGCATCAACTGTTGAAGCTGAATACATTGCTGCTGTAGGCTGCTGTGCTCAAGTACTTTGGATTCAGAATCAGATGATGGACTATTGATACAACTTCAAAGAGACTCCCATCTACATAGACAAAAACAGTGTTATCTCTATCATAGAGAATCTTTTGTAGCACTTAAGGACAAAACACATCAACATCAGGTACCATCTAATTAGAGATAATCATGAAAAAGGATTGATAAAACTAGTTAAGGTTGACATAAATGAACAATATGTTGATCTGTTCACAAAGCCTTTGATGAACAGAGATTTAAATATCTTATATCAGCTATTGGGATGATTAACCTTGAATAGATTTTCTTAAAACTAAATCTATATTATTTCTAAAAGGAAGTGTGTATCCTAAGTTGTCTAAATTAATCACTCACATAAGCCCAGTTTATCTTGGGAAAAACTTTTTAAAATGATGTTCCTTAGCATTTTGAAATATTACCAAGTGTATTTTCCTTCGGAAGATATTAACATTGCTTTTGGAAGAATTTTAAGTCTTCAAAACACATAACTACTTAAGGAGATTTACCTTCTAAAGAAATGTAATATTTCTTCCAAAGCCAAAATATGCTTCTAAGTACCTATGTGTATTTCAAGAAAAAAAAAATTTGAAAACAATTTCTTCTGAGACTAATACTCTTCAGAAGAGAATTTGCTTAAGTAAATTTTCTTCCAAAGCCATTTTTCACAAAGCTTAGGAATATCTTCCGAAGTCAAAATTGGCTTCGAAATATTTTCACAAATCTTCCGAAGACAAATTACCTTCGGAAGAATCTCAACTTCCAAGAAAACTACATTATTTAGGTACTTTATCAGAGGTGGGACTGACATTTGGACTTCAAAGTTTATCCTTTCGCATTAACTTTGTCTCAAGTCAATTTCATATAAATATACCCAACGGTTCCCCGCTCTTTCATTTTCTTGTTCATCTGCAATCTTTCTAAACCTAAAATCCCACTCACCACCTTTGTTCATATCTTTCTTCATTTCAAAGCTACCACAAATGGCCAACCTCAACCGTAGAAACCAACCAGATTTGTCCATGCAGCTTCACAGGCAACATAATCAGATTGCTCTTTTAAACTCTGAGAAAGATCCAAGTTTGTTAGAGGTTTGTTGTTTTCTTTCACTCTCAACTACTTCACCTCCCTTACCATTGATCCTCCATTTTATGTGGATCATCTTTTGGATTTTTGGAGGACCTGCCTAGAGGTCACCATGGACGAGGAGAAGGCACTGTCTGCCCTAGTGCAGGGGAGGACACTTTCATCACTCCAGCCTCCATTAACTCACACTTAAAGCTGGATGATGAAAAAGGTGAAGTGTCCTTTCCAAAATCTACTGTAAATCATTAGCACTCAATGAGTATCATGAGTCTCTCTTCTCCTTCCTTGCTTAAAAAGAGATAAGTACTCATGTGTCCCCTATATCTAGCCCACATCATCCACCCCCAACTAAGGTGGATCTTCCTAAACCTATTTAGAAGATCCATGTGGAAGAGGCTCTCACTTCTGAAAGTGATTACATCATTAAGACCTCAACCATGGCAACCCAGTCCATTGACACTTCAACTGAAGCTGTCAGTGAGCAGGGAAAACCCAGTAGCCAAGAACAAGCTGGTGATAAAGAAGAAGACTTAGGTCCAATTATCTCATCCCCTAGTGATTCTTCTACTAAAGATAAGGGGAATCTTAGACTAAAAGTGCAAAAACTGTCTAAAACATGCACCTATTTAGTCTTCAAGGTTAGTCACTTGGAATTATAAGTGACTACCTTGCAAAGAAGGGTCAATGATCAATAAGTTGAGATTTCTGATCTCAAGAAATAGATAGTTAGGAGACCCTTCAGGAGGATTCAACCAGGAACACAAGAACCTGAGGATGTAATTGACTTAACCTCCAACTTACCTATGCAAGTGGGTGATGCTACCAAAAAGGGGGAGGAAGTTGTTACAATCATAGAACCTGGGAGTCCTTCTCAGAGTATGGACATTGAGGACTCACCAACCTCAGTTGTAATTGTCCAGACTTATCAACCTCCTCAAATTCATATTGATGTAGACTCACTTATCCAGAGCTTATTTGAGGAGGGTATACCAAGGGCAATGTCATACCCACCTTTTAGAGCTGCAGATGAAATATATGGGTGGAGGTATGATGCTAAAATAAGAGCCCTTATACTGCATAGAGTTCAATGACAGTAAGAGGTCTTCAATTTTCAAACCTTGAACTACTATGACAACCTTTCTCTAGTCAATATGCCACTTGTCAACCCAAGTCAAAACAGGCAAGCTGACATACTGGCTGAGAGAATTCAAGACAGGATCATGGAAGAACTCAGACATAGAAGAAGACAATTGCAAGCAGGCAATGTCATTGGTCAACTAGATGTTGAGGTGGACCCTAAGATTAGTTTCGAAAGGGAATCCTTGACTGAAGGCCCAGTGACTGAATCTGTGAGCATTATCACAAAGTCAAGCACTTCAACAACATCATGTACCCTCAGTGAGGCACCAATTGGTGAAGGTGCTTCACAACCTCTCTGGCTAGAGCCTAATTGATGAATTAGGCAATGAAGGCCAAAGGTATCTCCACCCTAAGTACCAAGGCCTGTGAGTGATAAAGGGAAAAGGAAACTGACTCCTGAGGAGATTGATGAGGAGGAAAGAGAGAGGAAAAGGAAGCTAAGGGGGAGAGTTCAGCTGGTTCCTCAGGCTTTATGGAAGCTGCAATCAAACACTCACAATGATAAGTTGAGGGCTGCCAGATTGAACTATTTGGGAACCAGGAACTACAATATTGATGAACTCGTCTCTTTTCCCTTAGAAGAGTTAAATGAACTGGCAGACTTAGAGTTGACCAAAGAGAGAAAGGAGGCAGACGATGTAGAGTTGCTCCTCAGAGTCAAAGAAGAAAGAAGACAAAAGATACTATACAAGGATGCTCCTCCTTTCTCCCTAGTTCATGAAAGCCCTAAAAGAGAGACTGTGACACCTAAACCACCTCAGGTAGAGAGAGAAGGTGATAGACAAAACATGATCAACTACCTGAGGGCCACAGGTCTCTACCAGGTATCTGCACTTCTTCCCCTCTCTTTTGAATACATTGAATTTAAGTGCCTTAAGCCGCTTAAACTACAGTTCATAAATGAACAAAAAGCTGCTAAGAGAAAAATGATGGAAGAAGCTGCAATGTCAAGGGCCATCATCCAAAAAAGCCAAAAGAAGTCTGTTGATAGACGAAGGATGATGAGCTTCTTAAAGCTGTATGGATTCTTTAGAAGGAGGCTTGGTCCAATGTCTCTATCCACTATGGATGAGCACATTTGGGTTATCAAGCACAAGATTAAGAAGGGAGAGCTTGTGTACTTGCATTCTCCACCAAGCCAATGTCATCCTGAGGTTAAGGTTAAGGTTGAGCCACAGACAACACAACCTGGACCTTCAGCTGCTTCACAGCCAACTTCATCTTCTGATTCATAACAGGGTTCTACTCCCTTTCCTTCTGAACCAGTGAGAGAAGAGGACCCAACTGAGAGAAGCATAAAAGAACAACATGGTACTCAAGACCAGCCCTCTCAGTTAAACACTCCAAAGACCAAATCTTTCAAAGCCAAAGATGAAGTATTCCGAAGCTTTAAAGACAAAGTCATCCGAAGCTTTAAAGACAAAGTCATCCGAAGCCAAATAAAGTGAAAATTGGTTTCTTCCGAAGACTTAGAAGAACATGCTTTTCTCTGATGTACTTTTACATAAAGCTGACCAACTTTCCACTGTAACTCTAAAGATTCACCAACTTTAATAAGTTGGTGAAAGGTCCATGCTTTTGTAACTGTACATTAAGGTCTTTGTCTATAACTTTCTACTTTATGTACTTTTATCCTTTTTGTACTATATTAGGATGTAAGCTATGGCATGTCATAATCATTAGTCAAAAGACAATCTGCCTTTTGACACTACATTGATTTTGTTATCTTTCAATGTTCCAACTGGCTTTCTAAGTGTGGCCGGTTGTAGGGTGTAGTATAAAGTATCTCAATGTCTTGTAATTTATTTTTATACATTGTAACTCTTGTAAGAGAACTTGAGATTAATATACATCATCCTTGAAAACCTTATGTATGTTGTTCTTAAGTTCTGTCTCTTTACTTACTCGTGTTCTTTGCATCTTACTCAGAAACCCCGGTTCCCTATTTGATATGTTAAGTGCTCTAACAGTCTCCTTATTGTGAGATTGATTGTATTGACCATCCCTTAACCGGTCCTGCAAAACGTATATTAGTATGCATTACAGCCCCAAAACATAGAAAAATTTGTAAATAAGGGGATCTATAACTCACCTGGTTATAGTGAGTAGCTTCTAGTCTAAGCTTTGTAAGCTAGGATCGCGGTACACGACCTACATATAAGTTAACACTCAATTGGGTCAATTTCTACCTAACTTCGGCAGTAGATTTACAAACAGTCGCATGAGAGTTTTGCTGCCAGTTTCGCATGACAGTTTTGCTGCCAGTTTCGCATGACAGTTTTGCTGCCAGTTTCGCATGACAGTTTTGCTGCCAGTTTCGCATGACAGTTTTGCTACCATTTTCGCCCAACTTTCATTTGAATTTCATGGCTGCGAAATTACCTGCAAAACTATAGTTTCGCAGGACGAACTCATATTTCGCCGATATGAACTCACAGTTTCGTAGGATGCACAGACATTTTCGCAGAATATATAAAAATGATGAACTAGCCCGTTTTTAACCCAGAATCGCAACTTTTTACTTCCCAATCCTTAGTTTTCATCCATGAAAATATATCTAAGCTTTTACATGATTTCATACGTAAAAAATGACCTTTATGTGATTCTTTACAACTTTTCAAAACCCAAAACCGTAGAATTCGGGTTTGTCCTACATAGGTGTTTAGAGGCTGATTCTTACCTGAATTTCTTGCTCCTTTCTTGTGACTTAATGTTCTAACACTCAGATATTCAATCCCTTAACCAATGAAGCTCCAAATCTTTAGTTTTCTTCACTTTCTCTCTCTACTCTCTGTCTCTAGAAGTTGGTGGCTAGGGTTGTAAATGATGAAGATGATGGCTGGTTAGGTGGTTTAAGTGGCAGATTATGGGCCTTTAACCACTTAAATCTCTTTAACCATAAGGCTAATTTGGCCCATGACCTATTTCCTTCCTTTATTTGTATTAACTATCCCTTAATTAAGCCTATTATTATTAAATGGCTTGTTTTGACTTTTCGGGGTGTTACTATCACTTGTGCAAGTAGCTTAGAAACTTTACTAATGAGTGTAAAGAAATGAATGTACATAATGTTAGAACTTCTAATACTCATTTGATTGATATCATAAGTGAAGACTCTTCAAGGAAGGAACAACCGAAAGATCTTCTTACTGAAGCTGAAGGTGATATTGATTGGAGTGTATAGATTTAAGAAGGTTTTTGGAGTGCCATTTTGTGTTGTTTTGGTGTTAAATCTTCCTAACAAGAAAGTTTTTGCAAGGAGGCTTGGGGTATACTAACTTGAGAGTCCTATTCTTGGAGCTTTGGCCGATTTTGAGCATCCTACACCTTCTTTTCTGTCGATTTTCAGCTACTGAAAGAGGTAGTATTCACAGCTCATTGTAGCTGTGATTTTATGTAACTTTACATATGTTCATAGCTTGCATATTCACATAAATGATCCTTTGTTATATGGGTTTGTTTTATACATTTATATGGTCACCTAAAGAACATGTTTTTCAGCTTATAAACAAGTTTATAAAGTTGTTATTCCGTTGCGTTTTTCAGAAAGTTTAATGGGTTAAACTTTGATTTTGTGTTCTAACAAACCCTACAATGGCATCTAGAACCGGTTATGTGGATAGCATGCTTGTTAGTATCCTTTAAAAATTTGTTTTATGGGATTTTATAACCCCTTTAAGGGCTGAAATATTCTTGCATGTTGAATCCCCAAGCTTTCAAGGTTATATCACACATGCTTGTGATTAAACCTTGAAAGATATGTATGATGATATGTATATTGTTTGGACAATGTTTAAAACCTGAATTTTCAGTTATGTTGGCTGAAAATCATGGGTTTTAATGGGGATTCTTAGTTATGTTTGGATGATATGATGAATGTTCATATTGGTGCATAACCTAGCTTTTGGCCTTGTGTTGTTTGGATGTTTGCAATGGTTGGTTTTGGTTTATTCAAATGGGTTGTATATTAATTTATTTGTGCTTTGTTTAAAAATGTAATTTGTCTATTTATTCATTGGGATGTAATAATAGATTAGGAGTATTTTTCTTTTACTAGAAAATATGTATTAGGATATATATTTTGTAAAAGAAGATGCTCGGGAAGAAAGCACAAGAAGAAGACACAAAAGAAGGACTTGAAGCATATGGATGCAAGTTCAAGTGGGGGTCTATGAAGACCCCAATTTTGTGTTGTATTCAACCCTTAGGAAAGACCAAATGACCACACTTGTGATGGCAAACAAGTGTGGTCATAATAGTAGCTATGGTTATGCACATTGTGGTTGTTTATATTATACTTGTTTGATTGTGATTTTGTGAATGATTGTATAATATTTGGATATGATAAACAATCTTAATAAAAATGATCTTAACAAGCTAATATAAAATGGTTCTTAATCATTAAGTGTTAATGAATGGTTATTAAAAGGATTAATGATTTAATAATAAAATGGGTTTTATTCAAAGGACCATAGGGTATCTTGTATTTGAAAGCATGCAAATACAAGTACATAGAGTTTTCTAAACTAGAATTATGAAATCTCTAAACATTTGACAAACAAGTTTAACACCGTTCTTTTGCACAACACTTGAGTCATTTGGAAACTCTTAATGGGATAAAGGTCACCTAACCATTTAGATGGAACTTGTGACTTAAGGTGGGGATACCACATTTGTTGGATAAAGGTCACCTAACTACTTATGTTGGTAAACTCACACGTGTGTGCAAGTAGGGTAACTTGATTTGCAAACCATGTTAAATGGATCACCTAAAATATGGTTTCCAAATGGTGTAGATGGGATTAACATGCCGACTTTACATATGATGTTTAAAGTCGATCCCATACATCTAGAAGTTGCAAATGGTTGCAACCGTCAATCATTGACCACCTTATTAATTTAAATCGTGGGATAAAGGTCACCTAAGCACAATTTAAATGTAATGTTGGGTTCTAGATTTTAATATAAATGACCATTAAAAGGCATTAACTATTAAAAATAGCAATATCGAAAATACTAAATAGATCTTTGTTAAATTTTGTAGATGGCCACCAATAATGACAATCATGATAACTCATCCCCGTCCACCCAATCATTACGAGCGATCCTCCAAAAGGAACATCTAAATCATAATAATTTCATTGATTGGTATCGAAACTTGAGAATCGTTCTCAAGCAAGAGAGAAGATCATATGTTTTAGACGACCCTATCCCCGATAAACTTACTGAGGATGATGAGGAGGCCCACAACGATTGGCTGAAGTACACTGAGGACTCCGTCCAAGTGTCTTGTCTCATGCTAGCGAGCATGACTCCGGATCTCCAAAAGGAGTATGAACATCACGGAGCTGATGACATGATAACCCAGCTGAAGGAAGCGTTCCAACAGCAAGCAAGGGTTGAGCGCTTCGAAACGGTTCGAGCACTCCATGCATGTCGTATGGACGACAACCAATCTATTTCATCTTATGTACTTAAGATGAAAAGTCATATTGACCGCCTCGAGAGGCTTAATTGTCCCGTCTCGAAGGAATTGGCCACGGATTTGATCCTTTATGGGCTTACCAAGAAGTTTGAGACATTCGTGTTGAACTACAACATGAATGCTTGGGACAAGAGCATAGGTGAGCTTCACTCAATGCTTAAAACCACCGAGGCGGCCATGGGTAAAAGGGTTTTACCCGTTCTCACCATCAATGAAGGTGGGAACAAGAAAAGGCCATATCCCGCACCCAAGGCAAAGGTTGCCAAGGGTAAGGGACCCGTTTGGGGATAGGGGAAGGGGGTGGCAAGGGTGCCACCCAAACCACAAGAGAAGAAGCAAAAGGTTGCTACTAATGACCCATGCTTCAAGTGTGGGGAGATAGGACATTGGGCAAGGAATTGTCATGTCCATCTCCAAGAGTTGAAAGCAAAGAGGGATGCCAGGCAGACCTCAGGTACAATATACATGATTCATATTGATCTTAATGTTACATCTTCTAACATATGGGTATTGGATACCGGACGTGGAACTCATATTTGCAATTTGTTGCAGGGGTTCACAAGAAGTAGGGACTTCAACCAAGGGGATGTTAGCCTCTTCATGGGCAATGGAAATAAAGTCTTAGTTGAAGCTCGTGGGGACTACATCCTAAAACTTCCAAGTGGCTTGGATGTTATTTTGAAGAATGTTTTGTATGCTCCTAGTTTGACTAGGAACATTATTTCTGTATCCCAATTAAGACATTATCATTATGTATTATCTTTTGTTGAAAATGATATTCATGTTTCTTTAAATGATATGTTCTGTTTTAAAGCTATTCCCATCAATGGGATTTATGAATTGGTTCATGAAAATACTTTAAATAGTCCATTGTACCAAACTAACACCAAGAAACTCAAATTGGATTTGAATGATACCTATCTTTGGCATTGTTGTCTTGGTCATATAAACAAGAAACGTATACAAACACTTCAAAAGAATGGTCTTTTAAAAACAAATGAATGTGATTCATTTGATGTATGTGAATCTTGTTTACAAGGAAAAATAACTAAGGCACCCTTTAGTGGAACTAACGAAAGGGCAAAAGATTTATTAGGAATCATACATTCGGATGTATGTGGTCCTTTTAAACCAATGACTAGGACTGGTGAAAGATACTTCATTACCTTTACCGACGATTATAGTCGCTATGGATATGTGTACTTATTAAGGCACAAAGATGAAGCTTTTGAAATGTTCAAAATCTTCAAGAATGAAGTAGAAAATCAACTCAACAAGTCGATAAAAGTTCTCCGTACCGATAAAGGAGGTGAATACCTAAGTGATGCTTTTCAAGATCATCTTAGGAGTTGTAGGATTGTCTCACAACTCACTCCACCTGGAACACCACAACATAATGGTGTGTCTGAAAGGAGGAATCAAACCTTATTGGATATGGTCCGATCTATGATGGCTAGAAGCACATTGCCTCTATCATTTTGGGGTTTTGCTTTGCTCTCTGCAGCCCGTATTTTAAATATGGCCCCAACCAAAAAGGTGGAAAGGACACCTTTTGAGATATGGCATGGAAGAGTTCCATCCCTATCATACTTAAGGGTCTGGGATTGTGAGGCTTATGTTAAGACTCCCACCCTAAACAAATTGGAAATCCGATCCACCAAGTGTATCTTTATTGGATATCCTAGAGATTCTATGGGTTATTATTTCTATGATCCACTGGAACAAAAGGTGTTTATTGCCAGAAAGGGTGAGTTCTTAGAAGCAAAGTTCCTTATGGAAGGAACTAGTAGTAGAACAGTAGATCTTGAGGAGAATCAAGAACCACAACTCGATGCACGTTTGGTTGAAACTAGCACTCAACATGAGGGTGTTGAGGATGATCAAGCGGTTATCAATACACATAAAACGTTCGCAGAAGTGGTAGAACTAGTAATCCACCTGAAAGATACGGATTTTTCATGGATGGATGCAATATGGTAGATTCAGATGAACCAACCACATACCATGATGCAGTGTCCAATTTGGATTGTGACAAATGGCTTGAAGCCATGAACGTTGAGATGCAATCCATGTATGACAATCAAGTTTGGGAACTTGTTGAACACCTCTTAACTCCAAGATAGTTGGAAGTAAGTGGGTTTTCAAGAAGAAAACAGATATGGATGGAAACTTGGATACTTATAAAGCTAGACTTGTAGCAAAGGGTTTCACTCAAACTCAAGGGGTTGACTATGATGAAACTTTCTCACCTGTTGCGATGCTAAAGTCTATAAGGATATTGTTTGCCATAGCTACTCATTATGATTATGAGATTTGGCAAATGGATGTCAAAACCGCTTTCCTTAAAGGATATCTTGAGGAAGATGTCTATATGGTTCAGCCTGAAGGTTTTGTCGATCCAAAACATCCTAATAAAGTATGCAAGTTAAAGAAATCAATCTATGGATTGAAACAAGCATCGAGAAGCTGGAATCACCGTTTTGATGAGGAGGTAAAGAAATTTAGCTTCATCAAAAACGCTGATGAGGCTTGTGTGTATAAGAAGGCTAGTGGGAGCACAATAACTTTCCTAGTATTGTATGTTGATGGCATACTACTATTTGGAAATGACATTCCAACCTTGGAAGGTGTTAAAACCTGGATTGGAAGTTGTTTCTCCATTAAGGATCTTGGTGAAGCCGCCTATATTCTGGGAATAAAGATCTATAGGGATAGATCAAGGCGGTTGATTGGTTTAAATCAAAGTGCATACATTGATAAAATCTTGAAAAGGTTCAAGATGGAGAACTCTAAGAAAGGTACCGTACCTATTCAAAGAGGAACGATATTGAGTACGACTCAATGTCCTAGCTCAAAGGATGAGCAAGATAAAATGAAGGCAATCCCATACGCATCTGCTATTGGATCCATCATGTATGCGATGATATGCACTCGACCGGACATGTCATGTGTAAGGCCCCGATCCCGGGCACCTCACAGTTGGTCGTCATTACCCAGAAAACATACATTTGATATAACCTAATAAAAACAATGCAGCGGAAACTTTAAATTTTACTAAAAATGCTTTTGCAAAGTAATACAACACCTGTTACAAAATATCCTTTGTTTGCATTACAATACAAAAACATTAACAAAAGAATGCCATCCCAAAATAAAGCTGAGTAGCCGCCTCGTGCCATCCTCAGCAACACTACCTGCCAACTGGAAAATACATAAAAGTCAGCGTTGCTGAGTGAGTTCTAGTTTTGTAATAAAACATACTTTTACTTATTTAAAAGTATCCTTTCGTTCATACGTTCATACATCATACGTACACATAGATAATGTTCATTATTATCTTCATCATTCATTATTCATCGTTCTCTTCAACATCACGTATGGATTCTGTCAGACTTTTCCCACTTCATAGCACTCGGCTATGATTACTGTGGTCGAATGACACGAATCCCGTTCATACTTACTTGCACTTTGACTATCTTTTGTACCACTACCTTGTGCTATACCCCAAACGTTATTAGCTACCGGGCCGAAGTCAATAAATGAACAGCAAAACGTATGCCCGGTACTCGAAGTAAGCGGTAGGGTTCCATACACATAAATACTTACTTGCACGCATTGAAAGGTTAATTGTACCAATACCATATGCTACACCTCGAACAGTCTTAGCTACCGGGCCGAAGTCAATCCATAGACAGCAAAACGTATTGCCACAGTACGGGCCGAGGTCAACAAATGAACAACAAACATATGCCACGTACTGGGCCGAAGTCTATGGAGGGACAGCAAAACATAGTGCCACGGTACTAGAGGTAACGTCATTAGCTACCGGGCCGAAGTCAACATATGAACAACAAAACGTATGCCCGGTACTAAAGGTAAGCGGTAGAGGTACCATGACCATGGTCAATCACATAGAAGGACCAATCGCGTTATTCAATGCTTGCAAGACATAGCTCATTCGTTCATTAATGCATGTATTCATTATCATTCTTCATTTCGTTCATTCGTTAATACATGCATTCGTCATCATGTTCCTCTTTCATTATCTTTCACTTTACGATACATAATACTTCATTAATTTATTTTCTCATTATTCGTAAAGTTTCAGAAAGATAAACATACACAATCACAAGGAACATACACACATCATAAGTATTCTTCATGCATTCATCCTCATACATTCATCCTCATACGTACATCATCATGCACAGCATCATACCTTACTTAACAATATTTTAATAATATTGTTAACAATAATATACTACTAATAATAATATTAGTAACGATTAGGGTTAATCATTCTCATCATTATATGCATGAGACATCATCATTTATTAACCCTAGTCAACCCCGGTCAAACCTCGAACTTCGAGCTTACTGGAAATTTCCTGAAAATTTCTAAGTGTCTAGGCGTTTTAGCACTATTGGTCGTATAACCCCCTGGTCGTATGAGCACTATTAGCCGTATGAGTCCTGCTGGACTTTTCCACCTAACACTTAGAATTATTCACTGGTCATACGACCTGGTCGTATGACCCCTGCTGGTCGTACCACTCTGGACTTAGAAACATATTCGGATCATACGACCACTGTTGGTCGTATGAGTCCACACTTAGAATTTTCATCATCATCATACGACCACTGTTGGTCGTATGAGTCCTGTGGGCCTCAGACTTGGAAATTCTCACATAATCATACGACCACTGTTGGTCGTATGAGCCCTATTGGCCTCATACTTAGAAAATATAACATATTCATACGACCACTGTTGGTCGTATGAGTCCTATTGGACTCATCAACACTTAGAAAATCCTGATCATACGACCACTGTTGGTCGTATGAGCACTGCTGGACACATCAACTTTTCTTATTTATTCTAAGTCCCATTTTCAGACACATTAGCATCCTACTCATATGTCTAATTCATAATTCAAGTCCAGAACATCCAAAATGCCTATTTCTAAGCATATGCACATAAATTCTAAGCATAAATTTTAACATAAACATAAACATACATACAGTCATTCATACGGGTTTCGACCCAAACTTTTATAAAAACATCTTTACATGCATTTCCAGCCCCAAAACATTTAAAAACAGTAAAAACGGGGTCTAGAACTCACCTTAGTTGTCTTCTCCGAATTTACACCCTGCACCCGAACCTTCTCAACTGGTTCTAACACCTAGAATTCACACACCACATCACCCGAACACACACAAGTTACATTTATAGACTCATAAAAGGTTCTAGAATCGTCCTAAACATCATAATTCGGGATTTCTTACCAAAACTTCGAATTCCTCAGATTCCTCTTCAAAAATCTCGATGGTCTTCTGCCCCTGCTGTTTTCTCTCTCTAAAACCCGATTGAAAATGTTGTGCAGATGGTAATGGGCGGCCATGCCACCTTTTTACCAACTTTATAAGATCTTTTATCATTTTGCACTTTTGGTCCTCCAACTTGGGGTTGACTTCCACTTTTTTTTTTTTTTTTTTTTTTTTCTTTCTTTCTCTTTATTCCTTTATTTCTTGATAATAAAAATACGGGTGTTACAAGTCCACCCCCCTTATATAGGTTTCGTCCCCGAAACCTGTTATTCCTCAAACAGATGTGGGTAGTGTTGTCTCATCTCTTCTTCAGTCTCCCACGTAGACTCGGATCCCTTCCTGTGCTTCCACTGTACACGCACAAGAGGAACCACTTTATTCCTCAACCTCTTTTCTTTACGATCAATGATTGCCACTGGTTGCTCCACGTAGTTGAGCCGTTCGTCTACTTCAATATCCTCCAGTGGTACAACCATGTCTTCATCAGCTAAGCACTTCCTCAGATGAGATACATGGAATGTGGGATGAATTCCACTTAACTCATCTGGCAATTCAAGTCGATAGGCCACCTCTCCTACCCGTGCGACAATCCGGAAAGGTCCTATGTATCTCGGGCTTAGCTTACCTCGTTTCCTGAATCTAATGATTCCTTCCAAGGTGAGACCTTCAACATAACTCGGTCACCAACCTTGAACTCTATCGGCCTCCGCCTCTTGTCAGCATACGACTTTTGCCTATCTTTGCCGCCTTCATGAAGGCTTTGATCTTTTCTAATTTCTCAGTCGTAGCTTCGATCACCTCAACACCTCCTAACTCTTTCTGCCCAATGTCTCCCCAGCACACGGGCGTCCTACATCTCCTCCCGTATAGCATCTCGTAAGGTGGCATGCCAATGCTGGCGTGATAACTATTGTTGTACGAGAATTCTGCTAACGGCAAGTGATCATCCCAACTTCCTCCAAAATCGATCACGCACGCCCGAAGCATATCTTCGAGTGTTTGGATCGTCCTCTCAGACTGACCGTCTGTTTGAGGATGATATGCCGTGCTAATATGCAACCTCGTCCCCATGGCATCATGGAATTTCTTCCAAAATTTGGATGTAAACCGGGTGTCGCGATCAGACACAATCGACACCGGTACACCATGACGAGTTACGATCTCTTTAATGAAAAGATCGGCCAACCTTTCGGACGAATATGTCTCCCGCATCGGTAAGAAGTGAGCACTCTTCGTCAATCGATCCACAATCACCCAGATCGTATCATACCCTTTAGGGGTACGTGGCAGCTTTGTGATGAAATCCATGGTGATGTGTTCCCACTTCCACTCCGGGATGTCCAAAGGTTGAATCTTTCCATACGGCTTCTGGTGCTCCGC
This sequence comes from Flaveria linearis, assembly GCA_024085815.1. Classification (NCBI taxonomy): domain Eukaryota; kingdom Viridiplantae; phylum Streptophyta; class Magnoliopsida; order Asterales; family Asteraceae; genus Flaveria; species Flaveria linearis. Next base: position 38,586,424 of record CM044013.1, read on the forward strand.
CTTCACTTGCAAACACGTGAGGCATTTACTCACATACTCCACCACATCGCGTTTCATACCCGGCCACCAATAATCTTTCTTCATATCTTGGTACATCTTGGTGGCGCCGGGATGAATGGAGTATCGAGACCTATGAGCTTCATCCATAATTCTACTACGTAGATCCCCGTATCGAGGAATCCACATTCGCCCAAATCGGGTCTTAACACCTAGAGTGTTCTCACCCAACTCCGTCACTAGACCTCTCATCCTTTCGGGGTTAAGACGATCTTCCTTCAAAGCCTCATCTTGGAACTCCTTAACCTGTGTCATCACGTCGGAGGTCATGATCAACTGATAAGCCTTCACCCGGATCGGCTCAGGCCTTTCTTTTCGGCTAAGGGCGTCAGCCACCACATTGGCTTTGCCCGGGTGGTAATGGATCTCACAATCATAATCTTTTATCAGTTCCAACCACCGCCTCTGCCTCATGTTTAGATCCTTCTGCTCGAAGAAATACTTCAAGCTTTTGTGGTCCGTGAAGATTGTGCACTTCGTCCCGTATAGATAGTGCCGCCAAATCTTCAACGCAAAAACCACCGCAGCTAGTTCTAGATCGTGTGTGGGATAGTTGACTTCGTGGGTCTTCAGTTGTCGAGATGCGTAGGCTATCACCTTTCCACGTTGCATCAACACACAACCTAGCCCAGAATAAGACGCATCCGAATAGACCACTAAGTCTTCACTTCCCTCAGGCAAAGTCAAGACAGGAGCTTGTGTTAGTTTTGCCTTCAACTCCTCAAAAGCCATCTCCTGCTCTCGACCCCACACGAATTTCACATCCTTACGAGTCAATTTTGTCAAAGGTGAGGCTATCTTTGAAAAGTCTTGAATAAACCTTCTATAATAGCCCGCCAATCCCAAGAAGCTACGAATCTCGGATGGCGTCTTTGGGGGTTTCCATTGCATCACAGCCCCAACCTTTGCTGGGTCCACCATTATTCCTTCTGCATTCACTACGTGACCCAGAAATTGCACCTCGCGTAGCCAAAAGGCGCATTTGGAGAATTTGGCGTACAATTTCTCCCTTCTCAACGTTTCCAACACTTCCCGAATATGCCCAGCATGCTCTTTTTCACTTCTTGAATAAATCAAAATATCATCGATGAATACAATTACTGATTTATCCAACATTGGTCGGCATACTCTGTTCATCAAATCCATAAAAGCGGCCGGCGCATTGGTCAACCCAAAAGACATGACAAGAAACTCGTAGTGACCATAGCGCGTACGAAAGGCTGTTTTAGGGATATCCTGCTCCCTCACCTTCAGTTGATGGTAGCCCGATCGAAGATCTATCCTTGAAAACCAACTAGCACCCTGAAGTTGATCAAATAAGTCATCGATTCTTGGTAAGGGGTATCTGTTCTTCACCGTCAGCTTATTCAGCTCGCGGTAGTCGATGCACATCCGCATACTACCATCCTTCTTCTTTACGAACAGAACCGGAGCACCCCACGGTGAGATACTCGGTCGAATAAACCCCTTATCCAGCAGCTCCTGCAACTGATCCATCAATTCCTTCATCTCCGTCGGAGCCAAGCGATACGGTGCTTTTGCGACAGGTTGGGCACCCGGTATCAGGTCGATCTGGAATTCGATCTCTCGGTCAGGTGGCAAACCCGATAAGTCTTCGGGAAACACATCTGGAAAGTCACACACCACTGGCACATCGCATAGCTGTGGTGTTGGCGTCTCTACGTTCTTTACATAACATAAGTAGGCGCTGCATCCGCGCCTCATACACTTTCCCGCCACCGCCATCGAGATCACCTTTGGAATCGTCGTAACCCGATCGCCATAAATCGTCACCGGACTTCCGTCGGTCGCTGTCAGTCTAATCATCTTCTTTTGGCACACGATATTCGCTTCGTAGGTTGCTAACCAGTCCATCCCTAACACTACATCAAATCCTCCTAGAGGCATCACATGTAACATGGCAGCAAACCTATGGCCCTCTAATTCTATGGTACAGCCCTCTATCACATCTGTAACCCTAGTGGATTTTCCAATAGCGGTTTCTACATCAAAGGACTTATCAAGGCATTTACTCCTAACAGGCAGCTTAGCACAGAAAGTAACAGAAATGAAACTCTTACTAGCACCAGAGTCAAATAACACAGAAGCAAGAGTTTGGTTTACTAGAAACGTACCTGACACCACATCGGGGTCCGTCCTAGCCTCTTCTTGTGTCATCGTGAACGCCCTAGCCTTTGCCTTCGGTGCTTCTCCTCCTTTCTTCTTCTCTCCCGAGCCCTCAGCCCTCGGCTTCTTGCAATCCTTGCTCATATGACCAATTTCCCCACAGTTAAAACACTTGCCCTTCAGACAATCCTTGGCCATATGCCCAGTCCTCCCACACTTGAAGCAGATGTTGTATCCCCATTTGCACTCCCCTGAGTGCTCCTTTCCACACTTACCACACTTCTTCACCCCAGCTCCAGACACGACCACTCGGCGGTCATCCACCCTTGCTTTCTTGTTGTTTGTCGGAGTATCACCCCGACCAAATCTTTTCCCCTGCCAGTTCTTCTCTCCACTTCCTTTCTTGCTTCCCTCAGCCTTCACCAAAGCAGCACGTTCATCGAATAACCTTCCCGCCAAGTCCACTGCCGACCTGAAAGTGCTTGGTCGGGCAGAAATCAAGTGCCAACGAATTTCAGCTGGCAGCCCCTGAATATACCGGTTGATCTTTCGAGACACCGGCGTCACCTGCTCTGGCACCAACAGCGCCAACTCGTTAAACTTGGTGGTATATTGTTGGTGGGTCATCGTCCCCGCCTCCAACTGCAGGAACTCTCTCTCTATCCTATCCATTTCCCGTCGAGGACTGAATTCCTCGATCACCAGCCTTTTCAGCTCAGCCCATTTCATCTTCCCTATAGCCCTGCTACCCTCGGCTTGGACTATATTCTTCCACCAGCATAAGGCCGACCCTGTAAAAGAGTGGGTAGCAAACTTCACCTTCTTGTCCTCCTGACAATCACTGATATCGAGGACAGCTTCCATTTCCATCACCCATTGGTGAGCATCAGTAGCAGTACCAGACCCATCGAAAGTTGGGGGCTTGCACCTCATGAATTCCCGTAATCACAGCCCTGGGCTGTCTCCCGTACCTGTTCTTCCTCCTCATCATCGGACAATACCGTTTCTGCCCCTGTCTGTTGTTGTCCACCGGAGGACTGGTTTCTCCCCCGTCTCTCATCCTCTCGTACTGCCTTTAACACTTCTGTCATTACAGACGGTAAGATCGTCTGCATAACCTGGTGCACCTCCTCGACAACTGCCTCCTTCACCGAGGCCCTAAAATCATCACTCTCATCCACTCCCCCCGAGGGAGTAGTATTAGGTCCTTCGGGAACCTTCTTCTCTTTTCTAGGCCTACCTCTTGTGACTCGTGGTTCCGTACCACTTCCGCCACTGCCTCCACCAATTGGGGCTTTCGATGATCTACCACCGACCATCTTCTATCACACTGAAAGATTTAAACACCAACACGGTCATTCAAGGAAATAGCTCAGTTTATGTTAAGTACAGTAAGTCCCTAATTACAGTGGCCAGTTGTGATTAGCCACTTACTCTACTCTTCACACCCCGAGCATTACCTGTCCTGACTACATTAGTATCTAAGTCTAACAGTACACATAAACACATAACATGCACACATACACTGGTTAACTTTCAAGAAAATACCTGATGGCACGCAGCTACTCAGATGGCATTCCCATTCCCCCTGTCCCATTCTCAGTTTAAGTCTTAGGTTTATTCTAAAAAAAAATTTTACCCAATTCACTTAAACTTTGGCTCTGATACCAACTTGTAAGGCCCCGATCCCGGGCACCTCACAGTTGGTCGTCATTACCCAGAAAACATACATTTGATATAACCTAATAAAAACAATGCAGCGGAAACTTTAAATTTTACTAAAAATGCTTTTGCAAAGTAATACAACACCTGTTACAAAATATCCTTTGTTTGCATTACAATACAAAAACATTAACAAAAGAATGCCATCCCAAAATAAAGCTGAGTAGCCGCCTCGTGCCATCCTCAGCAACACTACCTGCCAACTGGAAAATACATAAAAGTCAGCGTTGCTGAGTGAGTTCTAGTTTTGTAATAAAACATACTTTTACTTATTTAAAAGTATCCTTTCGTTCATACGTTCATACATCATACGTACACATAGATAATGTTCATTATTATCTTCATCATTCATTATTCATCGTTCTCTTCAACATCACGTATGGATTCTGTCAGACTTTTCCCACTTCATAGCACTCGGCTATGATTACTGTGGTCGAATGACACGAATCCCGTTCATACTTACTTGCACTTTGACTATCTTTGTACCACTACCTTGTGCTATACCCCAAACGTTATTAGCTACCGGGCCGAAGTCAATAAATGAACAGCAAAACGTATGCCCGGTACTCGAAGTAAGCGGTAGGGTTCCATACACATAAATACTTACTTGCACGCATTGAAAGGTTAATTGTACCAATACCATATGCTACACCTCGAACAGTCTTAGCTACCGGGCCGAAGTCAATCCATAGACAGCAAAACGTATTGCCACAGTACGGGCCGAGGTCAACAAATGAACAACAAACATATGCCACGTACTGGGCCGAAGTCTATGGAGGGACAGCAAAACATAGTGCCACGGTACTAGAGGTAACGTCATTAGCTACCGGGCCGAAGTCAACATATGAACAACAAAACGTATGCCCGGTACTAAAGGTAAGCGGTAGAGGTACCATGACCATGGTCAATCACATAGAAGGACCAATCGCGTTATTCAATGCTTGCAAGACATAGCTCATTCGTTCATTAATGCATGTATTCATTATCATTCTTCATTTCGTTCATTCGTTAATACATGCATTCGTCATCATGTTCCTCTTTCATTATCTTTCACTTTACGATACATAATACTTCATTAATTTATTTTCTCATTATTCGTAAAGTTTCAGAAAGATAAACATACACAATCACAAGGAACATACACACATCATAAGTATTCTTCATGCATTCATCCTCATACATTCATCCTCATACGTACATCATCATGCACAGCATCATACCTTACTTAACAATATTTTAATAATATTGTTAACAATAATATACTACTAATAATAATATTAGTAACGATTAGGGTTAATCATTCTCATCATTATATGCATGAGACATCATCATTTATTAACCCTAGTCAACCCCGGTCAAACCTCGAACTTCGAGCTTACTGGAAATTTCCTGAAAATTTCTAAGTGTCTAGGCGTTTTAGCACTATTGGTCGTATAACCCCCTGGTCGTATGAGCACTATTAGCCGTATGAGTCCTGCTGGACTTTTCCACCTAACACTTAGAATTATTCACTGGTCATACGACCTGGTCGTATGACCCCTGCTGGTCGTACCACTCTGGACTTAGAAACATATTCGGATCATACGACCACTGTTGGTCGTATGAGTCCACACTTAGAATTTTCATCATCATCATACGACCACTGTTGGTCGTATGAGTCCTGTGGGCCTCAGACTTGGAAATTCTCACATAATCATACGACCACTGTTGGTCGTATGAGCCCTATTGGCCTCATACTTAGAAAATATAACATATTCATACGACCACTGTTGGTCGTATGAGTCCTATTGGACTCATCAACACTTAGAAAATCCTGATCATACGACCACTGTTGGTCGTATGAGCACTGCTGGACACATCAACTTTTCTTATTTATTCTAAGTCCCATTTTCAGACACATTAGCATCCTACTCATATGTCTAATTCATAATTCAAGTCCAGAACATCCAAAATGCCTATTTCTAAGCATATGCACATAAATTCTAAGCATAAATTTTAACATAAACATAAACATACATACAGTCATTCATACGGGTTTCGACCCAAACTTTTATAAAAACATCTTTACATGCATTTCCAGCCCCAAAACATTAAAAACAGTAAAAACGGGGTCTAGAACTCACCTTAGTTGTCTTCTCCGAATTTACACCCTGCACCCGAACCTTCTCAACTGGTTCTAACACCTAGAATTCACACACCACATCACCCGAACACACACAAGTTACATTTATAGACTCATAAAAGGTTCTAGAATCGTCCTAAACATCATAATTCGGGATTTCTTACCAAAACTTCGAATTCCTCAGATTCCTCTTCAAAAATCTCGATGGTCTTCTGCCCTGCTGTTTTCTCTCTCTAAAACCCGATTGAAAATGTTGTGCAGATGGTAATGGGCGGCCATGCCACCTTTTTACCAACTTATAAGATCTTTTATCATTTGCACTTTTGGTCCTCCAACTTGGGGTTGACTTCCACTTTTTTTTTTTTTTTTTTTTTTCTTTCTTTCTCTTTATTCCTTTATTTCTTGATAATAAAAATACGGGTGTTACATCATGCGCCTTAAGCATGACAAGCCGATACCAGCAAAATCCTGGAAGCAGTCATTGGATGGCTGTTAAGAACATACTCAAGTACCTAAGGAGGAAGAAAGATATGTTCCTAATCTATGGATCTGGTGATGAGGAACTCATTGTAAAAGGTTACACAGATGCGAGTTTCCAAACCGATCATGACGATTCACGGTCACAATCGGGATACATTTTCATTCTGAATGGAGGAGCAGTCTCTTGGAAGAGCTCCAAGCAGGATGTGGTGGCTCTATCAACTACAGAATCAAGAAGCTGCATGGTTGAAGAAATTCATTGCCGATCTAGGGGTTGTCTATTCCATTCAGGACCCCCTAGAGATCTTTTGTGATAACGAGGGTGCGATTGCTCAAATCAAGGAATCTCGTGCTCATCAAAAGACTAGGCATATTGAGCGGAGATTCAACTACATATGAGATGAAGTTGAAAAGGGAAAGATATGTATTCGCAAAGTTCACACGGATCAAAACAGTGCGGATCCTCTCACGAAGCTCCTTGAAAAGGCAAAGCATGAAGGTCATACTTGTGCCATGGGACTTCGATATTCTAGTGATTGGATTTGATCTGTAAATTTTGTATTTGGATATGTGGAACTCTTTATTATTTGAATAAAATTATTTGGTTATAATGTTTCAATTAATATTCCAATTTAGCATGTTTAAATCAATGGGTAAATTATTTACTCTAAATGTCTGTAGTCGTTCATACTTGTGGGAACAAGTGTGAGGGTAAGATTATTATGAACTTGGATTGGTTGATATTTATAAGGATGAATATAGAGCAATGGGTTGCTACCAAGGTTCATAGATATTTGTGGGATACAAATATTAGACTAACCCGCATCTCAAATTTTACTGCATGGAATCTTCTAGATTGATCATAAGTAAATTTGAGTAAAGGTGAATATCATTTGGTATCCTTCGACCTGAGATACATATTGGGTTTTGATATTCACCAAGTATTATATCTTGAGCTAGTTCTTCACTGTCCTGAAATAGTGGACAGTACATAAGGGTATGTTCAGGTATAACACGAGGTGTTTGTGAGAAACGTATGTAGTCAAGATAGAATTTGTTCCTCTTATTCGTTGAGAGTTAGATGTCTAAGGCCTGATAAGTTAAATCAACAAGGAATGATCTTTCTGTGTCCTTGGATTTAACATGACATCTGTAACAAAAGGATAGATGATTGATTCACCTAAATCATTTCAAGTAGGATACTTGAATAGGATGATGTTATTGAATGGCTATAAGTCATGCGTATTAAGGGTAGTAAACCGTTGTTAGACGGTATTTATTGCTTCAATCTTCTGTGAATCTTGGGCAAGTGGGAGATTGTAGGATTCTATGTGCCCAAGACACGTAGAATATTGATGCGGTTAGTACGTTATGATCCAAGTCGGGTTATACCCAATAACAAACTTAGCAAACACCAATTAATATTTATTTGATGATATGATCATGCAATTAAATATTTACACCAATTTAGAAAATGGGTTTTCTAAATAAGTTGCATATGAGATGGAACAACTTATTAGAATATTTTGTTCAATAATATTATTTGTAATGTTATTTAAGTAAGTTAGATCACATCACAAATTAATAATGGGAGTGTATGGATTATACAATTAAAAGGTTAATTGTATATCTAAGCAAGAAGACTAGTTAACAAATATAATGTGTGATAAGTTTAAAGGGGGGAAGACTTTTAAAAAACAATTTTTCGGCCACACCTCCCTTCATCTTATTGGTTCCCTTGCTCTCTGAATATACAACTAATTAACTAGTCTTGCACTCCACTTGACACCCATCTCTCCATACATGCAAAACACAAAATAATCTCCTTTCTCTCTCTCCAAAAGCTTCGGCCTGGGCAGTAGCATTAGAAGGTTTTTGGAGTGCCATTTTGTGTTGTTTTGGTGTTAAATCTTCCTAATAAGAAAGTGTTTGCAAGGAGGCTTGGGGTATACTAACTTGAGAGGTCCTATTCTTGGAGCTTTGGCCGATTTTGAGCATCCTACACCTTCTTTGCTGTCGATTTTCAGCTGCTGAAAGAGGTAGTATTCACAGCTCATTGTAGCTGTGATTTTATGTAACTTTACATATGTTCATAGCTTTCATATTCACATAAATGATCCTTTGTTATATGGGTTTGTTTTATACATTTATATGGTCACCTAAAGAACATGTTTTTCAGCTTATAAACAAGTTTATAAAGTTGTTATTCCACTGCGTTTTTTAGAAAGTTTAATGGGTTAAACTTTGATTTTGTGTTCTAACAAACCCTACAGTATGAATGTTGATGTATGTGATTCAGATCATCTTGTTCCACAACATAATTTTACAAAAATTTTGAATTTTGATCTCTCTATGTTTACACTAATCAATTTGATAAAAAAGGGATGTGGTGCCATAACAAAAACTTTTAATGAACCAAAAGATCTTTAATGATGATAACAAATCAGTATGTAACGATGATGTGGTTTATGTTAAGCATATTTATAAGCCAGATCAATTTTGCTACAAAGTTATTAAAATTACTATGGATTATGAACTTCTTATTATTACAAAAAATAAGGTTATTTTTTAAATGAAACAAACAGTGAAACGAACATCAACCGATTTACTAAATCAACAAAAGGATGATAGATTGATATTTCAAAGTAAAATACACAATAAAATGTTAATCATAATGTGAAAGAAAATGGTTCGATTGTACCACCAACAAAGAATCAATCGTCACGAGCTTCCGACCTAAAGAATGTTAATTAAATCAATGAACATTACATTCCATTGTCTTGTTTGGTTACCCTTTAAGTATGAAATGAATCATTACTTTGTGTTGTTTGTTAAGTATGAAAAAATGAAAGAATGAAATGAAAGAGTAGTTATGGTGGTGATGGCTTGTGGTGGTGCTGGTTGATGGTTGTTCCGGTGGTGGTGGTTGGTTGCGGCCGGTGGTTGGGGGGCAACCGATGGTTGGCGGCGACCGGTGGTTGGGGGCAGCCGATGGTTGGTGGTGGTTGCCGGTAACGAATAATCTTGGTGATCGGTGGTGAAGTTGTGTTGGGTGAGTGGGTGGTGTTGGTGACAAGAAAGGATGGAATGAAAAAAAGAAGGGGGGGTGGATGGAATAATTTTGAATAAATTTAAGAGTAAATTACCATTTGCATCCCTGACGTTTGTCCATTTTAACCGTTTGCATCCCTATAGTTTCAAAATCTCGATTTGCATACCTGACGTTTATAGTTTAACCATTTGCATCACTAATGTTTTTATTTTGTAACCATTTGAATTAAAATGACTAACGGTATTAGTCAATTCTGTTAACAAACCCCACATGATTTGTCTTTTGTAAGGGTATTTTTGTTATTTTCTTTTAATCCTATTTTTTATTATTTTCATAACTCCATCCATTTTCAACCCACCAACAAAACCCTCCAGTCAACCATCGCACCACCGCCTACCCCTCCACCGTCGACCCACTAGCCACCACCGCCATCTCCGCCTTCTCCTCCACCCATTGCTACTCCACCGTCTCCGGCGACTCCTTCGCCTGTAAGTCAATCGACAAATGCCTCCTCAACGACCACACCGACCGCAAATGCCTGCAAAAAGAGCCCAAAATCCTACACATCCTCGACGGAAACCCTAACATCGTCTAGATCTATCGCCTCTACGAAGACGACAACCACGTCCACATTGGTTAGGTATCGCGCATCATGATATCAAGCCTGATAACGTGTTGTTCGATTCGCGAGGGAGTTTGAAGCTTGCGGATCTCGGATCTGCGGAGTGGTTTGCGATGAATGAGCGGAGGACGACGAGTGGAATCGTCGGAACGCCGTACTACGAGCGAAGTGATTCTGTACGCCACCCGATACAGCAGCTACACCACCTTCGCCACCACCCAAAACTCCTCGTAAAACCGACTTCGTGGGTGGTTTCCGGCCAACACCTGCCGCCGCTGCTCCAAATCGCCATGTAGGTGCGATGGTGGAGACTCCTCCATTGGATCCATTGATTTCATGTCGGAGCATTTGGCGTGATATGGTGTGATGGTGGAGTTTGTTACGGTGGTGGTGGTGGTGGAGTTTGACTGCTGAGGAGGGGAAGGTTGGGGTGGGGTGGTTTTAATAAAAAGGGGTTACGGGTATTTTTGTCAATCTATCAAAAACTAACTGTTAAATCTAACGACGTCAGGGTGAGGACTCAAATGGATACAAAAATTAAACGTCAGGTATGCAAATAGAGATTTTGAAACTATAGGGATGCAAACGGTTAAAATGGACAAACGTCAGGGATGCAAATGGTAATTTACTCTAAATTTAATCAACTTTATAATTGTTCATTCAATTACCTTCACCAACCAAACATGTCTTTTTCATTCGCCCTCAATGGTTCGTTCCATTCTGTCCCTCATTCCTGCGTATCAAACGTTACCAATGTATTCACTCATTTTCAAATGGAAGGTTTATAAAAGATAAACCTAAAGCATATTTTTAAATCATTACCGGGGATACCATGATAAGTTTTTGAGGCCAATGAGATGTTATAATAGACATCTATCTTCTGGTCAAAATGGATGATAAGTTTGTAAGGCTAATGAGATGTTATAATAGACATGTATCTCCTGATCAAAATAGATACAACAGCCTCATAATGATTCAAAAATATTGTCATTTACTCTTTGTGAAGAATGATTTAAAATAATTAACTCACTTGCTACATTTAATACATGTGGTCCATTTAAACTTGTTTGTTTTCGTTGCTTAATTTTCATGTTATTTCAGTTTGATAAGTTTACAACTTAATCTTGAATCATTATTTGAATCTTTAACCATGCTTGCTTAATAATGACGCAAGTTACACATCATCAATTCATGATAATTATATAAAAATATCAAATCAAATTTGAAGAATACTTTCCATCTGAACTCATAAAAACAGATTGGGTTAACAGATTGGGACACACACTACATTATCTGGTAGTGTTGGAATTAACAGATTGGGACCATGATATTCATATCATAATGTTAGAATACAATAAGTTCAAAACACATTTTCATTAGAATCTGTTACGTTTTAAAACCCTAACTTCTGATAACCTGACATAACCAAAATCAGGAACCAACTCAACAATATTAAAATGTAAAGCATTTCATTAACAAATTTATATTTTTCAAAGGATAAAGATTCATAGAATAGATGGGCCAATAGATAACCTAAAGTTTTACAAATTGAGTTAGAAAATAACCTAATTATTTGGAGCTACAAAGATAGGGTATAAGAAAAAGAAAAAGAAAAAGGGAATGATTTGTTTCGTATGTCGATTTATGTTCATTTTCGGGCGTAGAATATTACATCTGGTGTCATAATTCAGAAAGCCAGCTTTGAATCCCTAACTAGCTTCAAAAAGCTTCGACAAGATGGTGAAGATTGCTGCTTTCAATGGCTGATTTCGACTTTCTTCCACAAAAGTCACACACCCAATAACCCTCTAACTCTACCCCTCACTTCAATTCCATTGTTTCTCCACAAACCCCGATATGCGACTGCAATCGCTTTTCTTGTTCTTGTTCTTGTTCTTGTTCGTGTGTGCCGGAGCTTCATCGCCGGAGGAACTCAGGGCATTGCTCGAGTTCAAGAAGGGGATCGTTGAAGATCCCTTAAGAAAAGTGTACGACTCATGGAACGTTTCCAGCTCGGATCCAGCTTCAATTTGCCCCCAATTTTACGGCATTTCTTGCGACGAAGGTGGGTTTGTTTCCTCCATTGTTCTTGACCGACTTGACTTGGCCGGAGAAATCAAGTTCGTCACTATCTACAATCTCAAGAATCTCCGGAATTTGAGTCTTTCAGGCAACAGACTCACCGGTAGGATTGTTCCCACTCTTGGGTCAATGTACTCTCTTCAGTATCTAGATCTGTCGGGAAACCAGTTCTACGGTCCAATTCCTGCAAGAATCAACGATCTCTACGGCTTGAATTACCTCAATTTGTCCAACAACAATTTCACAGGTGGGTTTCCGAATGGGATTCAGAACCTGCAGCAGTTAGCGATTCTCGATCTGCATTCCAATTCGTTGTGGGGGGATTTGGGGGTTTTGTTCTCTGAGCTTCGAAACGTGCAATACGTTGACTTGAGTGATAATGCGTTTTACGGGTCGTTGTCTATGGATTCTGGCGATGTTCCTAGTGTGGTTAATACTGTGCAGTATGTGAATTTGAGTGGGAATAGATTGGATGGTGGGTTTTTCAGTGGGGATGCTCTTGTTCTCTTTAGGAATTTGCATGTTTTGGATTTGAGCGATAATGAGTTGAATGGGAAGTTGCCTTCGTTCGGGTCGTTACCAAATCTTCAGGTTTTGCGGTTGAGCAATGCGCAGTTGTTTGGACCGATACCAGAAGAGCTTTTGCAGAGCATGATTCCGTTGAAAGAGCTAGATCTCAGTCGAAATGGGTTTTCAGGTGAAGATCTTGACCTTTGATTACTGTTTTGATTCTTGCGGTTATATGGTATATGTAATCGTTGATATTGGTGAATTTACATACTCAAATTCATCTGCTTGAAAATGTGTAATTACTTGTCGAATTGAGAACCTTGATAGGTGAAAATATTTTCTTTCCAAGATTCTTGCATTTTTGTGTGGGATATGGTCATTTGGCAGTTAAAATCTATTTAGAAGTTATATCAGGAGGCTTTGCAACAGTACCACAAAGTTCTTAAGTTTTCTTGTAAGATTGAAGGGAATTAATTGCATCATAATGACTTCCATTCCTAACCATATGATGCCAAGGAGTCTATGTGCACCTGTTCATAGGGTGGACTTGCATGATCTGTTGAGTATGCACGAGATAAAAACATTAAACATTTATTCGCGTGCATCCTTGGAATGATTTGTTGCTTACCCTGATTAGAAATACTGGATCCGCTACATTTAATTATAGAACATGCAGAAGATACTGGAAACATACTAAAAGTTTCTGATTAAGTCTATTTATGCTTTTCATAACATTTTGTTTGCATGTAATTGTTAAATTGAGCTTTTTGGTCATAAAAGTATTGGATTGGATAAAGTGTTAGAGCTATGAAACTACTTGTGTATACAGTAATCATACCAAAAAAGCTGTTTTATCTAATTATAAACTCCTGTATGTTTGCATTATCTAATAAGAACAATCTTTATTGTAGTTTAAGGACACTTGTGTGTAATTTCAGACCGTTTTTTCTGTTTTATACTTAAAACATCATTAAAAGATGGTGAATTGTTATGATATATAACTTTTGTCAGTTTTTTTTGTTCATATTTCTTTTTATTCTCAAATGCAGGTTCAATTCCAAAAATCAACTCCACCAGTTTGACCACTTTGAACCTGTCAGCAAATGAATTATCTGGTTCACTGCCACCTTCTTTAGGAAATTGTCAGATTGTCGATTTGAGCAACAATCTACTCTCTGATGATATCTCAGTTTTTCAGAAATGGGAATCACCTCTACAAGTGCTAGATTTGAGCTCAAATAAGTTATCTGGGAATTTGCCAAACTTAACTATGTATTTCAAGGGACTGATTTCACTTAATCTAGGAAATAACTCATTAAAAGGCTCGGTACCCCCTATTCTGATGTCATCACCTAGTCTACTTTTTCTTGACCTAAGAAGGAATGAACTTGACGGGCCACTTCCACCTGGGTTATTCACTTCAATGACTTTGAACCATTTGGATCTTTCAAATAATCGTTTCACGGGGCCAATTCCGCTTCATGGATCACAAGAAAAATCTTTAATTGAATTATCCCCTTATCCACCCATGGAGTTTCTTGATCTTTCCTATAATATGTTAACAGGAACATTGTCATCGGATATAGGCAACTTCAGGAGGCTTAGACTGTTAAATCTTGCAAATGATGGGCTATCTGGTGAATTACCAAATGAGTTGTCAAAACTTGGTCAATTGGAATTTCTTGATCTCTCTGGTAATCATTTCAAGGGTAACATTCCTGAAAAACTTTCTCCAGAGTTAAAGTTTCTTAACATGTCAGGTAATGATTTATCTGGGAAAATTCCCGAAAACTTGAAAAATTTCTCGAGTGCCTCCTTTTATCCGGGAAACCCGTCTCTTACCTTACCAGATGGTGGCCGGCCAACTGTTAGTGGTGGTGCTTTTCCATCACCAAATGGTGGGAAAGGTCATAACTCAAAGTCTAGCATTAAAATAGCAATTATTGTTGCTTCTGTTGTAGCTGCATTGATGATAGCTTTTGTGTTATTGGCATATTACCGAGCGCAAATTGGAGATTTCCGTGTTAAAACTGCATTTGGTGGTCAAACAAGTTTGACTGGTAGGGATATAAAACATGGAATATCTGGCCGACCCACGACTTCACTGAGCTTTTCAAATGCTCACTTGCTAACTTCAAATTCAAGGTCCCTTTCTGGACAGTCAGAGCCTGGCGGTGACATGGTGGAGCCGCCAGTGATGCCGCTAGCTTATGCCGCTAGTTCAGCATCAGTAATACCTAATCTGATTGACACTGACCCTACACCATCTGGAAGGAAATCTTCTCCTGGGTCACCCATGGCTTCTTCACCCCGTTTTGTTGAGACAATAGAACAGCAAGTGACACTAGACGTGTATTCACCAGATCGGTTTGCGGGTCAACTGTTTTTCTTTGACCCAAGACCTCAATTTTCGTTCACAGCTGAAGACTTGTCTCGGGCCCCAGCTGAGATTCTTGGAAGAAGCAGCCATGGAACGCTGTATAAAGCCACCCTAGGTGGTGGACATGTGTTGACCGTGAAGTGGTTGAGGGTCGGGTTGACCAAAGATAAGAAAGAATTTGCAAAAGAGATAAAGAAGCTTGGAACTATGAATCACCCTAATGTTGTGCGGTTACTAGCTTATTATTGGGGCCCGCGAGAACAGGAACGACTCACTTTGGCTAATTACATTGAAGGAGATAGCCTAGCATTACATCTTTATGGTAAGTATTTGCTTTGGCTAGTTGCATTTTATATATGATTATGAAATCTACTACTTACAATAATAATTAGCCTTTATATATGATTATGAAATCTAGTTCTTACAATAATGATCATATTTCTTGCATAAAATGGTTAAGAGGTTGTAAGTATAAAAAGACAATTTGGGACTTTTGACTCTCTTATTCGGTTTCCCTTTTAGCTGATCCTTTTTTATTTTACCCATTCGACATGGTAGCGATATAACATAGCCCAAATTGACCCATTGGTAAATTAATCAGTCAAAATTGTGTTATCTCTACCCGTATGGTAGCAATGAAACCTATTTATGTTCAATTTTGGTTGCCTTTTACCTTAAACAGCTAAGTCGATACAAAAAATGAGCCTAAAAAAACATTTTGAAAGATGAGTAAAGTGTATTATTAAAGAATTCAACCTTCTAAATCGCTTTACTCAAAATTTAAATTGATATTATATTAGTATAAGTATTTGTAACAATATTAATGTGCTAGTTATCTGTAACAATAAAAGTACGTCTTTAAATTCATTATCTAACCTTTATACATTTTTTTTACAGAGACGACCCCCCGACGATACTCCCTACTATCATTTAACCAACGGCTAAAAGTTGCTATTGATGTGGCTAGAGGTTTGTCCTACCTTCATGGAAGGGGCATGCCACATGGAAACCTTAAACCAACAAACATAATCTTAGAAGGCCCGCAGTATGATGCCCGGCTAACAGACTTCAGCCTCCACCGGCTCATGACACCTGCCGGCATAGCCGAGCAAATTCTAAACCTTGGTGCACTCGGCTACAGGGCCCCTGAACTTGCAAATGCACCCAAACCCGTTCCATCACTCAAAGCCGATGTATATGCATTTGGTGTAATATTGATGGAACTATTAACACGAAGAAGTGCAGGTGACATCATCTCGGGTCAATCTGGTGCTGTTGACCTAACCGATTGGGTTCGGTTGTGTGACCAAGAGGGTAGGATAATGGATTGTATTGACCGCGACATTGCTGGTGGCGAACAACATTCAAAAGCCATGGATGATATGCTTGAAGTATCACTTAGGTGCATACTCCCGTTAACCGAAAGGCCTACAGTGAGACAGATCTTGGAAGATTTATGTGCCATATCTGTTTGAAAAGCTTTTGTACAATGTGTTTTCGTTTGTTTATTTTCTTGGTTCATTGGTTTCAAGCCTTCGAATTCGGGCTAAAACGGGTCGTAATTCATTGTCTTCTTCCTCCCTTCATCTGCCCTAATTTTTTGTTCCTATTTTCTCTGTGTAAAGTCCATTGATTGTTTCTGATTTACTAATTGCAGGAAAGAACAGACTGTTTGCTCAAGTAGTCTTTTGAATTATTATTATTTTTTCACTCTAATTTATTGGAATTTCATCTGGGATCGACCCCATTTTTGTTGGTTACAATTGATGAAGGGATTTTCTTGTTGCATCTATTGCAATCAATAAAAAGTGGCTCATTTATTTCCATACATATGATGTCATTTTTATAAATACCATGGCCATTTAAAAGTTGATAATTAATAATTAATATCAAGTATGTGTCTTTGAAACCGGGTAAACATTTAAAGTGACTAAATCGGTCGGTTTTACAGGTTTGAGAATTGTATGGTACTTACAGGTTTGAGAATTGTATGGTAATCTTCAGTGATTTAGGTATTAACGGTGATTAAGAGGTATTTTTTAATGGTTTATAGAGTTAAAGGTAACTTTAGTGCTAAATAACTAAAAAAGCATTAAAATTTAAGCACTTAATCATTCAGCATTGAAGTTAACTTTTAACTATTAAAAAGAAATAAACTATTAAAAGGTAGAATCTTTTAATTATTATTAATAGACTATCAGACAACCCTTTAGATTTAAAACGGTTATTTAAACTATAAACATATCAAACTAGTAACAAATTAACACTACCGGTACCGGCACCCGTATTTGTTTTTGGTTTCATTCCATTTCAATTTTAGTGTTTTTGGTTATTTTAATGATACTGGTAACAAACCATTAAAATCAATACGGTATCCGTTTTGTACTTTTTCTTGTTTTCAATGTTGTTACTATTTTGTAGGGTATTGGTTCGCGTCGTCATCTCATCCCCAATGTATTTAAGGATTTGAGATATTATAAGTACTAGATGTGTTAAATATATCTATAACGGTTATATATATTATATAATAAACTAAATTTAATTCTAAGAAATAAAATATAAATTGCATGTAACGCGTTAAATAGAAAACATATTCCTCAGCAAATAATGTTATTTTACAAAACTTCAGGGTTGAATCGAAAACGCGTGGAAAATGAAGGGGGAGAAGTGACCTCAAGTTACAGTTGAGGGATTAAAATCATTTCGACATGACCTGGCTGCACGATTTTAGTTCTAGACGGCACATGAGCCAACTCCATTTCACATTATAAATTCCTAAACATCCCTTTTTAAAAGATACTTTTGCAATATTTTAAATATGATATGATCACTTTAAAATTATTAAATTTCATACGATTTTTTTGGATGTATTTTAAAATAATCGACAGCTTATATTGATAAATTAGTGGTCTTTCTTAAATGATAAAACAATAAAATGATACTTCATTAATGGTACATGTTTTATGCAAAAATAAGAATTTTTTTTTGGAAATTTAATATCTTATTAACGCTTAATGGTCAGTGATAACAAGTGTGTTTGCATCACTTTAAAAATCAATCATTTAATCAAATGCTCACATCCATAATTTATAATCTATAACTTATAATAGGGAATCAGACAATAGTTTCACAGTTGAAGAATATTCACACTTACAGGATCAAATAGTGAACCAGACAAAGAAACAAATATTCAAAAGTAAAAACACACAAGAACAAACAAGTATTGATTTTCAAGAATGATTTATATTTCTTTCAAGTGTTTTACAATTGTAACAAGGCTTAGTCCTAAGACTGGTTCCATGAGACACTTTATACTACATCTTACAGCTAACCATACTATGAAGGTCAGCTGGACACTAATCTAGACAACAAGATCAATGTAAAGTCAAAAGCAAATTGTCTTTTGACAAGTGACTATAATATGCCATAACTCATATCCTATTATATTACCAAAATGATAAAAGTACAAGAGTGAAAAGTTACGAACACAGACACCATAATGTATAGTTAACAAAAGTATGAAGATAGTCACCAATTTGTATAAGTTAGTGAGTCTTTAGAGATGGCAGCGGAAAGTCATTAAGCTTTTGTCAAAAGTAATATCAGAGAAAGCATGTTTTTTCTAAATTTGGAAGAAATCAGTCTTCAAGCTTCAGAAGACTTTGTATTCAAGCTTGAGAAGACTTCATCTTTGACTTTGGAAGATTTATGATTTTGACTTCAGAAGATTTGACACTTTGTGGATTTTACTTGTGCGTGGTCAAATCTTTTGAGGTAACTTCCTTATACTTCTGTTGCATGCTGAGAGATCTTTGGATAGCATCAACCTCTAAGATAACTCTTACAAACTCTCCCTAGGTTGATGCTATCAAAACTTGAGTATTACTATGAGTCTTCTACTTATGTATAGCCATCATCAAACCAGAGCTATTTCTCTCCTTGTACTTTAGCTGGATGCTGAGAGATCTTTGGTTAGCATCAACCTCTAAGATAACTCTTACAAACTCCTCCTAGGCTGATGCTATAAAAACTTAAGGATTACTATGAGTCTTGATCTTCTACTTATGTATAGCAATCATCAGAACCAGAGCCATTTCTATTCTTGTACTTCAGTTGCATGCTGAGAGATTTTTGGTTAGCATCAGCCTCTAAAATAACTCTTACAAACTCCCGCTAGGATGATGCTACCAAAACTTAAAGATTACTATGAGTATTGATCTTCTACTTAAGTATAGCCATCATCAGAACAAAGTCCATTTCTCTCTTCATCAGTTGGTCTGGATTTCTTAAGCTCTTATAGTATCTCCTGAAGTACAAGAGATCGTGAGCAGGGTGGTCAAGTATGTTCTGCAAGAAGAATACTTGAGGACTTCCTTGATCTCTCATGGCATACCATCTGTCTGGGTTTGGAGAGTACGCCCATGACTAGATGGGTCTCTCAGCAGCAAAAGGCTCTACTACCAAGGGGTTGGTTGAGCAGCCTTTTTTGGTTCACCCTTAGGATATTCTGACTCATCCTAAGGTGTATAGGTGAATGCCTTTTGTCACACCCCGAAAATCGCAGCGGAAGGTTGCGTGACGTGGCGGTAACGGAAGTTGGAGTTATAACAACGGTTGCGGTCAAACGTATATATTTAAATAGTTGACTAATAAAACATGTGACAGATTAACCAATTTATTACAGTAAACCGTTTTGTTTACAAAATCTATAATGTATCAGAGTTCAAAACATAGTCAACACAACGTTTGATCCTTCCAAAGGCTAATCCCATCATTCCCATACAAACATACCTATAACCCTGAAAAGCATAAAAGTACTAGTCAACATAAACTTGGTGAGCGTTCGGGTTTTTATAATCTTGTTAAGTAAATCAGTTTTATCAATCCGTTATGATGTAGCGAGATAATATACTTAACATAGACTAGCTAGATACTATGATCAATTTGGGTAATAAGTCCATAATCAAGTCAAGAAACACGTCGTTGCCCCACAACTATCCAGACATATAAATTCCCTCGCCTTTTACCTGACCAGTGCGACTGGTCGCGAGAGCGGGCCCTTCTAACCCGATAGATCTACCAATATACTCTGTGGTCCCACCCCCGAGGTTAATGATTATGAGGGGATTTTGAGCACAATAGTATTCTCCGACACTATTGCCTCACCTTATACCGTCATACATATATTATACTCGTCATCCATCATAAATATAAAAACAGTCTATTATCGTACATGCTTTTCCCCCAAAACAGTTAAATAAAACAGTATTTAAAAATGGGGCCGAAGTACTCACCTTGCTGATTTCAATCTCCGGTTTTTACGCGTCACGTACCGGTTTAATCACGACCCTAGACGTGAAAGAATTCCTTTTAACAGGTTGTAAAGCTTTGCTTAAAACTATTTGTTCACCCAACCTTTTTGATAAAAATGCTTTTCCAAAATATTTAAGGATGTTCTCTAAGAATCCATTTTGCTTTTGAAAAGGGTTTCATTCTATAAAATGGTCTCCTTGATAAACCTATTATCGTGAATACCTATACTTACTAGTATCTAACGCAATTCATTTTGTACTTCTTACAAGGACTATCTTTTACTTAAATAATTAGTTTATGAGTTTCCTACTAATTACTTATGGTCTCTTACACAATATTTTATTTTCCTTAAAGTAATCCAAAGATATAATATATTACTTTCCATCCATTTTGGTTAACTAAATATATATATATATATTGTATATATATGTATATATATATTACTAGTTTTGAGGAATTTTACTATTTTTCCATTTTACCTTTTAAAATACTATTTATTTCTGAAAATTAGTATTTATTTTGTAATAAACGTTTAAGGGGTTTATTATTTGCGATACTAATAAAAATTCCATAGTCCTCTTGTTTATTATGTTACTCCTTTTTACTTCACAAGTCTTTCGTCGTAACCACTATATTTCATAATTTTCATTTACTTAGTCGTTTTCCTGAAGTGTTGTGCCCATAACTTCCTAACCATCTATTATCATCCATGATTTAACATCCAATATTTCTTACATTATCATTAGTCCATATTTTTATGTCCTACTAACATGTCATTGTAATCCATAATCCTACAAACTTTAGTCCTAAAACTATACCAAAGTCACAAATCCATATCACTATATTCTTATAATCCCAACATCAAGATATACCAATTTTCATCATCTAACAACTTATAATAGCAAAATTTTCCGATTTAAACATCACATTAAATCCCATTTTCATCTATAAACTTATTTTTCCAAAATCATCAAGTGGGTGAACCAACTAATCAAGATTTCAATCTTGATGATCCAGGCATGAACATAACATCAAGTATTAGTCTAAATGGTTATACCTTGAGTCTAAAACATTGGTTTCTAATGTTAGCTCACGGTGCTCACGACTCAATTTCCACTCTTGAACCCTAATCCGGTTTTAGCTTGAGAAACCCTTCTTGGTTTGACTCCCAAGTAGCAATGCGGGTTCTTAGGGTAGTGGTAGGGTTCCCGAAAGTGAAAGGTGGGGGTTGCGATGTCTGAAGGGGAGGGGGGTCTTGGCGTTTTCGATGGTGGTGAGGTGACGGGTTGGTGATGGTGGTTGAAGGTGGAGGTGGCGAATGGTGGTCACGATGGTGGTGTCAGACGGTGAAGATGGTGTCGGGTGGTGATGGTGGTGATCGGGCGATAGGAGTGACGGGTGAAGGTGGTGTCGGGTGGTGATGGTGGTGACTTCAGAGGTAGGCGACGGTGGCGTTGGCTTCGGCGGCAGGTGGCGGCGGTTGGAGTGTGGTGGCAGTAGGCGGTGGCTGGTATGTCGTGGTGGGCGGTTGATGGAGAGAAAAGGGAGAAGGAGAAGGTGAAAGGGTTGTGTGTATGTTGGTGAGTGTGTAGAATGTGAGTAGGTGTGTTTATATATAGGTGCTTGAGTGTGTGTGGTGTGTGTGTTGTCTTGCATGCAAGGTAGTGCAATCTACCAAGATTGCATGCAAGATATGATGGTGATGATGATAATGATTATTATTATTATTATTATTATTATTATTATTATTATTATTATTATATTGTTATTATTATTATTATTATTATTATTAAATGTTTTGTCTCAATCGGTTTATCCGTCAACGTGTTTTTACATTAACATTGGTCAAATACTGATCATTGACTCTCATGGGTGCAATGTACTGTGTGGCAATTCCAAATTTAGCAAGACATTTCTTCTTAAGAAGAACATTGGTCAATTCTTAGAGAGTCAAATGAGTCAACTAGGGCAATAATTTAGTGCTTAAAATTTGAAGAATTGAGTTGACGTTGACCTGATTTTTGTCGGGTTGTTAAAGTCTCCCCCTGTTTAAGAAATTTCGTCTCGAAATTTATGCTGCAGGGTCTCCATTAGGCTGAGTCTTAAAAAGGTGGGGATACTTTTGTTGCATCTGATCTTCGCGTTCCCATGTAAATTCAGGTCCTCTCTTCGAATTCCATCTTACTTTGACTAGTCTAATTTGA
Source organism: Flaveria linearis (assembly GCA_024085815.1). NCBI lineage: Eukaryota > Viridiplantae > Streptophyta > Magnoliopsida > Asterales > Asteraceae > Flaveria > Flaveria linearis. Next base: position 38,609,095 of record CM044013.1, read on the forward strand.
CTTCGTCTGAGTTTCTAAACCTTCTGATCCAAAACTTCAATTGGTTCTTCGATGAAATGAAGTTTGTCGTCGATGTAAACTTCCTCCGGTGGAATAATTAGCGATTCATCTGACATGCACTTCTTAAGATTGGATATGTGGAACACATTATACATATTTCCGAGTTCACATGGCAAGTTAAGACGGTAAGCGACCGGTCCAATACGTTCGGTTATCTCGAACGGCCCAATGAATCGGGGATTGAGTTTTCCTCATTTACCAAATCTTACTATGCCTTTCTATGGTGATACTTTTAGGAATACTCTATCACCAATTTGAAACTCTAGCGGTTTTCTCCGATTATCCGCATAGCTCTTTTGTCTACTTCTTGCCGCTTCTATTCTTCTTTTGAGTTGCCCAATCTTGTCAGTTGTTTCTTGAATGATTTCAGGCCCGGTTAATTGTCTTTCGCCAATTTCTGCCCAACATATGGGTGATCGACATCTTCTCCTATACAATGCTTTGAATGGGGCATCCTTAATACTGGTGTGATAACTGTTATTATATGAGAACTCAACTAGTGGCAAGTGAGTATCCTAATTTCCACTAAAATCTATCACACAGGCTCTCAGTAAATCCTCTAATGTTTGTATGGTCCTTTCACTTTGACCGTCTGTTTGAGGATGATAGGTTGTACTCATGTCTAAGCGAGTGCCCATGGCCTCATGCAACGTTTGCCAAAATCTCAAGGTAAATCGACTATCTCTGTCAGAAATAATTGATATTGGTACTCCGTGGCGAGATACCACCTCTTTGATATACAGATTGGCCAATTTATGCATGCCATATGTCTCTTTGATAGGCAAGAAGTGTGCCGATTTTGTTAAACGATCGATTATTACCCAAATTGCATCGTGGCCGTTTAATGTTCTGGGTAATTTCATTACAAAATCCATAGCGATACACTCCCATTTCCATGTTGGGATTGCAGGCTGCTATAAGAGTCCAGATGGCTTTTGGCGTTCTGCCTTTAGTTTGGAGCATGTCATACATTTGCTTACGTGCTTATCCCCTTTCATATTGGGCCACCAATACAATTTTTTACATCATGATACATCTTGTCTGATCCGGGGTGGATTGAGTATCTTGATTTATGTGCTTCGTCAAGAATTACCTGGCGCAAATCCCCATACTTTGGAATCCATACCCTATTTGCAAACCGCATTAGGTTATCGGAGTTAGGTGTTAACTTTCTGACCATTCCTTTCAGATCCTCATTCACCAGATTATCGTATTTTATTGCCTTCATTTGTGCATCACGTATTCGAGTTAAGAGATCGGAGTATATGGTTAACTCTAAAGCTCTTACGCGCAAAGGCTTTTCTCTTTCTTTCCTGCTGAGAGCGTCTGCAACCAGGTTAGCCTTGCCTGGGTGATATCTAATATCACAGTCGTAATCATTCAATAGCTCAACCCATCATCGCTGCCTCATGTTCAGCTCTTTCTGGTCGAAAATATGCTGTAAACTTTTGTGATCTGTGTATACTACACACTTTGTTCCATAGAGGTAGTGTCTCCAGATTTTCAGGGTGAAAATCACTGCTCCTAATTCGAGATCATGGGTTGTGTAATTCTTTTCATGTGTTTTTAGTTGTCTTGATGCGTAGGCAATGACTTTGTCTCTTTGCATCAACACGCATCCCAGACCTAAACGCAAAGCGTCACAGTATACTACAAACCCATCGGTTCCATCTGGGAGTGATAGAATAGGTGCACTACACAGTTTTTGCTTTAGCACTTGAAAAGCTTCTTCCTGGTCAGCGCTCCACTCGTATCTTCAATCTTTACGAGTCAGTAGAGTCAGTGGTTCTGCTATCTTAGAAAAATTTTCGATAAACCTACGATAGTAGCCGGATAACCCTAGGAATTGTCGTACTTCTGTTGGTGACTTTGGTGCTTCCCAATTCTTGATTGCCTCGATTTTTGTCGGGTCGACATGTATACCTTTTTCGTTGATAACATGTCCAAGAAATCGGACTTCTCGAAGACAGAATTCACACTTGGAAAACTTTGCATACAGCTTCTCGTCTCTTAGTACACTCAAGATAAGTCGAAGATGCTTTTCATGTTCTTCCCTGGATTGTGAATATATTAGAATATCGTCGATGAATACTATCACAAATTTATCCTAGTAAGGTTTGCAAACCCTGTTCATGAGATCCATGAACACAGCCGGTGCGTTGGTCAGACCAAATGGCATTACAAGAAATTCGTAATGACCGTAGCGCGTTCGAAAGGCTGTTTTTAGAACATCTTCTTCTGCTATTAGCAACTGGTGGTATCCAGATCGCAAATCGATTTTTGAATAATAGCAGGACCCTTGTAGTTGATCGAACAGATCATCAATCCTCAGTAATAGGTACCGATTCTTGACGGTAAGTTTATTCAACTCTCGATAGTCGATGTTCATCCTAAAAGATCCGTCCTTCTTCTTAACAAACAATGCCGGTGCTCCCCAAGGAGAAAAGCTCGGTCGAATGAATCCTTTATTGGATAATTCCTGTAGTTGTTTTGACTGTTCTTGCATCTCAGATGGTGCTAACCGATACGATGATCGGGCTACCGGTGCAGCTCCCGGCACTAGATCAATTCGAAATTTAATCTGCCTTTCTGGAGGTAATCCCGGTAAGTCTTCGGGAAAATGTCTTCAATCTTCCGTTCCTCATTTTTCATGTCTACAACCTTCACCAAGAATGTTGGATGTCCTTTACTTAAATATCCGTAAGCCTTCATAACATTAACAATTTTCAAGGAAGGCTTTCCTTTGTCTCCTTGGATTATCAAAACTTCATTGTTGCGTGTTGGTATACGTATAATCTTTTCGTAGCATACTACTTCAGTGTGGTTTCGAGAAAGCCAATCCATTCCAATGACTACATCGAAGCTTCCAAGCGTGACAGGTAATAAATCGACGCTGAAGGGGTGGTCGTTTAATTGTATGGTGTAATTCTTAATCACTTCGTTTGATTCGATTTTCTTTCCATTAGCTAATTCAATGATGTATTTCTTATTTAACTTACAAGGCCTTACTCCTAATGATGGATCAAACTCTTTGGATACGAAACTTAAATCAGCACCAGTGTCAAATAAAACAGATGCATACTGATTATTGACAAGAAACGTACCGTTAACCACTGTTGGTTCCTGACGTGCTTCCCTGGTGTTCATTTTGAATGCTCTTCCTCTGGCCTGGGTTCCATTCACTTTAGGGCAATCCTTCCTAAAATGTCAGGTTTGGTTCGGTAGTTCCGTCCCAAGTGTCCGAACTTGTGACAACGAGTGCAGACCTTGCATTCGCCGCCGTGGGGGTACCCACATCTGTTGAATTTCCCTTGTTGTTCTTGGTTTTGTCTACTGTTGTTAGCAGTTGCGACATAGACTCGTCCAGACCTAGGATAAAAACCTTTCTTGACGCTCATTTGTTTTCTGGTACTTCCAGTACACTTCCTCTTCCCATCAAGTGACCTTCTTTCAAACCTATCGATTCTCCTTTCCGTTCCCATCACTCTTCTTCCAAGGTTGTCTTTCTTGATCAGTGTTCCACTGCATACTGCATCATCGGTCGGTGAATGAGCAATAGCTATAGACTCTGAATGGTGGTAGGGTTTGAGGTTGTAACATTGCTTCTGATTTGAGGCGATAGTCCCCAAACATACCTCTCAATCTAAACATATTCTGGTGTGACCATTCGCGGTACTAGCCTAGCTAAATCATTGAATCTGGATGTGTAAGCTCGTATCTCAGCACCCTCCGTTGTAAGATTCCAGAATTCTATCTCAATTTTCTGCAACTCATTTTGAGGACAATATTCACGAAGCATCATCTCCTTCAGCTGTTCCCAAGTAAGCTCATAAGCATTGGTGTCTCCCAAAATTTGGTGTTGAGAGTTCCACCATGACAGCGCTGCGTCCTGGAATGAACAGGCTGCATACTTAACCTTCTGATCATTGGAACAGTTACTTATTGCTATAAAGGCTTCCATCTTCTCTATCCAACGAATGATATCTAGCGGTCCTTCAGCTCCCGTAAACGTTCTTGGATTGCATCCCTGGAATGTTTTATAGGAACACCGTTGAGGTTGTCCACCAGATGAACTGCCTGGGTTTCCATTTTGTCTTGAGCCATTGTTCACGCCGACGCCTGAACCAATGTTGGAGCCATTTCCCAGTCCATTGCCGGTTGTTCCATTTCCTCCTCTCGATCCGGCTGCTTGGTTAGCGTTATGCTGTTCCAAGGCTGTTTTGACGTGTTGTGCTATAACCCGAGCTAGTTCTTCGGCGGTATTTGGAAGATTAGGGTTTCCGTTTGATGGCGTGTTTCGAGTTCTAGGTGGCATATCTAACTTTCTATTGTACAGGTAGGGTAAGAATGGGTTTAGTTATTGTTTAAACCTTTGAAACTTATAATGATTTTTTTAACTCATTACATACATTACAATTATAATGGTATCTTCATAATACAAGGATCAAGAATTTTCATAGCAATAATCAAAATTTTCAAAATAACATGTTTGTTAGTTTCATCATCAGAGTCTAAGTCATCAAAAGACAATCAATGTTCACAACCATCACATCGAGATTGGCAAAAGTTTTAAGTTCTAAACATAAACAACACTATGACTAGACCTTAACCTAAAAATGTTGCTCCACTGCCTATGTGCATCAGGTAAGAGATCATCATCATGCAGAATGTAGCTATCGCCATGGCCACATCAACTCGCTCTCCCATCACTGTCATCTGTTGTTGCACCAATCCTAGTGATGCCTCTGCAATATCCACTCTTCCTCCTATCTCAATCATCTGTTGTTATGCCGCCACCAGTGCTTCCTCAGCTACTTTTGCCCTCTGCTCTGTCAGAGTCAATCTGTTTCTAGTCTTTGAAAGACTAGCCTCCAGATCCAATACTCTAAAGTGGATCTGACTCAGAGCACTCTCGTCTAACACTCTCTCCTCCTCAATGGTCATCAATCTTCCATCCATAGCCTGGCCTACCTCATCATGAACCCTCATTTTCTTACTCATCCCTAGTAAGTCCTTCTCATACCCAACATATTGAGCTGTCAGGGTAGCTATTACTCGCTCAATGGGCTCACCACCCATAGTGATCCCACGAGAAGCAGTGGATGACTCCCCAACCTCAAATGTAGATGGAATCTCATCTCTCGAAGCCCATCGTCTCATAGCGTCCATAATCCATCCCCATCGATCGTCAACAAGTGTGGTCTGTCTGGGCATAGGTGCTTCTTCTGTGCTCTCCTCGGTTTCAACTACTTTCCTCTTATTCCTGCGCTTTCTTCTCTCGTAAACTAATCGAATCTTAGGCGGGTGTTGCATGGGGGGAATAGGTGCAATAGGTGTCACATCTGTCGGAGTCTCACTCTCTGGAACTAAATCAGCTGGTTCCTCGGTAATCGGTGCAAGAGTGGTTGTGACAGGTGCGAGACTCTCATCTTTAAACTCGGATATCCATCCGTTCCCCGAGTTTTCCATGCTCGGGTATAAGGTAGCTGCGAAGTAGGGCCGGGTAGGGTAGTACCATGGTGTATTAGATATGGGTGATGGGTTTGATAAAACACAAAAACGAGTTTAACCTTTTAAACTTTCTGAAAATGCAGCGGAAGTTTAGCATTATAACTAAGTTTATAAGCTGAAAAACGTGTTCCCTTTTGACATACATATGTTTTAAAAGAAACCCAAGATCAAAGGATCATAATATGTGAATAAACAAGCTATGAACTTATGTAAATGTAGATAAAATCACAGCCACAATGAGCTGTGATTACTACCTTTTCAGCAGCAAAAACCGATCAAAGAAGGAGGATGATTGATGCTTCAAATTGGCCTAGACTTTAAGATTAGGAGCCCTCAAGCTTGTATACCCCAAGCCTCCTTGCAAACCCCTTCTTGTTAGGAAGAATCACCACCAAAATGAACACAAAATTGATCTTCAAAACCTCTAAGGCTGCTGCCTTGTTCCGTAACTAGAGAGAGAGAGGAAGAGAGTTCTGTGTCTTTTGCATGTAATGAGAAAATGTGTAGAGAAATGAAGACCCCAAGAACACTTATGATGTGTGTGATTCTCAAAAACAAAAGAACCAATGAGAGTTCTAAGGGGGGCGGCCGAAATTTTAGATTAAAAGGGTTTCCCCCCTTTAAATTATATCACACATTCATATATTAAAATGGCCTTTTAACTAGACATGCAATTAACCATTTAATTGCGTGTACAAGTTATATAACTTATACAATTAACCATTTAACTTATAAGTTATAATTTCTCATTATTATTTGATGTCATCTAACTAATTTAAATGACATTTCAAACAATATTATTGAACAAAATATCCTAATAATTTATTCCCTCTCATATACAACTTATTTAGAAAACCCATTTTCTAAATCGGTGTAAATATTTAATTGCATGATCATATCATCAATTAAATATTAATTGATGTTTTCTAAGCTTGTTATTGGGTATAACCCGACTTGGATCATAACGTACTAACCGTATCAATATTCTACGTGTCTTGGGCACATAGAATCCTACAATCTCCCACTTGCCTAAGATTCATAAAAGATTGATGCAAGCAGTAAATACCGCCTAACAACAGTTTACTACCCTTAATATGCATGACTTATAGCCATTCAATAACATCATCAGATTCAAGTACCTTACTTGAAATGATTTAGGTGAATCAATCATCTATCCTTTTGTTACAGATGTCATGTTAAATCTAAGGACACAGAATGATCATTCCTTGTTGATTTAACTTAATCAGACCTTAGACATCTAACTCTCAACGAATAAGATGAACAAATTCCATCTTGACTACATACGTTTCTCACAAACACCTCGTGTCATACCTGAACATACCCTTATGTACTATCCACTATTTCAGGACATTGAAGAATTAGCTCAAGGTATGACACTTGGTGAATATCAAAACCCAATATGTATCTCAGGTTGGAGGATACCAAATGATATTTGTCTTTACTCAAATTTACTTATGATCAATCAATAAGATTCCATGCAGTAAAATTTGAGATGCGGGTTAGTCCAATATTTGTATCCCACAAATATATATGAACCTTGGTAGCAACCTATTGCTTTATATTCATCCTTATGAATATCAACCAATCCAAGTTCATAATAGTCTTATCCTCAATACTTGTTCCCACAAGTCTGAACGACTACGGATATTTAGAGTAAACAATTTACTCATGGATTAAACATGCTAAATTGGAACATTAGTTGAAACATTATAACCAAATAATTTTATTCAAATAATAAAGAGTTCCATATATCCAAATACAAAATTTACAGATCAAATCCAATCACTAGAATATCGAAGTCCCATGGCACAAGTATGACCTTCATGCTTTCCTTTTCAAGGAGCTTCGTGAGAGGATCCGCAATGTTTTGATCCATGTGAACTTTGCGAATACATATCTTTACCTTTTCAACTTCATCTCGTATGTAGTTGAATCTCCGCTCAATGTACCTAGTCTTTTGATGAGCACGGGGTTCCTTGATTTGAGCAATCGCACCCTTGTTATCACAAAAGATCTCTAGGGGGTCCTGAATGGAAGGGACAACCCCTAGATCGGCAATGAATTTCTTCAACCATGCAGCTTCTTGAGCTGCCAATGAGGCGGCGACATATTCTGATTCTGTAGTTGATAGAGCCACCACATCCTGCTTGGAGCTCTTCCAAGAGACCGCTCCTCCATTCAGAATGAAAATGTATCCCGATTGTGACCGTGAATCGTCACGATCGGTTTGGAAACTCACATCCGTGTAACCTTTTACAACGAGTTCCTCATCACCAGATCCATAGATTAGGAACATATCTCTTGTCCTCCTTAGGTACTTGAGTATGTTCTTAACAGCCATCCAATGACCGTTTCCAGGATTTTACTGGTATCGGCTTGTCATGCTTAAGGCGCATGACACGTCCGGTCGAGTGCATATCATCGCATACATGATGGATCCAATAGCAGATGCGTATGGGATTGCCTTCATTTTATCTTGCTCATCCTTTGAGCTAGGACATTGAGTCGTACTCAATATCGTTGCTCTTTGAATAGGTACGGTACCTTTCTTAGAGTTCTCCATCTTGAACCTTTTCAAGATTTTATCAATATATGCACTTTGATTTAAACCAATCAACCGCCTTGATCCATCCCTATAGATCTTTTTTCCCAGAATATAGGCGGCTTTACCAAGATCCTTAATGGAAAAACAACTTCCAAGCCAGGTTTTACACCTTCCAAGGTTGGAATTTCATTTCCAAATAGTAGTATGTCATCAACATACAATACCAGGAAAGTTATTGTGCTCCCACTAGCCTTCTTATACACGCAAGCCTCATCAGCGTTTTTGATGAAGCCAAATTTCTTTACCTCCTCATTAAAACGGTGATTCCAGCTTCTCGATGCTTGTTTCAATCCATAGATTGATTTCTTTAACTTGCATACTTTATTAGGATGTTTTGGATCGACAAAACCTTCAGGCTGAACCATATAGACATCTTCCTCAAGATATCCATTTAGGAAAGCGGTTTTGACATCCATTTGCCAAATCTCATAATCATAATGAGCAGCTATGGCAAACAATATCCTTATAGACTTTAGCATCGCAACAGGTGAGAAGGTTTCACCATAGTCAACCCCTTGAGTCTGAGTGAAACCCTTTGCTACAAGTCTAGCTTTATAAGTATCCAAGTTTCCATGCATATCTCTTTTCTTCTTGAAAACCCACTTACTTCCAACTACCTTGGAATTAAGAGGTGGTACAACAAGTTCCCAAACTTGATTGTCATACATGGATTGCATCTCAACGTTCATGGCTTCTAGCCATTTGTCATAATCCGAATTGGACATTGCATTATGGTATGTGGTTGGTTCATCTGAATCTACCACATAGCATCCATCCATGATAAATCCGTATCTTTCAGGTGGATTACTAGTTCTACCACTTCTGCGAACGTCTTGTGTGTATTGATCAACCCCTTGATCATCCTCAACATCCTCATGTTGAGTGCTAGTTTCAACCAAACGTGCATCGGGTTGTGGTTCTTGATCTTCATCAAGATCCACTGTTCTACTGCTAGCTCCTTCCATAAGGAATTTTGCTTCTAAGAACTCACCCTTTCTGGCAACAAACACCTTTTGTTCCAGTGGATCATAAAAATAATATCCCATAGAATCTCTAGGATATCCAATAAAGATACACTTGGTGGATCGGACTTCTAATTTGTTTGGGGTGGGAGTCTTAACATAAGCCTCACATCCCCAAACCCTTAAGTATGATATGGATGGAACTCTTCCATGCCATATCTCAAAAGGTGTCCTTTTCACCTTTTTGGTTGGGGCCATATTTAGAATACGGGCCGCGGAGAGCATAGCGAAACCCCTAAATGATAGAGGCAATGTGCTTCTAGCCATCATAGATCGGACCATATCCAATAAGGTTTGATTCCTCCTCTCAGACACACCATTATGTTATGGTGTTCCAGGTGGAGTAAGTTGTGAGACAATCCCACAACTCCTAAGATGATCTTGAAAAGCATCACTTAGGTATTCACCTCCTCTATCGGTACGGAGAACTTTAATTGACTTGTTGAGTTGATTTTCTACTTCATTCTTGAAGATTTTGAACATTTTAAAAGCTTCATCTTTGTGCCTTAATAAGTACACATACCCATAGCGACTATAATCATCGGTAAAGGTAATGAAGTATCTTTCACTATTCCTAGTCATTGGTTTAAAAGGACCACATACATCCGAATGTATGATTCCTAATAAATCTATTGCCCTTTCGGTAGTTCCACTAAAGGGTGCCTTAGTCATCTTAACTTGTAAACAAGATTCACAAACATCAAATGAATCACATTCATTTATTTTTAAAAGACCATTATTTTGAAGTGTTTGTAAACGTTTCTTGTTTATATGACCAAGACGACAATGCCAAAGATAGGTATCACTCAAGTCCAACTTGAGTTTCTTGGTGTTAGTTTGGTACAATGAACTATTTAAAGTATTTTCATGAACTAATTCATAAATACCATTAATGGGAATAGCTTTAAAATAGAACATACCATTTAAAGAAACATGAATGTCATTTTCAATAAAGGATAATACATAATCACAATGTCTTAATTGGGATACAAAAATAATGTTCCTAGTCAAACTAGGAGCATACAAAACATTCTTCAAAATAACTTCCAAGCTACTTTGAAGTCTTAGGATGTAGTCCCCACGAGCTTCAACTAAAACTTTAGTTCCATTGCCCATGAAGAGGCTAACATCCCCTTGATTGAAGTCCCTACTTCTTGTGAACCCCTGCAACAAATTGCAAATATGAGTTCCACATCTGGTATCCAATACCCATGTGTTAGAAGATGTAACATTAAGATCAATATGAATCATGTATATTGTACCTGAGGTTTGCCCGACATCCCTCTTTGCTTTCAACTCTTGGGGATGGACAGGACAATTCCTTGCCCAATGTCCAATCTCCCCATACTTGAAGCATAGGTCATTAGTAGCAACCTTTTGCTTCTTCTCTTGTGGTTTGGGTGGTACCCTTACCACCCCTTTCCCCTTTCCCCAAACGGGCCCCTTACCCTTGGCAACCTTTGCCTTGGGTGCGGGATGAGGCCTTTTGTTGTTCCCACCTTCATTGATGGTGAGAACGGGTAAAACCCTTTTACCCATGGCCGCCTCGGACGTTTTGAGCATTGAGTGAAGCTCACCAATGCTCTTGTCCCAAGCATTCATGTTGTAGTTCAACACGAATGTCTCGAACTTCTTGGTAAGGCCATTTAGGATAAAATCCGTGGCCAATTCCTTCGAGACGGGACAATTAAGCCTCTCGAGGCGGTCAATATGACTTTTCATCTTAAGTACATAAGATGAAACAAATTGGTTGTCGTCTATGGAGTGTTCGAACTGTTTCAAAGCGCTCAACCCTTGCTTGCTGTTGGAACGTTTCCTTCAGCTGGGTTATCATGTCGTAAGCTCCGTGATGTTCATACTCCTTTTGGAGATCCGGAGTCATGCTTGCTTGCATGAGACAAGACACTTAGACGGAGTCCTTAGTGTACTTCAGCCAATCGTTGTAGGCCTCCTCATCATCCTCAGTAGGTAGATTGGGGATAGGGTCGTCTAAAACATATGATTTTCTCTCTTGCTTGAGAACGATTCTCAAGTTTCGATACCAATCAATAAAGTTGTTATGATTTAGACATTCCTTTTGGAGGATCGCTCGTAATAATTGGTTGGACACGGATGAGTTATCGTGATTTTCATTATTGGTGGTCATCTACAAAATTTAACAAATATCTATTTTAGTATTTTCGATATTGCTAATTTTAATAATTAATGCCTTTTAAGGTCATTTCTATATTAAAATCTAGAACCTAACATTATATTTAAATTGTGGTTAGGTGACCTTTATCCCACGATTTAAAATAATAAGGTGGTCAACGATTGACGGTTGCAACCATTTGCAACTTCTAGAGGTATGGGATCGACTTTAAACATCATATGTAAAGTCGGCATGTTAATCCCATCAACACCATTTGGAAACCATATTGTAGGTGATCCGTTTAACATGGTTTGCAAATCAAGAAATCCTACTTACACATACGTGTGAGTTTGCCAAAATGAGTGGTTAGGTGACCTTTATTCCACAAATATGGCATTCTCACCTTAAGTCATAAGTTCTCTCAAAGTGGTTAGGTGACCTTTATCCCACTAAGAGTTCCCAAGTGACTTAAGTGTTGTGTAAAAGGACGGTGTTGATCTTGTTTTTGAATATTTAGAGGTTTCATAATTCTAGTTTAGAAAACTCTATGTACTTGTATTTGTATGCTTTCAAATACAATATACCCTATGGTCCTTTGATTAAAACCCATTTTAATCATTAAATCATTAAATTATTTTAATAACCTTTTATTTCCTTTTAATGATTAAGAACAATTTAATTAGATTGTAAAGTTCATATAAAAGTTTGTTAAAGCAAATATCACATACATGCTATCAACCACAATAATATAAACAAAACAACATAGCAAATGTGCATAACCATAGCATCTAAAGAGGTCCACACTTGTTTGCCATCATAAGTGTGGTCCAAAGGCATTCCTAAGGGTCACAAACAAATCACATAGAAAGCTTCCAGAAGCCTCCCACTTGAAACCGCATCCAAAATGCTCCATGTTTCTCCTTTGTGCTTCCAATCCATATATCTTCACATTACAAGATATAAAGTCCTAATACAAGATATCTAGTAAAATTAAAATACACCTATTCTATTTATTACAACCCAATAATAAATAAATTACACTTGAAACAAAGCACAAATAATAGATAATACAACCCAATTGAATGAATGAATACAACCATTGCAAACATCCAAACAACACAAGGTCAATGGCTAGGTTATGCACTAAAATAAACATCCATCATATCATCCAAAATATAACTATGAATCCCCTCAAAACCCATGAATTTTCAGCCAACATAAACTAAAAATTTCAGGGTTAGATGTTGTCCAAACAACATAACATATCAACATATATATCTTTCAAGATTTAAACACAAGCATGTATAATATAACCTTGAAAGTTAGGGATTCAACAAAACAGAAATATAGCAGCCCAAAATCAGCCTATAATAAGTTGATTATTCTCCTTTAAAACCGATTTTAAAGACTAAGAACAAGCAAGTTATCCACATAACCGGCTCTTGATGCCATTGATGGGTTTGATAGAACATAAAAACAAGTTTAACCTTTTAAACTTTCTGAAAACGCAATGGAAGTTTAGCATTATAACTAAGTTTATAAGCTGAAAAACGTGTTCCCTTTTGACATACATATGTTTTAAAACAAATCCCAAATCAAAGAATCATAATATGTGAATAAACAAGCTATGAACTTATGTAAATGTAGATAAAATCACAGCCACAATGAGCTGTGATTACTACCTTTTCAGCAGCAAAAACCGATCAAAGAAGGAGGATGATTGATGCTTCAAATTGGCCTAGACTTCAAGATTAGGAGCCCTCAAGCTTGTATACCCCAAGCCTCCTTGCAAACCCCTTCTTGTTAGGAAGAATCACCACCAAAATGAACATAAAATTGATCTTCAAAACCTATAAGGCTGCTGCCTTGTTCTGTAACTAGAGAGAGAGAGGAAGAGAGTTTTGTGTCTTTTGCATGCAATGAGAAAATGTGTAGAGAAATGAAGACCCCAAGAACACTTATGATGTGTGTGATTCTCAAAAACAAAAGAACCAATGAGAGTTCTAAGGGGGGCGGCCGAAATTTTAGATTAAAAGGGTTTCCCCCCTTTAAATTATATCACACATTCATATATTAAAATGGCCTTTTAACTAGACATGAAATTAACCATTTAATTGCATGTACAAGTTATATAACTTATACAATTAACCATTTAACTTATAAGTTATAATTTCTCATTATTATTTGATGTCATCTAACTAATTTAAATGACATTTCAAATAATATTATTGAATAAAATATCCAAATAAGTTGTTCCCTCTCATATGCAACTTATTTAGAAAACCCATTTTCTAAATTGGTGTAAATATTTAATTGCATGATCATATCATCAATTAAATATTAATTGGTGTTTGCTAAGCTTGTTATTGGGTATAATCCGACTTGGATCATAACGTACTAACCGCATCAATATTCTACGTGTCTTGGGCACATAGAATCCTACAACGGGTTTCGTTGGGTCCTTGGCATTGCTGGTATCATCAGGTAACCTCTCTCTACTTACACGATCAGTCATCTACAGAAGAATAACGCACCTGCACTTATTAATCTATCATAATATACTAACTTAATCTATACTAACAGAATAATTAAATTCTTTGCACTAGGTCTAATCTATTACTAGTCTTAAACCTCAATCTAACGTAAAGTCTTATGGAATGATAGTGCCTTTGGAATATCTAAAACTTTTTAAAGGTTATAGTCTAGATTTTTCCTGTTTAGAAAACGTTCTAGTTCGCTATAACTGTTGGCTCTGATACCAACTTCTGTCACACCCCGAAAATCGCAGCAGAAGGTTGCGTGACGTGGCGGTAACGGAAGTTGGAGTTATAACAATGGTTGCGGTCAAACGTATATATTTAAATGGTTGACTAATAAAACATGTGACAGATTAACCAATTTATTACATTAAACCGTTTTGTTTACAAAATCTATAATGTATCAGAGTTCAAAACATAGTCAACACAACGTTTGATCCTTCCAAAGGCTAATCCTATCATTCCCATACAAGCATACCTATAACCCTGAAAAGCATAAAAGTACTAGTCAACATAAAGTTGGTGAGCATTCGGGTTTTTATAAACTTGTTAAGTAAATCAGTTTTATCAATCTGTTATGATGTAGCGAGATAATATACTTAACATAGACTAGCTAGGTACTATGATCAATTCGGGTCATAAGTCCATAATCAAGCCAAGAAACACGTCGTTGCCCCACAACTATCCTGACATATAAATTCTGTGACAACCCGAGTTTTTTTTTCCGGTTAATACTTTCTAAACTAACTTTCTCCGCTTATCGCGAATTAATCCATTTTACTATTATTTAAGAGTGATGGAAATTATTATTATTACTATTATTATTATTATTATTATATTATTATTATTATTATTATTATTATTATTAGTATTAGTATTAGTTTGAACCTACCCAACTACAACATTTAAACAAAAAGAAAACACACACAATTCATGTTTCCACTAAATCAACTTTTTAAAAAACCACAACTTACAGACATTAATGTACATTTCACACACACATGAATGCCCATTATACTCACCCACATATCATACAATATATATAATATGCAACTACACTTGAATATACATTCATAATTGCAGCCATACAATACGAAACAGCTTTACCAAATCATTATTAATATAACTACACGAAATCATCATTATTATTATTAATATACATTTCACAACTTCCATCCCTACCACTTACAAATAATTCAGAAAAACCAAGGTAATTGATAAGCTTTTGTCGACCACTAGGCAATAATTAGAAATAAGGGAGATAAGGCCAAAAGGGTTTGTCTGCCTCTGGAAATCCCTTACTGTTAAAGAATATTTAGAAAAGGATTTTAAGCATACAGAAGATCAGATGATCTCCTACTTAGAAACAACACGCCACTAACTCCACAAAATCATCCACTATAAACAGCTTTACCAACTCCTCCAATACGAAATAATAATGACTTGAATTGCATTTAAATAACCCTCCCCCACACCCACCGCATCCATTGTTCACAACCCAAAACTCTTCTTCTTCATTTAACACCCTCAAGAAAACCCGAGAGACACATCTGCCGTCGCTCCCATCCGAAAACCGCTGCTACAACCCCTCGACGGCAGCCTTCAACCCTAGCAAACTCTTTTGGTAGTTGCTCTCGGTAACTCCCCGTTTGACGACCTTGATCGACCACTTCGAGACGAACGATCTAGCAGCGGCAGTCGCGAGATCAACCAAAACAGCCGTTCGGTATGTTTCTCTTTTTCAGCGTTCGATATCATTCAGTTTCATGTACGGTTCTTCCATGTTCATAATTCGCGCTCATTACGGTGCCCGGTTTCGGGTCTTGGTTCTCGTGTGTGTTTTGGTGGTATTCGTGTGTGTTTGAACCTGCGAATCATGGGTGCGTGTATATGTATCTGATGTGTGATCGTTTGCTCGTGTACATATGTATGTATGTTTTATGCGCGTATGCTTCTGCGTATATAGGTGCGTATGTATTCTGCGAATACATATGTATATGCATGTATATTCTTATGTATGAACATATAGGCGCATGTACAGATGCATATATATATATATACATGTCATGTATGTATGCTCTTGTGTATGTATGTATGTCGTTATATATATGTATGTTATTTCTGTGTGTATGATCTGCGCATGTATGCTCTTGTTTATGTATGTATGTATGTGATCCGTATGTATGTATACTTTTACGTGTGTGTTGCTGCGAATTTAGGAGGTGACGTAATCTTCCACGATTATATGATAATGCTTTAATGTATATGTATGTATGCAGAGGGTATGCGTGTTGTGGGCATCGATATGCATGCTAACATGTGTGTGTGCGTGTGATGTCATGTGGGTGTGTGCGATGGCAGTGTGTGGGTGTTTGGTTTTGGGTTGGATGTATAATTTGGAGGTGTGTGTTTGTTGTGTGAGTTTCATTATGTATATATATAAGCATGCATATGAATGTGTTTCCGTATGTGTGTGTTTGGAGTTTTTTTTTGCATGTGTGAGTGTGATGTGCATGAGTATGTATGTATGTATGATGTGTCCATGCATTGAAGCAAAGGCCGATGGCCTGTTGTCAAGGTTGTGTGCTTATTTCATGATTATAGATATATAAATATGTATGTATACTTGTGTAGGTGTGTGCAAGTGCTACTGCATATATATGTGCTTATTGTTTGGGGTTTAGCAAAGTCAAGGGATGGATTTTAGTTGGGTGCACGTGGGTTTTGAATTGGGGTTTAGATGTGGGTGGGTAGAAAGGTCATTGGGTGCATGTGTGTTTTTTTTACAATATATATAAACCATTTAATATCTTATGTTTGAGTATGAATACGTAGGTGTCTAAATTACCTAAGGGGTTATAGTTAGCTAGAGTACTCTAATATGAATTGATTACGTGTTATTTACAAGTATGGGTTTATTATAAATAAGCCATGTAATCTAAGTGAACTTTTATACGTGATCACGGGGTTCCTCTCATTGGCTGTGAGTTTGTGTTTGACTGTGTTGCTTGGCGACGAGGAATATCGATATCGACACCGTAACCGAATCGTGAACGCGAAACCATACGACTCATTGTAAATAATTAATATTTAATATTAATTATATATATATTAAATGACGTTCAGGTTAACCGAGAACTCTAATCTTTGTGCTTTCGTTTACTGTTGCTGTGCATTTAAGGTGAGTTCTCAACCCCGCTTTTAACTATTTTCTTGGGGTGAAAGAAACGTGGGAAACAAATTCATTTTCATTGATCAGTATTACTGTAATATCACTTGTTTACTAGTGTGATACCACTTAAGTCCTCATTCTCGAACCGTTAATGTATGTAGTATAGCGAGGTAATTCTGAGTAGATCTACTGGGTTTGACAAACCCCACCCAGGCTAGTCGCGCTAGCACAACATTCGTCAAACGAGTGTTTAATTGACCTAATTTTCTGTTGATGTGGTTTGGTAGCCACAGCCGAGGCACTGTGTTCATTGTCAGCGTCGGTTGCGAACTTCATACACTTAGTAACTGGTTTAGTAGACTAGCTATCTACTGATATTACTTTGTTTACTGTATCGGTTTACTTTATGTTCTGTTTATCAAAACCTGTGAACTAACCAACCTTGTGTTGACACTTTAGCATGTTTCTTTCAGGTTCACAAGACGCGCATGATTAGGAGCATCCATTCATGCATTTATTATCTCACGTGACTTATTTAACATTTTTCAGTAAATTTCATTTATTCGGTTTGCGCGTGTTACGCCATTTAAACAATTAAGATTTACTATGCTTCCGCGACTTCTGTTTGTTTACATTAAAAACTTAGTCTTTGGTAATATCAAACTTTAAAAACAGATTATGTTTTATAATTAACGTGTCGTTTGGTGTAACTAGTGGCTGAGATCCTGGAAGTCACACGCCTAACAGTAATACCCCGTTTGTGGAAATTGAGGGTGTGACAAATTCCCTCACCTTTTTCCTGACCAGTGCGACTGGTCGCGAGAGCGGGCCCTTCTAACCCGATAGATCTACCAATATACTCTGTGGCCCCATCCCCGAGGTTAATGATTATGAGGGGATTTCGAGCACAATAGTATTCTCCGACACTATTGCCTCACCTTATACCGTCATACATATATTATACTCGTCATCCATCATAAATATAAAAACAGTTTATTATCGTACATGCTTTTCCCCCCAAAACAGTTAAATAAAATAGTATTTAAAAATGGGGCCGAAGTACTCACCTTGCTGATTTCAATCTCCGGTTTTTACGCGTCACGTACCGGTTTAATCACGACCCTAGACGTGAAAGAATTCCTTTTAACAGGTTGTAAAGCTTTGCTTAAAACTGTTTGTTCACCCAACCTTTTTGATAAAAATGATTTTCCAAAATATTTAAGGATGTTCTCTAAGAATCCATTTTGCTTTTGAAAAGGGTTTTCATTTTATAAAATGGTCTCCTTGATAAACCTATTATCGTGAATACCTATACTTACTAGTATCTAACGCAATTCATTTTACACTTTTTACAAGGACTATCTTTTACTTAAATAATTAGTTTATGAGTTTTCTACTAATTACTTATGGTCTCTTACACAATATTTTATTTTCCTTAAAGTAATCCAAAGATATAAATATATTACTTTCCATCCATTTTGGTTAACTATATATATATATATATATATATATATATATATATATATATATATATATATATATATATATATATGTATATATATATATTACTAGTTTTGAGGAATTTTACTATTTTTCCATTTTACCTTTTAAAATACTATTTATTTATGAAAATTAGTATTTATTTTGTAATAAACGTTTAAGGGGTTTATTATTTGCCATACTAATAAAAATTCCTTAGTCCTCTTGTTTATTATGTTACTCCTTTTTACTTCACAAGTCTTTCGTCGTAAACACTATATTTCCTAATCTTCATTTACTTAGTCGTTTTCCTGAAGTGTTGTGCCCATAACTTCCTAACCATCTATTATCATCCATATTTAACATCCAATATTTCTTAAATTATCATTAGTCCAAATTTTTATATCCTACTAACATGTCCTTGTAATCCATAATCCTACAAACTTTAGTCCTAAAACTATACCAAAGTCACAAATCCATATCACTATATTCTTATAATCCTAACATCAAGATATACCAATTTTCATCATCTAACAACTTATAATAGCAAAATTTTCCGATTTAAACATCACATTAAATCCCATTTTCATCAATAAACTTATTTTCCCAAAATCATCAAGTGGGTGAATCAACTAATCAAGATTTCAATCTTGATGTTCCATGCATGAACATAACATCAAGCATTAGTATAAATGGTTATACCTTGAGTCTAAAACCTTGGTTTCTAACGTTAGCTCACGGTGCTCACGACTCGATTTCTACTCTTGAACCCTAATCCGGTTTTAGCTTGAGAAACCCTTCTTGGTTTGACTCCTAAGTAGCAATGCGGGTTCTTAGGGTAGTGGTGGGGTTCCCAAAAGTGAAAAGGTGCGGGTTGTGAGGCTTGCGGTGTCCGAAGGGGAGGGGGGTCTTGGTGTTTTCGGTGGTGGTGAGGTGACGGGTTGGTGATGGTGGTTGAAGGTGGAGGTGGCGAATGGTGGTCGCGATGGTAGTGTCGGACGGTGAAGATGGTGTCGGGTGGCGATGGTGGTGATTAGGCGATAGGAGTGACGGGTGAAGGTGGTGTCGAATGGTGATGGTGGTGACTTCGGCGGTAGGCGACGGTGGCGTTGGCTTCGGTAGCAGGCGGCGGCGGTTGGAGTGTGATGGTAGTAGGCGGTGGCTGGTGTGTGGTGGTGGGTGGCTGATGGAGAGAAAAGGGAGAAGGAGAAGGTGAAAGGGTTGTGTGTGTGTTAGTGAGTGTGTAGAGTGTGAGTAGGTGTGTTTATATATAGGTGCTTGAGTGTGTGTTGGTGTGTGTGTTGTCTTGCATGCAAGGTAGTGCAATCTACCAAGATTGCATGCATGATATGATGGTGATTATTATCATTATTATTATTATTATTATTATTATTATTATTATTATTATTATTATTATTATTATTATTATTACTATTATTATTATTATTATTATTATTATTATTATTATTATTATTATTATTATTATTATTATTATTATTATTATTATTATTAAACGTTTTGTCTCAATCGGTTTATCCGTCAACGGGTTTTTACGTTAATCAACGGTGGAGGACCACGATGGGTTTTTTCAAGTACAAAAAGGAGGTGTAGAGGAGGGCAAATTTGTAATTTCCAAAGTGATGTTTATGTTGTATTTATAATAGCATTTCTACTAATTTCGGCAACCAAAGGTCAAACTTTTGCCTTCCTTCGCAATTTTTGGATATTCTTAGGGGCTGTTTGATTGTGCTGACTGAGTAAGATCTCACTGAGTCAGAAGCTGACCTAGTAAGAAGTTCTGACTGAGTCTGCATCTGACTGAAACTTGGTTGTTTGATACAATATCTGATTGACTATGCTGAATGATAAAAATAACCGTATTACCCTTGTATTTTAATCGATATTATGTAATAATTTCATTCATAAATTATTTTAATCCACCCGATAATCTTGTTTTAAAGTTTTATATTCTTATTTATATTCCCTAGTAATATAAACTATAAAATATACACCACACTTGTTCATTTATAAAATATAAATACAACCCCTATTCCCAGCAACTCCCATCGGCACCCATAACCATCACATCTATTTTGGTTAGGCATGGCGACCACCACCCTCGACGACATCCACCCGGACATCGTCCAGACCCACATCCTACCGCGGCTCGACGCCCTCTACTCCGACGACCACCTCAACGCCTCCTCCCACCTCAACGCCTCCTCCTAGGGGTGTTCAAAAATATCCGAATCCGAAACCGAATCCGAAATATCCGAAAATCCGAAATTCGGATATCCGAAATTTTGGATATCCGAAAATTCGGATATCCGAACTTCGGATATCCGAAATTTCAGATTCGGATTCGGATAGTGATTTTCAGAATTTTCGGATATTTCGGATATCCGAAATATCCGAAATATCCAAAATATTTTTATAAAAATTTAAAAATATTAAATATTAATTATATATTTCGGATATTTTTAGATATTTAGGACATTTTAATAAAAAACTTCGAATGTCCGATAAAAACTTTAATAAAAATTATTGCATTTTTATAAAATTTATTAAATAATAGAAAATTTCTTTGAATTCGGATATCCGAACGGATATCCGAATCCGAATCCGAAATTTCGGATATCCGATTTGGATATCCGAAATTTCGGATTCGGATTCGGATAGTGAAATTCACTATCCGAAATTTTCGGATATCCGAAATTCAGATATCCGAATTTCGGATATCCGAAAATGAACACCCCTACCTCCTCCCACCTCAACGCCATCTGCTCCGACGACCACCTCAACGCCTCCTCCCACCTCAACGCCCTCTACTCCGACGTCCACTGCTCCGACGACGGCCCATCGCTCTCTGCCACCGCCACCGCCTCCTCCCACCTCAACGCCCTCTGCTCCGACGACAACCTCTGGGCTCAAATCAACAGATCCACATGGCCCTCCATCACCCACCCTCGTCTCCACCACCTCCTCTCCGCCTTCCCATCCGGCCACCGCTCCTTCTTCGGTGGTGCTGCGGCTGCCTGCGGGTCGCGAGAGGGCTTGCGGGTCAGCCGGTCAGCAAATTTTTTTTCAGGGTCCGGGTCAGCACTAGAGACCCGGTCAGCCGGGCTCGAAGCCGAAATCAAACGGGCTGACCCGCTGACAGCCCGGTCAGCCGGGTCAGCACCAAAACAAACAGCCCCTTAGTTGCCCCATGAAACTCTCTCCACATCACTGGTGAAAAACTATCTCTCTTTCTTCGTTCGATTTTGGTGCTATGGAGAAGAACAACAACGCAAATCACATAGTTGGAAAAAAATAAAAGTATGCTGGAGAAGATTTATTTTTTATCGCGACATGACTGTCATTTCTGATTAGTACTATCGGTTCTTTTATTAGTTTGATTTGCAGGTTCATCATCTCCAACCCGAATAACATCAATGAGTGACGTTAACGTAGCTGTACCGTGACGAACCTAACCGCTTTTGAGCAAACAACATCGTTCCCGATATCTTGATGTTATCAGAAACAGTATTGTTGTTCGCTTTTATACTTTTGACGAGCTTAACCGATAACGAACGCGTAAGGAAAAAATGATCACACTGCCGCCGCGAAGCGCGGTGGATAAAACTACTAGTTAGTTGAAAATTTTAATTCGATAGACGCCCATTGTAATTTGTATTAGCAGCATCGTTTTCAAGTTTCCCCCGTTTTCCACCAGCGCTCATGACCGATGGAAACTCCACCGCCTCCGCCGATTAGCGGCGACGTCGCTTACACCGCACACCTAAACTCCGGCGACTCCACCATGACCGTCGACCAACATACAGCAACCTCCACAACGAATCCCACACTTGTCAAGAAGAAGATCAAGCACAAAAGGAAAAGAAACGACGTACACAAATCCAACATTGACACCTCCTCGTTCAATTCGGTTTCATCATCTTCTTCTACCTCTAATGTATTGCATTCAAGAACCAAAGGTGTTCGTCTCTCCACCAACCCTAGAAACCCTAGGGTTCTTAACGGCTCTGTTTTGGGAAAACAGAACAGTAACGAAGCTGACGCACTTGCTCTTCCTCTTGGAATGTCGATCGCTGCTTTTGTTGCTCAGGTCTCTGAAAATTTCATTGTTTAATTGTTGTTGCTTTTGTGTTGAATTTGGTCGGACTGTTGTTACTCATGAATGCTTCTCAATGCTATTGAACAATCATAAACCCTAATTTGAGAATCAATGATGAGTCTCAAAAGATGGCATCTTTTTGTTACAGATTCTTTTGGGTTTGTAAAAATTAATTGCTTTTGTATGTATCAGGTGTTAGAGAAGAAAGATCAAACTGGAGAAAAGATGTCTGTACATTATCTCTCTGAGGTATTCATCTTAATTATTTTGCAAACTTGTTTATAATAAAAAAAATTATTTGGTACGTGAGTATCTTCTACTGCTCATGTAGACAACTTTGGCTGGAACATCCTGCTGAGAACTTTTCAGCTGTGGATTATGTGTTGTTGGTAAGTTTAGAGGTGTAACGGCTACGTCAATGGCTTTATATGTCAATGGGTGATGATATCAACCCATTTTACATGTTGATTCAGTTTAACAACCGTTCAAATAGGCCAATTTTAAAACTTGGTTGCAAATGGAAGTATGGAACTCAAACGGGTCAAATTGACACAAGGTGTATTTAAATGCATTTGTGTTATTCAAAAGTTAGATTTGTACAGGTAATCATGTTGAATTGTGAATATATTAATTATTTATGGATGTGCATTATTTGAATCGTTTTATTAACATGGCTTTTCATTTTGACCACAATAAAACTGACTTGATCAGACACGCCCTGCCCATTTTGTTCCTCTTCTATTTTCTTTGAGGCCCCTTTGGCCTGAAAGTCCGTGGTTTTGTGAAGCTTTTGAACCGTCTAACCTTTGTGACCCTTTTGACGTAGTTGACGTTAGCTGCCGTTTTTATATTTATGACCCATTATTAAAGACAAAACAACCTGATTTAACTACTTTTCGTAAATGAATTGAAGTTGTCACATCTACTTATCCTTCTATACATGTGGTTTTTTTTTACTGATCAAAGGTTTTTACTCACAGATATGCACTTTGGCAGTTAAAGAATCATTATCCAATGTAAGATTTTTACATTTGCCTCTGAAGCATATTCATGCTTTTTTACATTGTAATTCACTTCTCGTAACATATTATTGTACTATTCTTATTAAAGGTCTTTGGCGACAAATTTGACTGCTTTGTGAGTAACTTCAAGAGATCATTTCAGAGCACTTTAATGACACTCAGAGTAATCTGTGAATCATCAGGAAGCAGAGAAAGACCATCCCTGCGCGGGGAAAGTAGTTCAAATGCTTTTCTTCCAAATATGAAAGAAAACACATTACCAAGTAATTTTCTAGAGCAATCAACCATTCATGGTTTAGATGACATGAATAATGTGCATAGAGATCCTATCCAGAATGAGCTTGCTGTTCATGGAATCATGGCTCAATAAGCGGTCAACAGTTGGCATGTGTTCCTCCGAATCAACTGCATTCTGGAGTTATTTATAGCCGGCCGTCCATGCTCGCCACTTTTGAAAAGTCTGTGCACGAACAAGCCCGTGCTAATGATCTTAAGGCAATAGAAATCAGTCTTTCTATGAAACAAATAGACTTAAAGAAGCACAGATTGCTGTCGATTGCGATTCAAATGTTTTGGAGAGATTAAAGTTGTCTAAGGGCATCTCAAAAGCTAAGTTTAGAGCCGAAAAGTTTAAAACCGAATTAGAAGACTTGAGACATGCTCAGCTGCTTAGAAAGTGTGTTGATTGTCTTGTTGCTGGTTTGCTTTTTATGTTAGCATGTCTTGCTTATGGAACTTATGTTCATTCGTATCAAAAACTCATTGAAGCTACCGAATCATGTATGCCCGTCCAGGTATATATGGATCAAAACTTGTTTATTTTTATCAAATCATGACATATAATTGTTTGTTAGGAATTAGGATTTACATTTTGGAACAAATAGTTATATTTAAGTTTGGATAAAATTCTTTATTAATTTGTTAATATAAATGATTTGATGAATCCATTTTTAACTTATTTGCTAGACCTTTACTCGCATCTCACAACATATACCACTCTTTGCAAACAGTATTTTTTATAACATTTGACTAGTTTATAAGTAATCAGAATTTGTCAAACACAATAACTAAATATCTGATTATTCCAATTTAGAACAGTGTAAACATATCCGAACAGTAACTTCTTAACTGATTTTGTTGTAATCTATTATCTTACTATAATCATGTAAAATTACTTGGTAACCTTCTTTTAAACTAATTTGAGGGCTTATACTACATTCCACAATATGTACTGCCCTTTTTTATATACAAATTTTCTTTTTCTGGTCATTTTATGTTAAGAAAAAATGACAAGGTTTCCAAACATCAAAGCAAGTGCATCTCATTGTTAAAACTTCAAACAGAAAAAGCACATACAAAATATCCTCTTATTCATCCTTTTGGTTTTACAGGAGTCGAATTCATGGTGGATCCCAAAACCAATGGCGACTTTTAGTTCAGGATTCCACATCATTAGATGTCAAGTTCAAGTTATAAGCCGAATGCTATTCGGCATATTAATGATTGTCGCAATCACGTATCTTCTCATTCAACGCTCAGGAACCACAAATCAAACAATGCCAATTACATTCATACTTCTACTACTTGGTGTTGGATGTGGTTTTGCAGGAAAATTTTGCATAGACACATTAGGAGGAAGTGGGACCCATTGGCTTTTTTTCTGGGAACTTGTTTGTTTTGTAAATTATTTGCAAACATCTGTACTCCAGTTTTGTTCCAGGTGCTTCATGGTCATGTTACAGCAGTTGACCAGTCAATGAGCCATAAGTTATTCCCATAGTGGCTCAGGCGAGTGGTGTTTTATGCCATATTGCTGGTGTATCCACCTTTGCTATGTGGCTTGATGCTGTTTGCTGGGGTGGGTAAGTGGCTTCATCATTTTGCTTTACTAGTGACGGGTCATCTGTCCGAATGAATGTTTGTAGAAATAGAGTGAGTTCCTGTGGTATTCTATTTATGTTTTGTGATCGGTTTTTGTCAGGGTGATATTGTAAAAAGAGTAGTTCATGTTAAGGTTTTACTCTGTTACTGCTATTGTATGCATCTTTGTGATAGGAACACTATGCGTTTGCTGCATATGCATATTTATAAATTTTTAATTGTATATATTATAAATAATAATGTGTACCCGGTAAGTGTGAAGAAGAGAGAATTTCAGCAGATAGACACATTTATGCTAAAAATTTTTTTTGTTATAAACGTGAAGCAATTCTCTAAGTAAGATGGTTTGTGTAGTTGGCTCTCGTCTCTCTCATATTACACCTTAGGGGTTGTTTGATATGGGCTGACCTGGCTGACCGGCTGACCGGCTGACTCAGTCAGCGGGTCAGCCCGTTTGATTTCGGGAAAATGCTTAGCTGACCGGGTCTTATTGCTGACCTGGACCTAAAAAAAAATATGCTGACCAGCCTTCACCTCCACACCCCTCAACCCTTCGGCCTTCACCACCTTCGCATGCACCTTCAGATTCCGCCAATGTCGCCATTCAATCACACCATCCGCCTCCGACCACCCATTCTCCCCTGCCTTCACCTCCGACATCGACATGGTCCCAAACAACGACGGAGTCTTCACCGCCATACCCAAAAAGGTCGTAATCTTATGGGACCTTGACAACAAACCGCCGTGAGGGCCACCGTAAGCATGCGTCTCTGGTGGATTTGGAGTCGAGATTGCGGAAGATTTCGAGGATGAGCTCGTCGGGTAGCATGGAGTTTACGAGATCATGGCCCTTCATTGTGGTCGCTGAGAGAGAGAGAGAGAAGGCATTTGGGGTCCCTTGGTGGATTGGCGGTTGACTATGGGGATGGGTTCAACAGAGGGGATAACTCGTATATCGGGGCGATTTGGATGAGAATGTGAATTAACTGTTGCTTTATACAAGTAAAAAGGTGGTTTTTTGTCTTTACTCGGGTGATCGGGTTTATACTATTTGTTGACCGTTAAAAAATATAGAAATTAAACCCGCGTGATGCGGCGTGGCTGCGAATTACATTATGTGTGTTGCGACGATAACATTAACGTGTTTAAGAACGTAAAAGAAACATATGAAGTTGTGGCGTTTTAGTTTTAGTCAGCTCCTGACTCAGTCAGATCTTACTGAGTCAGTGTAATCAAACAGCCCCGTAGACTCAGTCAGAGCTTCTGACTGGGTCAGCTTCTGACGCAGTCAGATCTTACTGGGTCAGTTTTATCAAACAGCCCTTAAGCACGCATGTAGACAAACATATATAATTACATGTATGTGTGTGCGTGTGTGTGTGTGTATATATATAATATATATAGTACACACATGTATGTGTGTATGTATGTGTATATATACGTATAAAAATTGAAAATATATAATGACATAGAAGAACCATATAGAAGATGGGAAAATATTACTCTTTTATAGAAAGTAATAGTGAAATTAGATTTTTATATAACTCAACTGTTTGCATGTCTTAAAAAGCTATCACTACTCATGATATAATAATGTTGTAGTAGTATGGTGTTCGTCGCTCATAAAATATTTTTGGTTTAAATCATGGCAGTGTAAAGTTAGATGGAGTTATATATCATGAAAAATTATTTAAAAACAAGTTGCCCCCCTCTCTTGATTCACGCACACGCACCAATATACATGTTGATAAAGTGTTTTTTCTTATTGATTAAGTGTATAATACAATAAAATACAATGAGATGTATAGAAGATGAAAATTTGTGGAGCAAAACGAATCTATTTTTTATATCAACTAAATTTTTTTACCCCGTCGTGTTATGCGGCGGCGGCGTACGCACCATGATAATTTATAGACTATAATCAAACAGATTTGTTTTCGAACGTCATTCAAGTCTAAATGTAAAGTAATTTGAATTTCTACCGCCGAATGAAAACATATTACATTTGACACCACCTCAAACAAATATTACGTCGAAACGTAAATCCACTCAAAACATACATAAAATAAACATGTGCGGCGGCGTGGTATGTCGAGTGATAAAGTGTAGACTACTATCTCTCCGACTCGTTCCAAACTAAATTTATGGTGAAACATATAGTAACTCGAATTCATATTGTCGAATGAAAATGTATTTTATTTTATCCGACTTGTTTTCAAACAAAATTTATGTTAAAATATGGACTACTCAAAACGTATTTTAAAACAAACACAACAAATTTTTTTTTAAGGAATCAAAAAATTATCTAAATGATTTACTTAATACAAATAAGAACTTTGATTACTACTGTTTAAACTTTTCAATAATATAATAAGTCACCTTTTATAATTATATAATTACCCACCATGCTACAAATTAACCACCATGCTACAAATTAACCACCATGCTTCTGGTTCTTAGCAAAAATGATTTGGTTTTCAGCTATATACCTGAGTTTTATTTGGAAAAAACTCTGGTACAACCATTAACCCTCCTTTTATATGCGCTTCATTTGTTCTTGGTTGCACAGAAATGTTCTAAGATTGTGATTAACCCTTTGATGTTGCTTTTAGGTTGATTGTTTTCATGTGCTGAGAAAAAGCGACCCTCCTTTTGCCCCTGCAGGAATATTTTTAAAACAAAGGCTGCTGGTTTGGATTTTCAAAGCATGGGGAGTCTTCATCAACTTCTAGTGTTTTTCAGGTGAAGTTATTACGTTGTTTTGTAGTAGAGGTAAAAAGAGCATGTCGAAAGGGGTTGAGTTGGGTTGCCATATCACTTTCTGTCTGGAAAAGTCTTTTTAACATAAATTTAGTGTGACATATATAATCACAAATAATTTGTTATTCTATTATAGACTTTTGGCTTATTTTTTTCCGTAAAATGATTTATGAGGTTTGTGCATTTAAAATAAAATTGTGGTGATTCTCTACCCGTTTGACCCACTTAACATGTCAAGATATGAAACAGACCATAATCGACTCACTCTTAAGTAGATTGCTTAAATTGCCACCTTCTATGTTAATATGACACGACACAATTCCCAATGTTGATTCTAACATCTACATCTGATTATTTGCAGAAATTATTGCGTGATGGTTGTCTTAAAGATGAAGAATTATTTTCAGCATTTCTCAATCGTCTTTTTAATACCCTTAGCTGGGCAATGACAGAATTCTCAGTTTCAATTAGAGAAATGCAAGAAAAAGGCCAGGTCATATTTCTCAAAGAAGTATTCTGTCTTGTACATTTTTTCCTCTCTGATTCATCCTTTTGCATAAATTGACATTTTTTTTGCAGATGATAGAATTTCAGCAGAGGAAATGCAGTGTTATATTTGGTATTTCAAGCAATCTAGCAAGAGTACTTGAGTTTTGTACATGTGAAATTCCTCAGGCTTTCCTGTCAGGAGCAGATAGATTAGTTGAGCTGGTTGTGTTTGTTCTCAATCATTTGACTTCAGTTGCTGACCCAGAATTCTTTGACTTGTAAGTTTCTTTTATTTATTGACTTGCATGTATTTCTTTGAATATATAAAGATTTCACTTTTTGTTTCTGTTTGGATGATAATTGGTAGATTTTTAGTGTTTCATAGTTCCAAATAGAGCATAAATTGTAACCCAGTAACATTGTAAATGGGTCAATTCGGCTTATGTCATATCTCTAACAGGTCAAATGGTTAAAGTCAAAAGGCTGAACTTAAAGAATAATAGGGTCATATGGTTCAAATTTTCCCAAAGAGACATGATTGTAGCTGGTTTCATTTTAAATTTGTTGTGGTCTTACAGGACACTTAGAAGACCTGGTCATATTCCAGAAAAAGTCAACAGAGGCATGATTTTGGCACCTTTAGTTCGTATTATCTTGAATTTGTTGGATGCTAGTCTTGTAACAGACTCGCGAGAGCAGAACGATATTCTAGACATTTTTGCAAGCATGGACTGTGCTGATACTCTTATATCTGGTTTCCAGTACTTGTAGAGTTTAATTGGGTAAGTGTATCCATTGCTGCCTCACATATCTTTACACCCAATAGAGACAGATGTGTGCTTTTTTAAGGTTAAAAAGAACTAAATAAATAAAAAGAGCTACGAAGAAAATGGGTCAATCCAGCTAGAAAAAGTGTTTTGGGTCAATCCAGACTGACCCATTTTAACCCGCACAAAATTGCCATTTTTGAAGCATATCTATTTTACCGGTCACTCAACCCATCATTTTGCCAAAATGCCACATGTACACATTACACATGTAGCCATGTAGGCTAATTACATTCTCATTCTTTTTCTTTAATTTCCCAGACTGGCACCTTTAAGGGGGGTGTTCGTCTCACAAAACTCAGGCAACTACAGGATTTCTCTAGCCATCTTATCTCAAGAACATTGGTGAAGAGGGTGGCCCACAAAGAAGAAACAGAAAGTGATGATAACGTGTGTTGCATATGCTACACTTGTGAAGCAGATGCCAAATTCTTACCCTGCGCACATGTTTCGTGTTCTGGCTGCATTAACCGCCATCTCATCTATTGTGAAAGGTGCTTCTTTTGCAATGCAACGGTACTTGAAGTCGTTCAAAACACATGTGAAATATAGCTTCTTTCTACCCGAATCAAATTTAGTTTCCGTGGGCAAAAGAAAAGACTAAGTTAGGATTTATTATTTATAGAAAGTGAAAAATACATAGAATACATTAGTGGTATAATTTATATTTTTTCAAAACATGAAAACTATCAAGCGGGTCGGGTCCTAGGATGCTTACGAATCTGTAGGGAGGGCCAAGGGCGATCCGTCTGTAAATTTGCAATATTAATTAAAGGTATATATTCTCCCTTAGATTTGATTTTTGCTTAATTTTCTCATCTTACGAAATTCTGCTTGTACAATCACTATAGATTTTATCCTGGGTTATAAAACCATGGTCTTGTAATCAGAGAAGGTATGTACAATCTATGATGATATGTTTTCTGTTTTTGCAACATGCAAAATTTTGATATTCATATAATGTAACAAGTGTAAGAGAGCCAATTATTTCATCAGTCCCATTTGGATTAATGTGGGTTTGTATCTTGATTTTAACTAGTAATTTAGCCTGCGTGTTGCGGTGCAGCTTTTAACAATTTTGATCAGTTGGTTTACTTGTATGCTGCTCAAACACTAATGTTGTTGATCAGTCCTTGTATTCGTTGTTGCTGCATCTGATCTTTAGTTACTACTTCGGTTGGTGTTGGCTTCATCATTAGCCGTCCAAACCTGCAGCAGAAACAATCCTTGAATATTTCTAAAACGGTCAGTTGCAAATTTTGCCTTTGACCTTGAGAATTCTTATTTCATAAATAAATATATGCTCATCTTTTCTTTAAAGAGTTGTTCTTACATATTAGAAGTTTAAAACTCCTAAATCTAATAAACACATAATAAAAATCAATCATGTGATATTTCTCACATTATGTTCATATAAAAGGGTGGAGAGACAATCATCAACCTACTGAACTTGTTGGAACACAGTCACATTTTCCCACCTATGCAGTCCTAGGAGCAAGGCACTCATCCTCACTGTATGATGACACCATCACCTGCAGAAAGATAAACTAACTAAATCGAGGAATAGCCAACTATTCAAACATCAATAACTAGAAAATGTCAAATGGTAAAAGATTTGATTGATTATTATTAATAGGTTAGGTTACATTATATAGAGTTTATAATGAAACCCTAAAAACCTAAACGGGCCCGTGGGCTCTACCCTAATAATAATCATTACTAAACCCTAATAATAATATAGTGTAATACTCCCCTGCAGTCAAAGCGGTAGAGAATCGTGCTCTAAGACTGAAAACGATAAAAAATAAACATAAAGAACAAGAAGAATAGTCTCGATCTCGGTCACAATCTTCGGCCAAAATTCCATAATCTTGCAATCTTCATCCCAAAACCTTAATCGCAAATGGGCATCCAATGCGGCAGTGACATAAGGTGGCGCGGCAACGAACCGTAGTCCTTGAAGGCGGCGCGGAGGCGGACCGTAGTCCTGAAGGCGGCGCGGAGGCGGACCGTAGTCCAGCAAGCAGCGAGAAATAGAGGGCGGCGTGGCAGCAACAACATGATCACGTGATCGATATCCCAGTTGAAA